>CAJQZP010001367.1:2152500-2892500 GCA_907164705.1 Parnassius apollo
TAAAGTTGCCTGAATTTCGCGGTACGTCACATGTCGATCTTCCTCAATCAGCTTACGCACAGCGTCAACATTTTTTTTTTTGGGTGACTGCAGTTTTTGGACGACCTTGACGGGGATCATCACTGAGCTTGACACGTCCACGTTGAAATTCAGCAAACCAGCGATAAGTTGTGGTTTTGGATGGGACTTCATCACCAAATGCAGAAATCATCCGGTCAACACACTGTTTTTGTGTCAAACCACTTCGAAAGTCGTAATAAATCATCGCTCTTGAATTTTCTCGAGTCAATTCCATTTTCTCAACGACTAAACAAGTTTGACAAAACCTTGTGACAAGACCGAGAATCTTTTTTTAAATAAATAAATGGTATTCGATTTTTAAAACCAAGGAGTTTTCAATTAAAAAAAATTTCATATGAGAGGAACAGTGGAAATATTCCATTCCCGATACTTTTAGTGCAGCCTAGGTAGCCGGGATGGAAATTTTGACTGTTGAGCGGATATTACAAACAGACACATCAATTTTATTCATATGTAGCATAAGATGAAGACGACGAAGATAATCAACTGCTTAATTGATACTTAAGAACGTATATATTCTATGTCGTAGCCAACTAGCTTAATTAGCCGTTCAATTAACTGCCTAGCCTTTTTACTAAATGGCGCCTTTCAATTAGTCGCCTGAATGATATTCAGTCGAAGCATCTAATAACAACATTGCACATATCTTGTAATATCAGCGACAGTAGGTTAAGGTGCGGCTGGGGTGACTTTTGGGCTACCATAATATAGAGCATAACGCTTATTAGGCGTAGTCCAACGACCGTCTTGTTGAATGAGAATTAATAGGGTGACCATGCCATTTAATGGCTAGGCTTTTAATTGAAGAGCTAATTAAGCTAGTTGGCTGCAACGTATTTGATGATATTAAAGTCCGTTTTTAAAATATCAAATTTTGTTCTGTATTTGGCTTTGTCG
Source organism: Parnassius apollo (assembly GCA_907164705.1). Classification (NCBI taxonomy): domain Eukaryota; kingdom Metazoa; phylum Arthropoda; class Insecta; order Lepidoptera; family Papilionidae; genus Parnassius; species Parnassius apollo. The sequence continues at coordinate 2,153,479 of CAJQZP010001367.1, forward strand.
AAAATTGCAAGATGTTTCGGCAAGACTTAAACAGATTCACAAAACTAATGACTAACGGAGCTAATAAACAGACTCTCAGGAAATATGTTGAGAGCCTAATTAATATTACATATGTATACTATGCATGGTATATTCATGGTAGCTTGTTGTAATTTACTGCCACGGAATGCTAGAATAACATACTACCTATATCCATCACACCATATTTAAATATTTGCAAGCGATTCTTATTTTTACAGTTGCTTAAATTTGTTTTCACTTCTATAATATACACTTTTATTTGTGTGTCTTTTATCATATCATTGTACTCCTGGAAAACTGAGTTTTATTTTAAAATTGAATGAACATCTTTTAAAATCCTTAAAATTAATCAAATTGTATTTAAGAAAACTGACTTAGAAACTAAATACAATTTGATTAATTTTACTCGAAATAAAACTTAATTAATTTCAATTATACTTTGGGTAACACAGCTCTGAGTAATGTTTCTACAGTAAAAGTTAAGGCGTACTGTTTGATGATAAATTGTCACTTAATTAGCGCGTTGAAAGTATCGTGTAAATTAGACTTTTAACATAAGTAAAAGCCTACTCCAAAGAACTAAAAAACTTCCACGTAATATCGTTCGCTTCAGAAATCGGTACTTAGACAAAGTCTATAGAAGTATTAAAGTTCGACCTCTTTTTTACTTTATTTTATTAAAAGTCTAATTTTTGACTGTTTTGAATGTACTTAGGAATACCACAAGCTCGAAAGTAGCCTAAATGGTTTCGCCACTAATTTGATCCCCCATTTTTCATACTTTGCTTTTTTTTTCATATTTATAGTTGGACTTCCACTGAAGTTTATCCTGTTTTTATGTTTTATTCGAATCTGTTATCAGTGGTTCTGTCTTCGATTCCAGTTAATTCAAAAAAGCAGTTATTTAGTTTTTCCGTCAAGAAATTCTCAGTGCTACTGAGTCCGATCCGGAATCAGAAAGTTGGCAAAGTTGCACCACCGTGCCTCGGAAAGCACGTTAATCCTATGGTCCTGTGTCTGATTCTTCTTCGGTCGTGTCGAATTGTACTCACATCGGACTTTGAGAGTGATGGAATAAAGATTACACCTGTGCAAATGCATAGGACACTATAACCCTGTCCTGCGCAGATGACTTGTCTCCGAAGAGACTGGCCACCATAACTGAAATTCGGTCTGGAGGACATTATTATTTATTACCTATTTAATACAAAAAAAACCATTGAAATCGGTTTACAATTGATGAAAATATCACATAACATACAATCAAATTGAGAACCTACTCCTTATTTGAATGCTTAAAATATTAATATTTAATTTAAATTTAATATTTTAAGATAAGATCACAGATTAAACACTGAGATCTTGCTTTATTAAACACCATGGTGTTTTTATAATCGGCCAGTAACATGTCCAAATGATTAAAACCTTTTTGGTATTAAAATTTTTTTCAAGCAGAAAAAAAATCAAAATCCCCTTTTCTTGCAAATGCGTGTATTTTATATTTATCCCTGTGTTTTTATTCTCTAAGGTTCTTTTTTTTATTTTACAGTGACAAAAAATTCTAAGAAACTAATAATTACATAGAACTATTGAAAACCGAGGTAATTTTATAAGCGAAGAAAAAAACTTAATGTAAATAATTAGGTAGCGACAAAAATAACGGTACAGTTATTTTACAGTAGGTACTGAAAATTTATGCATCGTAATTTCAAGATATCATAAGAAGATACGAAATCATACCTTTAATCGTTATAACACAGCATTTTTAGGTCGTGCAAGCCCTGGCCGTAGCTGAGTGCCATTTTAAAAGTGTATTTTTTTGCGGATATAACACAACATTTTATTATTAATTTTAGCAATAATTGACGAGATCACGCATCTTCGTCTTTTGAAAATTTTCATACGCCTTCAACTAGAATATGCTGTCCCAACTGCAACCCTTTCTATCGTAAGTATGTACATGAAATTGAGAAAATCTGACGTTAGTTTCTTCTCCATGCAGCACATATGTAATAAACCATGTTTATCGTACACAAATTTATTAAATAGTTGCAAACTACTACTATATGAGGCAATACGCAAATACCTTGAGGCTAATGTACGAGTACTATATAGTATCGTGCACAACTAATTTGATTGTACCGATTTAACGTCGGAGCTTTGCTATGTAATACCTACCTCACACTACTCATAAATGTAGAAACGATTTCTGGGTTTCGGTGTCCTTTAAACATCAGATGTTTGAGTCTCTTTATTCTACTTTTATAGATATGGATATTTGATTTCTCTTCACTTCATTTTTTTTTCAGTTGCCAAGATTGGTGGGTCGGTTGTTTTATTTTCTAGTTTTTATTAGAAAGACACTGCTGCCAATCTCAAGGTTACAAGCACCTGATTGGCACCAAGTTGCAATTGCACATTCCTTATTATTGGAACCTATACACAATAAGGGGACTACCTATTATTCAAAAGTAGACTCTTTAACGTCGGATTATCAGAGATCTTCGCACGCCAGTAATTAGCCGATCGGACATCAACTTACTAAAAGAAACCAGATAAAAATCTCATTAATTTGTTTTGCATAATCAACCCGTTTAAGTTTAATAGACATGTGTCATTCATTCATTTCTAGTGACCCGATCATTGAAGTATTGATTCGTTTTAAGAACCGGGTCAGTCGTTTCGGTCATAAAAATGGATCATTTTGAGTTTCGGTAACTCTGTGATCTCTAAGCCCCGCTCGATAATGACGATAGTCGGACATTAATATACTCTTTGGTCGTAGGTCCTGACCATCGCTTGATCTGGAACGTTCAAAAAAATTTATTTGCTATCATTAATACTTTGATGCAATCCCGGATTTTATGAACTAATCATTCACGATTGACACATGTCTAGTCCACGACACGCTTGGCAGACGGTATCAGACGTCTCGCAGGTTTGACACTGCTGTCCGTCGTCGGTTTGGGTATTTCACGTCTAGAGTAAATAAGATAGTTATATCGCCACTGATCGGAAGACATATTTTTCCAACATTTCTCATAATCACCCAATGACACGCACGGAACACAATGGACTAGTAAAGATTTTTACGATACCACCATTCGGTTTATTACATTACTACTTACGAGTATAATATGATTATATTGCCAAACGGGGCCCTCATTTAGATATTGGTGTCTGGTAGAGAAAGGTTTATTTAATTAAAAATTCTTATTACAAAAATTCATTCCCTTTCACCATTAAAAAACTAGTAGGTAAATTACACTCTACCTTCCTGTTGTAAAATATTAAATCAGCTAAGCTTGCCATCGGTCGTCTTCTTTTGTAAATGATATAAATATCATAGAACTGTTGTAGTTCAAGAGATATGTGTTGATAAACTTGATTCTAATGAATGTAGAATAAGTATAAGTCTTATTATATATATATATATATATATATATATAATATATTATATGAATATATATAATCTTATTATATATTCTATATCTCTCGGCGTTTAAGTAAATATAATTATAGACAAACTGACGTATTATAAAAACTCTAAACGACTATTAGAATAAATTATAAAAAAATTATTTTATGGTATTGTTGATTTGTGACTTATTACCTTTAGCGTAAACACGTAACGCTAGTAGTTTTAAACGCGGTTACTGATCATGAGGTCCCGGGTTCAAATCCCGGATTGGGCTAAAATCAGATTTTGGGTTTTTCCGACAAGAAATTCCAATTTGTGTCAAAAAGTTCCCCCGTTCCTCTAAAAGCCGTAGATCATGCGCATGATCACTCTCCGATCGTGTTGCATAGGCGTCCCATAAGACTATGAGAGTGAGGGAATAGATAGCAGATACACTTTATGCTTGCGTTTACACTCGTTTAAATTCAGTCTGGAGGATTGTTATGGTAAAAAGGAATTATTATACCAAGCAGACGGCTTAGCGATCAAAGTACCAGATGTAACGCAACTTTCACGCCATCCGTAGTCCATATTGGTTATCTATGGGCTATATAGCGCCATTTATAGAAAGCCCTAAGAATTAAGGCCATGAGACGAAATAGATTGATGTGTTTTCTTACGTAGTTATTACATAAAAGTATCAAAACATTAAATTAAACTGAGTATAGTTTCCATAAAATATTATACTCTTTTACTACTTAAATATGAAATCCTTATAAAATCGACAACAGTCTAATAAAATCTTGTATTAAACCTTCACAATAGTGCGAAGCGAATTTAACCTTTGCACGTAACTCGTATCAATCTTTAACAAAATTAAAGCTCGAATTTGAGCGAATAAGGGGTAAAATTCTTTCTTTTTTTTTTTGTAAAAGGAAAGGTGACTATCAGGCTACGTGGACGGAAATTGTTCCGCTTAGAAATGGGCTGATCTAATCTATATCTTGCGTGTGGATAGCTCGCCACGATCTCTTACACTCAATAATAATTCTAGCATTCGTTTTTTCCTTTTTTAGTTGAACGCAAATCATACCAGTATTAAAATTCCAGAAACTAACAAACAGATAGTACCTACAGGTAGTACTCGCAGAATACCATCGTAAAATAGCTGCTGTGTTTCGTATAGTGAGTGTAGAGATCCGGAGACTCTTTTTTACTGGAATCGAGGCATTCCATCTTAGTCCTCAGGGGTGACAACGCATCTGCGTTTCGATTCCTTATCGAGGATAAATGTAGATGTCTATGGGCCACAGCATCCACTTACCATCAGGTGGACTGTGTGCTTAACCAGGATATAAACCTAAATTCTAAATTTATGATTAAAAAAGGTTTATTATTTTGATCAAAAATCAATAAATGAATCAAAGAAATTAATAGACTGAACGAAATCTCATAAACCCAGAGTTGTTGTTGGTGACAACCGTATAGACAATTGAGTAATCTCAGTAAATTAAATATTCTTGTAGACAGATGACTGTGGCTCAAAAATCGATCTTTACCTTATTTATATTATATCAAGTGAAAAGTTGAAGGATCAACTCTGAATCTTTGATACTGTCAACGGTAGCAAAGGTTACAGTAATTGCTACGATACTCATAACAAAGACCAGGTACAATTACGCCACGAACAGCCGTAACGACATACCACCACCGCTTAAAAATTGCGTCAAAGTTTCTATGTCTACAGTTATTTAACTTTGTTCAACCGACTTCAAAAAAGGATAAGATTCTTAATTCATCGGCACATTTTTGTATATGTTCAGCGATAATTTTTTACCACTTTGCCCGATTTCAGTGATCATTTTCTGTTAGAAAGGTATATCTTCCTCAGAGGTGATACCATATAAATTATCAAGATAAAATAATTGGACCCATGAAAAAAAAATCGAACTCTTCAATTTGCAAGAGCAGATAATCTCTACCACTGATACTGTTACTACCAGTGTCTTTTTTCGTTTTGAAAGTTTAATCACGCTTATAATTTACTAAATGTACCTTTTATATTTACGTATACAAGCATTATCTTTAAGATTTTACTTATCTTAAATTACATTTTATAAATTAGAATACTTAGGGATATAATTTTTATGTATTTTCAATGTTACGATTATAAAAAAAAGAAATGCACATATTCATTTCTTTTTTTCTTTAGGAAGGCCTAGTATTTAAACGTATGTTTGGGTTTAATCTAATATATAAACTTAACAATAACGTAATTACAAGTATTCTTATATCAACACTCGGGTTTTCATTTCTCTCATCCTTATACAGCTCGGAAGGGAAATCAGACTGTAGTTCTTTAAGAGAGCTTTGTCGCCTTTATTGAAGAACAATATCATTAGATCCTATCTAAAGTTCATTCTTACACATAGGCCTCCCCCATTGTATTCGTTATATAGAAGATATTTGTCATAGTTGCCATATTTGACAAATAAGTTGGCAAACGCTTGTTGATTTGCTTTGAATTGTTATGAGAAAGATACTGCTGTACATCACCTGTTTCATTCTACTTGGTCGCCTCTTATTAATTACGCCGCCTCTACGCAGCAGCGTTGAGGTTTCTGATTTCGGATTCCTTGCTTGCTTGGCTTCTTTTTTTTTCTCTTCCAGAGTAAAAGGACTGCCTATTATACTTTTTTTTATGTAAATTTAATTTATTTTTGTTTTACTATGTATTGGTATTCGTATATTTATATTTATATTGTCTGGGGAAGCCTATAACATAATTTCTTTAAGAAGAGTATCAATAAATTGCCATTGCGTTGGCAAAGATGCATCGATTACGTACATGATTACCTAAGTAAGTGCCTAATGAAGTATTGGTGAATTCAGACCAAAACGTACCACCCATTTTATTTTCAATTTGCATTGAAAACAAATATAATATCCATAAGGGAAAAAACCTTCAGAGATTTAATCTGCCGTGTGCGTGTACCCGCTTGCGATCATTAGCGCCTTCCGCTGATAGTTCCAACTTTACTTCCTACGTATAAATAAGCTTCGAAAGAAAATTTACGTAAGTTTTCTCAGAAACATATTTTCATTGTTACCTTTATTCAATTATTAAATATTTAATTTTGTTTGTGTGACAGCTGAGAAGGTAAGTAATTCTATTGTTAAGTATATGAAATTAATAGCTTTCTACCCTACCTACACTTTTTTTTAAGTTCATACATACATCGCTATAACATTTTGTACGTGGTAGAGCCATGCTGCAGTTATATTAGTAGTATATTTGTAGCACGAATGGGTCAGCTCGACCGGGGAAGGACCACGCCCTCACAGAATACCAGCGTAAAATAGTAGCTTAATGCTGCTGTGTTTCATTTGGTGAGTATAGAGAACCAGCGACCCTTTTTACTGGAAACGAGGCATTCCATCTTGGTCGTCACGGGTTACAACGCATCTGCATTTTGTCACACGCATCTGCATCTGAGGATAGATGTAGTTGTCTATGAGCCACAGTATCCACTTACCATCAGGGAAACTGCGTGCTCGGTTGTCATCATTATTCTATAAAAAAAATTCTTCTAAAAGGATACCCATATTATTTGACTATTAACGGGCTGTTAAACGAGTTGTTGACGAGACAGAAGAAATTGTAACGTAGAAGATATCATTGCTCCAGTTAATTCTAGAGCAATGATATCTTGCAATGATTACTTTTATTATTATTATTATTTGGGGTATACTATATATGGGCTGTGTGCTCGTTTGTCAACCGGTCCTATAAAAAATAACACTATAACCGTTATCGTTACAGCATATTAAAGTCCACTGCTGGGCATTGCCCTCACCATAGATTACATCATAGGAACGATATCTGCCATAGTTGCTAAGCTCGGCAAGCGGATTGGCCACTACAGTTTTTTTATTTATTAGTTGTTAGGTAGACGCTGATGTCCATCACCTGACTTGTCTCCCTCTGTCGCCTCATACGACACCCACGGGATGATATGGGGTAGTGGATATTCTTACACCGCCAATACGCGGTAACTATAGAAGATACTCGGGTTAAGTACCCTTTCTGGCAATTAAAACTTATTCCTTACAATTACTTCATACAATTTACAGTTTTTACTAAGTGATAGGAATCTTGATCTGTCTAGGAAGCAACTTGGTTACTCTTTACTAATTTTACCGCTAAAGAGCAGGGCTTGCACTGCTGTATTTTAAAGGATGTAGAGAACCAGTATTATTTACACATCATCATCATCATCATCATCATCATCATTACAGCCCTTCACAAGTCCACTGCTGAACATAGGCCTCCCCCAAGTAATGCCACAAAGCACGGTCCTGAGCCACCTGCATCCATCGACTTCCTGCATGTCTTACCAGGTCGTCACTCCATCTAGTGGGGGTCGCCCTACACTACGCCTACCGGTACGAGGCTGCCACTCGAGAACCATTCTTCCCCATCGGTTATCGGTTCTTCGAGCTATATAGTCGGCCCATTGCCACTTCAGCTTACTAATCCGTTGGGCTATGTCGGTCACTCTGGTTTTACTGCGGATATCCTCTTTTCTGAGTCTATCACGCAGTGAAACTCCGAGCATAGCCCTCTCCATAGCTCGCTGAGCGACCTTGAGCGTCCTCATACACCCAGCGGTGAAGGACCACGTCTCAGATCCGTAAGTCATCACTGGCAACACGCACTGGTTGTACACTTTAGTTTTCAGAGATTGAGGTATACCTGATGAGAAGATGTGTCGTAATTTCCCGAACGCTGCCCAGCCGAGTTGAATCCGTCGATTGACCTCTCGGTCGAAGTTGGACTTACCTAATCGGACTATTTGTCCCAGGTAAACGTACTCGTCAATAACTTCGAGCATAGTGCTCCCAACAATTACCGGCATAGGTGTGACATGGACATTAAACATGATCTTTGTTTTGTCCATGTTCATCTTAAGACCTATCCGTTGGGAGACACCATTGAGGTCATTGAGCATAGTGCTAAGGTCCTCCAGCGATTCTGCCATAAGGACTATATCGTCGGCAAATCGAAGGTGAGTGATGTACTCGCCATTGATGTTAATACCGTATCCTTTCCAGTCCAGTAGCTTGAAATCGTCTTCCAACGCAGCGGTGAAGAGTTTCGGGGATATAACATCACCCTGTCTTACACCTCTCTGCAGTTGGATAGGTTTCGTACTCTGGTTCTGTACTCGGATAGCCATCGTAGCCCTACTGTACAAACACTTCAGCACTTCAATATACCGACAGTCAACTAGGCACCGCTGAAGGGACTGTAGCACCGCCCAAATTTCGACGGAATCAAAGGCTTTCTCATAGTCCACATACGCCAGGCAAAGTGGCAGATTGTACTCTTCGGACTTCTGTACAATTTGCCGAAGGGTATGTATGTGGTCTATGGTACTGAAGCCTTTTCGGAAACCGGCTTGTTCGGGAGGCTGGAAGTCGTTGAGTCTGCGTGCGAGACAATTCGCAATGGCTCTCGAAAACAGCACGTAGACGCGGCTCAGAAGGGAACTCGGTCTGTAGTTCTTCAAAAGAGCGTTGTCGCCTTTCTTAAAAAACAAGACCACCGCGCTTCTGCTCCACGCCTCCGGAGTAGTGCCACCATGGAAGACGGAATTGAAGAGCTTCTAAAGGACTTCAAGTACCGGTGTTCCACCCGCTTTCAGAAGCTCCGCTGTAATTCCATCCTCGCCCGGGGCCATGCCGTTTTTAAGGTGGTGGAGAGCCATTCTAATCTCGCTCAGACTGACGGCCGGGATATCATCGGAATAGTGTCGGATAAGACTTGCTCTTGGATCGTTACTCACACTTGCGTGTGGCTCCAACGATAATGTGTACAGCTGCCCATAGAACCTCTCAATCTCACTCAGAATCTCAGGTGTCCCTGAAACGATGTTGCCACACTCAGTCTCACTTGAAGTTGGCTGCACAGACCAAAGACTTTGGAGCCCTGGTTCCACTCGATCGCTTCTTTAATACGAGCAGTATTAAAGTTGCGTAAGTCTCGTCGCATGCATTTGGAGATCTGTCTGTTCAGTTGCCTGTATGCTGTCAAATCTGTTGACGATTGCAGCCTCATCTCCCGTCTAACAGCCATGAGATTAAGAGTGTGATCGGAGAGTTTTTGTGTTCTTCTGCGGCGGGTCTTACAGAACTTAGCTCCGACCGCATTGACAGTTTCCACGAGCTTGTCATTTATATCGTCCACTGCATTGCAATCCTCTAGGCACTGAAAGCGGTTTTGTAACTCGAGCTGAAAGGTTTCGGGATTTTGGATTAGAGCACGAGGGGGGACAGAGCGTTGACTTCATTAGACGAGACCTCTCCAACTTAACATTTAGGTTCAGTGTGGCTCTAACCATTCGGTGATCGCTGCCAGTTTTCACCTTTGCGATCACTGAGACATCACTGAACAGTTGGCGTCTGGTCGTCATAATGAAGTCAATCACATTTTTTGTCGAACCGTCGGTGCTCGACCAGGTCCACTTCCTGTGGGGCCGCCTCTGGAAGAAAGAGTTCATCATAAAGAGTCCCTCTTTCTCCATAAAGTCGGCCAGCTGCTGCAGCTGCCCCTTCGGTTCCGTTGCCCTACTCCAAATTTCCCCACCTTCAGCTCACCGCTTTCTCTTGTGCTTAGTTTTGCGTTGAAGTCTCCCATCAACACCGTGTAGTGGGTTTTGGAGGAATGCATGGCTCTAGAAATATCCTCATACATTTCCTCCACCTTCTCATCGGGATGTGCCGAGGTTGGTGCGTAAACCTGTATGACCTTCAGCGAATACCGTGTGGTGATTCTGAGTATCAGGAACGCGACCCTCATCGACACACTCCCAATCTTTACAACGTTGCTGACGAGAGACTTGTGGACGATAAATCCGACACCTCCTTGGGACAGATGGTCGCCCTCCCGGTTGTAGAACAAGTTGCCGGACTCGAGGATTGCCGTATTCCTCCCCCTCTCTTCGGACCTCGGATAATCCAATAATATGCCAGCGCAACTTGTCTACCTCTTCTTCCAGCTCCAGTATCTTCTCGTCAGTCCTCAGAGTGCGTGCGTTATATGTTGCCAGGTCGAGTCGTCGTAGGTGGCAACCGAACCTCCACCGGAGATTCTTAGCACCCCCTGCCCGGGCGTTACCATAGTCGCCACCGTAGCCAGGAATAGCGGGGCCGCCGGGGACTGGGGGGCCGTTTTGTGGCCGATGAAGGATAAGGGGAGATCTCCCGCCGGGCAAGGTGTTATGCCCGGGGAGCGGCCAACGCTCCTTGTGATAGTTCGTAGATGTTCTATATATACTGTTTATGATTCGGAATGTTGATAGCATGATTTAGGCTTCGGTGTATTTTCGCCTGTGGCGCGACGACAGCGCCGCCATATCACCCCCTGCTCAGATCACCAGGTCGATAGTGCAGTCCGATTGCCGGTGCGTCCTTAATGCCGGTGGGGAATGCATGCAGTGTGCGTAAGGGCAAGTGACACCGGTGCGAATGATATGCCGATGTGTAATGCATGCCGTACTACGCACTGGCAAGTGATGCCGGTGAGAACGATGTGCCGGAGCAAGTGCCAGAAGTCTGCCTTATAAATCTGCGGTGAGTCGAGACGAAGACAAGTTGGACTGGCTTGCAGGAACTGAAGACTGCAGAAGACGATTCTCAATAGTGAATGGTAGGGGTTCTTGAGGATAATGACGAAAGCTTGAAGTTGTAGTTTCCGAAGGTGTTTGGTTGCGTGTTCAGATCACGTCGGGGTCACCACTGTGGCCGATGAAGGAAAAGGGGAGATCTCCCGCCGGGCAAGGTGTTATGCCCGGGGAGCGGCCAACGCTCCATGTGATAGTTCGGAGATGTTCTATATATACTGTTTATGATTCGGAATGTTGATAGCGTGATTTAGGCTTCGGTGTATTTTCGCCTGTGGCGCGATGACAGCGCCGCCACAGTTTTTTTGCTTCGTTATTCATGGGGGATATTTGCCATATTTGCCACGCTTAGCGAGCGGGTTGGCAACCGCAGTTTTTTATTATAACACAGTTGTTTTCAGGAAGATGCTGCCGCCCACCTCTTGCCTATCTCCCTCTGTCGCCTCTTACGACACCCACGGGAAGATATGGGGTAGTGGATATTCTCAACCGCCACTACACGGCAACTTTATTTACATGTCGCGAGAAATTTCATCTTAGTGCTCAATAAACATAGGTCCTTTATTCAAAGTTGGCTGCAGCAGTACATGGAATTCAGGAGGTACTCTCCAGGTGGACTGTAAGTTTGTTTGTAAGTTCAATGTAAAAAAAAAACAGTAACTTGATTTCTTATTGTATAAGGGATATTATTTCTCATCATAATAAGACGGGAGATGAAGCTGCAGCCGTCAGCAGATTTGACAGCATACAGGCAACTGAATCGATATATATCAAAATGCATGCGGCGGGACTTACACAACTTTATAACTTTTTAAGGCTTATCCGACACTATTCCGATGATATCCTGGACGTCATTCTGAGCGAGTTTAGAATGGCTCTCCAGCACCTTAAAAACGGCAAGGTCCCAGGTGAGGATGGAATTACAGCGGTGCTTCTTGAAAGCGGGTGGAACACTGGTACTTAAAGTCCCTCAGGAGCTCCTCAATTCCTTCTACCATGGTGGTACTATTCCGGAGGTGTGGAGCAGAAGTGCGGTGATCTTGTTCTTCGGCGACAACGCTCTCTTGACAAACTACAGGCCGATTTCCCTTCTGAGCCGCTTCTACGTGCTGTTTTCGAGAATCATTACCAATCATCTCGCACGCAGACTCGACGTTTTCCAGCTTCCCGAACAAGCCAGTTTCCGTAAAATTTTTAGTACCATAGACCATACATACATGACCTACGGCAGATTGTACAGAAGACCGAAGAGTACAATCCGCCTTTTTGTCTGGAGTATGTGGACTATTAGAAAGCCTTTGTTCCATCGAAATTTGGGCGGTGCTACAGTCTCTTCAGCGGTGCCAAGTGGACTGTCGGTACGTCAAAGTGCTGAAGTATTTATACAGTAGGGCTACGATGGCTATTCGAGTACAGAACCACAGTACGAAACCCATCCAACTGCAGAGAGGTGTAAGACAGGGTGACGTTATATCCCCGAAACTCTTCACCGCTGCATTTGAAGACGTTTTCAAGCTACTGAACTGAAAAGGATATGGTATTAACATCAATGGCGAACACGTCACTCACCTTCGATTTGCCGACGATATAGTTCTTGTGGCAGAATCGCTGGAGGACCTAAGCACTATGCTCAATGACCTCAATAGTGTCTTCCGACGGATAGGTCTTAAGATGAACATGGACAAAACAAAGATCATGTTGAATGTTCATGTCACACCTATTGCGGTAGTTGTTGGAAGCACTAATCTCGATTTTGTTGACAAGTACGTTTACCTGGGACAAATAGTCTGTCTAGGTTAGTCCAACTTCGACCGAGGGGTCAATCGACGGATTCACCTCGGCTGGTATATCTCAAAACCTGAAAACTAGATTGTACACCAGTTGCCCGTTATGACTAATCTGACTGAACTGGATCTGAGACGTGGTCCTTCATTGCAGGCTGTATGAGGACACTCAAGGTCGCTCAGCGACCTATGGCAAGGGTGATGCTCGGAGTTTCTCTGCGTGATATACTTAGAAATGAGGATATTCGCAGTAGAACCATAGTGATAGTCTAACAGATTAGTAAGCTCAAGTGGCAATGGGCCGGTCATATAGCTCGAAGAACCGACAACTGATGGGGAAAAAATGTTCTCGAGAGGCTACCTCGTACCGGTAGGCGTAGTGTAGGGCAATCCTCCACTAGATGGAGTGACGACCTGGTAAGACATGCAGGAAGTCGATGGATACAGGTGGCTCAGGACCGTGCTTTGTGGCATTACTTTTTTTTTATAGGATAGGGTGACAAACGAGCACACAGTCCACCTGATGGTAAGTGGTTGCTGTGGCCCATAGACATCTACATCTATCCTCGATTACGAATCAAAATGCAGATGCGTTGTCACCCGTGAGGACTAAGATGGAATGCCTCGTTTCCAGTAAAAAGGGTCACCGGTTCTCTACACCACCATACGAAATACAGCAGCATTAAGCTACTATTTCACGCTGGTATTCTGTGAGAGCGTGGTCCTTCCCCGGTCGAGCCGACCCATTCGTGCTACAACTATACTACTAATATAACTGCAGCATGGCTCTACCACGTATAAAATGTTCTATGTTCAGCAGTGGACTTGTGAAGGGCTGTAATGATGATGATGATAATAAGCCAAAGTAGCCTTATAGCTAAGATTACGTACTGCGAAATTTAAAGATGTCAGTCAATCTGTCAAGCGACTACTGCCTTATTAATTGCTAGTATTATTTTTAAGGGATGAATAAAATAAAGGCATTAAATTCATATCAATAAAATTTTACCAAGACAGCTGAAAACAAACATATAATATATAACAACAAAACTCATAATATTCATGAACAGCTTATCTCTAGAACTGTCATGTATTTAACGCTAACAAATTGACATATTACGAGTACAAACATACCCTTTACCTAACATACAGAACAACCAAAACGAAAGTTTGTTCGAAATTCGATCTGGGGGTCATTATAATACTAATGACCTTCAAACCGAATTTCGGTAACGGCCAGTCTAGCCATCTGCGAAGGACAGAACTATAGTGAACGAGTATGTGCATAAGATTATTATTGCATTAAAAATCAGTTATTGAGTTTTTCCATTAAGAAATTCTCAGTAGCTGCCCGGAGTCGGGAAGCTGGCAATGTCTCACCCCCGTACCTTGTAAAGCAAGTAAAGCTGTTGGCCCTGCACCTGATTTCACTCCGTTTGTGTCGGTTGACCGTCCCATCGGACTACGAGAGTAAGGGAATAGAGAGTGCACCTGTGCATGCGCATACACTTTGGCACTATAATTATGTACTGCGCCGGTGGCTAGTCTCCGTCGACGCTGGCCATCGTGACCTAAATTCGGTCTGGAGGACATTATTATTACATCATGTGCCTATGCACTCTCTATTAAATATACGGTACGGTAATCCGAAACAACCTGAGAGAAATCAGGCGCAAGAGCAAAGGTTTTACGTGCTGTTTAATACACGGCGATGAAACACAGCCAACTTTCAGACTTCGGGCTGCTACTGCAAATTTCTCGACAAAAAAGTTGGTGTATGATGCAAATCAGGATTTGAACTCATGACCTCATAATCAGCCGTCACCTTTACGACCATCAGACCAGCGAGATATATAAATATGTGCTTAACAACATATTACTATTTTAATTTCTATCACATTACGTTTTACCAACGGCAATATGTTCAGATTATGTTTTAATAATAGTAACTTAAAGATCGTGTATGCAATATTACAGTTATTACTCTCTAAAGTGTCCACTGTTGGACATGACTCGCGCTTGGGATGCGAATTGCCGATGCGTTTACCAGATGTCCCCCACTTTTGAGTGTTTCCAGTCGCAAATCTAGTAACACTTTACATTTATCATAAATAAGATAGTTCTATCCCTTCTATCAATGTCACCATTGTCATGAGATTCTTTTGGAATTTTAAATTCTATGACCTGGACCTATCTTAATAATAAAAATAACTATCTATAAAATATCAAATTTGACGCTCCACCACAAATCTGGGTAAGATTTTATATTTGGCGTAAACGAAATGGCTGTACCTCAGTCTATTAATGTCCATATATTTTTTCTGATACTCTCCGTAGCCCTATCTTCATAAAATCAAAATAAATATCTATTAAAGATCCGATTTGTCGCTGATCTCCGTCGCAAATTTTGATACGTCTTTACATTTGCCATAAACAAGTTGATTTTATTGCCATCTATAATGGTGATAAGATATATTAGGTATTTTCCGTAGTTTGTCTTAATATAATTTTAAATGATTATACATTTATGATATAATAGAGATCTTAAAGTTTTCAAAGGAACTAAATTTTATGATCGAGATAGTTTGTTCCCTCTAGCAATGATAAAATTGTTTCCTTTTGCAACAGAGTTGAGCACAACTGTTCAAAAAAACGTTTTCGAAAACGAAAAGTTCAATTTTCGATTTTTAAACTTAATTTCTGTTTTATATATCAGGAAATTTCAAATAATTTTAAAACGAAAATTACCTTATTTTTTAATAAAATTATGTATTTCTTTTGCTTCTACTTTTGTATCAGTCTCTAAAGTTCAGAGCATAACGCTTGGCAGGTAGTTTGGCGAACGCAGTTCTGGACGTCCTGCCTGTTGTGCAATGTTGTGTATTATTTACACTGATACTACATCTATAAATTACACATACACACACACACACATATATATATATATATATATATATATATATATATATATATATATATATATATATATATATATACAAAAGTTGGTGTGTGTATGTATTTATGTTCCCTATAGACTCTGAAATTGCTGGACCGATTTTGATGAAAATTTAAGAAATTCCACAGATTGGCTTAGCGGCTGATCCTGTGAAATTTGGTAGCGATCAGATTAACAGAACTTTTTTTGCATCGATCACAGTTTCTGACCACGGAAGACAATTTACATCATTTTAAATTTAAGAATTCCTAAAACAGTCGGCAATCATACATCCAACTTCTGCTTCTTACCATCCTGCAACTAATGGACAGACTGTAAAAGTATGGAAATAAATTGGTGTAATATACATGAAAAACCACTTTTAATTAAAGCTCATTTAAGACGTATGGAAATAAGAATGAAACTTCACGCATTGTTTCAAAAGGTCCAAGCAGAAGAGTTGGATTTAGAATCGTTTGGCAGGAATTTGGGGGAGTAAGGTGTTTTATTTGGTACAAATACGCGTTTATTCGAATCCGAAAAAGAAATGGGACTTCGAAATAGTGACACGTAGACTAAAAATGGCCAGTAAGGCGGTAAAATTGTCAAGCAGTTCCAACCGTAATTTTCGCCATAGCAACCGCTGAGGTGTGAGACGGCGCGTTGTAATAGTGAAACAGGATTTTCTTTATCTGCAAATGTGGCCGTTTTTCCGCAATTTCTGCCTTCAAACTGTCAATTATGCGTAGTACAGTCATGTAATGGTTTTTCCTTTTTGAAGATAATCCATTAATATAAACCTATGCATATCCCAAAAAGAGTCGCCAGCACTTTTCCAACCGAAAAAACAGTTTTTGCTTTTTTGGAGTCGGTTTCTCCTGTTTTGACTATATTTTTGTTTCGGACGTACAATGAGAAATGGGACTTCGAAACAGAGACAGTAAACTCAAAAATACATTATGAAGTAATTATAGAGTAATCATATGATCAGTAATTTCTGTACAGATTTAAAAAAACCATACTCCTTCTCGTTACTTTAGTAACAGAATCAATAATTCTATGTCATCTTAATAAAAGAAGGTGTTTATTTATAGATCATTCTCGTTCAATCTCACGTTAAGGTTTGACAAATAATGTATTCCGTTTTGTCAGGTAAATACATCGCATTCCTGAAATGTTGATCCTACAGGACAGGTAACAAATAAGACCTCGTTACATTATTCGTGTCGTTTTACCCCTTTCTTATTTCATCCCGTAGGTGTAGTGAAAGGTCACTCAGGGCAATACCCAAAATATCAAGTCAATGTTTCTGACAGATGGCGGTTTAACCGATGATACGCCAACGCATCTGCCAAGCGCGACAATTAAAACAAATTTTGCCTACAGTAGAAAGGGCTTATATAAAACAGTAAAATCTTACTGCCTGATAAAGAAGAAAGAAAAAGAAAATGTTGCTCTGAGAATGTTGCATATAATTAATAGCACAGGCGTTATTTTGCGGAAATCCATTATACTAAAGATATTAAAAGTTACTTTGGAGCAATCCACTAAATAAATTATTGATTGCAAACGATGGTTGCAAAGTAACTTTTAATATATCTATAATGATGCATATAACTCTGTGCGTATTAACAATAAACATTTGAACAATAAATTAAATAGATAATAAAAAAAATGTCATAAACTCGACTGCAAAAAAGACCATTTAAAAGTAATGCACTAAAAGTACCGAAACAAGATTGAGAATAGAAAACAAAATTAAAATAAACTATAGACAAAGTAAACTCTACTTCTGTTTAACAGAATGTATTATGAGCTGAAAGTCTAAGTTAAATACCCGTTTTAAGTTTTGTAGCAAACGGAATCCATTAATTTTCTTTCGGTTTATAATTTGTAATTAGGTTCCGCCTGCTACTAAAAGGCTATATATTACACTCGGGTTTTTAAGACAAATGTAACTGTCGAAATCCATCCAGCCGTTTGAAAGATACGAGGTATTAAGAAAATTTACAAACAAATATACATATTTACAACGCGAAAAATATAACCCTTCCTTGGCAGTAGAGTCATGCTGCACTTATATTAATTGTATAGTTGTAGCACGAATGGGTCGGTACGCCGGGGAAGGACCACGCTCTCACAGAATACCAGCGTAAAATAGCAGCTTAATGCTGCTGTGCTACGTATTGTGAGTGTAGAGAACCGAAGACCATTTTTACTAGAAACGAGGCATTCCATGTTTGTCCTCACCGGTGGCAACGCATCTACATTTTGATTCGCAAACGAGGATAGATGTAGATGTCTATGGGCCACAGCATCCACTTACCATCA
Organism: Parnassius apollo; assembly: GCA_907164705.1. Classification (NCBI taxonomy): domain Eukaryota; kingdom Metazoa; phylum Arthropoda; class Insecta; order Lepidoptera; family Papilionidae; genus Parnassius; species Parnassius apollo. Next base: position 2,171,635 of record CAJQZP010001367.1, read on the forward strand.
GGTGGTCTGTGTGCACGATTGTCACCCTTATCCTACAAAAAAGTAGAGTAAGGAAAAATTAATACTTTTCTATTATAATTATTATGTTATTTAATAGAGTAATCACATCTGATTGGGCTGGATAAATATATAAAGGGAAAATAAATATACTTAAATATATATTTAATATACTAACATAAATAAATAAATATTACATAAATAAATAAAAGCCCAACCAGATGGAAGCCCTCTGCAGGGGAGACCAAACAGCCGAGGGTTAGGGGGAAAGGGAAAGAAACCGGCGGACGATGGTATCGAGGAGCACCGCCTTCTGCATTTGAGCCCGGAGCGGTCCGTCCCGGAGTCCCAGTTGCCTCAGATGGCTCGAGAGGCTGGCTGGGATTAACCCGCTTGCAGACACGACTACAGGAATAATTTCGGTCGGCAGACCACCCCACATGTCGGTCACCTCGTGAGCCAGGTCCAGATATTTTGATTGCTTGTCTGTTTCGGCTTTCACGAGGTTCTCGTCATACGGAATGGTAATGTCGACCAAAAATATCCTTGACTGTGTCCGGTCCATCAGCACAATATCAGGCTTATTCGCAAGAATAGTTCTGTCTGTGATGATGGTCCGGTCTCAGTAGAGCCTGGCGCGGTCATTTTCGAGCACGGCTTCCGGCAGTTTTTTATAGAAGAAGGAAAGACGTCAGAACCATCAGAGGGATGTGTAAACTATTCCACAGAGAGGTTGTACGTGGAAGAACCCTTTGAAACTACAGTGTGACCGCCAGCATCCAGATTAGTAATTGTAATACGGCAATTTTTGGTCCACGAGATCGTATTTCAGAGCGAGCTCCTGGTGTAGAATTCTGGCTACTAGGTTGTGCCTGTGCAAGTACTCAGAGTTAGAAAGCGCCGAACAACCGGAGATGACATGCCTAAGTGACTCCCGGAGATGGCGACAAGCTCGACAGATGTCGACAGTGCCATCCTTTACGATGTATCTCCGATAGTTGTTGGTCTTAATAACCTGATCCTGTATTGCACAGACAAAACCCTCGGTTTCCCCGATGAGGTCACCGAAACGTAGCCAGTTGAGGGAAGCGACTGTATCTACGAAGGGCTCATGTAGAGCCCTGTAGTACCTCCCGTGGAGCTCCTTCTCCTTCCATACGGTCTCCCGGTTGGAAATGCTAAGCACTGCTGGGTCCTGCCATTGCTCGTTGGCTAAGGATAGAGGGGTAACTCCTTTATCACTAGAAATGACGTCATTATAAAATGGATAATCCGATCTCGCCAGGAAGTAATCACGGAGGCTGCACACTTCGCGATTATGCATAGTGAGCGCGCTCAGAAAACAACGCCCACCATGCTTTCGCGGCAAGTACAGCCTCATTACCGACGATCTCGGATGATGCATCCTATGGGACGTCATGGTAGTGCGGACTTTTCTATCCAGGGTGTTAAGTTCAGTCTGGGTCCACCTGAGTATGCTAAAGGTATACATGAGGACAGGCATGACCCAACCGTTATATGCGTGTGTCTTATTCACACCGGACAAAAGGCTGTTAAGCACTTTGGTCAAGCGTGCATAAAACACGTCGCAAACTGACTGTTTCATCCCAGTCTCATCGATACCGATGTTCTGTGATACACCCAGGTATCGGTATGTTTCAGCCTCGGAAAGGGTCCTTAACTTGACGGGCATAGATAAGTCTATGCCCTCAGAGTTAGCAACCCTTCCCCTTTCAACATGGAGGACCGCACACTTATCCGTTCCCAGCTCCATTCCAATAGAATTGCTAAATTCACAAGTGATGTTTAGGAATTCCATAAGATGGGAGCGACTGGAGGCGAATAACTTGAGGTCATCCATATAGAAAAGGTGGGTCACTTTTGTACCTCCTTTCCAAAGCTGAAATCCCCTCCCGGAGCCCTCTAGTAAAGTACTGAGAGGGTTCAGAGAGAGGCAAAACCAGATTGGACTCAGACAATCGCCCTGGAAGATACCCCCCTTATGTGGTCCTCCGCAGCCATCATCCGCTCGCCCAGATAGCAAAGGATCGTACTCCATTGCCCCATACACTGCTCGAGGAAGTCTCCAACTGTACAGTCAATTTTGTACAGCTGGAGGACTCTCTTTAGCCATGTATGGGGTCCACCGATTCGAATGCCTTTCTGTAGTCTATCCAGGCGGCGGAGAAATTCCGACGGTTGCGTTTCACCTTTTGCCAATGACCGCGTCAATGGGGAGTGGTGCCTTGGTTCCACGACCACCCCGACATCAATTTGGAGCGCGTGACGTCACCTGATTTAGCTCCAGGTGACGAGTGATTCTCGCACTCAAAATGGATGTCAGTGTCTTATATATGGTGGGTAGACACGCGATGAGGCGGTATTTGCTCTGGTCTGTGGTATCCTGATCTTTAGGAACCAAATGAGTGATCCCAGTAGTGAAGAGGCTCGGGAGCAAACTATCAGCTCTTGAAACTGTCGGGCGAGCACAGCGTGACACACTACGAACCCCTTTAGCCAGTAATGATGCAGCCCATCGAGCCCCGGACTTTTCCAGTTCGGGGCTCTACGGACCGCCTCAGCCACGTCTTCAGGCGTTATGGTGACGGGGTCCATAGGCGTAACACTTGCACTCTGGCTCGCCACAACTTCCATCCAAGGGCCCTCGCTGTGGTTTACGGGCTCTGACCACAGGCCACGCCAAAAAAAAAAAACCAGCAAAATGCGACAGTGTCAGCCTGATCCGGTCCTGGGCCCGCTCCACATACCTCTGGTCGCTCCAATGATTTATAGAGCCTCTTCTGATCACTCTGGAAGAGACGATTCTGATTGAACCGCCTTGACCTCTCGCTAAATCGTCGAATCCGCTTCCCCCAAGCAGCGATTTTTTGCTTCAGGTCATCTATGCGCTCCGTTAGTTTTTGCGTGATAATCGGCTGGGACAAACTAAAATTTGTCCCAGCAAACGCCATTCTAACGGTGCGCACAACTCTTGGTCTATTATTACCCGACCTGAAGCTTGTCAGTCTGCCGATAAGGGCCCTTGCCTTTGCGATACGGTCCTCAATGCTTTTTCTCCAGGCTGGCATGGCGCAAATTTTTTGAGTAGCACGTCCTGCCACGGGAAGTTTGGCGCCAATAATACGGCATACTGCCAGTGCGGCGCCAAAAAGAATTGAGTCCGTCTCGCAAAGGTCCCGGCTGGCTTCCAAATAGGTCACCAGCATTGGGTTAAGAGCCCGCACGACAGCCCGATTTCGCTTGCTAAGGGGTATGCGGGGGAAGTCGCAGTCGATTTTCGAGAGGCATGCTGCGCGTTTCCAGCATCGACTCTTCCAATATGCTCCTCATTTTCTCTAGTTCGTGGGAGACTATTCCATCATCGTCTGAATTAGCCACAAATGGAATGTTGACGGCAGCATCCCCATATGCAGTTTGTTGCGCATCTAGTGGCACCGCATTCCCAGCCGTAGCATTTCCATTCGATGAAGGAATAGCCTCACGTCGTAGTCGTTCGAGTTCGGCGTCACCAAATATGTTGGAGCGCAGGATGTACTGAACTCGGTCTGCCAGGTTTTGCTCAGTGACGGATAGAGATGGCTCCAGCTCTGCAAAAAAGCGATGCATCCGAGTCCGATACGCCAAACATCCAGTTTCTTCCCCTTTTGCCCTAAAATACGCCCGCAGTGCGTTTGCATTCATTAATTTTTTTCTATAATTATTATTTTAAGCGCGTAGAAGTGGCGTAAGAGAATCCACTTCATTGTCATTCTGTGTGTATCTTAAAAGGCGACAGAGGGAAACTAAAAGTGAAGATGGACAACTAGCATATTCCTAATGACAAACTCAAAATAACAAAAGAAGCAGCGGTTGCTGCCTGCCAACATGACAATTATGGCAAATATCTACTACAGAGTGCTTTCTATATACCTGAATATATACTCCTTGTGAGGCAATCTATTGGGGAGCCCTCATAGATTTCCAATCCTAGAGAAGGCATCTATGGTGTAACCCCCAGATTTATTAGATAACCGTGATGGTGGTGATGGTGATCATTAATGCCCATTTACTTACTGTATTTTCAATGCAAAAATTATGTATCTAATTATATTAATTAGTTTTCCACTTAAAATTTAGTTTGCAAAGTATATTATTTTTATAATATGAAGGATATATTACCAATATTACTATCCGCTCCATAGTGTAAATCAAAATGGCTGATCGTAAAGTATCTACTTATGAGTAATATCGTCATGCGGTTGATATGGTCACTTTCTTATAACTCAACAACTACAGCCTTTTTGGATATATGACTCTGCGATACAATAGCTCTTTATCAGTCAATCAAATAATAAAGGGTTAATAGGGCGCTGCGCTATCGACACCATTTTGATAGTTTACATTGTAGGTAATATTATAGTTGATTTTAGTACTGTGTAGTATTTTTTAAGTAGATTTTTCGATATAAAAAGTAAAGTTACAGCGTATATACGTCCCGCTGCTGGGCATTGGCCTCCGCTTATTTCTGAGAGGGTTTTAGGGCAAGGAATTGTCCGCCGCGCTGCTCCAATGCGTGTTGGCGAACTTCACATGTCTTCGAAATATTTTTTTCTTTTTTCTCTGACATGCGGGTTTCCTCTTTTCAATATGTTCCAAATTATTTCCAAAACTTGTTTGCAATTTTTACAGTATATCCTACTATTTATAGTATACGACTTCGTGTTTTTGCCTCTGTCCTCCTCCTAGCTTTGGTTTTACAGGGCAGCAAAGCTTAAGGTGACCTTATTCTGTTATCTGTTTCCACGATTGCGGCTGTATTTTACTGCCCAGGTGCAATCATTTAGTTAATTCATGTTTTATTTAATTATATGTGTATAATAGTATGGTTTATAAAATAAAATATAATAAAAATAATTTTCTCATTTACATTTTTATATTATTATAACATTAGAAGCGAAGTATAATAGTAACTGTAATTTTTAGAACAATATTGACGCAAAATTGAATCGCCGCATTGGATGACCGTTGCTGACGATAGATATTTAGAATAGAATTATTTTTATTCAATAAAGATTATATATATGTAACACTTATTAAAAGTCGTTTTTTACTTTTAACACTTGTTGAAAAAAATCCTCAATCTTGGGAAGAACCAGCTAGAAAACATTTAGAAACAGCATGGTAGGGTCATTCATTATCAATCATGTACGCTTTCGCTGTATAACTCGCTGTATGTTGTTTTTAGTATTGTTTCCAGTATTTAATAGGTATTTAATTTAGTACAGAAGGTTCATCCCCATTTTTAATAAAACTATTTTTCTTTGTACATACATTATATTTTCGCTCATATATTGGGAAGGCGATGTTAATATATTTATTTCTTTAAATTTTTCTCTCAGTTTTTTTGGACCAAGTTGTAAATTGCTCTTATGACTCTTTTCTGCAAAACAGTTTTAATGTTAGTCGCATTACCCTATAGAAAGATTCCCAAAAACATATTGCTATGGAAATAACTGAAATAAAGTAATCTAGCTGTTTCAACTCATGTAATCTACTCTCTAATCATTTTTACAGTATATGCTGCAGAACTAAGTTTGCTAGTTATTTTATATATATGAGGGCCCCACTGAAGCTTCGCGTCGTGCGTCAAAAACAGTGGATCAAACAAAGCCCAGCTCCTCCCCATTTAAAAGCACTCTGGTTTTTGTCTGTTTAACAATATGTGTGGTGAATTTAATACATTTCATTTTATTACCGTTCAAAAGCAAATTATTGACGTTAAACCAGTGTACTACTTTTAATGTAACATTATTCACTTCGTCATTTTTTAATAATTCCCTTTTAAGTCAGAAAATCAACGAAGTATCATCAACCAATAAAACAATATCTTGCTTATTCCCTACCAATTAAAGTAAATCATTAATATAAACTAAGAATAGAAAGTAGCCAAGAATTGAGCCCTGAGGAACACCCATAGATACTACCGATCCGGAAGAACTGATCCCATTAATAATAACGGTTTGTGTTTTATTACTTAGTTATGACGTTGTATGTTTAAGCGATAGGTTATTTACACCATAATGATATAACTTCCTGATTAATATGGTGAACAAAGTCAAAAGCTTTGGAAATATCACAAAATACAATACCCAAAACATCTCCTGAATTCTCCCAAGCACATAAAATATGTTTGATTAGCTCAACACCAGCATCAGGTGTCGAGCAAACCCTGGTAAACAGATCTCTCCACAAAGATTTTTATGGAGAAATTTATTTACACTAGAATAATTTTTTCAAAAATTTTATTGAGCGTTGGCAGTACAGATATATACGAGTAGGTGTAAATTTAGCGGGGTCCAATGTACCGCCAGATTTAAATAAAGGTATAACTTTACTATGTTTCATTATTATATTTGAAATGTAGACATAACCCATAGTCGGAATGGATCAATCAACTGTTCAGAGTCAACTGTAAAATTTTGTGAAATTGAACAGTAAACATGGTCTTCACTCGACGGTCGAGAGAACGCACTGGTTTTAATATATTTGCTCTATGAAAGCAGTCTCCGAGGTTGTCGGAAGTTTCGGTATAGGAAATATCCTATATATAAACGTATTTAACAATCGATTCTAAAACATACTTAGAGGACACTTGTACGTCATAGACTGTTGTATAGTACGAGAGTTTAAAAACAATATAATGTATACTTCTACGTATGTGTAATAACCTTCAATACATTTTACACCGCGTATAGTAAGACTATATGATAATTAAAAACATTTAATTTTCAGATTATTTTATTATGATAATAAATAGTGTCTAAATAGTAAACGAATAAATCTAGATATTGATAATCTTTATATATTGTATTAGGAGTGTAGGTGCGTTTGTAAGTGATCTTGATCGATCAAATAATTAACAAAATCGGCCTAAATCAAAAGAATATCAGAAAATTCGGACCCGATGGGTAGCACAGATGGACGAGTTTGATAATATAAATTAATTAATTTTATATTCACATTGTAATCAGTCTGGAATGAATTCGGGGTGGACACATCGCGTCACCTGCCGGAAAAACGTCCACCGATCCACCCAGTAATAAAATATTGAAATAATACTAGTTTTTACGGAATTTATCGCGTATTTTTAACTTTTAATACCCGACGTTTCCAGAGCTTTACAACACCCATGGTCACGGGAAGGACTGAGATGTTCAACGTCCAGATGTCATAGTTAACCGCGGTTACCATAGATTAAAATTTAACTTTTGTTTCGATCTATACAGTATGAACTTATGGTATCATGAAGTCTTGCAGTTGTATGCTTGGGTTGGGTTTTAATTTTATTTATTATAGGATCCCAAGCAGATGGTAGCATCCAGCCATCTTCCCTATTGGAATTAGGATGTTTTTTGATTTCAATAGCCTCGCGAATCATCCTTGGAAGGAATCGGTGTTCTTTAGCGAGAATTTGTGGTCTATCAAATCTGATGTAGTGACGGGGGCGATCCTGTACATGTTCACAGACTGCAGACTTCCCGGAGCGTCGATTCTTCACATCAGCTAAATGTTCTTTAACGCGGGTTTTAATTGGTCTTTTAGTTTGTCCTATGTAGGAGAGACCACATTCACAATCAAGCTTGTACACTCCTGCATCTTGCAGAGGGACGTTACACTTGACTGATGGTAAAAACTGACCAATCTTCTTCGGCGGCTTGAAGTATGTTTTGATGGAAGCGCGCTTCAAGATGTAGCCAATCTTGTCAGTGACTCCTCTAACATATGGCAGTACAGCAGGTACACGCTCGACTGTGGCCAGCTTCACTCGTTCTCTGTGACGTAGGCGCGGGACCCGAAGCTTGTTGTCATGCAAAACTTGCTTGACGTGTTGGAGCTCGGCAGCCAGGTGTTTACTGTCACAGATCCCTCGTGCTCACTGAAACAAAGATTTACCCACGGTAGCTAACTGTGAAGGATGGTGGTGAGAATCACCGTTTAAATATCTATCTGTATGGGTCTTTTTTCTATACACAGTATGGCTCAAGGTGTTATCAGGATTCCGAATTACTAACACATCTAGAAAAACTAAGGAATTGTTTGCCTCTAACTCCATTGTGAACTGAATTTTAGAATTCATATCGTTAAGATGGTCTAAAAATGCAGTTACTTTATCTAAAGGTAGAATTGTGAAAGTGTCGTCTACGTACCGCTTGTAGAATCTTGGATTTATGGGAGAAGTAAGCAGGGCTTTCTCCTCAAAGTCTTCCATGAATATGGCGGCGACAATGGGAGATACAGGTGAGCCCATCGCTACACCATCTACTTGCTTGTAGAACTCCTTCCACAATAGGTAGCCAGATGTAAGGCAGTGTCTGAGTAATACTGCAAATTCTACGGGCATGTTGTTTTCTTCCAGCCTTCTAGTTACAATTGAGATGCTTGATTTGATGATTGAGATGCAGTCTTCAACAGGTAAGCATGTAAACAATGACTGCACATCAAAACTGACCATAGTTTCATTGTCTGCCAGACGTAGGTCTTTAATCTCGCTCACAAAATGGTAGGAATCCTTTATGTGTGCTCTTGTATGTCCCCTGAGCGGTGAGAGTATTTTCGCTAAGTGTTGAGCCAATCTGTAAGTTGGTGAATCGATTTGGCTCACTATGGGACGTAATGGAGCATTGGGCTTGTGTATTTTTGGTAACCCATACAACTTTGGTGATTTGGCGCACGTAGGTGTTATCCATTTTACGTCCAGATTTAATTTTTCGGAGTGTTTCTTTAGGAGGTCACTAGTTGTTTTTAGTGTGCTATTTGTTGGGTCGTTTTTAACCTTTTTATAAGTACTTACATCCGACAAAAGTTCTTGTATTTTAGAATTATAATCTGACGTATCCATAACTACCGTGGCGTTTCCCTTATCACGGTAGTTATGGATACGTCAGATTATAATTCTAAAATACAAGGACTTTTGTTAACGAACGAACCATTGTCGCCGCCATATTCATGGAAGACTTTGAGGAGAAAGCCCTGCTTACTTCTCCCATAAATCCAAGATTCTACAAGCGGTACGTAGACGACACTTTCACAATTCTACCTTTAGATAAAGTAACTGCATTTTTAGACCATCTTAACTCTATAAATTCTAAAATTCAGTTCACAATGGAGTTAGAGGCAAACAATTCTTTAGCTTTTCTAGATTTGTTAGTAATTCGGAATCCTGATAACACCTTGAGCCATACTGTGTATAGAAAAAAGACCCATACAGATAGATATTTAAACGGTGATTCTCACCACCATCCTTCACAGTTAGCTACCGTGGGTAAATCTTCGTTTCAGAGAGCACGGGGGGATGATGACATTATAATGAATGTGACAGTAAACACCTGGCTGCCGAGCTCCAACACGTCAAGCAAGTTTTGCATGACAACAAGCTTCGGGTCCCGCGCCTACGTCACAGAGAACGAGTGAAGCCGGCCCCAGTCGAGCGTGTACCTGAGGAGGAGTCACTGACAAGATTGGATACATCTTGAAGCGCGCTTCCATCAAAACATACTTCAAGCCGCCGAAGAAGATTGGTCAGTTTTTACCATCAGTCAAGTGTAACGTCCCTCTGCAAGATGCAGGAGTGTACAAGCTTGATTGTGAATGTGGTCTCTCCTACATAGGACAAACTAAAAGATCAATTAAAACCCGCGTTAAAGAACATTTAGCTGATGTGAAGAATCGACGCTCCGGGAAGTCTGCAGTCTGTGAACATGTACAGGATCGCCCCCCGTCACTATATCAGATTTGATAGACCACAAATTCTCGCTAAAGAACACCGATTCCTTCCAAGGATGATTCGCGAGGCTATTGAAATCAACAAAGCTGGATGCTACCATCTGCTTGGGATCCTATAATAAATAAAATTAAATCCCAACCCAAGCATACAACTGCAAGACTTCATGATACCATAAGTTCATACTGTATAGATCGAAACAAAAGTTAAATTTTAATCTATGGTAACCGCGGTTAACTATGACATCTGGACGTTGAACATCTCAGTCCTTCCCGTGACCATGGGTGCTGTAAAGCTCTCGAAACGTCGGGCATTAAAAAGTTAAATATACGCGATAAATTACGTAAAAACTAGTATCATTTCAATGTGTAGTGTTCGCGTAAATATAAGAAATCATTAATAAAATATTACTTAATCTCCTCGCTTTCATTTAATTGCAAAACACTTCCTGTACAAAAGTTAAATCAGCTCATAAGTTATGAACTTAACAGCAATCAGAACACCCAAATAACGCACCCAACCACTTCCAGCGCGATTCAATATCGGGCCGTTGATTAATTGCCTCTTCGCACGTTACATTTGTGTTTATTGTGAAAGAGTAAAATTCGCGTCATAATGCGTGTTTTCACAAAAGTATAGATTGTTGTTTAATTAACGCATGTAATTAGTGGGCATGAAGTGATCAGTAATTTAAAATAATAATTTTTATTTAAAAAACACAAAGTTGAACTGAAACCTACAGAAAACTACTTCGAGAGTATAAGACGAATTCACTCTGCATTAATGATTTCTTAAATTTACGCGAACACTACACATTGAATAAAACTAAATTTACGGATTTTATCGCGTTTATTTCACTACTTTTACTTATTTTTATTTCCCGACGTTTCGGGTGCTTTATAAATATAAATGACGTACTTAACTAAATTTAATATTTTGTGCTTTTTTAATCCGGTATCCGGCCGGATAGCTGTTTGTTATCCGGTATCCGGCCGGATAGTAATTTTAGGACGGATAGGCCGAATACCGGATAGTTGCTGGATATCAGTTTCATCTCTAATAGAGATTCAATGCTGCACATAGGCTGCCTCTTTCATAGAATTCCACGAAATACGGTCCTGAGTCATCTGTATTCATTAACTCTTGTCACGTATTTCATCATTTCGTTACTAAATTTAGAGAGTCACCCAAAATGCCCTTGCCAGTTCAAGGCTGTGCCACTCAAGAATCTTCATTCACCATCTTTTGTCGGTTCTTCTTAAGCTAACCCATTACTACTTCAGCAGACTGTTCCGCATGGCAATGATCTTCTTTTTTATCTACGGATATCACCGTCACCAATTTTATCACGCAGAGGAATTCCGACCACGGAGCCTTTTCCATCGCACCTTGAGCTTCCTTACACGGCCAACAAGCCACTAACTACTCGCAGCACGCACCGGTATATAATATATTTCCAATTATATTCCGAAATAATTTAAATTGTTATAAAATAAATAAAATATGTTGTAAAATTAAATTTTGTTTATAAATTATGCCAACGACGCAATATAAAGAGACCAACCATGCATTAAATGTGGTATACGTATTAAACGGGAAAAATCTATCGGAACGCAATAACTAGACAAATAATAAAATATTAAACGTAACGCTTGTATAATTATTTCTTTTGATGTTAAAATCGTATTCATGTTCATATAAATTTCAACGTGAAGGATTTATACGGTATTTCAAATATAATTAATTGTTCGATTATTTTTGTAATATTTTCAGAGCCAATATTTTTAATATTGTGATTATTATTAAAATAATAATGTTGTGAACCTTGGTGGCTAGTGTATCTTAGGGGCTTGTGTAGGGAGGAAAATGAATGATAAAACTGTTCAAATCAATTTGTAGCCGATTTATTTTATTGTATCAGAGACCCGTGTTCACATTTTACACCCAAAAAGTAACTGAATTACTCACTTACAGACTGCCGCCCCGCTGGCGGCGGTCGTAATCGTATTTCACGAGAATTCTATACACAATGACACGGGTGACGTATGTGTGTGCTGTTTCAGCAGCACCCACAACAATAACATTAAAAAACTATTTATTAAAATGCAACTGTGCTTGAACAAAACTAAAAACGGTAGTCACATGACATTTATATGTAATTCTATAATATTATTTTGTTAAAACTGATAGTTTGGAAGTATTTATTGACCTTTTATATAGTATTATTTTATTAGAAATTGTAAGCTATACATAAAAATAAAATTGAAGTGTATGTCTTTTATGCCGGAACGGATTGCCAGAAGTAAATATAATTGTAACATGGCTAAAAACAAACCTTATGAGTAACAGTTAAAAACCGAGTACACAAAAGTCTCCTTAGAAAGTACGAATATTATATCCTATTTCACTTCTACAACTAAGATATTTGCTGTAAAGACTATCAGTCCGTGGGGTGCACGTGCGATAAAGTTCCTAAAGGAACTGTATCCACTACTAGTCCTCACTGCTGGTGAAAAGAGGGCTGATTCTTTTCTCGCTAAAGGCTAAGTATAACAATTCCACAAAGATACGCAGCCAGCGTTCTTGGCAAGATACCTCGGGGAGCAGGACTGTAGAATTAATTTTTTTAGTTAGATTTAATATCTAAGACTAATCTAACGACACACCCACTGTTGAAATCCATGAAAACGTTTAGGCTATACTTCTGGGACAGTCGAGTGAAAAGATCCCAGAGTTTCTTGCTGGTTCTTCTTTGAGATGGACTTCTTCTTTGAACCGTAGATTTTGACATTCATAAGGGAGCAAATTTATCTAAAATATACGGTTAGTTTGCTATAACCGGCCTAATTTGCAGAGAAGGTTCAGAATAAGTAATGTAGATAAATGATGAAGAAAAATTTATTTAAGAAAATCACAAACATTCTGTCCTTTTTATCTTTTAAAATTCAAAATGCATGGTAATGCATTTTAACTGATTTTACTTCGCACGCTTACATTCGTAAGGGTCGAACGGTATGTAAAAACTTGTTGCCCATAAATCACATTTAATTTGGGATAATTTCAAATAAAAGTATATGCCTTATTTACTCGTATTTTAAATAACTGCAATAACGATATATCATACATATATATAACTTATATATTTGAACTTAAGTTTTAAATTTGTCTATTTCTTTGAAAAATAACCCTGTTATAGAGACAGAGTAAAACAAATAATAAATAAATATATATACCTTTTCCTCAAATGCTTTGGTGGTCAAATGGTGGCGTAAAATTCATCCCAAAAACAAAGCTAAGCTGTATATAAAAATTTATGTTTGTTTGTTCGTATTTTATGCGCTGCCATACCGTTCATCAGATTGCGGTAAAACTTTGTCAACTTATTGCTTAAACTTGTGCGAAAGTTATAGGCATAGTACAATTAACTTTACAGTAGGTTGCGCGCGTATTGTACCGAAAAATTTATTTGAATACCCAACTAAACAATATAACTCTTCCAAATTTAAAACGATATTTCCACCATTATTTCTTCTGCAGCAGCCACTCGCCGGGTAGGTACCAGCTAGTATTCAACACAAAGTTTTGACTTTGACTGGCTTCACAGATCTACAGCACTTTGAAGCCCTCGGAATATACTTATATAATTTCCAAGAATACGCTTGCTCGCATGAATTACTTAGACTTTCTCCCAAGTAAAATAGAAAATCAAAGTGATATATTTTCAAGAAAACGTTATTTTCCTTGTATTATTTCTTTTAAAGTATACTCAGATGATGTTTTGTTGGTTTTATCTTAAATGAAAAAAAATTGTAAGGCTTCTTAGGTAAATGCAACAAATCGAAATGTGAAACAGATATATTTTTACTGTACATATACCAGGCCACTATTTTTTAACAATCTTCAGCACAATTTTTGAGTCTGAGGTAGGAATTAGGACGAATATACTGTCGAACTGAAACTCCTCGAACGACAGAAATCCAGACATCACCCGTGCATAGCCGGGGCAAGTCGCTAGTAATATATACATATAAACATTGTAAACTTTTTTTTGTACGTGGTAGAGCCATGCTGCAGTTATATTGGAAGTATAGTTATAGTACGAATGGGTCGAGTCGACCGGGGAGGGACCACGCTCTCACAGAATACCAGCGTGAAATAGTAGCTTAATGCTGCTGTATTTCGTATGGTGAGTGTAGACAATCGGAGACCCTTTTTACTGGAAACGAGGCATTCTATCTTAGTCCTCACGGGTGACAACGCATCTGCATTTTGATTCGTAATTGAGGATAGATATAGATGTCTATGGGCCACAGCAACCACTTACCATCAGGTGGGTTGTGTGCTCGTTTGTCATCCTATCCTATAAAAAAACTAACGGTGAAAGTTTACATAAATATTATGGACATTTGTTCTTTGCAATGAGCGATCGATAGGTCAGGAGGTATCAAATAGATAGCAAGTCTGACTTAAGCAATAAGTAGGAATAAGTATTTTAATCATATTAAAAAAGAAAGTAAAGGGGCAATATTCAGTGCATATTGTTTTTTATTTATGTTTACCACTTTTTTTATAAAATAGGTTATGCTTCAGGTGGAAAAATAGGAAGTATAAATAAAAAGTTTGATGTAAGTATTAAAAAGACATTCTCGTTGTTACATTTAAATTGTGATATTCCTTAGATCACTCAAAATGGTATAGTTATTAAACTTTCAATAAAGTACAACTCGTCTCCAAATATAAAAAAGCGGTCTACCCGAAAGGTCCACACGATCAACTTCCCATTGGAAAGAATAAAAAAATATCATATGTTTTAATATTCAATACAATTTTTCATTCGGCACAAAAAACGACTTGACCGATTTTGCTCGAAATTTAATGAGATCTAAGTTACATAATTATGCGTTAAATGAAACTGGTCCCATGCCAATATCACTCTTTGTTCTCGAGATACAAGAGGCGAAAATTGAATCTGAACATACTTACATACATACATACATACATACGTGCACGGACATCCTCTTAAAATCCATACTATTCGACTCTAAAGACCTTGAAACGTAGAGATATGTTTAAATTTCCAATTCGCAAAATCGGACCCATTACAATAACTTCCCACTGGAAAGTTAAAAATTATAGAATCAACACGATAGCTTCTGAAGCAGGCGATTTTAATTATTCGATGTCGTATTTCCGACTGCAAAAGTTATTATGTGGAAATTGTTTTATTTATTTTCTAGTTTTTAGGTCGGTTTGTATTTTTTATCAAAAGTAGTTATTATTTTGTTTTTAGTAGCTCAGCAGATAAGTTCTCACCTAAAAATTTAGTTTTACGCTCGCAAACTAAGTTTGATTATCTACAGCGACAATGTAGTTTTAATTGCAGTTTTTGCCGCTTTCAACGGGAAGATAAAGCATTGTAAGCAAACTTGCATGTCTAAAAAACTAACAATGTTTCGAGTAGATGTGAAGTCCGACAACACGCACTAGCCGGGCAATATCTTCCTGCTCCAAAATCCTTTCAGAAATAAAGGTAGTGTGTAGGGCTATTATTTTACCTTTCTTTTACTTGTACAAAAATCATACTTTGATATTGGTAACAAAACAGCTTATGGCCAAACTCTCAAGAGATATTTCTAGATGAGTAATCAAAATGAGTACGAACGAATAAAGCAACTGCTGGAACATATTGAAACGACCCGCCGATAATGGTAGAACTGCATCGTATAACGATTTAGGAATTCATAACATACTTCCGACGACAGTAATACAGTCATAGCCGACACTGTATTATTATAATATGTAATGCATACACGCAGGAACTGTGTCACTCTAAGCGGGAATGACTGTGGGGAAATTATATAAAATATAATATGTTAGAAAATACATCTCCTATACACTTATAACGATAAGCTTTTAGCGTCATAAATAGTTTAAAATAGTGAGTCAATAACAATAAGCTTTTCATGTTCATCCAACTTTAAAATTTCCACACGCACAAGTGTTAATAGGAATACGGTCATTGTTGAAAATCTTAATTTACCCACCGACGGAATATCATCATTATCATCATCATCATTACAGCCCTTCACAAGTCCAGTGCTGAACATCGGCCTCTCGCAAAAATGCCACAAATCACGGTCCTGAGCCACACGCATCCATCGTATGCCTGGCGAACTATCTAACTATCCGTCGTATAAAATCCCTAGTGCATTACACAACACTACCTGTTTTAGTCATTAAATAATAAAAATAACGACGAAATGAAAATGAGAACATTAAATTAGTTTATACAGAACTTTGTTTTTTAGACTTTACGCTCACAAATTTTATAAAAACTATGTTAAAGGGTTCTTATTTTTCACTAAGTAATCCGACCCGGCTTCTCCTGGATAGGATATATTAATGTGGCGTTATTTAGATTTAAAATAATCAAAAACAATTTGATTAATTTTTCGTTTATAAAAAAAACTCTCGTAGTAAAACCAAAGTGACCGACATAGCCCAAGGTAATAGTAAGCTGAAGTGACCATGGGCTAGCCATATAGCTCGAAGAACCGACAACCGATGGGGGAAATAGATTCTCGAGTGGCAGCCTCGTACCGGTAAACGAAGTGTAGGGCGACCCTCCACTAGATGGAATGACAACCTGGTTATGCAGGAAGTCGATGTATGCTGGCGGCTCAGGACCTTGCTTTGTGGCATTTCTTGGGGGCGACCTATGGTCAACAGTGGACTTGTGGATGCCTGTAATGATGATGATGAAAAAATCTTAAGCTTTTCGGATAAAATATAACCTAAATACTTACTGGCATTGCTCTTTATCAGTATTGATCTCTATTAATATTGATCTCTATCCGCAGTAGGAGCCCAAAGGATTTGTAAGCTAAAGTGACAATGGGACGGCCCTATAGCTCGAAGAACCGACAACCGATGAGGAAGAAAGGTACTGGCAGCCCGTGAAGTGTAAACGGGCATTCCCCCCCCCCACTAGATAGAATGACGATCTGGTAAGACATGCATAAAGTCGATGGACGCAGGTGGATCAAGATGGTTTTTTGTGGTATTCCTTGGGGAGGCCTATGTTCGGCAGTGGACTTGTACGATATCATATTATATATGTTCAATATGATTCAATACGATTTATGTGACAAAACGTTAAATTCTTGATATTTAGGCAATAGGAGAACACACGTACACGTTTTGCGCTTAAGGCATGCAATAACTTACCGCTTATACCTACAGCTTATACTCGTATTGTGCACATGGCAATACATCAACGATTAGTCAAAATTACATGGAGATTTTAGTGTCAACCGGTTATGAGAAACATGTTAAACGCGGCATAACGAGTGAAGTCTCGTTCGTGTTTTGTACTCAAACACAACACCAAAGAACGTTTGTGTCACGAACGAAAAAGCGGCTATCAGCACTACAGGGCGGAAATTGCACCCCCAAGAAATGGGCCGATCTAATCTAGCGATGGCGTAGTCCGCGCTGCGGTCACTATCGCGGTCTGTGGATAATTTCACCTTAATTTTGTTTTACTTTAATTTACACGATACGAAAACATCGATAAAATAACCTTAAGCGCATTATAAGGATATTTGTTTTAAAAATATGTCAAAATGATTAAATTTTAAATGTTTGTTTCGGAAATTGATAGTATCATTGGTAGCGGCGCAAATGAAATTACGAAGTACTAAATTTATAGTATGACATAATATGGAGTGTAGAGGTAAGAGTAAAGAGTACAGACTCTGTATAAAAAAGTGTCCGTAGGAAAGCGCTAAATAAGGGTGGCGCCATTGTAGCTACCTACAGTCTAAATTTTAATGAACTTTATATAATTTTTTTTATTGGACAGACTTTCACCATAATTCTTTTTACAAATTTAAGTTTTTAAATTTTTATTTTCAAAATCACTCTCAACGTATTTTACGGCGATTTAACATACCCCGTAGCTACGCGAGCGCTGTAGTAAAGAGTTTTTGAACTGTTATTTACTCCTTACAGATGAACACTTTTTCATATATTCTATGGGAAATGGTACTCCTTACTTCTATACTCCGTAATAACATAGTATGTTTTAGAAGGTAGCCTTCGTTAACTATGAAATCGGGACGTCAAACACCTCAGTCCTCTCCATGACCATGGGTGCTGGAAAGTACCCTAAATGAATTTTTAAAAAATATGAAAAATGAGAATTAAATTTTTTTTTAATAAAACGCAATAAAATAGGTTTATTCAGTGTTTCATTCCGTTTATTACATATCGTAATGCATTTTGCATTTGCAGAGAAATGCAGTGAGGATGGAGAAATACTCAAAATACTACGTCATTTGCTTTTTAAATATAGTGGCTGCTTCACGTTTTATCTACCCGATTGATCTCATTTTATACCAAATCTACGCCATAGGTTTCTTAAAAAACCTTTCAGAGTTTATGTTAGTAATTTTAAACACAATGAAACACTCAACACAATACACAATTATGTGTATTACTTTTATAGCAAGAATTGGTTGGGTCGACCGGGGTTCCACGCTCTCACAGAATACCAGCGTAAAATAGCAGCTTAATGCTGCTTTGTTTTTAATTGTGAATGTAGAGAGATTTTACTGAAAGTGAGGCATTCCATCTTAGTCCACACGGATGCCAACGTATCAATCGCATTTTGATCCTTAATCGAAGATGGATGTAAATGTCTATGGGCCACAGCATCCACATACCATCAGCTGGACTGTGTACTCGTACGTCATCCTTTTTCTATAAAATATCATATGAAAGAAAGATTTTGATTTTTTTAAAATTTACAACATTTTAACTCTACGCAATCTATATCCTTTATGGGTCACAGTCGGACATTAAAATTAAAAGGGTATTTTATAATAATCACCAAACTCGGTAGGCGAATATTGTTTAAAAATAATTGACTAATTTAAAAAGATAATTTTAAAGATTTATCATGGTGATATTTAAAAAATATATTAACTTTAAAGTTAGTAACTTTTGTAGGTGGTACACTTTATAAATGAATTGGTCATCGCTTAGTAATGATCAGCATAAAGTATGGCATACATAATACATACCATTGTACTTTCACAACTAACTGACTCTACAACGCATATAAGACATACATAAGACAGAATAAAGTAAATAAAATTATTTTTCTCTTATTCTGTAAAAAAAAAATATATTTGTTTTTAATTAAAAAAGTCACGTTTATACCTGCAAACGTTTGCATAAAAATAAAGATTTGGAAAAGCTTAGTTATATATTATCTTGAAAAACAATTACAGATTTATTGACGCACGAAAACATTAAAAATATGGCGGAAATTGAACACCCAAGAAATGGGTTGACCTAATTTACTAGCAGTGTGTAGCGGACCGGGCTCATTAACAGCAGCTTTGATGGTATACCTGTTTTTGAGTCGGTTTTTAATTAAAAAAATAAAAATTATTCGTAAATATTTTTCTAATAAATTTCAAATTAGTTCAAGTAACCAATAATTAATGAACCATGGTAACTCAAGGGCTGAGCGCTCGCTGAAAATTTCACGGCAACACAGGGCTTCGACCCTGGCGGTACCAATGAAATTGTTTATTGCAATTTCAAGTGCTAATTTGGGCTCGGCGTTGAAGAAAAACACCGCGAGGAAACATGCACGTCTGAAAAATAAGAAAAAAAATATTTCGAAGACAAGTGAAATTCGCCAACACGCATTGGAGCAGTCGACGGGCACTTCCTTGGTCTAAAACCTTCTCAGAAATGAAAGGAGTCCTGTGCCCAGCAGTGGGACTTTTTAATCAATAGTAGTAGTAGTGTATTTTAATACGCATTTTTTTTACTTGGATTCGGATAAATTCTTTAAATTATTTTTTAATCTGTAACTACGAGTACGGCCCTTGTTTAACTTGGAACATGTAAGTACCTGGGTGATAGAACATCATTCATGTCCGTCTAGTTAGGTACCAAATTCTAATCTTGGAGCGCTGTGTTTTGGTCTGAAAGTAAAGACAACCTGCATAATTTCAGGTTGTGAGACATTCCATCTTAGTCCTTAGGGGTGACAACACATCTATAGTTGTCTTTGTATAAACATGGCTGCAGGTGCCCCAGGGCGGCAATAACGGCTTACAATCAGATGAACTGTAAGTTAGTTTGTCTCATCTGTTTTACTTAAAAAATAGTAAGTAATTTGTAAAAATGATTGATATATACAATGACATTTGTTTGCTCGGTGCTGCTAAATGAATCACACGTTTCCGTTGATGGGATTATTGAAAAATTTTAGTGGACTGATTGGTCTTTTATTCGGATTTGGATGATTGATCATGTGTAATTTATTTTTTAAACGCATCCAAGACGTGCAGATTAAGTTAATAGTTCCTATATTACATACCTAAATGAAAATAAAATGTCACTAGTTTATAATTAATGAAATACGTTGTCTTTAATTGTAATTTAATATTTTCCAAAGGCAATCGTCGGTTTGTAAGAAAACAACGTTTGAATACAGCGTATTCTCTTTAATTACAGTGTGAGATTTCTCGCTAAGTTGTTTAATGAATTTACCAGCAATTTTCGTTTACGATGGTAACAATTTTGTCGCTGTAAGCAATTCAGACTGTGACTTCGTAATTGTAAATTTCATTTGAGCATTTCACTTCGCAAAGTAAGAAATCGTGTTGTTTACTTTTCAACAAGTAAGGCACTAATATATACATTTTCCTATTGTTATTAATTTAATTTGGTTATATAACACATGGCTAAAGCGTAAGTGCTGGTACCCTTCTGGGGTAGTGTTCTATTTAACTCCGCTGTCGTGTTCAAGGGGTGGGGGGAATTCGGCCCCCGGTATTAGTTATTCTGTGCTTTCGGCCTCCTGCAGTCACCAGGCGAAACGCAGAAGTAAACTTTTACTTCACACTGGTATTCTGTGATGTCGTGGTACCATCCCCGTTTGAGCTGGCCAATCCGAGCGACAGCGAAAGCTGCCGCGTGGCTCTTCCACTGTTAAATGTAGGTAGTTGTAGCATGTATGTGTGTTACAACCAACTTTATTATGTTTGTAATTTTTGTACATGCTACAACTATATTAACATAGTTGCAATGTGGCTTCCAAGTTTATCAAAGCCTAATTCATAAACGAAATAAATTTATTAGTAGAAAAAAAGCATACGTGTATTGAAATGTATATGTAAAATGAAAAAATATTGTTCTTTCTATTAAGGTGTTTTAGAAGCCTTAGGGTAAGTGGATGATGTGGCCTGTCGACATATTCATGCATCCTTGATTACAAATTAAAATGCAAATACGTTGTCACCCCCGAAGACTGAGATAGAATGCATCGTTTCCCGTTAAAAGGCTCTTCAGTTCTCTACACTTACCATGCGAAACACGACAACTTTAAGCTGCTTTTCACCCTGGTATTCTGTAAGAACGTGGCTTTCTTCAGTCTAGCCGACCCACTCGTGCTACAACGTAAATATAGCTAAAGTATGACTCTACCACGTAAAAAAAGAGTTGGCTGATTTCAAACATAACGATACTTATTAGATACTCTTTATATTTATTAATAACTTAAACTTAAGGACTTGTTATTTATAAATAAGAATTAGTAGGCACTCATATGTTGCTAATTCCTTGCAAGTACATATAGGGGCGTCACATATGTTTACCGTTAATTGTATTATGTCTAATCTTATTTTACAATTGATTTTTTATTTGACGATTCAGTAACTTCCCAGTCGAATCTTGGTTGGCGACGGATAAATCGACCAGATTCGCCGCTGGGGTCAGGATGGTTAGTGCTTCTGAGTGCTCATTTATCCTGGCCCCATGGCCTTCGCGCTTCGGACTCGGGGGCGTTGGTTGTGCAGGTGTAGTTGGAGGTCGTGGAGGAAGGCGCACCATGTATTCTGGTGCCCCTTACTTGAAAATAGGATGGGAGTGGAGTCATCCTCTTCCAAGTAGGAGCCGCCATGGGGCGGCCGGCGCTGGTTGGGCCGCGGATGTGTGCGAAAGTGGCCCTGCCAATATGTGACGGAGATGGAATACCATGGGGTTTTGTTCGGTGCGAGTCCGACATAACCCATCCTTTCGATGCGTCGAGGCGGGCATGCGTAAGCATTAAAAGCATAAAAAAGGGCCGCGGATTCAAATCCCCAATGAAACAGCTTTTTAATGTATGTTCGACCTGGATACTAGTCGGTACGGAAAGAATTGAAAGTGTTAACTTTTTTAATGGTAATATAGTTTGGTTCAAATTATAATAGTTGTATTTAAACTATAACTTTGTAATACAAAACTAACAATTTTATATCATTTGACAGGTGGACTTCTCTTCTGACTCGGATCCGTCTGCGTATGTTCCACCTTCATACCCATTCCTGTCGCCAAACAGTGCTATGCAGTATAATTACTGGCTCTAAAGCATTCTATCTTAGTCCTAAGAGGTCACAACGCATCTAATCTTAACGTTCCATAACCATAGCCTTCTTTATTTGAGTTTTTTGCAGGTGTCCATGAGCTGCAGTGCCCACTTATCATCAAGTAAATTGTTAGTTTGTATATCACTTAAGTTCTATTAAAAAACTAAAAATCATGATTTCTGGTTCTCGACCACAGCGCCGCCCTCCAGGTCCAGTTGAGTTTTTAAAACATCCAGGAATCAACTCAAATACACACAAAAAATTGATCGAAATCGTTTTCGAGCCGTTTTCTAGTTTTAGTGAGACTAACGAATGACAATTGATTTTTATAAATATAAAATTTTACAAAGTTAATTTTTGAAGACATGAAACAAATATGATTTTCAAACATAAAGTATTTGCTTCTATATGGATATGGCTATATTGCAATGTGATAAAAATAATGTAAGCAAGAAAATAGTCCCACGGGTGTATAAACGTGGACTCGCTCCCACGGACGTGTAGAATTCAGCTTACGCGGCAATCCCCTCTCCGCATGTGAACTGTATATTAGAACATTAAATTCAACCTGTATTTCAGACAATATACTTTCGGCCGTCTTAGAAGTAACATGTCTTTCATTGAAACACCCAAGAGCGCACAATATTACAATATTATATAAATTTGTAATGGAACAGCGGAGTGCCTTGTCCCTGGCACAAATAATATTGAAATAAGTTACTTGTAAACTCCGAAAAAATATACATGGGATAAATGTAACGGCGGCGGCACTACCCAATATCATTTCGTGAGTGTCATAAGAGACGATAAAGAAGATGGGCAGCTACTACTTCTACGAGCAAGTCACTACTACGGTACTTTTAGTAGTGTGGGACGCCCCCTGGCTAGATGCAGCGACGATCTGCGCAAGGCTGCTGACAGCAGTTGGATGCGTTAAACCGAAGATCGGGCTAAGTGGCGCTTCTTAGGAGAGGCCTATATCCAGGAGTGAACAGCCGCAGGCTGATGATGATGAGCCAGTTTATCGAAGAGGCGTGTGGCCTATCTACAGCCGTGGAATTTAAGAAGTTGTAATGAATAGCAATAAATACGTTCAATGAAATAAAAATTAAGTATATACAAAATTTTGTATATAGTAGTTACTACGTGTTTAGTAATAACACATATATATGTGTATGTATATGTATTATTAGATAAATCCGTCACAAATAATACAATATTTTATTATATGTACAATACAATAATAAGATATCGTATTCTATTGTGACTGATTTACCTCTATTCAATTATCTGTATTAAATAAAGGGAAACTTTTTCCCGCAGTAAGATATTTGTATAAAATAACAATAAAGTAAACAATAAATTAGTGTTTACTTTATTTCGAGATATGACTCTTTATCCAAAATCTATTCCCTCTTTAATTAATTATTGACTAACTCCCTTCTGCTAAAGTTAAATAATTTGAGACGCCATCTTACAAGGTTTCTTAAGGAATATTATCTATGAACAATTCTAGATATCTAATAGTAATAAAGACTTCCAAATCGATTTGTGTTTGTAAAATTCCTATATGTTGAAAAGTTACTACTATTTAAAAGATTAGTGCTACTTGCTGTATGGTGACGAAGTAAGAATGTGAAAAATGCCTGGAGGATATAAGTGTACATAGAGATATAGTCTTCGACAGATGGAGATGTAATTTTTATGTTATCTTCATCATCATCATCAATATTACAGCCCGCTCATTCGTATGGTGAATGTAGAGATCAAATACCCTTTACCAAGGTAACGAGGCATTCTATCTTATTCGTCAGGGGTAACAAACCATCTAAATTTTGATCCTTTATCGAAGATAGATTTGTGTAGGGCTACGGCATCCATTTACCATTAGGTGGACTATGTGCTGGTTTAACACAATTATTCTACGCATCTTTTTTTAGATATGAGAGGGGCAAAGGTAGCATGCGGATCATCCGATAGTAAGTTTCTACCGCCGTCCATGAACAACATCAGCACCAGAGGAACTGGGCGATGAATTGCAAATATGCATTGCTGTCTTTTAAAAAAGAGTGGACTCTTTTTTTAAAGGTATCTAAGTCATATCGGTCCGGAAAAATCGCTGGTGGTAGTCTATTCCGCGAGGAAGCTGTGCGAGGAAGAAAAATTCTTGTAAATCGCACATAGGCGGTTTACCAATTATCCAGATGGTATGGATGGTATCTTATGAAGTTGAGCGGCTGGAATTAGTCCGAACTATTCCTCTGAGCGTGGTAAATGTGATAGAATACGCAAAGAGATGCAACATCTCTTCGCAGCACCAGTGAGTCAAGCAGATAAGAAAGAGCTTGGTCGCCATGCTTAGCAGGCATATACTGCCTTTGCAAATTTGCTTGCCAAATATAGCAATGAAGGTTTGTAAGGTTGATTCAAAAGTAGAGAAAATTCATTTTGAGATGAAGGTTCTAGATCAGTTACATTTATGTTCACGTAATAACTAACGCCCTTATTAATTATCTCTACAAGTATCTTTGTCTATTATTAGCTTTGAGCTCAAAGATTATTAGATATTTAGTAAAGTGAGACAAAAAATAACATATATATACAAAAGTATATACAAAAGTAAATTTTTAACTGCAAAAGTTTTACTTTTGTTTTTATAGTTGTATACCTACTTTTTATATTGCACACATAAATATTTCGGTTATTACCATTACTTAACCTACCCGTATTCAATGTCAGGATGTTTGATCGAATTATTTTATTAATTGGATGTCGTGTGATACTTACGAGGATGGTAAAATCACAACACAGAAGCGAAAGCCGTATAAGTATCACACGGCTAGGGTTGGCAATCGCATTGTATATAATATATCTTAATTTCATTTTTATTATGTGAATACTACAAAAACTATATATTGTATGTAAAATACTTAAAAAAATACTAAATTTAATATATTTAATGCTTTATTTAAAAATGAGTCGGGTAAGTACTTATAGTATGAGTAATAAAGATGATAAAAAAACAATTTCTTCACATAATGTTTACGAATTTTTTTTAATTTCTCAGACAAGCAGGTTTCCACATGATGTTTTCCTTCAGTGCTGAATACGTGAGAATCACCAATAATTGCTATTTTCACACATCATTGTCATCAATTTTATTATTTAATTAAGCTCTTAATTCTGAAATATATCTTATTAGAACTATTATTAATCCTATCATAATATTTTAATATTAATGAAAGTTGACAATAGGCATTTACTTAATTCATGTTATTGGATTTGTCTGAATATAACAACCGTCTGATGACGATATCAGCCCGTAATGTTACACTGCTGGACATGGCCTCTGTCGTAGTAAGGTGGATGTACTTTAATGGTCACATTTGGGAGACAGAATGACAATCGCAATAATAGAAGTACCGCACGTTTGATGCTGCTCTCGTCATCAATTTGGGTATTTACGTGAAGCGTAAAAAGATGGTTATATCTATCGGAAGCTATACGTTCTTTCTCATACATTCTAGAATCGCCTCTTACAAACCCATGAGATGAGATGTGCTGATGGATTCTCTTAGGACGTATCCACCCGGAAGTTGTCAAAATTCTAATAAAATCAATTAATCATTTGCTTTAAATATTTTTATAAAAAATAATACTAGCAGCGTCAATATTTTTTTACAGAATTAGGGTGACAAACGAGCACACAGTCCACCTGATGGTAAGTGGATGCTGTGGCCCATAGACATCTACATTTATCCACGATTAAGAGTCAAAATGCAGATGTGTTATCACCCCTGAGGACTAAGATGGAATGCCTCGTTTCCAGTAAAAAGGTCTCCGGATCTCTACACTCACCATACGAAACACAGTAGTATTAAGCTGCTATTTTACGCCGGTATTCTGTGAGAGCGTGATCCTTCCCACCCAACCCTAACCGTGTGATACTTTTACGGTTTTCGCTTCTGTGTTGTGATTTTACCATCCTCGTAAGTATCACACGACATCCAAACATTGAATACGGGTAGGTTATGTAATGATAATAACCGAAATATTTATGTGTGCGATATAAAAGTAGGTATACAATTATATTAACATAAGTAAAACGTTTGCAGTTAAAACCAAAACCCAGAAAAATTTATGCAATGCTTAAAATTCTTTGTCTTTCTTTACTAAATAATAATAGACAAAGATACTTGAAGAGATAATTAACACTTAAGTCAAGCAAGCGACAATCAACGATTATAAGGGCGTTAGTTATTACAGGAACATAAATGTAACTGATCTAGAACCTTCATCTCAAAATAAATTTTCTCTAATTTTGAATCAAACTTACAAACCCTATTACCATGTTTGGCAAGCGAATTTGCAAAGGCAGTAGCCTCCTAAGCATGGCGACCAAGCTCTTTCTCATCTGCTTAACTCACTGGTGCTGCGAAGAGATGTTGTCCGCAATTTATCGCGGACAAGCAATCTGATACGTGTCAGTGCTTCACTTTCCTTCACAAAACTGAACTGCACTGGACGACAATATGAAGTTGGATTAGGTTCCGGATTCTTCCAAAGAGTAATATCTCCGTCTGCGTCATCAACAGTCAGTTTAAGAGGCACCAAGGAGGTCATAAAGACACTGGAATCATATTGGTCCCGTCCATATTCAGCTTGTATCGGCTCTGACTGGAAGCACCATCAAATCCCCATTTCGATAGAAGATTCAATTGCTGGTCTGTAACATTTTTCTCATTTTTCACAAACTAGATGGTAGTACCAGGCGCGTTACTGTCGCAGAAGAAATAATTGTGGAAATATCGTTTTAAATATGGAAGAGTTACATTGCTTAATTAGGAATAATAATACAGTGATTAAAATTGAATGATATATGACTTTTACATAAACTTTTCAGTACGATACGTACGCCGCCTGCTGTAAGTTTATATGTAATATGTCTATAGCCTTCGCGCAAGTGCAAGCAATAAGTTGTCAAAGTTTTACCGCAATCTGATAAACAGTATGGTAGTGCATAAAATACGAACAAACAAACATAAATTTTTATATATTAGAATATATTGTCAATCCATGGTGACTTTAAATTACAAATAACATTGGGCAACCCTACAACGCCATCCAAATATTAAATAAGGGTGGGTGAAGTAATTACAATTGGCATCAGCATTAATATTAGTGCTCTTATAATATATAAGACTAAAGAGAAACCAGTTATTATACATTAGATAATATTTTATGATAGTATATAGAAGCAAGTACCTAAAAGAGCTTGCGGTACCGTAACAGCTTAGAGTTAACCGTTCTCCCGTAAATTTCACAGTACGCGAACTACCTACACGTTCTCTAAATATTAATTAATTGCAATTTTAAGGACTGTGAGCGTGTGTTTGTTTATCGAGTGATTGGCGGTAAAGGAAAACGTCGTAAGGAATCAATGCATAACTACAAATATTTCGAGGACATTTAAAGACAACCATCTTACAGTGGAGTAACGGGACGGGCTAATGTCCCCACAACCCTGTCAAAAGTGAAGAGGGGTTTTTGTACACAAATACGCCTATAAGCTGTAACTTTCTTAACCTCTCAAACACCAAGCGGCCAAATTTGACCGCTTCGATATTCCGACAAAATTCATGCGGTCAAATATGACCGCACCCACCCACATCAATTTAACACATAAAAACTTATATTTAGAGACTACTTTTCTATGAAGAAGTTTGGCATTATAGAATCAATATGAAATTTTCTATCCTCTAGTGGAATAAAAAACAGTTACTCTATGGATATTAATTTATATTCTACGTTCATTACGTACGCCATTTTCATTTGGATGTTATTGTGTTGATTTTTGGATTTTTCTAGTTTTTTATTAGTGTTTTACTATAGTGTTTTATTATTAAAAATTTTGTGTGAATATAATTTATCTTTTTACGTAAATAATTTTGAGTAATATATAGAAATAATTGTGATTTTCACGCTGCCGACATCCGCTTGGTATATTTTTTGTTTTTAAAGTACAATAAAATCTTTTTGTAATGAAGTAAAACCTGACTTTTGTTTAGACCACAGGATAGAGAATTATTTATAGATTTTATAATGCTAAACTTCTTCATAGAAAAGTAGACTCTAAATATAAGTTTTAATGGTTTTAAGTGCTGTGGGTGGGTGCGGTCGCATGAGACCGCTCGGGATTTGCCAGGCGCATGCGACTGCATGGGAATTTTATGTGGATTGAAGGGTTAACTTTATCTGGTTTATATTTTGCCGCAGTATTAACACATTATGCAGACTCAGAGGTGGAGGAACAATATGTAGATAAACCACAACCCTTCCACTGTATGTTTTTGTTTAAAACGGACATCCACACTAGAACTTTCTCCTGTTTCGTGGAGGTAGTTTACGCACATAAATTGCACAAGGATAAACATCCAGACCCAGAACAACTACTTGTACGCCATACAAATACTTGTTCCGTGCGAGATTCAAACCCGCACCACTTAGCGACGTAACTCATTGTCAAGCCACTGCGCCACAGAGCCGTTGTGCTCCGAAAAATAATGAGCGCACATTCCTTTAAAGAGTCAAAAAACAGGAATTATTTTAACTTCAGACGTCAATAAGCAAAAGGCCTATACAATCAAAAGCCAAAGTACAAACTGGTTGTTCTTTCACCTTTTCGAAATAGAGAAAAGTCTTAGGTCGCTCTTAAAATGGTGAAATTTTTAACGAGGGGACAATTTGTAAAGGTATAAGTGTTATTTATTATCATTTATTATAAGAATTTTTGAACCTGTAGTTATGTATTGAAAATAAAAGTAAATCACATTTATAATAAAGTCCACTTTAAAATTGAAGGATTTTTAAAAAAAATAATATTTCTGATTGATTTTATATTTATACTTTTGTTAAATTAACATTAAATTTATTGGCTAAAAGTTCCATTTTTGCATAATCATCTATCCACTATAGCCTATAAAAGTCCACCTCCCCCATAGATTACATATTAGTTAATTTTTGTAAAGCCGGCATACTAAAATCCAACTTTGTTTATGTTCGTAAATTTTTACAAAACAATTTTATTTTATATATCTGTTTGCTATCTAAAGCCAAGGAAACAAGAGTAGGCTAATGGTTAATAATATGGAATGCGAGCTTAAAAAGTCGTGAGTTCAAATCGACCAAAAATCATTCCCAGCACAAGAATTTTAAGATATCATGCTTAACGGGAGTATGAAAAGAGTTTTTTTTTTAAGTCAAAAAGCCACGCTGTAGCTATATTATGGTTGTAGCATGATTGAGTCGGCTCGACCGGGGAAGGACCACGCTCTCACAGAATACCAGCGTAAAATAGCAGCTTTATACTGTTGTGTTTCGTATGGTGAGTGCAGAGATCCGGAGACCCTTTTTTACTGGAAACGAGGCATTCCATCTTAGTCCTCAGGGGTGACAACGCATCTGCATTTTGATTCGTAATCGAGGATAGATGTAGATGTCTATGAGCCACAGCATCCACTTACCATCAGGTGGACTGTGTGCTCGTTTGTCACCCTTATTCTATAAAAAAATATTGACGCTGCTAGTATTATTTTTAATAAAAATATTTAAAGTAAATGATGAATTGATTTTATTAGAATTTTGACAACTTCCGGGTGGATACGTCCTAAGAGAATCCATCAGCACATCTCATCTCATGGGTTTGTAAGAGGCGATTCTAGAATGTATGAGAAAAAACGTATAGCTTCCGATAGATGGCGGTATAACCATCTCTTTACGCTTCACATAAATACCCAAACTGATGACGAGAGCAGCATCAAACGTGCGTTACTTCTCGTATTACGATTGTTATACTGTCCCCACAAATTTGACCATTAAAGCACATCTACCTTAATACAACAGAGGCCGTGTCCAGTAGTGGAAGGTTACGGGCTGATATCGTCATCAGACGGTTGTTATATTCAGACAAATCCAATAACATGAATTAAGTAAATGCCTATTGTCAAATTTCATTAATATTAAAATGTTATGATAAGACTAATAACAGTTCGAAAAAGATGTATTTCAGTATTAAAAGCTTAATTAAATAATAAAATTGATGACAATGATGTGTGAAAATAGCTATTATTGGTGATTTTCACGTATTCAACAGTAAAGGAAAACATCATGAGGAAAGCTGCTTGTCTGAGAAATTAAAAAAAAATATTTCGTAAACATTATGTGAAGTCGGTCAACATCTCTTGGCGAAATTAAACATTTCCTTGCCCTGAAAAACTCTAATAAATGAGAGGACGCCTGTACCCAGCAGTTGAACGTATATAGGCTCTTACTTTAGTAACCTGACTACACGATATACCACGTAGTAGAGCTACGCTGCAGCTATATGGTTGTGGCACGAATGGGTCGGCTCGGACTGGTGTAAGCTAAATGCTGATGTGTTTCGTATGGTGAGTGAGAACTGGATTCCCTTTTTACTGGAAATGAGGCATTCCATTTTAGTCCTCAGGGGTGACAACTCATCCGTATTTTGATTCTTAATCAAGGATAAATGTTGATGTCTATGGACCACAGCATCCACTTTCCATCAGGTGAACTGTTTGATCGTTTGTCACCCTTTATTCTATAAAAGAAAACTTTTAACTTACCTACCCCTAACTACCGATTTATTATTAAATTTGCGTTTAAAAATATTAATTTACATTTGGCATTTATCGACTGGCAGACGTTTTTCTGCCTTTTTCGACGACCCTTTGTCATGTCCTATTAAAGATCCTTAAATTCGCAAAAAAAATTGTGGGTCAGTCATGGAGTCATGGGCAAAAAAACTATCCTATCTCTCAAGTTGGACCAAAGTGCACACGGTGTGCAAATTTGATTAAAATCGGTTAAGTAGTTTAGGAGTCCATCGCGGACAAACAACGTGACACGTAATTTATATATATTAAGATCATAAATGAAATTGTAACATGGGATTGATAAGAGAACCTAATAGATTTTTCCGGTTCTTCTCTTATGTCTTGTTTTCGCGAACCTGTGTACATTTTTACTTTTATAAGAGCTTTTAACATGTCTAAACCGAATAAGAAAATTGACTTTGACTTTGATAAATAATACCTACTTTCATGTGGAAGAGAAATCTATTTTTATTTCACAGCCTTATCGGAAGTACTTAGCAAGCTTTTATTCAACGCATTTTCGAAAAAGTCAGAATGAAACCAAACAAAGACTTCTAATGGATTCCCTCGAATACTGCCGTGTGAAAGAGAGATAAGCGAAAAGTGCCTACGAAAATATAATGGACCTGCGTCAATAAACCGAAAAGAAATGTATCAATGTTAACATACGTGTCCTATGACAACGTCTATTAATTACCATGTTTTATTATACTATAAACGACGAAACTTTGACATATTACAATAACAAATAATAAAATATTAAACCAAAATTAGTTTTTATGTTATCAAATAAAATCATTTGCTACACTTACTACCATATAACATCCCGTGGGTGTCGTAAGAGGCAACAAAGGAAATATAAAACAGAAGATGAGCTGTATGTAACATCTTCTGATAACAACTGATTTTTTAAATTGCTTAACCACCTGCCAAGCGTGGCAACTATGGCAAATATCTCCTTATAAAGCATTTATCGGGGATGCCTAAGCTTAGCAGTAGACGTTTGACAAATTGTAAGTAATGAATGAATCACAACCTCGGCCCCTTTTTAATTGACGGATCTTAGACCCAATATCAAGTTAGGAACTCTAGTGGCAAAATAGCATTATATGGATATGTAAAAAAACAAAGCCATGTCACAAAATGTGTCAAAGAAACACGCTAAGCAGCGATGTTATCAAAAATACACACACAGCTATTATAAACATGTAGCACCCGGTTGACCGAGCTTTGCTCGGTATTTTTCGCTCGGTTTTTTTTTTAATTCGTTAGTTTCGGAAATTATATTTAGATAAAAATTACATACTGATGAAATACGAATAATATTTTTTGATCTTAGCGACATAATAGAAGAACCTGAACTGGTTATTTGAATAAAAAATCATGAGTGCAATTAGTTTAATTTAAATTTTTATGTTTTTAAAAAATACTAAAAAAGGGCTTGAAAAAATAGATTTTCTCAAAAAAGAAAGGAACTTGAAAAAAAAATTTAAAAAAGTCGGTCGGTCGGTCTGGGCTCGAACCATGGTATTACGATTTTGTGACCGCCCAATATACCAATTAAAGCTATTTGTAATCATTAACAAAATGTCAAAACTTCTTATTCTAACGATATTGTAGCAGTTTTTCGTTGCCTAAAAACACGGACAAAAAAACATTTTCCAAAAATAAATCCTAGCTAGATCGATTTATTGCCCCCGAAACTCCCTGCACACAAAATTTTATGAAAATCGTTGGAGCCGTTTCCGAGATTCCGATCCTATAAATATCTATTACAAGAATTCACCCACTCTCAACGTCAATAAAGTCATCTACTGAGTTAACACCTAAAACTAAATAATCACGTCGATTAGAAATTATATTACCCGATTTCATCGGATATACGATTTAAAAAAACTTAGCTTGTATCCTGTATAGTAGTAGTATCCTATACCTTAAAACGAGCAATTCTTATATATATATATATATATATATATATATATATATATATATATATATATATATATATATATATATAGGATAGGGTGACAATCGAGCACACAGTCCACCTGATGGTAAGTGGTTGCTGTGGCCCATAGACATCTACATCTATCCTCGATTACGAATCAAAATGCAGATGTGTTGTCACCCGTGAGGACTAAGATGGAATGCCTCGTATCCAGTAAAATGGGTCGCCGGTTCTCTACACTCACCATACGAAATACAGCAGCATTAAGCTACTATTTCACGCTGGTATTCTGTGAGAGCGTGGTCCTTCCCCGGTCGAGCCGACCCATTCGTGCTACAACTATACATCTAATATAACTGCAATGGCTCTACCACCAAATATATATATATATATATATATATATATATATATATATATATATATATATAATCGGAATCTCAGAAACGGTTCCAACGATTTTCATCAAATTTAGTGTCCAGGGGGTTTCAGGGGCAATAAATCGATCTAGCTAGGATTCATTTTTAGAAAATGTCATTTTATCCGTATTTTCAGGCAATGAAAAACTGCTACAATATAAGAAGGTAAATTTTGACAGTGCATTACGATCGTAATAGCTCAAGTCGATATCGGGCAGTGCAAAATCGTAGTGCCCTGGTTTTTTTTCCTTTTTATACAAGTTCCCTTCTTTTGTGAGAAAATCTATTATTTCGAGCCCTTTTTGTATTTTTTAAAAACTACGAAAATTTAAATTAAAGTAATTGCACTCATGATTTTTTATTTAAATAACCAGTTCAGTTTTTTTCTATTATGTCAATAATATCAAAAAGTATTATTATAGTATGTAATTTGTATCTAAATATAATTTCCAAAACACGATTTCCAAAAAAAAAATACCAAGGAAAGCTCGGTCATCCAGGTACTAACAATAATGTGCAATTACTTTAGTTTTGATTGATACTCAGTTCGATTCCCAATCGACAAAAATAAAAAAGTGATTGATATTATAATATAAATGACGTACTTTGTGATGAAAGAAAATATTTGATTTGAATTATTTCACAGCATGTGAAATCCGCCAACACGACGATACCCCTAAACTAAAAACCCTCTCGGAAATAAGAGGCCTGCACACAACCTGCAAGTGCTGTACATTAATTTTATAAAGATTTTATTCATACTGGTGATATTAATTTAATAACTGATCCGTTTTCATTACTGAATAGAAAAGATAAATTATAAAGCGCCGCTTATAACTTTCACTCATTTAGCACTTGATATAGTTGCAAAAATCTACTACATTTATTTTCATTTAAATACTAACACATATTTTAATTTTAAAAGAGGCGTCTACCCAGCAGTGGGACGAATATAGGCTGTTTGCAACTTTACTTTACATATTTTTATAATACAAATGAACCCTAAAAAAATTACTAAAAATGTTATGTTCCTTATTTTAAAAAATCTTACGGCATATTATATCCTAAATTGTTTTTGGAATGCGACAAAAATTATACCTAATTTCACGATGTACTTACCGACTGCAATCCAAGTAGAAATTCTCTTTTAAAAGCGCCACATCTACACAAAATTTCACGCACACATACATACACAATCACACTAAATATCAAACATTTTCACTAAGCTTCCTATTTTTAAATAACGCGCCGACTTGTTCCAGCAATTGTGACGGAGGCGACCGATCCTACTTGGAACGTTACATTTACTGGATTTCACACCTCCACCGCGCAGTTTCAATATACGAGCTCGGAAAACAACTGTTGCTTGGTCTATACACATACTTATAAAAGGAGCCTTTGCCAACTTGTTTCACTAAGCTGTAACTGCATTTTCATCTCATTTTCAAAATTGGAACACGTTTTTACATTTTAATTTGTGAATAAACATACATTTAAGTACATCTTGTACATACGCGGTTATTCGTTTATTTTAATTTATTTTTTTATTGAAAACGTTCACTGAAAAAGATTACACTTTGCTTGCTTACTCGTGGTGCTTATCCACGTTTGACGAACACAGTAATTAAAAGATATCTTGCATCTTCGACGCTGCTTCACCTAGCCGTTCTTAATTTACATACATCTGTCATCTATAATATACGAGTCAGTATTACGCGCTATAACTAGTTTGGCTATAATGTAATCAGTTATTGGATACCTGACACGAAATTCTAAGTCGGGAGTCAGAAAGTTGGCGGTGTTACATTCCCGTGCCTCGGAAAGCACGTAAAGCCGTTGGTCCTGTGCCCCATCTCTCTGCGATCGTATCGCATTACCGTCCTATCAGAATATGAGTGTGAGGGAATAGAGAACTTTTTATAAAAACACAAATCCCGTTCACCGTCTATCTTTACAATGCCGTGACCGGCGCCTACGACCGGTACACAGTGTTGTATGAGCTCATGTGGTATGAGTGGATAAAAGGAACAGAAACAAAGAACGTGCTAAATTATTACCTATTTTGGTAGACATAATGATTTCTTAAATTTACGCGAACACTACACATTGAATAAAACTAAATTTACGGATTTTATCGCGTTTATTTTACTTATTTTTAATTCCCGACGTTTCGGGTGCTTTACAGCAACCATGGTCACGGGGGGGACTGAGATGTTTGACGTCCCAATGTCATAGTTAGTCCGGCTACCTTCAGTTTTTGAATATTAAATTTTGGTCCGATTTACGCAAAACGAGCTTATAGTATCATGAAGTCTTGCAGTGGTATGCTTAGGTTTGGGTTTAATTTTGTTAATTATAGGATCCCAAGCAGGTGGCAGCACCCATCCATCTTCTCTATTGAAATTTGGATGTTTTTTAATTTCAATAGCCTCGCGTATCATCCTTGGTAGGAATCGGTGTTATTTGCGAGAATTTGTGGTTTATCAAAACGAATGTAATGGTGGGGACGATCTTGAACATGATCGCAGACTGCAGACTTCCCGGAGCGTCGGTGCTTCACGTCAGCTATATGTTCTTTCACGCGGGTTTTTATGGATCTTTTTTGTTTGACCTATGTAAGAGAGACCACATTCACAATCTAACTTGTACACTCCTGCATCTTGTAGAGGGATATTACACTTGACGGATGGTAAAAATTGACTAATCTTCTTCGGCGGCTTGTAATATTTTATAATAGAAGCTCGCTTCAAGATGTAGCCAACCTTGTCTGTGACTCCTCTGACATATGGTAGTACAGCAGGTACACGCTCGACTGTGGCCGGCTTCACTCGGTCACTGTGACGTAGGCGCGGGACCCGAAGCTTGTTGTCTTGCAATACTTGCTTGACGTGCTGAAGTTCGGCGGCCAGATGTTTTCTGTCACAGATCCCTCGTGCTCTCTGAAACAAAGATTTACCCACCGTAGCTAACTGTGAAGGATGATGGTGAGATTCACCATTTAAATATCGGTTGGTATGGGTCTTTTTTCTATACACAGTGTGACCAATTGTGTTATTAGGATTTCGAATGACTAAAGATGGATGGGTGCTGCCAGCTGCTTGGCATCCTATAATGAACAAAATTAAACCCAAACCCAAGCATATCACTGCAAGACTTCATGATACTATAAGCTCGTTTTGCGTAAATCGGACCAAAATTTAACATTCAAAAGCTGAAGGTAGCCGAACTAACTATGCCACTGGGACGTCAAACATCTCAGTCCCCCCGTGACCATGGTTGCTGTAAAGCACCCAAAACGTCGGGAATTAAATATAAGTAAAATAAACGCGATAAAATCCGTAAATTTAGTTTTATTCAATGTGTAGTATTCGCGTAAATTTAAGAAATCATTATGTGAACCAGTACGGACTGGTAATAGCAAATAAAATTCGCCGATTAGAAGATCTTAAAACCAAGCGCGCAAGATATATAACATCTTTAAATTTCTTGAAGAGATGCAGAGACCATAATCTCATTCCTACGTGTGTCAAAATATCAACAAAAAAGGACATTCGAGGAAGCGCAAAGATCTTAAATCCGGCAAGTAAAAAGTTGTTACGAACGGTGATTCAGCAGAAACGGTTCGATTTAGATTTCATAAACAACACCATAGACAATTTGTTCAGTGAACTAAAGACAGTTTTAACGACATTTGATTTTAATAATTGCATCGAAACTTTAAACAAACGAGAAACAGCAAAATACAATGAATGCAAAAATAAACAAATAGAAAAATACCAAAAATTAACGATCAAATCAAATGCCAACCATCTAAGTCAACGTCAGAACGAAACACAACCGTTGATCACAGACGCAAACAATAAGCAACGCACGGTCTATAATCTGTCAAAACATACACTGGACGAACCAACAAAAAAGGGAATGAATTTCGCATTAACACCGCGAAAAATCCCGTACGAAGAAATTATCTGCAGCGTTGAGGATTGTCTGTTTAAAAATAATATTGGTAAGGACGATTTGGAGGCTATACGTCAAGATATTTCGTCCTTGTTACGTCGTAGTTCAGTGCCGAAACCAAACCTTCCTAAAGACGAATTTACAGCATTGATTAACTTACGGAACAGACCAGATCTAACGATTCTCCGCGCGGATAAAGGAAATGCTACGGTAATAATGGACACGTCAGAGTATAATTTTAAAATACTACAGCTTTTATCGGACGAAAGTACATACAAAAAGGTCAAAACAGACCCCACAACTAACACGCTTAAAGCAACTAGCGATTTAATAAAGAAACACTCCGAAAAATTAAATCTCGACGTGAATTCGCTAATACCATCATGTACCAAACCACCGAGGTTGTATGGGTTACCAAAGATACACAAACCAAACGCTCCACTACGTCCTATAGTGAGCCAGATCGATTCACCAACTTATAAGCTGGCACAACACTTGGCAAAAGTATTGTCACCACTGAGAGGGCATACCAGAGCACACACAAAGGATTCATACCATTTTGTTAGTGAGATAAAAGACCTACATCTCGCTGTCAATGAAACTATGGTCAGTTTTGATGTTCAGTCACTATTCACATGCCTACCTATTGAAGACTGCATATCAATTGTAACTAGGAAGCTAGAATATAATAACATGCCTGCTGAATATGCAGTATTACTCAAACACTGCCTCACATCTGGCTACCTATTGTGGAAGGAAGAGTTCTACAAGCAAGTAGATGGTGTGGCGATGGGCTCACCTGTATCTCCCATAGTCGCTGACATATTCATGGAGGACTTCGAGGAGAAAGCCCTTCTTACTGCTCCTGTAAATCCAAGATTCTACAAGCGGTACGTAGACGACACTTTCACAATTTTACCATCTGACAAAGTAACTGCATTTTTAAACCACCTTAACTCTATAAACTCTAAAATACAATTCACAATGGAGTTAGAGGCAAATAATTCTTTAGCTTTCTTAGATATTTTAGTCATTCGAAATCCTAATAACACAATTGGTCACACTGTGTATAGAAAAAAGACCCATACCAACCGATATTTAAATGGTGAATCTCACCATCATCCTTCACAGTTAGCTAACGTGGGTAAATCTTTGTTTCAGAGAGCACGAGGGATCTGTGACAGAAAACATCTGGCCGCCGAACTTCAGCACGTCAAGCAAGTATTGCAAGACAACAAGCTTCGGGTCCCGCGCCTACGTCACAGTGACCGAGTGAAGCCGGCCACAGTCGAGCGTGTACCTGCTGTACTACCATATGTCAGAGGAGTCACAGACAAGGTTGGCTACATCTTGAAGCGAGCTTCTATTAAAACATATTACAAGCCGCCGAAGAAGATTAGTCAATTTTTACCATCCGTCAAGTGTAATATCCCTCTACAAGATGCAGGAGTGTACAAGTTAGATTGTGAATGTGGTCTCTCTTACACATATAGCTGACGTGAAGCACCGACGCTCCGGGAAGTCTGCAGTCTGCGATCATGTTCAAGATCGTCCCCACCATTACATTCGTTTTGATAAACCACAAATTCTCGCAAAAGAACACCGATTCCTACCAAGGATGATACGCGAGGCTATTGAAATTAAAAAACCTCCAAATTTCAATAGAGAAGATGGATGGGTGCTGCCACCTGCTTGGGATCCTATAATTAACAAAATTAAACCCAAACCTAAGCATACCACTGCAAGACTTCATGATACTATAAGCTCGTTTTGCGTAAATCGGACCAAAATTTAATATTCAAAAACTGAAGGTAGCCGGACTAACTATGACATTGGGGCGTCAAACATCTCAGTCCCCCCCGTGACCATGGTTGCTGTAAAGCACCCGAAACGTCGGGAATTAAAAATAAGTAAAATAAACGCGATAAAATCCGTAAATTTAGTTTTATTCAATATTTTGGTAGGGTTGTCACCCTACTATTTTTTTATTTTTTCTATTCGTATGGATAAGTGTCATGTTTTAATATTTCAGAGATTTAATATATCAGATTTCGGCACATAAGCAGTTATCTGTTTTAGGTGCTTACTTACGAGATATTAATCCTCCGTTTTAACATAAAAAACACCTAGTTTGTAATCAATCAGTCTCATAAATCTCGTGGAAAATATGTAAATTTAATTTTGGGTGGCTATCGGTCAAGTTCTGGGATTATCAGCTGCTGGTAAGATCTTAGTCAATACTAAAGGCAGTAGACCCAGAGCTTGTATAATTTACAATAAAAACATTTAAGTTTTAGCCATTCCAGAATACTGTAACGACGACCTGGTAACAGCCTTCATAAATCTCAATGGATGCATAGGGGCCAGTATAATCATTTGCTCATTCTATCTTCCTGGAAAGAACTCAAATCCTGCTAAGTTTTCGCCCAAAACCACAACCTCGAACTTGAGGTGGGTTGTGATGTTAATGTTCACCAATACAGCGTTAACATCAAAGAAAGAGGTAAGTAACTTTGATTATATGATTATATTGATTATATGATATGATTTTCTCATCTACAATCGCCTTGAGCCTAAACTTAGGGCGTACACCAACATTTGTAACGCAGGATAGGTAAGAAGTGTTAGACATACCTTTGCTACTGATAACATATCCAGGCGGATAACTGACTGACATGTTAGTAGTAAAAAATCGATGCCTGATCACAAATACATTAACTTATGAAATTGTTGCTGTTAGGGATCCAAAAGCGACCTCCTTGGATGTCTATAGAGTTGCTTCTACAGTCTAAGGAGGAATTTGAAAACGTTTCCTAAAAGCATCAAAACAACTGAATATCTGGAGTTAGCGACGGACACTGTAACCGTAGGTATTCGTGAAGCCTTCGAATGCAGTTGGCCCGTCAAAACTTAGACATCAACGCGAAAACTTTCTTAGTGGGACACTAAGCTGAAGGAGCTTAGGAAAAAGACCAGTACTCTATTAAGAAGGGCCAAAAAAATTAAATAGTATTTTTAGGCAGCCATAACTGAATATAATAAAGAATTTTGTACGTGGTAGAGCCATACTGCAGTTATATTAGTAGTATAGTTGTAGCACGATTGGGTCGGCTCGACTGGGGGACTACGCTCTCACAGAATACCAGCGTAAATTAGTAGCTTATTGCTGCTGAGTTTCCTGTGGTGAGTGTAGAGAACCGGAGACCCTTTTACTGGAGACGAGGCATTCCATCTTAGTCCTCACGGGTGACAACGCATCTGCATTTTGATTAGTAATCGAGGATAAATGTAGATGTCTATGGGCCACAGCAGCCACTTACCATCAGGTGGACTGTGTGCTTGTTTGTTATGCCATCCTATGAAAAAAATAAGAAAGCTTATAAAGCATCGTGGAGGAAGGAGCTATGCGAGAAAGTTGAGTCTTTACCTCGCTGTGCAAGATTACACAAAATGCAATCGAAAGATAAATTTAATCAGATCGGACTTCTTAAAAAGCCTGATGTTGACTTCAC
Source organism: Parnassius apollo (assembly GCA_907164705.1). Classification (NCBI taxonomy): domain Eukaryota; kingdom Metazoa; phylum Arthropoda; class Insecta; order Lepidoptera; family Papilionidae; genus Parnassius; species Parnassius apollo. The sequence continues at coordinate 2,212,355 of CAJQZP010001367.1, forward strand.
TACCTAGTGAAACAAAACTATTGAAGTTACTAGCGTCAACCCATTTCCCATGGCCACATAACACTTTTGCCTAGAACTCTTTCAAAGCCCTACGAAGGCTTTGTAATGAGGACTGGTGTATAGCTGCAAAGGTAATAAGGCCAAACGTGGTGCGGTTGGCTGTTGACTCATTTAAAAACAAGGGCAGTATGGAATGATTCCCATCCAACTACAGAAGGGTATCCATATCCCTCTTCCGTTTTCGGTGAAAATCTTCAGAGCAAGTTTTGCATGGGGATATATTCCAGAACGATGCACAATGGTCAAAGTTCTATTTATACCTAAGGCATGTATAATGGACTACGCTTTACCGAAGTCCTTTAGACCTATAAGCCTATCTTCCTTTGTTCTCAAGATATTGCAAATAAAACAATATATAAGTTTTACAAGTACAAGTACATCGTGTAACTACTCTCCAAAGAAGACAGGCTGAATGAACAGATTATCTGTGAGGTCGGTAGCCTTATATTGTATACCAATAGGTCAAAAATGGGCCTCAACGTAGGCTTTTGAATTTATGGGGAACGCTCCAAATTCAAAATTAGTATGAATTTGGGTAGATTCACCTATAACTTCAACGCAAAAATTTTCGCCAAACTTCAATGTGTAGAAATCAGTCCACAAAATCATTACGTCGACCATATCATTTATATAAACTCTGGTAGTCAAGCAGCACTGCTAGCGCTGAGAAAAAACTTAGTATCCTGCAACTCAAGTATGTGTCGGTTCTGTACCTTAACTTAACACATCCTAACTGATTGTGGGTCCCTAATGCGCAAACGTAACACTCATCTAGGAATCTACGTACTTCGCCCAGAAGAATTGAAATTACTCACAGCTAAGCAACTCCTTCTATTCATTGAAGACATAGGGCTTAACAGTGCACTATAGCCATAGCAGCGATCACAATAGGTCTTATAGGTCGCAGTGATACTGGTCTTTCTAGACGTGAATACTCGTAGCTGCTGGCACATAATAAAAAATAAAAGTTAACATTGACATTGCTGCTGCAATGCTGTTGTACCTGTTTACGAAGTTTCATCACAATCATTTCAGCAGTCCCTGAGATTAGTCCGGATAGATCGACAGACAGACTTTTAAAAATTATTATTTATATCTCAGTAGCATTCAAATAACCTCCTGAACTAATAGTACCCAATTAAATTAATATTGTATAAAGTATTGGAGAGATCTATGTTCGGGGTTTCTCTTTTTTTTTTTTTTTTTTTGCGGATGGAAAATCATCTAATGACCCCTTTCGCTCTGGGTGGAGCGTAAGGGAGTGTCAGACTTTTACTGACTAAAAACCATCCGTGTTCCTTCAGTGCCCTTACGTTCCGGAGCCGCGGTATCTCTTTCGAACAGCCCGCAGCCCCGGCAGGCGTCGGCCCTTGCGGGCCCCTTCACGCTGCTGACAGCTCTTTGAGGCGCGCGTGGAACAAAACGCGCCGTCGACACGGCCTGTCGTCATTAGACGGACGGACGACGAGCTACCCATTGCTCGCCGTCCACAGGCCCGCGCCTACGGTGGCCGGGGGCCACGACGTAGCCCCCGACGCCCGGGGCGTCTCCCGCGGCGGCCGGGGAGGAAAGCTGCTGCTCTCTCCTTCTCCCGCTCCGCCACCTCCTTCGCCAGCATCACTGCTTCGCAGAAGGTGGTGACGACATCCCATTCCGTCTCGCTCCGGACCATGGCTTCGACCAGAGCCGGACGCGAGAGGTTGCCGCCGCCTATCGCCGCTACGAGGACCCGGCGGTGCTCCGCCCAAGCAGGGCACACCTCCACGGTGTGTTCAACCGTGTCCTCCGGTCCATCCTCGCAGTGGGAGCACCCGGGCGTTCCTCCCGCCCGATTCGGTGCAGGAACCTCCCAAACACACCGTGTCCGGTGAGGACCTGCGTCAGGCGGAAGGTGAGGATGCCGTGGCGTCTCTCAAGCCACTCCTCAAAGAGGGGTCTTATCGCCGCTATAGTGGCGTGCCCAGCACGGGGTTGCGACAGTCGCTGTCTCCATGTCGCCATGAGATCGTGCCGGAAGTCTGTCCGCTGCGCGACAACTTGCCGCGGCAGCGGGGTTTCCCCACGGCATAGTGCCTCCGCACGCCATTCGTGCAGGCGCGCGAGGACTATCGCCTCCAGATCCCATGGCGGCAATCCGGCAAGGAGGCTCGCCGCCTCGCGGGAGATCGTGCGGTAGCCGCGAACCATTTTCACGGCTATCACCCTTTGGGGCGCGTTCAGGTGGTGGACGGCAAGCCGCGCCAAACCACGCGCCCACACCGGGGCCCCGTAAAGGGCCATGGACCGCACGATCCCCGCGTAGAGTTCGGGGTTTCTCTGCGTGATAAACTTATAAATAAGGATATCCGCAGTCGAACCACACTCCAACACAGTCCAACGGTTTAGCAAGCTGGAGTGGCAATGGGCAGGTCATATAGCTCGAAGAATCGACAATTGATTGAAAAGAAAAGTTCTAGGGTGGCAATCTCTTACCGGTAGGAATAGTATAGGGCGTCCCCCTACTAGATGGAGTGACGACCCGGTAAGACATGCAGGAAGTCGATGGATGCAGGTGGCTCAGGACCGTGCTTTGTGGCATTCCTTGGGAGGTACCTACAATATTATATGTTGTATATTTAAATAAGGAAACACTTAGCTACAACGCGGTAGCGATCGCCTTAATCATTATTGCTTTTTTATAAAAAAAAGTGTGACAAACGGGCACACAGTTCACCTGATCATAAGTGGATGCTGTGGCCCATAGACTTCTACATCTATCCTCGATTAAGAATCAAAATAAAAATACGCCCTTGAAGAACTAAGCTTGAATTCCTTGTTTCCGGGGAAAAGTATCTCCAATTTTCAACACTCACCATACAAAATACAGCATAAAGCAGCTATTTTAGGATGATCTTCTGTAAGAAAGTAGTTGTTTCCCGGTCAAGCCGACCTATTCGTGCTACAATTAGCTGCATCGTGGCTCTACCACATATAACATACTTATAAAACTTATAAAATCTTTGTAAAATAGCAGATTATATTCCGTATTTGTAAAATGATTTAGGGAAAAATAATAATAATAATAATACCATAACAACTTTTGGAATTTTGATCGAAAGTAGGCACTGAAAGATCGAATTTATATTGGTTGAATAATTCCATTTATTTAATTTGCGTTTGTATACTGACATATTTTATATGTACGTCAGATATTGTACGTAAGTTTGCGTACCTACACGCCAACGCAATTCACCACTTCATCGACGCCGCCGGTTTGTATTTCCGTTGACATGAATTTGAATGTACAAGTAAGAGGTAGATTTAGTGATTTTCCATACCTTATTAATTTTTATTATAGTTTTAAATTAGTCGCGTTATAAATTTTAAAAAACTATTTAGTTATTCTAAAATATGATAAGGTTTATTCCAAACCTACTCGTATTAATGTTATTTGGAGTTTTTTATAATTTACCAACAAAACCAATGTTAATAGATAAATACAAATTTTTTGGATGAGGTCTACCATATAAATTCACCTCCCTACGTGTTTATTTCATCCATCCGACCAAGGAGGGGATCGCCCAACATGTGTTTGCTGACTGCCAGATTTGAAGGTTACCACACGTGAACCTTTCTTTCTCATTGATTATCAGTTCTTCAAGCTACATTATTAGCCTATTGATCTATTAGGCTTTTACAGTAACCCTTGTTCTTCTGCAGATTCCATTTTTACATCATCATTCCAGAATAGAGTTTATAAAGAAATACAAACATTACCCTCCCCGTAGCTCGCTGAATGACTTTGAGACTGCTCATCCGTCTGGCAGTGTCGGGTACCGGAACTCATAAATATTAACAAATATTCAGTCCGCAGCATCCCGCAATCAAAAAGGAAAGTAATTGGTACTTACTATAAGAATATTATATTAGATGATGAACATTTAATGAACAACTAGTAGTACTAGTAGTAGTATAGTTGTAGTACTATACTACTAGTAGTATAGTTGTAGCGCGAATGGGTCGGCTCGACCGGGGAAGGACCACACTCTCACAGAATACCAGCGTGAAATAGTAGCTTAACGCTACTGTGTTTCGTATGGTGAGTGTAGAGACCGGAGACCTTTTTTACTGGAAACGAGGCATTCCATCTTAGTCCTCACGGGTGACAACGCATCTGCATTTTGATTCGTAATCAAGGATAGATGTAGATGTCTATGGGCCGCAGCAACTACTTACCATCAGGTGGACTGTGTGCTCGTTTGTCACCCTATCCTATAAAAAAAAAACTTTAGTGAGCAACTGTTTGTTTTATTATGTAACTCGAAACATTACCGTTACACCATACAAAAATCCACTGCACAAAACTTAAAAACTAGGGGTTAGTAAATTCACAGAATCCATAAATTACTAATACACAAAAATTATTATTTATTATTAAACATATTGGGTCTGGAACCCATATGAACTGTGTTCCAGTACCTCATCACAGGGCAATCTTGCCTTCCATATAGGGAAGCTAGGAGGGCGCTGTTGCTGTCTCGCACGCGACGCATCAAGGAGGCTATTCTCTTGCGTAATATAACTGCAAAACTGTCCACGCGTGCCTCAGAAAACATACGCGATGCGCTGCAAAAGCGTGGCAGCCCCAACAACATCCTGAATCCATTGTTGTACTGAATACGTAGCGCATTGAGAATTCGCCGAGTACACTTCGTCCACAGGCAGCAGGTGTAGAATGTCTGACAGTTAGCTTTGAATAATGTTATCTTAACTTCATTCGTACACCTAGCAAACCTGCAGGCAAGCATATTACACCTCACTGCCAACGCTCTACGTTCCCGTTCAACATCTAAATTGTCAGAAACATCCTCGGCGACCCAATGTCCCAGATATCTAAATATGGTGACTCTACTCAGCGTAACTCCTCCAAGTCTTACATGAGGAACAGACTTAGTTTTTCTCTTTCCAGCCTTAAACACGAGTAGTTCGCTCTTATTAGTATTATATTCGAGACCATGAGCCACCACGTACCTTTGACAGATGCCCACTAGCGTTTCGAGGACTCAGCAAAACTATGTCATCAGCATAGCTCATATTATTAACAAAATGACCGTCAATTGAGCAGCCGACTCCGGCATTACTGAACTCCACGATCAGACCAATATATAAATTGCCTCATACCGACGATATTTGCCACAGTTGTCACGCTTGGCGAGCAGATTGGCAACCGCAGTTTTTTTATTTTTAGTCTTTATTAGAAAGACGCTGCTTATCTTCTGATTTGTTTTCATCTTTTTTTTATAGGATAGGGTAACAAACGAGCACACAGTGCACCTGATGGTTAATAGTTGCTGTGGGCCATATACATCTACATTTATCCTCATTTACGAATCAAAAGGCAGATGCGTTGTCGCCCCTGAGGACTAAGATGGAATGCTTCGTTTCCAGTGAAAAGGGTCTCCGATTCTCTATACTCACCATACGAAACACAGCAGCATTAAGCTACTATTTTACGCTGGTATTCTATGAGAGCGTGGTCCTTCCCCGGTCGAGCCGACCCATTTGTGCTACAACTATTCTACTAATATAACTGCAACATGGCTCTAGCACGGCTGTGAAAGACACGCTTTGTTGCCTCTTACGACACCCACACGATGATATGGGGTAATATTGCATATTGTTACACTACCACATGGTACTCGAAATATTAAACTGAATTAACCAACCCTAGAAAGAACAAACTCGCAGTCTAGACAAAAATACGTCAATATATTATTCCAGCATCCAAGATGGTCAAAAATATTCCCAGGACGAAGATAAAAGTTAAACATTATCTCGACGCATAGTGAACGCCGTTTTGTACATTTTTATTATATAACTTTCTTAAATAATACTTTTATAGGCTTCGCCAAACGTTTAGAAAAGGGTTCGCACTCAGCATTTGACGTGGCAAACGGCCGCTATTTTACAGTGCGGTACGTTCCGTCCCTTTAAAGTATTTCTAGCAATACTATAAGTAACTTAAGATAATTAGAGGTAGATAGCTGAAAGATGTGCGCTTCCGCAACATAATGCCACGTCCACACACTCGGCAAAACTCAAGTAGCGTCATAAATTGAAACGTGTGGATGTTTGGCTTGGTTTGCGTAGGTTTGCAAACGCTTGTAACCGATCCGTCGAGTGTCAGTTTTTTGTCAAAATTCAAAGGGAATTTGCCGCAAACGTTCGCGACGCGTCCACACGTTTCTGGGCACTCTGTCTCGTTTGTGCACTGGCGGCAAAAACAAGTACCTATAATAAAACAGTTTTACAATCAGCTGGTACGATTTTTACGAATTTTTAACATCCATTATCAACTTTGTCCTATTTTTCGTTTTCTTTAACTTGTTTTCTCGTATTTATAATAAAAACAAGCCAAATGTTATGACCGACACAACGACCTCGATGTCCGTCATGCTTGCCTTTTCAGAATAAACCAACGTACTCGCAAGCGTGTGGATGGCAACGTTTGATTTCCAAAATGAAGTCAAACGTTTGTAGAAATTTGGAGTTTGTGGCCAGTGCCAAGTGTACGGACGCGGCATAACGACCTTGTACAGGTGATTTTTGTATCTCGAGAACATATTCATTTATTATATACATAAACCTTCCTCTCGAACCATTCCGTCTATTCATGAAAACAGCACCAAAATCCGTCGTTGCGTTGTTTAAAAAACTTAAGCGTATAGACGACGTGAAGCGACTTTGTTTAATACTATATAAAGATATACTAACTTAATCACAGTGGCCTTAGTTTACGTTCAGCGTAGGCAATTACCGGATAATCCGTTTAATTACCCGCCTCTCTCATGTTTAACGCAAAGGCAACCAGAACGTGGACCGTATGGTACATACAATCCTCCGGTTAATTAATTGAGTCAAAACCGGGCAAAATCTCTAACACAAATTCAATTTATATTGTTATAGTAGTGCCCTTTGATATCTTCTTCATTAACGGTTAAAATCCGCGACTGGCCATAGCTCTCTCTCTCTCTCTCTCTCTCTCTCTCTCTCTCTCTCTCGCTCTCTCTATGTAGGGAGAATTTATCTGAATCGTCACGTCTGGCTCGGTTTGACCATTGTCATACCAGACATCTGGCACCTTTGACCCTGGGGGCGTTATTTAATTACGTATATATGTTTGGTACTCCTTGTCATTTATCTGGACTGGTCCTTCGATTCGCATTTACATTTCTGGTTCCATTCGAGCCGGATTTACCGCATCCCAACATTTTTCTGGTCATTTCGGCTAGGGTTGGAATATTCCCAACATTTTTTGATCATTTAGCCTGTATTGAAAATTCCACGAACCATAGGAGTAATAAATAACCATATGTAACCCATATAATTATATATCATTGAGTTATACTATCACATACATGTAGGGAATTTACCAATAATTTAATTACATTTTTTTCATGCATTTTAGATAATGTACATTTAATACTTCGCTTATAATTATAATATATATATGATAAGGATATGGAAAGACGAGTGAACGCAGGAAATACGAGTATATTAGTATATTAAATGGAGCTATACACTCTATTGTGGAAAGACATAATGTGTCAAAAAAGGCACGTATTGCAATTCACAATGCTATGTTAGTCCTTACTTCAACTTATGTTAGTGAAAGTTGGGTGTGACAGGAGAAGCACGAGAGTAGATTAAATGCAGTAGAAATGCGGTCCAATGGTGAGAAACTGTGTGATAAGAGAAGTGTGTGGCTTGCAAGAGGATTTTTTTTATAGGAAAAGGTTGACAAGAGAGCACATATTCCACCTGATTATAAGTAGTTGCTGTGGCCCATAAACATCTACATCTATCCTCGATTGCGAATCAAAATGCAGATGCGTTGTCAGCCTTGAGGACTAAGATGGAATGCAGCTTTTCCAGTAAAATGGGTCTCCAGTTCTCTACACTCACCATACGAAACACAGCAGCATTAAGCTGCTATTTGACGGTGGTATTCTGCGAGAGCGTGGTCCTTCCCCGGTAGAGCCAACCCATTCGTGCTCCAACTATACAATTAATATAGCTGCAGCATGGCTCTACCACGTGTAGATGATGTTGTAATCAGGATTAAGAAAGGAATGCTTCGGTGGTTTGGTCATTTAGAAAGAATGAATGAGAAAAGAGTGGCAAAACAAATTTTTGTTGCAGAAGTGAATGGCAGAGTCAAAAGGAACGTCCTAGACGAAAGTTTATCGACAAAACGGCAATATATTGAAAATGGGCCAAATTAAGAGTACCCTTAACCGACAAGTATATATGCGTAGATATATATGGATGTGGAGAAGGCGAGAGAGGTGTGTCAAGATTGTGCCCAATGGAAGTTCGTAGTAAATTATCATTTATTACGAACTTCCATAATTTACTATTATTAGTAAATTATCGAAGGAAAAATGTAAATACCATAAAAATGGAAGGTATACGGCAACATGAGTGACTATCAAACATTTTCATTATTAAGAAGCAGATTTAAAAAAATGCTGCTTGACTGTTATAAAAAGCTTATTGAACTTTCCGAAAATAAAATAAAAACACATCCTAAGTTTTTATGGTCTTTTATAAAATCGAAAAATACCACTAGCGATTTTCCTGAAAAGATGTTGTACAAAGGTGAAGTTATTTCTGGTGGTATAGATATTTGTAATGTCTCCAATGAATATTTCCACTCCGTATTTACAACCGTCAGCAATGTTAGTCACCAAGATTACCTTAGTAATCAAAGTTCACATACAACTTTAGATATAAATTTAACTGATATAAGCTTTGACTTAGTTCTTAAAGAATTACAAAAAGTTAATATCCATAAAGGCGTGGGTTCAGATTTTATTCATCCTCTTCTTATTTCGAAATGTGCAAATGAACTCACAGTGCCGGTAACATTAATTTTCCGCATATCTGTCAAAAGTGGAGTGTTCCCCAACATATGGAAATACTCTTGGATAACACCTATTCCAAAAAATAATAACAAAGACATAGTAACCGAGTATAGACCTATCTCGAAATTATGTGTATTGGGGAAGGTCCTTGAGAAAATTATTGCTACTTACTTACCACTCTCTGCTTGTCAATATATATCCCAACAACAACATGGATTTTTCAAGGGCAGAAGTGTTGATACGAATATGATAACTTTCACGGAATATTTGCGAAGAGCCATGGATGACAATCTACAAGTGGATATCGTGTACACTGATTTCTCTAAAGCCTTTGACAAAATTAACCATAGTTTACTAATAGCAAAGCTCGCAAAGGCAGGTGTACATGGCAACCTTCTTAGATGGATTGAATCGTACATAAAAAATAGAAGTCAAGCTGTATGTATTAATGGATTCACCTCAAAATTTCTACCTGTACCTTCAGGTGTTCCTCAAGGATCTCATCTTGGCCTGCTCCTGTTTTCCTTATATATTAACGATATTGGACTAACATTAAATGAGAGTCAACATCTTCTTTACGCTGATGATGCCAAAATATATAAAATTGTTAAGTCAAGAGACGACTGTCTCAAACTGCAACAAGATTTGCTTGCTTTAGAAAAATATTGTGTTACTAATCAATTACATCTTAATACTGACAAATGACATGTGCTATCTTTTACACGTAAAGTCAACCAAATAAATTTTTAATATTGTCTGAATGGCATCCTTCTAAAAAGAGTTACTACAACAAGAGATCTTGGCCTAATCGTAGACTCAAAATTATCTTTTAACTCTAATATAGACCATATTATAAGTAAAGCTTTTTGAAGTTTGAGTTTTATTTTAAGAATAATAAAACCATTTAATAAGGGTATAAACTCTCAAACTGTTATACTTTTCTTTTGTACGTTCAATCCTTGATTTTTGCAGCACGGTATGGATCCCCTCTTATCAAATACATATTGAGAGGATAGAAAAAGTACAAAAAAAGTTTTTGAAATCCCTTAACTATCGTTACGGTATTGAGAACAAATCATAGAAGCTTTGTGCAGACACAAAATGATAAGTCTTTTTAACAGACGCAAAATGTTTTTGATTCACCGACACTTTTGTCTATGTTTTCACTTCCAGCAAGCGTTCGTCTTCCAGTGCGCTCCTCACGTTCGTTACCACTATTCATTCCTCCACGTTTTCATAAAAACTATACACGTAACTCTTATATATGTCGTTCCACCAACATGTATAACAAACATTTTTCAGAAATAGATCTTTTTAGCACTAGTCCTAATCTTCTTAAAACAAACTTAAAAAAGTTTTAGCAGTAAAATTTGTTGCCCGACTATGTTGTCTCACAATGTAAATAATATGGTTTGTTAATGAATATTTATTGGCACTAGTTGATCTTTTTTTTTTTTTTGTAAAGAGTAAATGTAAAATGTAAATTATATATTAAGAAATATGACTGTTTGTTGCCAAAATAAATGAAAAAAAAAGAAAACTAGCACGTCAATAATGAATGAACCTAGGGCTGGAACACCAGAACCCAAATTAATAGTGTTATTGAATGTAGCCATGGCTAGATGCGAATCTTTATTTAACCACTTACAAACAATTTATGATCGCTCTCAAAAAGTAGATAATGAGGTGGACAGAGAAGAGTTATTTTCTGGCGTCGTTGAGTATGTTTTTTTTTAAGTTGGACTTCTACCACTTCCGTTTCGAGATTTAGTGAGATTTGGTGGAACTCCCTTCCCTCTCACATTAAATGTAACCTATAACTTTTAAATACTCTTTATGTGTTTATATGTGCCTATTTTTTCCGCCAAATAGCAGTGCTTGTACTGATGTTCCGGTATGAAGGAGTATAATTACAGGCTGCTTCATGTTCACATTTTAAATGCTTTACCACGTGCTCATCAGTAAAGGAAAAAACAGTGAGGAAACTGGCTTGAGATTAAAAGGCCCAGAGGTGTCCCACCCCTATATGTCATATGTATGTCATATATTGTAACTTTACTTATTTTATATGTTACAAGCCTCAACACTGACGCAGGTATCACGACTATCTGGCACACAATAACTCCCATTTTACACAGGCGAGGCAAGAAATTCCACTAATGAAATCTGATACTTGTGCGGCGGTTCAAAAGAACGCATTTTATTTTCTATAGCTTTTTTATAAAGACTTTTAGAAAGAAGAAACTCTTTTTTTGAAGGTCCCTAAGTCGTATCAGTCCGAAAAAATCGCCGGTGGTAAACGCTTCTTCAGAGGGGTCGTACGAGGAAGAATACTCCTAGTAAAATGTACACTGGTGGATCGCCATGCATCCTGATGGTATGGATGGTTTCGTGAATTTTTTCGCGATGTGCGATCGTGAAATTCGGCAACTGGAATCAATCCGACCAATTCCTTAGACCACTCCGTGTGGTCTCTTCTCGTCTCGTCCCGTGGATCTAAGATTGGCTAGATTTTTTTCTTACATATGCCTAAAGTAAATTGTTCCGGATACGTACTATTTTCATAATAATTCTTTTTTCGTTTTTATTCTTTTTCTTTTTTTTAAAAAACGTTACCTCCACACTAGGATTTTTTCCTGTATCGTGGGGGCCCCGGAACAATCAATTGTAGGCCATACAAATATTTGTTCCGTACGGGATTCGAACCCGCGGCCCTTAGCGCTGTAACTCATTGCTAAGCCACTGCGCCACGGAGCCGTCATATAATAAAATAAATTTTGGCGATAATCAACAATTAGTATCTGTAACTTTAACAAATTAGCTTCTTTCTCAAAGCAGCCGATATTAACTTCTGCAGCATGTCTCTCGACTGTTTCTTCCTTGAATAATTTTTTTTAGTTCTATTTATTTGTGCTTATAACATAGTTCCTCGGCATTTTACTTTATTCTAAAAGATTTTTTTTAAATAATTTTAAATATTTTTCTTGTATTGAGATTATAAACTACGTACCATAGGTTAGTAGGTTACTCTTAACTCCGCACTCATTATAAATGATTGGTCGCAACATATCCCATGTATTTAAAGAATAAAATAAAAGCTATATAAAAACTACAATAACCAATACTATACAAATATAACAAACTTACTGGCTTCAATCCATGCATGTACCCTCACTCAACACACTTTTAAACTACAAGAATATTAAAGGAAATATTTACTATTTCATGTTTGGCGACCTATGGCGATAAGTACTTATTTTGCGAAGGCGCGCAACGTGGCTCCGAATCAGCGACATGATCACCACTAAGTTTACTTGACCTAGGCTTCAGCTCCATCACCTCTATCTGGCAAGCGTGTTGGCAACCCGCTACATTTCGTAATAGAAAATGTTATCTTCTGTTATATATTTTAATGTTATCTGTTATAACAACGTATTATATTCCCTGAATTAAAAAACTAACGTCAGATTCATCGACCGCCTCGCTCTTTAATTGTGAGCTCACGTAATTAATGGACGCCCACACTTCGTTTGCGACGCTACGCGTCACCGATCTGAATATTAAAACGTATAACGTAAACTAGATGGTAATACCCTCATTAATCGTCAACCATAAACTTTTTTCGGCTTTTCCTACTCGTATAGTCACTTCTTACGTCACCCACGCCTTAATATACTACATACTAAAGTAATTACTTATAATAATTTTATTTAAATTTATTTATATTAATTTAATTGAAATTAATTTAGAAGTATTATAATAATAATAATCATGTTCATCTGAGGCGATTGGGATACCGTGACGGACCGCTCCGGGCAAAATGCAGAAGGCGGTGCTCCTCGATATCGCCCGCATCGTCCGCCGGTTTCTTTCCCTTTCCTCCTAACTCTCGGCCGTTTGGTCTCCCCTGCCGAGGGCTGCCATCTGGTCGGGCTTATTTATTTATGTATTTTGTGTATTTATTTTATTTTACAGATATTTATTTATATTTATCATTTCATTTACAATTATATTTTTATAGAACACAACCATATGAGAAAACTATATACCCCAAAAAAAAATAATATCAATCATTGCAAGATATAATTGCTGTAGTATTAATTGTAGTAACTCGTTTAACAACCCGTTAACAGTCAATTAATATGGGTATCCTTTTGGGAGATTTTTTTTTATAGAATAAGGATGACAACCGAGCACGCAGTTCACCTGATGGTAAGTGGATACTGTGGCTCACAAACATCTACATCTGTCTTCGATTAAAAATCAAAAAGCAAATGCGTTGCCACCCCTGAGGATTAAGATGGAATGCCCCGTTTCCAGTAAAAAGGGTATCCGATTCTCTACACCAACCATACAAATCACTGCAGCATTATGCTGCTATTTTACGCTGGTATTTTGTGAGATCGTGGTCGTTCCCCGGTTGAGCCGACCAATTAGTGATACAACCATAATATTTATAGCTACATCATGGCTCTACCACGTATAAATAACGGTCCTATGCAGATGCAAAGGTAAAACCTTTTGCTAGCATCAGAAACGGAGCGGAGTAAGTCTAAAATCATCTTATCTTATATCTATCTTTATTTCGACAAAAGATTCAATCAAATGGTGTGACATTGCGCAGATGTAAATTAGGGGATTGATTAGGTAGTAAAAAAAAAATTCAAATTCAGATTTTTATTGTTTACAAATCTTGTCTGCGTTGAACTACAAATATTGCCGAAAAAATTATGTAAATTGGCCTACGGATTACGGCTTATGGAGGAGACGAATTTCAAAGAATCGTTTTCTTGCGCCATGGGAGATACACTCGCTACAGCTACAGTTTGTTCAGCTCCAATTATTTACAATCCTTCACGTTACACCCGTGTGTATTTGTAACGGGAACATATTACGGTATGGTCGAACTGCAATTGCTCTAAGTATACTAAATGCAAAGTGCATTACGCTGTCTTCTGTATTGATAATTATTAGTTACGTAAGCAAAAGAGGAAGCTGAACATCCGCTCTCACACTTTTACTATTTTTAACAATTCACCTTTCCTGATTTATTTCCGAGATCAGAAGTGGGATCTCTTGTTTTATTTCCGACATATTAATAAAATAATGTCACAATTTTATATTTATTTATTAATATTAATGTAATATTGTATACATACGTTACAATATTGTGTGTACATATGTGTTAACTCTGAATATTATATAAGGGTAAAATTGTTGTGTATATATGTACGCCTTGGCACTCAGTGTTGACCGGAAAAGAATGCCCTATCTACCCTCACCTTTAAAATGAAACATTTAAATTAATTTAAATTTAATTTAACTTAATTTTTAATTAAATAAATAACTATAATAAAGAAATAAAAACTCCACAAAAAGTTGTTCGTAGAATTAAGTTATTAAATATTGTGTCGTCACATCCCATAATAAAGAGAGAGAATAAAAATAACACACGAACTATTTTGTAAATCAACATGTTAAAGCTTAAATTTATGTATAATATTCCAATAGTACATAAACATATTCTAAAATAGAACAGTGAATACCGTAAAGTGTTTTTGAGTTTCAAATAACTTTCAACGCGGACGTAATATTATATTACCAGAGCAGTAAGCATAAAACAGTGCAATTTTCATTGAAATGAAATTGTCTGTTTTGTCCCGTATAAAACAATTTCAAAGACATTTTTCATAATTCAAATTTTTCGAGAATGAAACGAAAAGTATTTAATAAAACATTCATTTCCATCTAGACTTATTTGAATTGGCAAATAATTCATACTGCAAATTCATTCTATAATTTCTGTTTTACTGGTTTAATTTGGCTCTCTCCTTCATTGGTCGATAAAAATCTAGATCAAGTGTGAAGCCACAGTTGGGAAAATATTTAATAAGATACTGTTACGAGCTTATGGTTCGTGACAATAAATACTGCCGAATGAATTACCAAAACTGACACTTTAATTACCGACGGCAATTAAAACTTAAAACACACCAATAATTAATCACACTTAACACTTTAGTTCACTTTATTTCGCTCCGAAGTCTTCGCTCGTGTCGCCAAATCAATACTACCCCGGTCGCGCTCCTGACCGACTTTATATAGGACCTTTTACACCGAAAACATCTAGAATGTTCGAGTAGAATGGCTAAAGTTCTAGCAAAGAATCCTCCAGAAAGCCCTCGACACTAGATGGCGCTAGTGGGAAAGTTCTAGAAAGATCTTGACGCTCCTATTTCTGCTACTTGATACTAGATGGCGCTAGTAATCACCCGCCATATACCGGGCATTAATTATGGCGCGCAACAATACTAAACTCTGCGTGCGGTTCTGTCCTCGTGGAGACGCATTCATAATCTATTTCCTGAAGTGACTAACTTTTTTTGTATAAAACTGAAGTGCCAAGCGAACTTACGGAATACCTGATGATAAGTCTCTATAAGTGCGCTCTTGCATAGTCGAACGCTTGTTAAGTTTCTTTCTCGCTTGTTTTTATGTTACGTACAATTCCGCTGTAATTGCCTTAAAGTAATTGTAATTAATGTGTTTGAGTGTGGCATACGTCAAGCGCCAATCGTAGCGAACATTGTTCTCGCCCTTGTCTCAAGTGCAATAACTTAACCTGTGTAAAAGGGATAGTGAATAATAATATAACTATCGCCTGTGCATCATTTTTCGGTCGCGTCATTATATTTTTACCTTCTTTCATAATTTACCTGGGAAAAAATAGATAAAAATGAGTGTTTCAAGAACGCCACCAAGTGGATGTTCCTCATCACAGCCAGATTTATCCAAAATACACGATGATGTTCCTACTAATATCGTTCAAATGAAACGAAAATCACCAAATTGTCACTGTAACTATCAAGAAATACTGTCTGACTTTCAAAATAAAATGATGAGTTCTTTTCAATCTGTTCTTGAAACCCAAAACGAAAAAATAAATAGCACTTTAAACGCATTACGCGATGACCTGTCTATATTTAGACAAGAAATACGTGAAATAAATGTCACTATTCAAAAACTATCGGAGGAGCAATCGTCAATCAAAAAAGAAGTCGACCAGTCGATATCAAATAATAATATTAATAATCACAGGATAAAATCAATCATGAATGATGCTGAAGAATCACGATCAATTATTAATAATCTTTCTCAACAACTTCGCTTTTTTTTTTTTTTTTTTTATAGAAGAGGGGGCAAACGAGCATGTGACTCACCTATGTTAAGTGACTACCGCCGCCCATGATCAACTGCAACACCAGGGGAATTGCAGATGCGTTGCCGGCCCTTTAGAAAGGAGTAAGCTCTTTTCTTGAAGGTCCCCAGGTCGTATCGGTCCGGAAAAATCGCTGGTGGTAAATTATTCCACAGAGAGGTTGTACGCGGAAGAAAACTCCTTTTGAAACGTACAGTGGTGGACCGCCAAGCATCCAGATGGTGTGGATGGTATCGGGACGTTTGCCGCGTAGTGCGTTCACGAAATTTGGCGGCTGGGATTAATCCGAACAATTCCTCAGAGCACTCTCCATGGTATATGCGAAAGAAAATGCAAAGGGATGCAACATCTCTTCGCAGTGCCAGAGAATCGAGCCGATCGGAAAGCACTCGGTCGTCGACGATTCGAGCCGCTCTGCGCTGGATGTGGTCAAGTGGAAGGAGCTGGTACTGGGGAGCCCCAGCCCAGAGATGGGAACAGTATTCCATGTGCGGCCGAACCTGCGCCTTGTAAAGTTGCAGGCGGTGTGCCGGCATGAAATACTGTCCCGCTCTGCTGAGCACGCCAAGCTTTTTAGAGGCCAATTTGGCCTTCCCTTCCAAGTGACCACGAAACTGCACGTCACTCGATATGTCGACGCCGAGGATTCCGATACTGGCTGAGGCAACAAGGGGAGTGCCTTGAAACTGAGGGGATACGACAAAGGGGTTCTTTTTAGCGGTTAACGCGCAAACTTGTGTCTTCTGGGGGTTAAACTGGACTAGATTTAGTCGCCCCCAATCCGAGACTCTGTCCAGCAGAGACTCGACTTCAGACACAAGTTTGTCCCGGCACTCGGAGACGTTTTCCCGAGAAATATTGGCTCGGCCGGTGTAAAGAGCATCACCAGTGCTGTCATCTGCATAGCAATGAATGTTACGGGTCTGCAACATATCATTGATATGCAGAAGAAACAGCGTTGGCGATAGCACGCAGCCCTGTGGAACACCAGCATTAATAGGCTTGCAATCGGAGCTTGCACCGTCTACAACGACCTTGGGGCTCCGATCTGCAAGAAAACTGGTGATCCAATCGCACAATTTCTCGGGAAGCCCATAGGAAGGGAGCTTCGAAAGAAGCGCTTTGTGCCAAACCCGATCGAAGGCCTTCGCAATGTCCAAACTAACGGCCAATGACTCCCCCTTGGACTCTACTGCCTCCGCCCATCTGTGAGTTAGGTAGACCAGAAGATCACCAGCTGACCTACCACGGCGAAAACCGTATTGGCGGTCACTAATCAGCTGGTGATCCTCAAGGTACCTCATGAGCTGGCAGTTTACAATGGACTCCATTGTTTTGGAGAACAAGGAGGTGATGGCGATAGGCCGGTAGTTGGACGGGTCTGAGCGGTCGCCTTTTTTAGGGATCGGGTGGACGAAAGCCGTCTTCCATGATTTTGGGACTACGCCTAGGGAGTAGGAGTACCGGAAAAAACGCGTTAAAACCGGTGCCAACTCTGGAGCACACGTCCTCAGCACAATTGGGGGGATTCCGTCAGGCCCACTCGACTTGTGGATGTCCAGGGAGAGGAGTGCTTTGCGAACCGAGCTTTAAGGAGCAGCAGGAAAGAATAAATAACTTGGAAGTATCTGGGATACCTACCGTGAAAGGAGAGAATCTGATGAATATTGTCCATAACATAGCAAATAAGATTGGGTTTTCTTTAGCTTCGACAGATATTGATAGCATACACCGCGTGCAGCGTTTTATTCCGAAAAACAAAAAGGACACAGCTTCGTACAATGGTCAACCCTCACGCGATCATCATCTTCAATACCCAATATCGTCGTGATGTTCACGCAAAGACAACGTAAGAGAGAAATGCTTGCTGCTGTGCTCGCCCGGAGAGGTTTAACCACCGCTGATGCTGGATTGGACGGCCCATCTAAACCAATCTTCATAAGTGATCACTTAACACCGGATAACAAACTTTTATATAAGCAAGCTCGGCTTCTCGTCAAAGAAAATAATTACAAGTATATTCGGTTGTCCGAATGTAAGATTATGGTACGTAAAACGACACTTCTAAAGCCCTACTAGTATCTTGCCAAGCCGATCTTATGAAAATAAAATGACTACATTTCTTTCCATCTATCGCCCCACATTTATTATGTTATTATCCCTTTAAAAATAGTTTAAGGTTTATGAGTATGAAAAGAACTTTTTTCATTAGTCCTAAGTGTTTGTATTTATTGCTACATATTTTTTGTGTTGGTGGAACTTTAATAAATATCATAATAAAAATACTATACTATAAAATACGATAACATTAACCTTTAGTGTCAAGTGAGGACACTACACACTAAATCTCACTCTTTTTTAGATTCTGTTCTTTGTAACTATGATGTAATATGTGTAATAGAATCTTGGCTTAATGATAATTTTCATAACTGTGAGTTCTTTCATAGCCGGTACGAGATACTCGTATATCGATGCGATCGCTTAGCGACTTCAACTTAAGTCATGCTCATTGGTTTTATAACACATGTACTAATTCCTTAGATATACAAATAACGATAGCTTAGCTAGTTTTACAGCTGACTTATGAGTTTATCCTTATTATCGCAACACAATAATTAACTTAACGTAAACGGCAGGCTTTTAGATTTAGTTTTTAGTAATAAAACTTGTCAAGTATCATCTTGCAAACTTCCACTTGTTACAGAGGACCCTCATCACAAGGCATTAGAAATTGATTTTAAACTAAGCTTTGCTCCTACACTCAACCCATGCAGAGGTACAAAAAAACAGTATCACAAAGCTAACTTCGTATCTATAAAAAGGTCTTAAAATCTATTAACTGGAAAGAAAAATTTAGTTATATGACCAATGTGGAATGCATGACAAGCTACTTTTATAATTCCTTAAATGATATTTTGAATAAATATGTTCCTGTTTGTAATTTCAATTGTAATTTAAAATACGCAGTGTGGTATACTAAGCCCCTTGTTAAATTATCGAAGGAAAAATGTAAATACCATAAAAAATGGAAGGTATACGGCAACATGAGTGACTATCAAACATTACATTTTCATTATTAAGAAGCAGATTTAAAAAAATGCTGCGTGACTGTTATAAAAAGTTCATTGAACTTTCCGAAAATAAAATAAAAATACATCCTAAGTTTTTATGGTCTTTCATAAAATCGAAAAACACCACTAGCGATTTTCCTGAAAAGATGTTATACAAAGGTAAAGTTAGTTTCTGGTGGTATAGATATTTGTAATGCCTTCAATGAATATTTCCACTCCGTATTTACAACCGTCAGCAATGTTAGTCACCAAGATTACCCGAGTAATCAAAGTTCACATACAACTTTAGATATAAATTTAACTGATATAAAATTTGACTTAGTTCTTAAAGAATTACAAAAAAGTTAATATGAATAAAGGCGCGGGTTCAGATTTTATTCATCCTCTTCTTATTTTGAAATGTGCAAAGTAACTCGCAGTGCCGGTAACATTAATTTTCCGCACATCTGTCAAAAGTGGAGTGTTCCCCAACATATGGAAATACTCTTTAATAACACCTATTTCTAAAAATAATAACAAAGATATAGTAACCGACTATAAACCTATCTCGAAATTATGTGTATTGGGGAAGGTCCTTGAGAAACTTATTACTACTTACTTATCGCTCTTTGCTCGTCAATATATATCCCAACAACAACATGGATTTTTCAAGGGCAGAAGTGTTGATACGAATATGACAACTTTCACGGAATATTTGCGAAGAGCCTTGGATGACAATCTACAAGTGGATATCGTGTACAATGATTTCTTTAAAGCCTTTGACAAATTAACCATAGTTTACTAATCGCAAAGCTCGCAAAGGCAGGTGTACATGGCAACCTTCTCAGATGGATTGAATCGTACATAAAAAATAGAAGTCAAACTGTATGTTTAATGGATTCACCTCAAAATTTCAACCTGTACCTTCAGGTGTTCCTCAAGGATCTCATCTTGGCCCGCTCCTGTTTTCCTTATATTAACGATATTGGACTAACATTAAATGAGAGTCAACATCTTCTTTACGCTGATGATGCCAAAATATATAAAATTGTTAAGTCAAGAGACGACTGTCTCAAACTGCAACAAGATTTGCTTGCTTTAGAAAAATATTGTGTTACTAATCAATTATATCTTAATACTGACAAATGTCATGTGCATCTTTTTCACGTAAAGTCAACCAAATAAATTTTTAATATTGTCTGAATGGCATCATTCTAAAAAGAGTTACTACAACAAGAGATCTTGGCCTAATCGTAGACTCAAAATTATCTTTTAACTCTAATATAGACCATATTATAAGTAAAGCTTTTTGAAGTTTGAGTTTTATTTTAAGAATAATAAAATCATTTAATAAGGGTGTAACTCTCAAACTGTTATACTTTTCTTTTGTACGTTCAATCCTTGACTTTTGCAACACGGTATGGATCCCCTCTTATCAAATACATATTGAGAGGAGAGAAAAAGTACAAAAAAAGTTTTTGAAATCCCTTAAATATCGTTACGGTATTGAGAACGAATAATAGAAACTTTGTGCAGACACAAAATGCTAAGTCTTTTTAACAGACGCAAAATGTTTTTGATTCACCGACTGTTTTGTCTATGTTTTCACTTTCAGCAAGCGTTCGTCTTCCAGTGCGCTCCTCACGTTCGTTACCACTATTCATTCCTCCACGTTTTCATAAAAACTATACACGTAACTCTTATATATGTCGTTCCACCAACATGTATAACAAACATTTTTCAGATCTTTTTAGCACTAGTCCTAATCTTCTTAAAACAAACTTATAAAAGTTTTTGCAGTAAAATTTGTTGCCCGACTATGTTTGTATATTTATTGGCACTACTTGGTCTTTTTTTTTGTCACGTGTAAATGTAAAATGTTAACTATATATTAAGAAATATGACTGTTTGTTGCCAAAATAAATAAAAAAAAAATATATGGGGCGAATACAATCTGGACACTCGCAGATAACGTCATGAACAGAAGGCTACAGATATATTGTCATCCCTGATGTAATGGCGGTGGCCGTCTAGAATATCATCACAAACTGCAGACTTCCCGTAACGTTGGTGTTTTACGTCAGCTTTAAGTTTTTTACGCGAGTTCTATTGATCTTTTTGTTTGCCTTATATATGAGAGACCACATTCACAATCAAGTTTGTACCTATACTCTTCGGACCGATACACAATTTTACATAGTGTGTTCCGCACTGCTATTTGATGGCAGAAATGTATAAGAGGATGGTACGTAGACTCATAGGGAAAAAATGGGTCCTACTTTCAGAACTAGAACTAACAAATTATGGGTACCCAATGTACATGTGGTAAAATCTATAATATAAATGTGTATATCAATACTATATAGAAAAGAGTATGTCATTTTGTACTTTTACTACTGGTTTGGAAAAAACCTCTGTCCAGGGAAGAACCAGCAAAATACCCATCAGGACTGTTTTATAAAAGCATAACTTACAATATAATATTCATACAATTTTTATGAAAACATTTAGAATCAGCTTGGTAGCGATCACCTCATTCCCGTGGATAATTATCAATCATGTACCCTTTGGTAGTATAATTACCCTTATTAAACATTTTTTTGCTTCCTAAATATTTTAAGTCTTTTGATAGATAAGGTCTGCATTTTTTCTGGAACTTTGTTGTAAAAGCATATACATTGCTCCATGAAGGAATTACCGACTCTTTGGAGTCAGTGGTTGTTTCAAGTTTTTATAGAATTCATATCACTATTTTTAATAAAATTATTTTTGTTTTTCTGTGCATACATTAAATTTACGTAAATATATTGAGAGACCAAAGTTGTTACATTTATTTCTTTAATTGCTCTTATGGCTCTCTTTTGCAAAACAAAGTTAGTTTCAATGTCAGTCGCATTACCACATAGCAAGATTTTATATGACATTATAATATGGAAATAACTAAAATAAATTACTCTAGCTGTTTCAACACTTGTAAGACCCCTTATCTTTTTTACAGCATATGCTGCAGAACTAACTTTGCAAGCCAGTTTTGATGAAGACCCCCTTGAAGCTTCGCATCAACGGTAATTGTAAGAACAACAGTGGATTGAACAAGGCTCAGCTCCTCTCAATTTAAAAGTACACTGGTGCACATTGTGACGGCCCAATATTATTATTAATAATTAAATTCAATATAAAGGGGCGTCAAAATAGTCTTAAAAGATATATATTAAACAATAAAATTACATTAATAACCATAAAGTTAATAGAAATACATTTCAGACATTAGACCAATAACATAGTAAATTAAAGGCAAAATATTGTCTTCCATAATAAATAAATTTATTAAAACCTTGAAAAAATATTTAACATAGGATAATTAATAGAAATACAAGTCGAAAATATTATAAAAATTAAGATAAATAACATTTATAAGATAATTAGAAAATTTGTTGAAAATTGTCTAAGTCGTGGAAGGAGTTCATGTATAAAAGAAAATTTTCCTAAGTTATGGGAGGTGTTCATGTATAGATGTTTTGTATAGAGGAGCTGCCGGAGATACATACCTGCAGTTGTACATATATATGGGGTGGTCGGGAGCCCGACTGCCTGAAGTACTGTAGCACAATGACTAGTCCTATATTAGGGACTTATGATATTATAACTCAATGATACAAAAGCAATACTATAGAAGGTCTCTATGATTAATATGCATTACAATAGTAGGGTCGTGGGTTCGAACCCCATATATTAATGACTTATGAAAGTAATGTCTATGATACAAAAGCAATATTATAGAAGGTCTCTATGATGAATTTGCATTACAATAGTAGGGTCGTGGGTTCGAACCCCATATATTAATGACTTTTGAAAGTAAGGTCTATGATACAAAAGAAATATTATATAAGGTCTTCTTGATGCATAAGCATTGCATGGAGTGGTCGGGTGACCGACTGCTCCTAGTACTGTAGCAAAATGACTAGTCCTCATTAGGGACTTGAAAAGGAATATTATGGTGGCGTGTGTGCTGCTTCACGAGCAATTGGTCCGAGGTAAGCTTGGACTCGCTAACCGATGTGTCCTAGACATATCATCTTAGTGCTGGTGGTAAGCGGGTTTGTTGTAGCAATACAGCTTTCCCGTGGACATCCCACACCCATACCGTTTATGAGCGACGTCATAGCGCATAGCGATGCGTCGTCTGTCTTTCGGATTGGGATGATGAGTGTGTTTGGTAGCACTTTTAAGTGTAACAGGCATACTCAACTTCATGTCTTAGTGCATTAGTGCTATGATACGTGGAGTTTTGTTCATTGGCGTCTTAGTAGCGTGCTACTATGATACGTTGGTGATATTTTTTATATAACAACAATACAAACTTTGTCACCAAAGTCGATAGGGATCATGTGGGTGTGTTGTGAGGGGGCGCCACCCGTATGATAGTTGCATTGATGCTTACTGCTACTTGCGGTATTGCGTCTTGTGATGGATCTGCGGGTGTGCTGCGCCTGATTCGACGCATTCCTGTGGTTCTGGTCGATGGAGGTATACAATTAACATCTAAGTGCCGATGGTAAGCGGGTTTGTTGTAGCAATACGGCTTTCCCGTGGACATCGCACACCCATACCGTTTGTGGCGACGTCGTAGCGCATAGCGATGCATCGTCTGTCTTTCGGATTGGGATGATGAGTGTGTTTGGTAGCACTTTTAAGTGTAACAGGCATACTCAACTTCATGTCTTAGTGCATTAGTGCTATGATACGTGGAGTTTTGTTCATTGGCGTCTTAGTAGCGTGCTACTATGATACGTTGGTGATATTTTTATATAACAACAATACAAACTTTGTCACCAAAGTCGATAGGGATCATGTGGGTGTGTTGTGAGGGGGGCGCCACCCTTATGATAGTTGCATTGATGCTTACTGCTACTTGCGGTATTGCGTCTTGTGATGGATCTGCGGGTGTGCTGCGCCTGATTCGACGCATTCCTGTGGTTCTGGTCGATGGAGGTATACAATTAACATCTAAGTGCCGATGGTATGCGGGTTTGTTGTAGCAATACGGCTTTCCCGTGAATATCGCACACCCATACCGTTTGTGGGCGACGTCGTAGCGCATAGCGATGCGTCGTCTATCTTTCGGATTGGGATGACGAGTGTGTTTGGTAACACTTTTAAGTGTAACAGGCATACTCAACTTCATGTCTTAGTGCATTAGTGCTATGATACGTGGAGTTTTGTTCATTGGCGTCTTAGTAGCGTGCTACTATGATACGTTGGTGATATTTTTTATATAACGACAATAAAAACTTTGTTACCAAAATCGATAGGGGTCATGTGGGTGTGTTGTGAGGGGGCGCCATCCGTACGATAGTTGCATTGATGCTTACTGCTACTTGCGGTAATGCGTCTTGTGATGGATCTGCGGGTGTGCTGCGCCTGATTCGACGCACTCTTGCGGTTCTGGTCGATGGAGGTATGCGGGTGGTGACGTCTGCTGGGATGCATGGGGGACCTTGGGATGGTGTAAGCCCGACGATAGTCGTATTGATGCTTGTTGCGTTCTGCAGCGTTGCGTCTTTGCGATGGTTGTTTGGTGGGACGCTATTCTCAATGGCGCTCTCTGCGTCTTGGTTTGACTCACGCCTGAGTAGCTTTGCCCAAGTCGGGTCCCTTCATTACGGGGCTGCAGACTGTCTGCTCTCCACAATATTTTATATAACAACATAATATTATATCTCTGTAACTTTCCCACCTTTGAATGATTGAAGGCAACTTGTTGGTGGGTGAGACAAACATGATCGAAAATACATTTACTCAACGTCAGTGACACAAACCCTTTCTGATGGCCAATTATTACTCTTATCTTATAACTGCCTTTTGGCTATATCTGCCGTTGTATTGGTTGGTGGAGCATATGTGTCGACCTCATGCGGGTGGTAGCTGGCGGGAGGATCTGAGGAGACTCTCAAGGCTGCGGCCGAAAGCCGCACAACGTGGGACCCCATTCCCTTGAGGTGAGCGGTAGACTCATGACACACTCTGCGGCTAGTAGCCGTGCTGATCATGCAATTGGTGGTGATGCCATACACTTACATCACGTCTGCAGGAGCGGCGGTCTGGCAGGTGGTGGCGCTCACGGAGGGTTTACGGCCAGTGTGCCTATTTGCCTAAACCGTGTGACGTACATTCACTGTGGCTGGATTCGTTCGTATTCTGTTTGGCGTTTACACGCATTGACATGCGCGACTTCGGTCGATGTTTGTGCTTACGCACTAGCAAGGGGCCAAGCCTCTTTTACTGGTTCGCCAGTTAATTTGCTGTGGACTACGGTCCAGTTCCCGAATTAGCTTTCCCTTCGGGGGGAGTGCAACAAAATGGTTGGCGCTCACCGTGCACGGCGTGTGTGGGGCCGTGTGCCTCCCCCTACATTTTTTAATAAATGTAGGAGAGCGAAGCCCTTGTATCGGGTATTTTGTATAAATATATTTTGAGCCTTTTCCGAGCGGGAAGGGATAAATAATATTAAGTTAATAATGTAAACCTGATACAAGTGGAATTGGGACGTTTTATGTTCTTAACCTTTCTCGAGCTCTGTCCTCGTGAACGGGGTTCACTTAGCTTATAAGGCACTACCAACAGCTTTCAATTGCTCTAGCGAATATTCATTCTTCCAAAAGACACCTAAAAGAACTAAGTTACTAAACAAACACAACGTAAAGAAGGGTCCTAACTAAGACGATCACGCCAAAATATTACAAACGGCCTATTATTAAAGCTTTAGAAAGATCATTTAGAAAGACCAAAACATATTTTATTTATCCTAGTCACATATATATAATTTTTATTATAAAGGAGAATTAATTATATTTAATCTGTTATATTTATTATTGTGAGAGGGGGGGGGGAAGCGTTACAACATGTTTAACATTAGGCGTGGTGAGAGTTCCAGAGCCGACCGATCAAAGCTTCAATTAGAATAAAAGAAAGTGTTATGGGACGTAATTTTTTGGGTAAGGTTTTTATCAGAGCGAAGAGAGCGACAGTGCGTGTCACCAAGAAAACGCTCTGACCACTCGAACCGCTCTTTGAGGTAAGCAGGAGAAGCTGGACTGAATAGAACACAGTATAAAAGAGAAAGAATTTGAGTATTCCTGCGAAGACTGATGGGAAGCCACTTGAGTTTTTCACGAAACTCGAAAACATGGTCATATTTTCGAAGTCCAAATATGAACCGTACACAAAGTTTTCGAATACGCTCAAGTTTATTAAGCAACTTCTCATTTAAGTTGAGATAAAACATGTCATGTTAATCTAGAATCAGTAAAAGTAGTGATTCTGCAAGAGCGCAATTTCGGTTGGTATGGGTAGAAAATTGCTTAATCTACGGAGATATTTGACCGACGCAAGCTCCCTCCTACGTACCTCGCTTACCTGCAGAGCCCAAGATAAAAATTTATCAAAAGTAACACCTAGATTTTAACGGTGTTGCTGTATGGCACGGGTGTCCTATCTAAAACAATACCAGGTAAGAGTAAGAGTAAGAAAATTAATAAGAGTAACTAATTTTGAATGCCTGTTATTATTGCTTTTGTTTTTGATGTATTTACTTTAAGACCATAATATGAGTTACTCCAATCAACAAATAAGTCAAAATCTTTGTTTAACAAGCATATAGTTTTGGGTAAATCTACCAATTTGGCATGTACATATACTTGGAGATCATCAGGTGGTAGCGAGAAGATAATTGAAGCGTAATGAAACTTATGAAGATTGAAAAGGGGAGAGGAGACAACACGCCCCCTTGCGGTTACAAATCAGATAAAAAGCGAGTTGTCAATACGTGTCCGTTGCTGGTAACCAAAGAAGTAACTATGAAACCAGTCCATTACTTCAGGAGATAAGTTAAGAGAAGCTAAGATAGCTAACAGGAGATCGAAATCAATGTTGTTAAGTACATTGCTAAAGTCAAGTAAGGTCCAAACTGTTATTTGCTTTTTATATATACCAAGACAAATATCGACTAAGTAATATGAACTAAGGCAGTAGTAGTACTATGAACAGCTCGGAAACCGAATTGGAAAGGGTTGAAAAGACTACACCTAGATAAGAAGAGGCTCGATTGTCAATAAACTACACTCTCAAAAACTTTTGAAAGGAATGGAATATGGATATGGGGCGGTAGTCAGAGAAATCGGAGGGATTGGCTTTTTTGGGTGTAGGAGTAATCTGGACTTATTTCCAGGAAGAAGGAAAATTTCCGGACGAAATAAAGTAACTAAAGATGGATTTTATAATAGGAGTCAAGATATTGATACTAGGAATAATCATTTTACGACTAATGCGGTCTGTACCAATAGCGTCAGATTGATCTTAACAATAGAATAGAATAGAATAATTTTTATTCAATAAGTATTACATGTAATTCTTATTCAAAGTCATTTTTTACTTTACCACTAGTTCGAAAAAAACCTCTGGCCTGGGAAGAACCAGTAAGAAACCCAGCGGGACTTTTTTTAAATTAACTTTACAATATGAAATGGGATCTGACTGCCAAGTCACCTTGAATGCATAACTGTATTCGTCACGCCTCCGATACTTGATTTAAACTTAACCTTTTCTATCTCGTTCTCGTATATACATAGCTTTTCTACTTCACGGGGCCCATATTAGTTCATGGCTGGACACGTAATTCACTGCAAACTACTAACTAAAACTAAACTAAACTAAAACTAAACTACGTACTTCACTGGCGCTACGAAGAGTTGTTGCATCTCTTTGCATTTTCTTTCGCGTACACCACGGGGAGTGCTCTGAGAAATTGTTCGGATTAATCCCAGCGGCCAAATTTCGTGAACGCACTACGCGGCAAACGTCCCGATACCATCCACACCATCTGGATGCTCCGCGATCCACCACTGTACGTTTCATAAGGAGTTTTCTTCTGCGTACGACCTCTCTGTGGGATAGTTTACCACCGGCGATTTCTCCGGACCGATATGACCTAGGAACCTTGAAAAAAAGAGCTTACTCCTCTATAAAGGGCCGGCAACGCACCTGCAATTCCCCTGGTGTTGCGGTTGATCATGGGCGGCGGTAGTCACTTAACATCAGGTGAGCCACATGCTCGTTTGCCCCCTCTTCTATAAAAAATAAAATACCACCAAATCGTCTCTGGTCTATCTCCTGCTGGCGTTGACTTCGGTTACCGAACCCTCCGTGTCGTCTATAGGTAAAATTGGCATGATTCGATCGCACTTCTGACACCAATTGTTACGATCTTGGGGTTCGTGACAATAAAAACTGACGATTGAATTACCAAAATTTACACTTTAATTACCGAATACCAATTACAACTTAAAACACACTAATAATTAATCACACTGATCATTTTAGTTCGCAGTTATGTCGCTTCGAAGTATTCGCTCATATAGCCAATTCAATACTGACTCGGTCGCGATCCTCACTGGCCTTATCTAGGGCCTCTTCTACTGAAGCATCTAGATTGTTGGAGTATATACCGGTCTCGACTGACTAGGTTTAGAAAGTTCTAGTATAAAATTTTCTTTCCTAGTTTTGCTACTCGATACTAGATGGCGCGAGTTACCACTACCGGGTATTAATCATGGCGCGCAACATTATTTTGTTTCTATTTTTCATTAATAGTGTTTTGAAATCCACTTATTATCACTTGTAAGGTGGGCCCATCTTTCAACCCACTCTCGACAGGCGCGTTGGTAAACGTTACCATTACTCGCAACGCTACTCCCCATCACTAGTCTATCTATCAGATATTGATTTCGTTTAAATGATATGATTTTCTAACATCAGTTGGTTATCGGAGCCGCGATTGGTAGACCTCGAATTTGTCTCATAATTGTAGGCTGTGAAGCGATTCACCATACTCATCATAAATGACAACGTACCTGTAGGTAGTTGTAATCACTAACGAGTGCCACTATTGCGAGACGCAATACTACCAGAATTTAGGTACTAGACTGCCACAGTGTTAAGGTGAGATCGGAAAAAAATAACAAGCATATGTAGCATATGATAAATAAGATAATAGGCATAAACTAAATATTATTAAAAAGTTCAGCGTCAATAGGTAGGAAATTCCTGTCAAAATTAACAAGTCAAATTACACGTACATATGTTTTATGCAGCGATTACATCCTCTCCGTACATAGACGAGTAGGCACGAGTAGTGTATTTTTTTTCTATAACTTTTATTTCTATTTATCAAAGTAATCAGCCATGTAATCGATGCATTTTGCCAACGCAGTGGGAGTTTATTGATGCCCTTCTTGAAGAAATCAGCTAAACGAGAGGCAACAAAATCTTCAAAGGCATTTTCTACAGCCGGGTATAAAAAATTTTTTCCGCCAAAAAGATATCCAAATTCTGGAAAAAGTAGAAGCCTCTAGGCGCAAGGTCTAGTGAGTGCGGCGGATGACGTAGAGCTCACAACCCCAGCTCTTGTAACTTGGCGACCGTCTGTTGTGTAGTATGAGGTCACTCGTTGTCCTGCAGAAGCAGGGGACGATCGATTGACCAAACCTGGTTAGAGACGAGCGTGTGTCTCCATCATTGTGTTCAGTTCTTCACAGTACAAATCTGCAGTAATTCTCATCCCGTTTGGTAAGTAGTTGCGATTAATCACACCGGCGCTAGACCACCAAACAGTGACTATCACTTTTCTTGGAGTAAGTTTTCGTTTAGGGCAATGTTTAAGTACTAAACCAGGATCCAACAAACTTGCTGAGCGCTTGCGATTGTCAAACAGAATCCATTTTTATAATGTGGTGTTTAACAATGTGGTTCGAAATTCCTTCGTTTGTGTTCAGCAGTGTAAGGCACGTCTCGACGCGTACTTCGCGCTGGCGGTCATTGAGTTCGTGGGCACCTATAAGTCAAAAAATCAAGATTTTAATCTATCGTAGCTTTTTTAACATCGTTGATGTTGCGTGTTGTTAGTGTCGCGTTGCTGCCACAACGATACTTTAGAACTACTCGAATTTTTAAGGTATCCAATCTAATCATTAAACTAATGACTAATTTTTAAAAAAGAATTCAATGTTTTTTTTTAAAACAAAATTAATTTTAAATTAAAATTCCGGCAAATAAAAATATATATTTTGATTTGAAATGGATGATTTGAATTTACTGAACGGCAATTTGATAGATAAAGATCTTACAAAAACAGTTCACAATTCAACTTTTCATAATTTTTCATGAGTTAGAATATTTAAAACATTTTAGATCAATCATTTAGACGGGCAACGCTGTGTACAAAAATATTAATGACCCAAAGTAGGAAAATAAAAGTGATTACTTAATTAATTATAGTGTGAGTACACGGAAACACTCTTCATTGTATTGTTTATAATATAACATGATTACATTTTTCTCCTACAATTGGAATTTCTGAAAAAACATAATTTTAAGAATTTTATTAAGGGTTAATTATCCATTATCATCAGATAACATTTATTCATACAGTAAATTATAATCTGACTTAGGATGTATTCGACCAAACTTTGATTTATACACGATTAATATATCAAGAATAAGCTGCTTCACGATTTAAATTTCGAGTAAAGTCGTGTATCGTTTTTCCGTGCAATCTAACGCTTTAAATAATTATACACGAGTAGCAGAGTGAATTATGAACAAATGTAGAACACGACAAATAAATATTGTTTTATGATGGGACGATGTAAAAGGTTATATCGTGTCCATTCCTTTTTTTTCGTATTATAATGTCTAAAATAGTTGGTACCATAGAGCATTGAGTTATACAAGACTATAGGAGCAAACCACATTACCGCGCGTCGAAAAAAGTGTAACCACTATCCAAACGCGACGACGTAGCTTTGAAACTAATAACAATTTTAAATAAACATATATCTATCTCACTTAAACAAGTTGCGAAAACAATATCGTCGCTAAGATTAGATAAAGATAGACACACAAACATGCAGTGGCGGGTTGGTGTGGCTTACTATATGAAAATTTACCTAAAATACGCAATAAAAATGAGTTTTTTTAAGCTGAAGTTAATTGTTTTTATATTAAAAAGTATATTTTATTTTAAAATCTTTATTGCGTCCCCTTAGAAAAAAAGGATACAAAGCTTATCAGATGAATAGAAGTAAACATAATGATGAAATAAAACATATTTTTATTGTACTAATAAATCAAACAATATAAAATAGGTAATAAAATATTATTTTTAAAAAAATTAAATATAAAATTATAATTAATATAAAATTATTAATATAAAATAAGTAGGTTACAAAATATATTTAATAGATAATTCATGAATAAACTAAAATAAGAATAATTAATTATTTTGTATGAAAGTTAAAACGTAGTTTTTATTATAATTTCCAAAATATTTATTAAATTAACTTACTCCATTAATTATATAGTCTCCCATTAATGTAGAATAATCACAAATGCAGAAAAGTGGCAACATTGAACCTTAATGGCAATATTCGATAATTTTATTTAATTATTCGAGGTTTTTTACGTTTATATAGAAACAATAACTAAAAATTATGTGTTGAAAGTGATTCCGCTTGATTTATTACGTTTTTGTGACCTTGCATAACATTTTTTCACTACGCATTTACCCATTTTTTGTCGCGGCTCAACTCTGTCGGTCCGAGTGGATTTCAAAACACTGTTAATGAAAAATATAAACAAAATAATGTTGCGCGCCATGATTAATACCCGGTAGTGGTAACTCGCGCCGTCTAGTATCGAGTAGGAAAACTAGGAAAGAAAATTTTATACTAGAACTTTCTAAACCTAGTCAGTCGAGACCGGTATATACTCCAACAATCTAGATGCTTCAGTAGAAGAGGCCCTAGATAAGGCCAGTAAGGACCGCGACCGAGTCAGTATTGAATTGGCTATACGAGCGAATACTTCGAAGCGATATAACTGCGAACTAAAATGATCAGTGTGATTAATTATTAGTGTGTTTTAAGTTGTAATTGGTATTCGGTAATTAAAGTGTCAATTTTGTTAATTCAATCGTCGGTTTTTATTGTCACGAACCCCAAGATCGTAACAATTGGTGTCAGAAGTGCGATCGAATCATGCCAATTTTACCTATAGACGACACGGAGGGTATCCGTAACCGAAGTCAACGCCAGCAGGAGATAGACCAGAGACGATTTGGTGGTATTTTATTTTTTATAGAAGAGGGGGCAAACGAGCATGTGTGCGTTGCTGGCCCTTTATAGAGGAGTAAGCTCTTTTTTTCAGGGTCCCTAGGTCATATCGGTCCGGAAAAATCGCCGGTGGTAAACTATCCCACAGAGAGGTCGTACGCAGAAGAAAGCTAGCTTCTGAAATGTACAGCGGTGGACCGCTGAGACTCTAAAATTTTTATCTCTATATTATATGCAATATATTAAGTATTGAATGCAGCTTACAAATAGAATAATTTTAATTCAAAATTATAAAACATATTAAATATTAGATTACAAAAATATTCCTTATTTCATTTTAAAAATTTTCATATAGAGTACTTTCTTTTTCAGGTTCAACATTATCTGTTATGCTTTGATGTTTGTGGTTGTTCTTCAGTGGATATAATTTTGTAACTTTTCAAGATCCTGCTTGTGGTTTTGCAGCAATAATTTGCGAGGGACGAGCTTGTGATTCCACAAAATAAAATGGGAATACACTTTGTTAGTCTGGAAATAAATAAAAACTGAAATAAATTATAGTATCATAAAATTATTATATAAAATTAACATTATATTGGTCTCCGTGGGCTCAACTCTGTCGGCGTCACATTGAACACTGAACTGACGTTAGATCTAGTGTAATATATAAATCAATGCCATAGAGTAATTAGACTTAGAGTGATAGTGTCATTCAAAATTCCGTTCATAGTTGAAGCAACAACACAATTAATGTGTGCATAAGCGGCCTGTAATTACGTTTGCCCGCACGCACACAAGCAAATGAGTAATGTATGCAAGTAAATGACGATTTCCCCAAAAATGGGCAAAGTGTAACAGTAGACATGGTCGTAAAATTAATATTTAGGTTGCGTTTAGAATTATTTATTAATAATTTACAAAGATAGAAATATAAAATTACTTATATTTGTTAACTAATATTTTATTTAAATTATATATATACGTAATATCTGGTGCTATAATATGTATTTACTAATCTATTACGTTATTATATTATTATGTTAGAAGTGATATATTTATATAAGTATATAGTACTATATATTTATTTAATTATAATATACTTTATTGAATAGGCTTTTGGTATAAAAAATTAAATATTTGTTAATTTATGTTTTAAATATCTTGTGCTATAGTATATATTTACATATCTACAATGTCATTATATTATTCTGTTAGAAGTGATATATTTATATAATCAAGTATTATGTATTTATATAAATGTATAATATATTTTATCGAATAGGCGTTTTATTATTAAATCGAAATAAGATTCGGAAGGAGAAAAACTTTTCAAATAAAACATGAAATTAAAAATATTTATTAATTGACTATATATACCCAAGTACTTAAACATTAAATAAAAATACCGGTAATTTCTACTATCGCGATCACCTCGTTTTTTGGCTCCAGAAAATCGAAAAATTAAGGCAGATTTATGAAAAAAAATTACAAGAATAAAAAATGGAAATTTATATTGGTTTCAAGGCTTTAAATGTTCATGAAAATGCACTCATTCACGTATAATTGTTGATAACTTTTTTTAAAATAATCAAATGAAGTTGTTATATTTTTTCATAATCTACAAAAAAGAACATTTAAAAAAAATTTAAAAAAAAATGTTTATAAATTTTTTATTGAGTGTAAGATCGAGCGATGAAAGCTCGGGACTTAGGGCATTTCGACTCGGAAAGGTAAGGTTAGATGGAGATGGTGGGGTCGAATGAGCGAGCGAATATACCCTGCCATCTCCGTCGTGGTTATTTTTTATAAACCACTCAGAGTCGGGATAGAGTTAGAGGAGGGAAGCATCACGCCACTCAACGTAGTGCAGTCGAGGGAAGCCCCGTCGACGGAGCTCTACCTATAGGGCTCTTATTTCTGAGTAGTTTATAAAAAAATAACCACGAAGGAGATGGCGATAGTATCTCCTTCTAACCTAGCGTGTCCGGGTCTGGATGCCCAAAGTACCTAGCTCGCTACGCTAAAAATAATAAATAACATTATTATTTGATTTTTTCATATTTTTTTAAATGTGCGTTATTTAGATTAAGATATCGCAATCACAGTCAAAGATTGCAAATTTTTTATTTTGTTACTAGATTTTTTCGAGGATAATATAAGTTACTGATTTATTTTTGAATATAATACATAGTTAATTCTTTTTATTTTGACCTTTTCCGTAAAAACGAAGATTAAAAAACTCATCGAAATCGGATGATTTTTCGATTTTCTGGAGCGTTTATGATAACATTTAAAGTCCAAAACTTAGTGAGATATAAAACTAATAAACAAACATTTTTCAATGCCTTTTTTTAAATGTTTGTTTTTTGTGAAGATTAAGAAAAAAATATACAAACTGCGTTTAACGCTTTTCAAAAAAAGTTATGAACGATTATATTCGAAGAAGTTCGTTTATGATCACATTTAGTCATAAAACTATATGAAATTTTGAGGTGAGATTTTTTCTAAATGTTTTTTCCATAAATCCGCCGCAAAGACGAAGATTTTATAAAAAATTTTGAGTATAATACATAGTTAATTCTTTTTATTTTGACCTTTTCCGTAAAAACGAAGATTAAAAAACTCATCGAAATCGGATGATTTTTCGATTTTCTGGAGCGTTTATGATAACATTTAAAGTCCAAAACTTAGTGAGATATAAAACTAATAAACAAACATTTTTCAATGCCTTTTTTTAAATGTTTGTTTTTTGTGAATATTAAGAAAAAATATACAAACTGCGTTTAACGCTTTTCAAAAAAGTTATGAACGATTATATTCGAAGAAGTTCGTTTATGATCACATTTAGTCATAAAACTATATGAAATTTTGAGGTGAGATTTTTTCTAAATTTTTTTCCATAAATCCGCCGCAAAGACGAAGATTTTATAAAAAATTCATGGAAATCGGATGATTTTTCGATTTTCTAGGGCCAAAAAATGAGGTGACCGCGATAGTATAAAATTACCAAAATACCTAATTATGCGTGAATATTGTAGATACTTTTATTTGCCAAATAAAAATACAACCATAATAGTCCCATATTGGCAGCATGTAATTACAATAATAATAAAATATGGGGTAAAATATTTTACTATGCCTAGCAACATTTTCGTTATATTGGCGTCTGTCAAATTTACGATTTATTATTTTATTTTGATGAATGTTTTTTTACAAAAATATAAGGTGCTAGGCGTTATTTACCCGTGAAATAAGTTTTTAATTTTTTTTTTCATGATTATGTGATGAGTTGTGACACTCTTTAACAGCACAGTACGTCATTTTTTTGCAAAATTGCGGCAGCTTTTTACACCACTACGTGGACTCAAGTACTGACCATAGAGTAGAGTAATATATACAGGTACTGACGCGCCGAAAGTCATACGTAGCCTTAAAAGGCTATGTTGAATCGGCTTCACTTTGCGTGCGCCTGCTGCGGTTCTAAGCCTAATAATTCTATGGTTGGTACCAAGTATCAATGCCGAATTACTTGCAAGATACTAAATTTAATAGTTTAGTTTGTTTTTATTGTGTACTTCTTGGTACCGAAAAGGTGTTTTGAAATATAAAATTAATGATGATAAATGCAAAATTTAAAAACTAATAATATAATGAATTATAATTATTAGTTTTTTATTTAAAATCCTAAATACATTACCTAAAAATAATCTGAAAATAATGTTAACGACATATGTACTATTCTGTCAATTGTCAAAAGGGCGTCGTTAAAGCAGCGCTTTTTTGACCTTTTACTATATATATATATATATATATATATATATATATATATATATATATATATATATATACCTTGTTAGCACGTATATATATATATATATATATATATATATACAGTGTGTCCGGTCACGGACTAGCGATATGTTAGGTTTAGAATTATTGTTGTTTGAACATAGCGTATACGCAAACACAAAAGGCCTTTGTTAAATGACAACTGGCACTGCCTGCCTAGGAGTAATAGTAATCTGAGATTACTTATGATCTTCGATGAATTAGAGATGATGAATTAGAGATCAAAGAATCAGAATCATCATTTATAAGTAGTATAATTTGAGAGCAGGCAGCACAGAACACTATTACTCCTAGGCAGGCAGTGCCAGTTGTCACTTAAAAAAGGCCTTTTGTGTTTGGGCATGCGCCATGTTCAAACAACAATAATTCTTAAAGTAATAAACATACAGCTGTAAACTTTATGTTGCATTGTAGCTTAACTCAAAATCTGTCGATCTAGTATAAGAATAAGAAGGGTAAATGGGGTTGTTTTTGCAGTAATTTACAATAATTTGCCGATTAGCATATTTTTTTGATATTTATTTGAAGTTAAATTTTTTCTCTTCAAAGTTACAAGTATGTCAACAAAAATGTTGATAATGTAAACGATAAACAATATTATTGGCCTCCGAATGAGTTAATTTTTATCTCAGTAAGACTAAAACTTTCAGAGATATGACTTTTTTCGTAAACGCGTAGAGAATATCTCAAGAGAAAAACAAAATGGCTGCCAAATAGAGGGGGAGAGGATTAGACCTCAGTGTGTAGTGTATTTTTATATTAAAATAGCTGTATTATAAGTACCTAAAATATCGCTAGTATATATATATACGTGCAAATAAGGCTGTATTTTTTGATATATAGGATATTGACCATATTAACATGCACCATGTAAAATTAAAAATTGATATTTGATAAAACAGTCACGATAATAATGGCACCAATAATAAAGTTCGTGAACCAACATTGACAACACCGACAGTGACTGGAGCTTGCGCTCATCGCGAGATATTAGTATGTAATCCATTTATTTACCCGCCTCTCTCTCTTGTATAAGTAAAATTACGGAGATAATAGAGTATGGCGATTCTTCAGAGAAAACTATCGTGCTCTAAAGATATTTTATGTATACATATAAATACAATTGAGGTGTCTGTCTATAATATCGAAATAACTGACTTTTATTGAGTTAAAGTGGTTATTTGCATGTGCCATCAGGACATCAATAACCATTTTTTGTCTGTCTTTCTTTCCGGGCTAATCTCGGAATAGCTGAATGGATTGTAATGAAACTTGCCAAACATATAGAGAGCAATGCCAGGAGTGATTTACAATCTTTGAAAATCTTGGAGATTTGTTTGTGAGGAATTGATACGAAATTGATTAAAAAAAATGGTTTAATGGACAACACATACGGTCAGTTCACTGGTCAGTTCAAACTAAAACTGTTGATATGTTTTAAAATATTGGATTTTCGATATATCGATAAATAAACTTATATATAATACTCCGATATTGATATATTTATTATCATATAGTATATAGTATAATATATATATATATATATATATATATATATATATATATATATATATATATATATATATATATATATATCGAAAATCCGATATTTTAAAAAATATCAACAGTTTTAGTTTAAACTGATCAGTTGGAATGATCGGTTAATCTGACCATGTGTGGCGACAATTAAATTAATTAATAATTACTTCGCACACATCCGTTTAATAAAATAAAATGATATGCCTTACCTAGTTTGAACGTTTTAACTTTCATACAAAATAATTAATTATTGTTATTTTAGTTCATTCATGAATTATCTATTAAATATATTTTACTACCTATATTATATTCATTATAATTTCATATAATTTTATATTAATTATATTTTATTACCTATGATTATTAAAAATATGTTTTATTTCATCATTATGTTTACTTCTATTCATCTGATCAGCTTTGTATCCTTTTTTTCTGAGGGGACACAATAAAGATAACATAACATAAACACTCACGCCTGTCACCCAGAGGGGTAGGCAGAGACTACAGACTTCCATTTAGCACGATCTTGACATCTTAATTTGGCCCATTTTTAGTATATCGCCAATTTGGTCGACAAACTTCCGCCTAGGACGTCCCTTTCCGACTCTTCCATTCACTTCTGCAAGATATATTTGCTTTGTCAGTCTTTCCGCATTCATTCTTTCTACATGACCAAACCACCGAAGCATTCCTTTCTTAATCCTGGTCACCGCATCATCTAGCAAACCACACTCTTCTTTTATCACACAATAAAGATTTTAAAATAAAATATACTTTTTTAATATAAAACAATTAACTGCAGCTTAAAAAAAACTCATTTTTATTGCGTATTTTAGGTAAAATTTCATATAGTAGGCCACACTAACCCGCTATTGCATGTTTGTGTGTCTATCTTTATCTAATCTTAGCGACGATATTGTTTTCGCAACTTGTGTAAGTGAGATAGATATATGTTTATTTAAAATTGTTATTAGTTTCAAAGCTACGTCGTCGCGTTTGGATTCACTCTCACTCTTTGGCTCAACTCTGTCGGTCCGAGTGGATTTCAAAACACTGTTAATGAAAAATATAAACAAAATAATGTTGCGCGCCATGATTAATACCCGGTAGTGGTAACTCGCGCCGTCTAGTATCGAGTAGGAAAACTAGGAAAGAAAATTTTATACTAGAACTTTCTAAACCTAGTCAGTCGAGACCGGTATATACTCCAACAATCTAGATGCTTCAGTAGAAGAGGCCCTAGATAAGGCCAGTAAGGACCGCGACCGAGTCAGTATTGAATTGGCCATACGAGCGAATACTTCGAAGCGATATAACTGCGAACTAAAATGATCAGTGTGATTAATTATTAGTGTGTTTTAAGTTGTAATTGGTATTCGGTAATTAAAGTGTCAATTTTGTTAATTCAATCGTCGGTTTTTATTGTCACGAACCCCAAGATCGTAACAATTGGTGTCAGAAGTGCGATCGAATCATGCCAATTTTACCTATAGACGACACGGAGGGTTCGGTTTGACTTCGGTTACGGATTAACCGAAGTCAACGCCAGCAGGAGACGGACCAGAGACGATTTGGTGGTATTTTATTTTTTATAGAAGAGGGGGCAAACGAGCATGTGTGCGTTGCTGGCCCTTTATAGAGGAGTAAGCTCTTTTTTTCAGGGTCCCTAGGTCATATCGGTCCGGAAAAATCGCCGGTGGTAAACTATACCACAGAGAGGTCGTACGCAGAAGAAAGCTAGCTTCTGAAATGTACAGCGGTGGACCGCTGAGACTCTAAAATTTTTGTCTCTATATTATATGCAATATATTAAGTGTTGAATGCAGCTTACAAATAGAATAATTTTAATTCAAAATTATAAAACATATTAAATATTAGATTACAAAAATATTCCTTATTTCATTTTAAAAATTTTCATATAGAGTACTTTCTTTTTCAGGTTCAACATTATCTGTTATGCTTTGATGTTTGTGGTTGTTCTTCAGTGGATATAATTTTGTAACTTTTCAAGATCCTGCTTGTGGTTTTGCAGCAATAATTTGCGAGGGACGAGCTTGTGATTCCACAAAATAAAATGGGAATACACTTTGTTAGTCTGGAAATAAATAAAAACTGAAATAAATTATAGTATCATAAAATTATTATATAAAATTAACATTATATTGGTCTCCGTGGGCTCAACTCTGTCGGCGTCACATTGAACACTGAACTGACGTTAGATCTAGTGTAATATATAAATCAATGCCATAGAGTAATTAGACTTAGAGTGATAGTGTCATTCAAAATTCCGTTCATAGTTGAAGCAACAACACAATTAATGTGTGCATAAGCGGCCTGTAATTACGTTTGCCCGCACGCACACAAGCAAATGAGTAATGTATGCAAGTAAATGACGATTTCCCCAAAAATGGGCAAAGTGTAACAGTAGACATGGTCGTAAAATTAATATTTAGGTAGCGTTTAGAATTATTTATTAATAATTTACAAAGATAGAAATATAAAATTACTTATATTTGTTAACTAATATTTTATTTAAATTATATATATACGTAATATCTGGTGCTATAATATGTATTTACTAATCTATTACGTTATTATATTATTATGTTAGAAGTGATATATTTATATAAGTATATAGTACTATATATTTATTTAATTATAATATACTTTATTGAATAGGCTTTTGGTATAAAAAATTAAATATTTGTTAATTTATGTTTTAAATATCTTGTGCTATAGTATATATTTACATATCTACAATGTCATTATATTATTCTGTTAGAAGTGATATATTTATATAATCAAGTATTATGTATTTATATAAATATATAATATATTTTATCGAATAGGCGTTTTATTATTAAATCGAAATAAGATTCGGAAGGAGAAAAACTTTTCAAATAAAACATGAAATTAAAAATATTTATTAATTGACTATATATACCCAAGTACTTAAACAATAAATAAAAATACCGGTAATTTCTACTATCGGGTTCACATAGTTTTTGGCTCCAGAAAATCGAAAAATTACGGCAGATTTATGAAAAAAATTACAAGAATAAAAAATGGAAAATTATATTGGTTTCAAGGCTTTAAATGTTCATGAAAATGCACTCATTCACGTATAATTGTTGATAACTTTTTTTAAAATAATCAAATGAAGTTGTTATATTTTTTCATAATTACAAAAAAGAACATTTAAAAAAATTTAAAAAAAATGTTTATAAATTTTTTATTGAGTGTAAGATCGAGCGATGAAAGCTCGGGACTTAGGGCATTTCGACTCGGAAAGGTAAGGTTAGATGGAGATGGTGGGGTCGAATGAGCGAGCGAATATACCCTGCCATCTCCGTCGTGGTTATTTTTTATAAACCACTCAGAGTCGGGATAGAGTTAGAGGAGGGAAGCATCACGCCACTCAACGTAGTGCAGTCGAGGGAAGCCCCGTCGACGGAGCTCTACCTATAGGGCTCTTATTTCTGAATAGTTTATAAAAAAAATAACCACGAAGGAGATGGCGATAGTATCTCTTTCTAACCTAGCGTGTCCGAGTCTGGATGCCCAAAGTACCTAGCTCGCTACGCTAAAAATAATAAATAACATTATTATTTGATATTTTCATATTTTTTTTTAAATGTGCGTTATTTAGATTAAGATATCGCAATCACAGTCAAAGATTGCATAATTTTTTATTTTGTTACAAGAATTTTTTCGAGGATAATATAAGTTACTGATTTATTTTTGAGTATAATACATAGTTAATTCTTTTTATTTTGACCTTTTCCGTAAAAACGAAGATTAAAAAACTCATCGAAATCGGATGATTTTTCGATTTTCTGGAGCGTTTATGATAACATTTAAAGTCCAAAACTTAGTGAGATATAAAACTAATAAACAAACATTTTTCAATGCCTTTTTTTAAATGTTTGTTTTTTGTGAAGATTAAGAAAAAAATATACAAACTCCGTTTAACGCTTTTCAAAAAAGTTATGAACGATTATATTCGAAGAAGTTCGTTTATGATCACATTTAGTCATAAAACTGTATGAAATTTTGAGGTGAGATTTTTTCTAAATGTTTTTTCCATAAATCCGCCGCAAAGACGAAGATTTTATAAAAAATTTTGAGTATAATACATAGTTAATTCTTTTTATTTTGATCTTTTCCGTAAAAACGAAGATTAAAAAAACTCATCGAAATCGGATGATTTTTCGATTTTTTAGAGCGTTTATGATAACATTTAAAGTCCAAAACTTAGTGAGATATAGAATTAATAAACAAACATTTTTCAATGCCTTTTTTCAAATGTTTGTTTTTTGTGAATATTAAGAAAAAATATACAAACTGCGTTTAACGCTTTTCAAAAAAGTTATGAACGATTATATTCGAAGAAGTTCGTTTATGATCACATTTAGTCATAAAACTATATGAAATTTTGAGGTGAGATTTTTTCTAAATGTTTTTCCATAAATCCGCCGCAAAGACGAAGATTTTATAAAAAATTCATGGAAATCGGATGATTTTTCAATTTTCTAGGGCCAAAAAATGAGGTGACCGCGATAGTATAAAATTACCAAAATACCTAATTATGCGTGAATATTGTAGATAATTTTATTTGCCAAATAAAAATACAACCTAATAGTCCCATATTGGCAGCATGTAATTACAATAATAATAAAATATGGGGTAAAATATTTTACTATGCCTATCAACATTTTCGTTATATTGGCGTCTGCCAAATTTACGATTTATTATTTTATTTTGATGAATGTTTTTTACAAAAATATAAGGTGCTAGGCGGTATTTACCCGTGAAATAAGTTTTTAATTTTTTTTTTCATGATTATGTGATGAGTTGTGACATTCTTTAACAG
Organism: Parnassius apollo; assembly: GCA_907164705.1. Taxonomy (NCBI): domain Eukaryota; kingdom Metazoa; phylum Arthropoda; class Insecta; order Lepidoptera; family Papilionidae; genus Parnassius; species Parnassius apollo. The sequence continues at coordinate 2,255,017 of CAJQZP010001367.1, forward strand.
CACAGTACGTCATTTTTTTGCAAAATTGCGGCAGCTTTTTACACCACTACGTGGACTCGAAGTACTGACCATAGAGTAGAGTAATATATACAGGTACTGACGCGCCGAAAGTCATACGTAGCCTTAAAAGGCTATGTTGAATCGGCTTCACTTTGCGTGCGCCTGCTGCGGTTCTAAGCCTAATAATTCTATGGTTGGTACCAAGTATCAATGCCGAATTACTTGCAAGATACTAAATTTAATAGTTTAGTTTGTTTTTATTGTGTACTTCTTGGTACCGAAAAGGTGTTTTGAAATATAAAATTAATGATGATAAATGCAAAATTTAAAAACTAATAATATAATGAATTATAATTATTAGTTTTTTATTTAAAATACTAAAAACATTACCTAAAAATAATCTGAAAATAATGTTAACGACATATGTACTATTCGGTCAATTGTCAAAAGGGCGTCGTTAAAGCAGCGCTTTTTTTGACCTTTTACTATATATATATATATATATATATATATATATATATATATATATATATATATATATATATATACCTTGTTAGCACGTATATATATATATATATATATATAAATATATATATATACAGTGTGTCCGGTCACGGACTAGCGATATGTTAGGTTTAGAATTATTGTTGTTTGAACATAGCGTATACGCAAACACAAAAGGCCTTTGTTAAATGACAACTGGCACTGCCTGCCTAGGAGTAATAGTAATCTGAGATTACTTATGATCTTCGATGAATTAGAGATGATGAATTAGAGATCAAAGAATCAGAATCATCATTTATAAGTAGTATAATTTGAGAGCAGGCAGCACAGAACACTATTACTCCTAGGCAGGCAGTGCCAGTTGTCACTTAAAAAAGGCCTTTTGTGTTTGGGCATGCGCCATGTTCAAACAACAATAATTCTTAAAGTAATAAACATACAGCTGTAAACTTTATGTTGCATTGTAGCTTAACTCAAAATCTGTCGATCTAGTATAAGAATAAGAAGGGTAAATGGGGTTGTTTTTGCAGTAATTTACAATAATTTGCCGATTAGCATATTTTTTTGATATTTATTTGAAGTTAAATTTTTTCTCTTCAAAGTTACAAGTATGTCAACAAAAATGTTGATAATGTAAACGATAAACAATATTATTGGCCTCCGAATGAGTTAATTTTTATCTCAGTAAGACTAAAACTTTCAGAGATATGACTTTTTTCGTAAACGCGTAGAGAATATCTCAAGAGAAAAACAAAATGGCTGCCAAATAGAGGGGGAAAGGATTAGACCTCAGTGTGTAGTGTATTTTTATATTAAAATAGCTGTATTATAAGTACCTAAAATATCGCTAGTATATATATATACGTGCAAATAAGGCTGTATTTTTTGATATATAGGATATTGACCATATTAACATGCACCATGTAAAATTAAAAATTGATATTTGATAAAACAGTCACGATAATAATGGCACCAATAATAAAGTTCGTGAACCAACATTGACAACACCGACAGTGACTGGAGCTTGCGCTCATCGCGAGCTATTAGTATGTAATCCATTTATTTACCCGCCTCTCTCTCTTGTATAAGTAAAATTACGGAGATAATAGAGTATGGCGATTCTTCAGAGAAAACTATCGTGCTCTAAAGATATTTTATGTATACATATAAATACAATTGAGGTGTCTGTCTATAATATCGAAATAACTGACTTTTATTGAGTTAAAGTGGTTATTTGCATGTGCCATCAGGACATCAATAACCATTTTTTGTCTGTCTTTCTTTCCGGGCTAATCTCGGAATAGCTGAATGGATTGTAATGAAACTTGCCAAACATATAGAGAGCAATGCCAGGAGTGATTTACAATCTTTGAAAATCTTGGTGATTTGTTTTTGAAGAATTGATACGAAATTGATTAAAAAAATGGTTTAATGGACAACACACACGGTCAGTTCAACTGGTCAGTTCAAACTAAAACTGTTGATATGTTTTAAAATATCGGATTTTCGATATATCGATAAATAAACTTATATATAATACTCCGATATTGATATATTTATTATCATATAGTATATAGTATAATATATATATATATATATATATATATATATATATATATATATATATATATATATATATCGAAAATCCAATATTTTAAAAAATATCAACAGTTTTAGTTTAAACTGATCAGTTGGAATGATCGGTTAATCTGACCATGTGTGGCGACAATTAAATTAATTAATAATTACTTCGCACACATCCGTTTAATAAAATAAAATGATATGCCTTACCTAGTTTGAACGTTTTAACTTTCATACAAAATAATTAATTATTGTTATTTTAGTTCATTCATGAATTATCTATTAAATATATTTTACTACCTATATTATATTCATTATAATTTCATATAATTTTATATTAATTATATTTTATTACCTATGATTATTAAAAATATGTTTTATTTCATCATTATGTTTACTTCTATTCATCTGATCAGCTTTGTATCCTTTTTTTCTGAGGGGACACAATAAAGATAACATAACATAAACACTCACGCCTGTCACCCAGAGGGGTAGGCAGAGACTACAGACTTCCATTTAGCACGATCCTGACATCTTAATTTGGCCCATTTTTAGTATATCGCCAATTCGGTCGACAAACTTCCGCCTAGGACGTCCCTTTCCGACTCTTCCATTCACTTCTGCAAGATATATTTGCTTTGTCAGTCTTTCCGCATTCATTCTTTCTACATGACCAAACCACCGAAGCATTCCTTTCTTAATCCTGGTCACCGCATCATCTTGCAAACCACACTCTTCTTTTATCACACAATAAAGATTTTAAAATAAAATATACTTTTTTTAATATAAAACAATTAACTGCAGCGTAAAAAAAACTCATTTTTATTGCGTATTTTAGGTAAAATTTTATATAGTAGGCCACACTAACCCGCTATTGCATGTTTGTGTGTCTATCTTTATCTAATCTTAGCGACGATATTGTTTTCGCAACTTGTGTAAGTGAGATAGATATATGTTTATTTAAAATTGTTATTAGTTTCAAAGCTACGTCGTCGCGTTTGGATAGTGGTTACACTTTTCTCGACGCTCGGTAATGTAGTTTGCTCCTCTAGTGTTGTATAAAATGCCGTATTGCCTTATAGGGGTATATTTGATATAGTTGCCACGCTTGGCAGAAGGGTTGGCAAGTTAGTTTAGGTTATTATTAGAAAGACGCTGTTGCCCAGTTTATTTCCCTGTGTTTCATCTTACGACTTCCGATACCTGAAGGACGATATGGCGTATCTAATGGATATTCGGCTGGTTTCGACAATGCTGATGCTGTTAGCCTTTTGGCATTTACAGCTTCATCGGTCTCAGGGCTCGCGGCCTGAGGGGATTCGCGGCCTATTCTTATATTATACGCGGGATATTCTTACACTGCCATTACACGTTGAACGTGTTTTCATAATATTTTCGACGTTCTGAGTGCTTTTCAGCACCCATGGCCAAAGGGAGGACTGATGCAATCGATATGGTATATAAAAAATATGTTAATTAAACATGTTACTATGTGTAAAAATTTTTTACATCATTAGAAATCATTTTGTAAATTGTTACAATAAACTAAAGTCTACATATTGTTATGAACTTGGGGTTCATGACAATAAAATATGCCGATTGAATTACCAAAATTGACACTTAGTTGCCGAACACCAATTACACAATTGTACTACTGATCACTTGAGTTCGCAGTTGTATCGCTTCGCTAAAACTGTAAAAATTATGTAAGACGAACGAGGGCTGGTGATATATTTTTATTTATTTATTTATGCTTTTATGCACAAAGTAGTACATATGGCGGACTTAATGCCATAGGGCATTCTCTCCAGCGTTATTTCAAACATATATCCACTCGAAAGTGCTGAATCCAAATCTTAAAGTTATTTGGTATACTAGGACCTGTCGCCTAAGCTTTGCACAATTCAATAAATATTGTTAAACACATGAAAGTTGCAATTTTCGAAAACATTTCGAATAATAATAAAACAATAAATATTTTTTAAGTGAAATAAAGCAAAATTTATATACAGTCTACTTGATGGTAAGAGGCTACTGTAGGTCATGGACCCCGGCAGCAAACTTCAAACAAAAAAGGAAGCTACAGATGCTGAAGATGGAGTACAAGCACTGCTATTTGGCGACAAAAATAAGAGGCCCACTCAGACGGACTTTTTGGGAAAAAAAGAGTCTCATCAGCTTGTGACGTTCGTTCAACTTTAGAAAAGTTGCCACCAGGGGTCTAAAGCGTAACAGTACAGTAACAGTATAATAGTAATGGATAGGCAAGCACCCTTTGCACTTCATCTACAAAGGCGCCTCATATATTATTCGAAACCTGAGCTCTTTTTAATTAAGATATTATCTTTAATACAAGCTGTATAAGATAAGTACTAAATTATGTTTTCAAGATAATTATACCACCTAACCGTCTAGGACTCTCGTGCAAAATTGGTACACCAATTAATTGTTCTATAATTTATTGAATAACTAGCGATCTGCCTGGTTTCGCACGGGTGATCTCAACAACAGCGTGAAGCATTGCTAATGTGAATTAACGCTTTTTCCTACACAATGATTCTATCGTCACATATTTTCCTTATTTTGTTGTGATAACAATAAGTGGCAGTTTTCATTTATTTTTTTATAGAAGAGGTGGCAAACGAGCATGCGGCTCACCTTATGTTAAGTGACTACCGCCACCCATGATCAACCGCAACACCAGGGGAATTTCAGGTGCGTTGCCGGCCCTTTAGAAAGGAGTAAGCTCTTTTCTTGAATTTTACTAAATCATAGAACACCTTCCCGCAGGAGAAAGAAAGTAAAGTTCTTGTACTCTGAAGATCTGCTGCTGGATCAGAAGCAATATTCATTTTGCAAAAGCAATCGAAACGAGTAATGCTTCTGTCGTTGTTTATTATATTTGAGTATTTATGTACGTACGGAAAATATAAATATATTAATAAAATACTGGCTGTTTCCTTTAGAAGATTAATTAAAACAAGGAAATTTTGAGTAAGTCATGATAAGTGGAAATAACGCTTAGAACCTTAACTGATAATATTATTGGGCTGTTCCGTACTCATCCTATGACGCCTCATCGATTTGTTAGCAATGAACAACATTTAGCTATACTAAACTATATTCTTAACTCTACCAATAACATTTTTCTGACGATGAGTCGTCATAGAATGAATACGAAATAACCCATATTATTTTGGTTGACGTTTAACAAAAATAATTATAAAGTAATTATCATAATATTTATTCAAATTGCTAGCTGGTTTTAGGCTACTAAAAAAACAAATACTACATAAAAAGAAATAAACAAAATATATTTCTTTTTTCAGCGTAGTAGCACACGCTGGGTATCCGCTTGTAAATAATTATGTAAAAGCATTCATTTGATGCCATGTAAAGCTATAAATATGAATTACGAGTATGACTGCAGCACGTATATCGTCCGTATGCTGAGTGTAGAGAACCGAAGACTCTTTTTACTGGATACGAGACATTCCATCTTAGTCCTCAGGGGTGACAACGCATCTGCATTTTTTTCTTTATCGAAGATACATGTAGATGTTTTTGGGCCACAGCATCCACTTACCATCAGATGGACTATGTGCTTGTTTAAAATGAAATTGTAGCATAGTATAAAAAATAAGGAGAGCCGTTTAATCTGACTCAAATTTATCTGAGGTCTTGGTTTTGAGACTTCGATGTTCAAAAGAGACTCAGACTTTGACTTACTGCCTCGTCAGGGTGGACTATACCACCAATGCATGTACTTGTATATTCCGCTATGCAAAAATGCATCCGCTGTACTAGTACCCATTTTAAAGAATATTGTCACAGCATGGTTTATGTAGTCCATGAGGTATAAAAACTACGTACCCTGATTTCAATAACTTCACTAGCTATCCACTAACCGACAGGTGGATAGTTACCTACAATAAATTTAGCTACTGGGCATTCTATTCAAGTGATAGAGCCACTCAGCTGCATTATGTTTCAGAATGACCGTGGTAGGACTACGCTACGCACGAAGTAACAAAATTAACTACAGTGTAATAAATAAATAAATATAATATAATATAATATAAAATATAAATAAAGATCCGAAGATCCTTATAACTATTAACGAAGCATTCTAGCTCAGTCGTAGAGTGGCGGCCTTAGAGTAAAGTAAAGTTACAGCCTATATACGTCCCACTGCTGGGCACAAGCCTCCCCTCATTTCTGAGAGGGTTTTAGGGCAAGGAAATGTCCGCCGCGCTGCCCCAATGCGTGTTGGCGAACTTTACATGTCTTCGAAATATTTTTTTTCTTATTCCTCAGACATGCAGGTTTCCTCACGATGTTTTCCTACACCGGCGAGCACGTGGTAAATCAGCACTTAAAATTGCAATTAACAATTGCATTGGTGCCGGCGGGGATCGAATCCCAGTTACTCGCGTTCTGTTATATTTACAGCGAGCGTTAACCATCTGAGCTACCACGGCTTCAGCCTATAGTAATCGGGTGGGCTGTCATTACCCTTACTTTTTTCTAAAAAAATATTTCTTTGTATCTGGTTTGTGTTTGGTCGCATGTTCAAATAATTTACCTATAAATCAAAGATACACTCACAATATGCTTAATCTTTGGTCCATTACCTATTCTTTAATACCAATTAGGTATATCTCCCGATCATAGCGCGCGCGTGTGTGTGTTCGTGTGTGTGTTTAATAATATATTGTCTCCTTTAAAACCCAGTTAAAACTGATCTAATTCCTTATTTCCTTTACATTTTTTAATATAATAAGGGTGACAAACGAACACATCGACGATAAGTGGATACTGTGACCCATAGACATCTATATCTTTATCCTCGCCTAAGATTAAAAATGCTGATGCGTTCCCATCCCTGAGGACTATGGTGGAATATCTCGTTTCCAGTAAAAAAGGGGTCTCCGGTTCTTCACACTCACCATACTAAACACAGTCATTTTTATCTGCATGGGGGAAGCTGACGTAGAAGGTGAAAATTGACGACAATAATGGGCTCAAGTGAGCCCATTTTCACATTATGTTATTGTTGGGATATCATTATTAAGAAAAACTTTTATTAATGTTAATAAATACAAAATCTTCAACGACTTGTTTTTACGCTACACTGTTTTCTTATTGTAATTAATATTAAACATCGTCAGTTATTGTTACTTTGTCGACACTTTTTTCACATCGAATATCAATAATCTCTAGCTTCAGTTATGTTTGTCATCTACATTAGAGTGAAATTCCAAGTTTTAAGCAACAAGAGTCAGTGAATAATAAAAATGGTACTTTTTAGAATTTAGTAACACAAGAACTATAATAGTATTAATTATTCATGAAACTTGCGATTCTAGGTGGATACCTAGAATCGCAATTTTCACGGGGTCGCTCCACAAGGGCTAATGTATCGTACTGACCAACGAAACGAGTCTCTGGCGTTTGACTTATAGGAGAATATTCATCCAAATAAGCCGATTTGAAACCGCACTCTAGTGATCGGCAACAGTTCAATTCAGTTCAGCTCCATCTTCCTGTCCACCGTGGTGAGCTTGGGTAAGCATTTTCTATAATTTAAAGAGTTGAATCTTGCTGCTGAATAGTAGTGGATAAAGAAAATTCCTACGATCATTGACATGTAAAACTTCACTTAATCAAAACGTGTACGGAATATTATCGATTGATTCAACAAACAATGTTGCCAACAGGTAATAAACTGTGTTTACAACATTGTCCATAATGTATAATAAACTTAAGCGACAGACGGACCGCACTTTGTGGCTATTAGTCCATAATCCGTTTTATTATCCGCCTCTCCCTCGTTTCGTGTACAAACTACTTTAGGGTACGAGATGTGGTGGTATTTCTGACTTAATTTTCTTATTAATGCAAACAAGTAGACAGAGAAACCTATAGACAAATTGAGGCTTTCTTTCGCACTTGCACACGAAAAAGATAGATTTATGCATACGTCTTGCATAGAAATGAGACAGAGCCGTGTGATTATTTGTCCCTTTCTCCGTGCCGGTTTTTTGTTTAGCAAACTACACTTTGCTAAACAACTTTGACAGTTCGTAGCGATCTAAGGAGTTTACAAGTTGGTTTAAGTGAGAAAAAGTGTTTAGTGAGTGTTAAGATTGGTGAATCATCAGTTCAGTTCACACAATCAGAGTTCAGTACTTAGAACAATTAAAAAAAATTCTAAATATGTTTAACAGTCGTAAAGATTATTGTATAACCTAAAACTACGTTATCGTCCTTTCTCACTCGAGTCCACGCTAATCATTAGTCTATAGGTTTCTCTATCTACGTGCAAATAGATATTTTTAGTAAAGTCGCCATGTTATTCTCATTATTAATTCGTATTATTTCCTTAAACATGGCTTCAATAAAAAATACTATATAAATTCTTAGATAGGAACGAAATGAAAAAGTTCTATTTTATTGGTCTTCACATATTCCGTTGAAATATTGCAGCAAAATCTTTTTTTTTTTTTATAAAAAAAACTAAGCTAATGTCAATTCTAATATAATCATTCTTCGCATATCGATTTAGTCCCAAACATGAGTGTAACACGCGTTAAGCGTTTCTATTGTCTATCGCTAGTTTTAATATGATAGTGACTGTGTGAAATTCGTGCTACCAATGTTTCAAATATACGGTGCCAATGGGATTAACTTAAAATTTGTTAATAACGAATCCTTCTTCATTAGTGTAACTGTCAAATTCTGAATAGGGACATCTTCTAATGTAAAAAGAATACGCCATAATTGCCACCCTTGGCAGATGATTTTATGATCGCCCCATCGGTCTGAGTATTATATGTCATAATTATACGTAATAAATCGAAAAACATTAAGTGTCTATGGGACAAAGTGGAAAACGGCTTTTACGCCATCACCGCACCGTAAAATATCCTACAACATATAAAATTTTAGTTTCTTTACTTTGTATACAATGTTACCATGACACGTGCGGAAAAGAATGGAGTATTATATTTTCGCTCGATGAAGTAGTTCACTCAGTTCAATGCTTCATTCAGTTTTGTAGATCAGAACGAATCAATGAGTGTGAGGAACAAGTAACGAAAGACGCATTTCATACAAAGAATTTGAGATTTGTGCACGATATCATTTAAGAATAAAATAGAATTAAAATGTTTTTAATTCACACGCCTAAATTAAAAAATATATTGATGTATTTCTATTTTCCTTCATACTTTATAGGCTGACTTGCATTCGTGAAATATAACTTTATGAATTAAAACCTAGATATATTATATATTATATAAGCTGTATTAGACTTAGGTACTATGAGGCAAACATGCACAGTGCATGTGCTTCTTTGTTACCGTTATTCTTTATACAAACAAGTAAGTTTAGGTTGCAAATCGCAATAATGTAAGTGTATCTGATAGTTCAAATGTTTGCGGATCGGGTAGGCGTTTAAAACTTAACAGGTGTAGCAGCCAGATTAATCAAACCGAAACGGGAATAAATAATATATACTCCGCTGCTACCATAACGCGGAAGGCGAGAATAAATAAAAAAAACATTTTATTTCCTAATTATTCTTGGCTACTGAGATACTGCGGACTGTATATAGATAATTTGACGTTCTTATAAAGAAACAAGAAGCAGCCGCAAATATCATTCAGCGCCACACCGACTTCACACGCCGCTATCGTCACGTATCCGTCGACCAATGGTGAGCCGTTTCTTCAACGCCGCAGTTCGTTTCCTCTTGCTGTTCCGGAGCTGTATTCCACACCGCCGCCGCCCGCCGACTACGCGTGCGCACCGATCTGCATGTCTTATATAGCCCGGTCCAGCGACGTAGCTTCGTGAACAACAAACAAGTCTCACGCCGGGAAACGAAACGTAGATAATTGTATATTTTAAATAGTTTTCATTGGTCATAAAATAAGCAATATAATTGGCTAGGCAAAATATTAATTGTTACCATTGGCAAATCAATAGTGAGCCAGCCATATAAATATAGGCAAGGTTGATGCAAAATATATTCCATTCCGAATCCCATTCGACAGTACATTCATAAACATAAACAGTAGTTTCATTTCTCCACCTTAAAGAAAACCACTCGGAGTCTGTTAATAGTGAACAGTTCGTCTCCACTATTACAGTGGTGACCCCGTACGAACACCGAGGGGGGAAGATCCGGTACGAACACCAAGAAGGAACACCCTGCGACGTACCACTACTATTGCACGAACACCGCGAAGGAAACCCGTACGAACACCGAGAAGGAAGACTTCAGTTTATATAAAATCAGTGTAATCAAGCCGTCATTATGGAGCAGGAGGCAAACACATATACATCAAACCCGGTAAAGGAACCAGAAATCGCCGGTATATCTCTATCGTTAAGAATACCACCGTTTTGGAGAGACAAACCACGACTTTGGTTCGTCAGTTTTGAAGCCGCAACGAATGGTTTAAAGAAGAGCCAAGCGCAATTAGCACAGATGGTGATAGCCCAACTTGAGAAACAAGACATCGAACAAATTGCGGACCTGTTGTACAACCCACCAGCAGTCGACCAGTATAATTCACTGAAGGATCGTCTGATCTCCGCATATGAAGAATCCGACAGTCGACAGCTACAAAAACTTCTATCAGAAATAGAACTTGGAGACCAGAAACCCACACAACTCCTACGCAAAATGCGTACTTTGGCGCGAGATAAAGTTCCGGATTCAACACTACGGCTAATGTGGGTAAACCACCTACCACCACATATTCGATCGGTAATAGCAGTCAGCGAAACATTCAGCACGCAGACGAAGCTCGACGAACTGGCACTCCTGGCGGACAAGATGATCGAAAACAGCAGTAGCTCACACATATCGATCATCGAAGGCACTTCAACAAAGGCCAATGACACCCAGTTTCTTCTCGAAGAAATTCGGAAGCTATCATTCGAAGTCGCCGCGCTCAAAGCTTCCCAGCATCATACCTTTTACCAGCAACAGTACAACCAGCGCAATCAGCAACACCGAAGATCACCTTTTCGTCGCAACCGCTCTGCAAGTAGAAGTCGAATAAGCTCAACATCAAGATCCCCTTACTGCTACTATCATCGACGTTTCGGGGTCGAGGCAAGAAAATGCACAGCACCGTGTACATTCAAAAATGAAAATACGAATACGGAAAACTAACTAGTACGCTCGATGCGACGGGATCCAGCGTAACAGCAAAGTCCTACCGTCTTTTCGTCACCGATAAAAAAAGCAAGCTCACTTTCCTTATCGACACCGGAGCAAATATCTCAGTGTTACCGCCGAAGCAAGGACAGAAGTTGAAGCCACTAGATTTTCAACTCTATGCAGCAAACAATACGGTTATTCCTACATATGGAGAAAAAACAATGGAACTTGATTTTAATCTACGCCGACCATTCAAATGGAGATTTATCGTCGCTAAAGTCAGCAAACCAATCATCGGTGCTGATTTTCTTCAACATCACCAGTTGGTCGTCGACATCAAAAATAGAAGAATCATCGACGGGAAAACCAATCTTGCATCTCAGTCTTTTGTACAAGCAACCAATCTGCCCACAATAAGAAGCATAGATGTGCAACAACCGTATCACAAGATCCTCGAAGAATACCCTGGTATCACAAGAATAACTTCAATGAAATTAACACCGAAGAACGACGTTGAGCATTTCATCGACACCAATGGACCACCACTTCATTGTCGTGCACGTCCAATCGCACCACACCTATACGAGCAAGTTCGAAAGGAATTCGAAAACATGATTGAGCAAGGAATATGCCGTCCAAGCAAAAGCCCTTGGTCATCACCACTTCACATTGTACCGAAGAAGAACGGAGAATTACGAGTTTGTGGAGATTACAGAAGACTGAATTCTATTACCACTCCTGACCGCTACCCAATACCGCGAGTCAGGGATTTCACTCATCAACTATCAGACAAGACTATATTCTCCACCATCGATCTCAACCGAGCTTACCAACAAATAAGAGTCCGCGATGAAGACATAGAGAAGACAGCAATAATTACCCCAATGGGATTATTCGAATTCCCAAGAATGATCCCAGGATTAAAGAACGGAGGTCAAACTTTCCAAAGATTCATACACGAAGTACTTCATGGACTGGATTTCGTTTTCGCATTTATTGATGATCTCCTTGTTGCAAGCCCTGATAAAGAAACGCACGAAACCCATCTACGCACCGTGCTACAGCGATTAGAAGACAACGGAATCACAATCAACCCTTCGAAATGCATATTTGGACAGCAAGAAGTTCAATTTCTTGGTTTCACCGTCAGCAAGGAAGGAATAAAACCGCCTGCCGAAAAAGTCAGAGCAATCATCGATTATGCAAAACCTAAAACTATCGAAGAGCTAAGGCGTTTTCTTGGGATGATAAATTTTTACAGAGAACACATACCTAAAGCCGCTGAAATCCAAGCACCACTTCACGCCTACCTTCACAACACGAAGAAAAAAGATAAAACGTCAATCGAATGGAACGATGAAGCCACGAAGGCATTTGAAGCTTGTAAAATTGCGATCCAAAATGCAGCTTTACTCGCTCACCCATCACACGAAGCAACCCTTGCTATCTTCAGCGACGCATCCGATCTCTCAGCAGGAGCAGTTCCCCAACAATACAGCAATGGGAAATGGCAACCACTTGGATATTTTTCGAAGAAGTTCTCCGATACTCAACGTAACTACAGTACATTCGACCGAGAGCTACTCGCTATTTACATGGCTATCAAGCACTTCAGAAAAACGTTCGAGGGTCGAAACCTGATCGTTTTTACCGACCACAAGCCATTAACATATGTACTTCCAAAGAAACCATCACTATCGGAAACACCACGAAGAGCAAGACAACTTATTTTCATAAGTGAATTCACGACCGACATACGTCACATCAGTGGAAAGGACAACATAGTTGCCGACGCACTCAGTCGCGTACCAATCGACAGTGTAACGTGCCCTACATCAATCGACTATCATAAGATCGCCGCAGCACAAGACAGAGATAGTGACAACATAAAACATCTATCGAAGCAAGGTAACTTGTCCATCAAGCAAGTTACAATGCCAATGACGCATCTACCTATATACTGTGAAGCCTCAACGACAACCATGCGACCATACATACCAGAAGAATGTCGTCGCGAAGTCTTCAATGCACTGCACAACATTAGTCATCCAGGTGTTAGAACAACAAGAAAACTCATCACTGAAAAATTCTTTTGGCCTGCAATGCAAGCGGATGTTGGCAACTGGGCGAAGCAATGCATTCAATGCCAAAAATGCAAAGTACAAAGGCATACATCAAGTAGTCTAGCTACATTTCCACCCACGGAGAGATTCGAACACTTGCACGTTGACATCGTTGGACCATTACCTACTTCACCGCAAGGACATCGTTATCTCGTAACAATGATCGACAGAACAACAAGATGGCCAGAAGCAATACCTACCGATGATACTTCAGCCGAATCCGTCGCGAAGATAATTTATGAAAATTGGATTACTCGTTTCGGATCACCTAAAACCATCACAACGGATCAAGGAAGGAATTTCGAAAGCAACCTATTCCTCAAACTTCTTCAAACTATGGGAATACAGAAGACGCGTACAACAGCATACCATCCTCAGTCAAACGGAATAATCGAACGATGGCATCGTACATTAAAGACTGCACTCAAAACTCGTTTATCTCAACATACAAAGTGGATTGATGAGCTACCTACAGTGCTACTCGGACTACGAGCAACACCGCGTGCAGACACTAGTCTTAGCGCCGCTCAGCTAACCTACGGCTGCAGCATAAGGCTGCCGTGTGACTTCTTCAGTTCAGCAGCGTCAAACAAACAAGAAATGGATTACGATTTCGTAACTAAACTTCGAGAATCAATTAACAAAGCCTTATCGTTGAAATGCACCGAAATGCAATCACACAGAAATAATAAATCAGTATTCATTCACCAAGATTTGAAAACATGCAAACAAGTTTTTGTAAGAAACGACGCAATGAAAAAACAATTTCAACCTACCTACGATGGACCGTATAAAGTATTAGAGAGAAATAGCAAGACTTTTAAACTACAAATACCCGGAAGGAAATCTACGATTATATCGATCGACCGACTAAAGCCTGCCTATATTATTAACGAGGATACTGCAGAGGATTCATCATCATCATCAAAACCACCAGCGAGGAAGCTTGAAACTTCATCATCTACATCAACCCAGTTGAAACCTATTTTAAAAACTACGAAATACGGGCGAGTCGTCAAGCCTCCGGTACGCTTTCGCTGGGGGGAGAGTGATGTAGCAGCCAGATTAATCAAACCGAAACGGGAATAAATAATATATACTCCGCTGCTACCATAACGCGGAAGGCGAGAATAAATAAAAAAAACATTTTATTTCCTAATTATTCTTGGCTACTGAGATACTGCGGACTGTATATAGATAATTTGACGTTCTTATAAAGAAACAAGAAGCAGCCGCAAATATCATTCAGCGCCACACCGACTTCACACGCCGCTATCGTCACGTATCCGTCGACCAATGGTGAGCCGTTTCTTCAACGCCGCAGTTCGTTTCCTCTTGCTGTTCCGGAGCTGTATTCCACACCGCCGCCGCCCGCCGACTACGCGTGCGCACCGATCTGCATGTCTTATATAGCCCGGTCCAGCGACGTAGCTTCGTGAACAACAAACAAGTCTCACGCCGGGAAACGAAACGTAGATAATTGTATATTTTAAATAGTTTTCATTGGTCATAAAATAAGCAATATAATTGGCTAGGCAAAATATTAATTGTTACCATTGGCAAATCAATAGTGAGCCAGCCATATAAATATAGGCAAGGTTGATGCAAAATATATTCCATTCCGAATCCCATTCGACAGTACATTCATAAACATAAACAGTAGTTTCATTTCTCCACCTTAAAGAAAACCACTCGGAGTCTGTTAATAGTGGACAGTTCGTCTCCACTATTACAGTGGTGACCCCGTACGAACACCGAGGGGGGAAGATCCGGTACGAACACCAAGAAGGAACACCCTGCGACGTACCACTACTATTGCACGAACACCGCGAAGGAAACCCGTACGAACACCGAGAAGGAAGACTTCAGTTTATATAAAATCAGTGTAATCAAGCCGTCATTATGGAGCAGGAGGCAAACACATATACATCAAACCCGGTAAAGGAACCAGAAATCGCCGGTATATCTCTATCGTTAAGAATACCACCGTTTTGGAGAGACAAACCACGACTTTGGTTCGTCAGTTTTGAAGCCGCAACGAATGGTTTAAAGAAGAGCCAAGCGCAATTAGCACAGATGGTGATAGCCCAACTTGAGAAACAAGACATCGAACAAATTGCGGACCTGTTGTACAACCCACCAGCAGTCGACCAGTATAATTCACTGAAGGATCGTCTGATCTCCGCATATGAAGAATCCGACAGTCGACAGCTACAAAAACTTCTATCAGAAATAGAACTTGGAGACCAGAAACCCACACAACTCCTACGCAAAATGCGTACTTTGGCGCGAGATAAAGTTCCGGATTCAACACTACGGCTAATGTGGGTAAACCACCTACCACCACATATTCGATCGGTAATAGCAGTCAGCGAAACATTCAGCACGCAGACGAAGCTCGACGAACTGGCACTCCTGGCGGACAAGATGATCGAAAACAGCAGTAGCTCACACATATCGATCATCGAAGGCACTTCAACAAAGGCCAATGATACCCAGTTTCTTCTCGAAGAAATTCGGAAGCTATCATTCGAAGTCGCCGCGCTCAAAGCTTCCCAGCATCATACCTTTTACCAGCAACAGTACAACCAGCGCAATCAGCAACACCGAAGATCACCTTTTCGTCGCAACCGCTCTGCAAGTAGAAGTCGAATAAGCTCAACATCAAGATCCCCTTACTGCTACTATCATCGACGTTTCGGGGTCGAGGCAAGAAAATGCACAGCACCGTGTACATTCAAAAATGAAAATACGAATACGGAAAACTAACTAGTACGCTCGATGCGACGGGATCCAGCGTAACAGCAAAGTCCTACCGTCTTTTCGTCACCGATAAAAAAAGCAAGCTCACTTTCCTTATCGACACCGGAGCAAATATCTCAGTGTTACCGCCGAAGCAAGGACAGAAGTTGAAGCCACTAGATTTTCAACTCTATGCAGCAAACAATACGGTTATTCCTACATATGGAGAAAAAACAATGGAACTTGATTTTAATCTACGCCGACCATTCAAATGGAGATTTATCGTCGCTAAAGTCAGCAAACCAATCATCGGTGCTGATTTTCTTCAACATCACCAGTTGGTCGTCGACATCAAAAATAGAAGAATCATCGACGGGAAAACCAATCTTGCATCTCAGTCTTTTGTACAAGCAACCAATCTGCCCACAATAAGAAGCATAGATGTGCAACAACCGTATCACAAGATCCTCGAAGAATACCCTGGTATCACAAGAATAACTTCAATGAAATTAACACCGAAGAACGACGTTGAGCATTTCATCGACACCAATGGACCACCACTTCATTGTCGTGCACGTCCAATCGCACCACACCTATACGAGCAAGTTCGAAAGGAATTCGAAAACATGATTGAGCAAGGAATATGCCGTCCAAGCAAAAGCCCTTGGTCATCACCACTTCACATTGTACCGAAGAAGAACGGAGAATTACGAGTTTGTGGAGATTACAGAAGACTGAATTCTATTACCACTCCTGACCGCTACCCAATACCGCGAGTCAGGGATTTCACTCATCAACTATCAGACAAGACTATATTCTCCACCATCGATCTCAACCGAGCTTACCAACAAATAAGAGTCCGCGATGAAGACATAGAGAAGACAGCAATAATTACCCCAATGGGATTATTCGAATTCCCAAGAATGATCCCAGGATTAAAGAACGGAGGTCAAACTTTCCAAAGATTCATACACGAAGTACTTCATGGACTGGATTTCGTTTTCGCATTTATTGATGATCTCCTTGTTGCAAGCCCTGATAAAGAAACGCACGAAACCCATCTACGCACCGTGCTACAGCGATTAGAAGACAACGGAATCACAATCAACCCTTCGAAATGCATATTTGGACAGCAAGAAGTTCAATTTCTTGGTTTCACCGTCAGCAAGGAAGGAATAAAACCGCCTGCCGAAAAAGTCAGAGCAATCATCGATTATGCAAAACCTAAAACTATCGAAGAGCTAAGGCGTTTTCTTGGGATGATAAATTTTTACAGAGAACACATACCTAAAGCCGCTGAAATCCAAGCACCACTTCACGCCTACCTTCACAACACGAAGAAAAAAGATAAAACGTCAATCGAATGGAACGATGAAGCCACGAAGGCATTTGAAGCTTGTAAAATTGCGATCCAAAATGCAGCTTTACTCGCTCACCCATCACACGAAGCAACCCTTGCTATCTTCAGCGACGCATCCGATCTCTCAGCAGGAGCAGTTCCCCAACAATACAGCAATGGGAAATGGCAAACACTTGGATATTTTTCGAAGAAGTTCTCCGATACTCAACGTAACTACAGTACATTCGACCGAGAGCTACTCGCTATTTACATGGCTATCAAGCACTTCAGAAAAACGTTCGAGGGTCGAAACCTGATCGTTTTTACCGACCACAAGCCATTAACATATGTACTTCCAAAGAAACCATCACTATCGGAAACACCACGAAGAGCAAGACAACTTATTTTCATAAGTGAATTCACGACCGACATACGTCACATCAGTGGAAAGGACAACATAGTTGCCGACGCACTCAGTCGCGTACCAATCGACAGTGTAACGTGCCCTACATCAATCGACTATCATAAGATCGCCGCAGCACAAGACAGAGATAGTGACAACATAAAACATCTATCGAAGCAAGGTAACTTGTCCATCAAGCAAGTTACAATGCCAATGACGCATCTACCAATATACTGTGAAGCCTCAACGACAACCATGCGACCATACATACCAGAAGAATGTCGTCGCGAAGTCTTCAATACACTGCACAACATTAGTCATCCAGGTGTTAGAACAACAAGAAAACTCATCACTGAAAAATTCTTTTGGCCTGCAATGCAAGCGGATGTTGGCAACTGGGCGAAGCAATGCATTCAATGCCAAAAATGCAAAGTACAAAGGCATACATCAAGTAGTCTAGCTACATTTCCACCCACGGAGAGATTCGAACACTTGCACGTTGACATCGTTGGACCATTACCTACTTCACCGCAAGGACATCGTTATCTCGTAACAATGATCGACAGAACAACAAGATGGCCAGAAGCAATACCTACCGATGATACTTCAGCCGAATCCATCGCGAAGATAATTTATGAAAATTGGATTACTCGTTTCGGATCACCTAAAACCATCACAACGGATCAAGGAAGGAATTTCGAAAGCAACCTATTCCTCAAACTTCTTCAAACTATGGGAATACAGAAGACGCGTACAACAGCATACCATCCTCAGTCAAACGGAATAATCGAACGATGGCATCGTACATTAAAGACTGCACTCAAAACTCGTTTATCTCAACATACAAAGTGGATTGATGAGCTACCTACAGTGCTACTCGGACTACGAGCAACACCGCGTGCAGACACTAGTCTTAGCGCCGCTCAGCTAACCTACGGCTGCAGCATAAGGCTGCCGTGTGACTTCTTCAGTTCAGCAGCGTCAAACAAACAAGAAATGGATTACGATTTCGTAACTAAACTTCGAGAATCAATTAACAAAGCCTTATCGTTGAAATGCACCGAAATGCAATCACACAGAAATAATAAATCAGTATTCATTCACCAAGATTTGAAAACATGCAAACAAGTTTTTGTAAGAAACGACGCAATGAAAAAACAATTTCAACCTACCTACGATGGACCGTATAAAGTATTAGAGAGAAATAGCAAGACTTTTAAACTACAAATACCCGGAAGGAAATCTACGATTATATCGATCGACCGACTAAAGCCTGCCTATATTATTAACGAGGATACTGCAGAGGATTCATCATCATCATCAAAACCACCAGCGAGGAAGCTTGAAACTTCATCATCTACATCAACCCAGTTGAAACCTATTTTAAAAACTACGAAATACGGGCGAGTCGTCAAGCCTCCGGTACGCTTTCGCTGGGGGGAGAGTGATGTAGCAGCCAGATTAATCAAACCGAAACGGGAATAAATAATATATACTCCGCTGCTACCATAACGCGGAAGGCGAGAATAAATAAAAAAAACATTTTATTTCCTAATTATTCTTGGCTACTGAGATACTGCGGACTGTATATAGATAATTTGACGTTCTTATAAAGAAACAAGAAGCAGCCGCAAATATCATTCAGCGCCACACCGACTTCACACGCCGCTATCGTCACGTATCCGTCGACCAATGGTGAGCCGTTTCTTCAACGCCGCAGTTCGTTTCCTCTTGCTGTTCCGGAGCTGTATTCCACACCGCCGCCGCCCGCCGACTACGCGTGCGCACCGATCTGCATGTCTTATATAGCCCGGTCCAGCGACGTAGCTTCGTGAACAACAAACAAGTCTCACGCCGGGAAACGAAACGTAGATAATTGTATATTTTAAATAGTTTTCATTGGTCATAAAATAAGCAATATAATTGGCTAGGCAAAATATTAATTGTTACCATTGGCAAATCAATAGTGAGCCAGCCATATAAATATAGGCAAGGTTGATGCAAAATATATTCCATTCCGAATCCCATTCGACAGTACATTCATAAACATAAACAGTAGTTTCATTTCTCCACCTTAAAGAAAACCACTCGGAGTCTGTTAATAGTGGACAGTTCGTCTCCACTATTACACAGGTTTAATAGGAAAAGGATGGAATCTTTCGAAAGAAAGGATCTTTTTCCTATGTTTTTAGTTCCTAGTTTTAAACTTTTAGTGGAAATTAATTTTAATACACCACTGATAATGAAAAAAAATTCTGCATTTCTATGGTATTAGTTATGGCGTTCGAATGAAATAAGTTTTTTATCCCTCTTTTTATAATTAAAACTAAAAATCACTAAATAAATAATTCCTAATATACTGCACCATGTCTACCATGGCTCTACCACGTGTAAAACTTTTGTTACTCTGTATTATTCTAATATTTTATGCCAAAAAGTTCGTAAATTAACTAAAATAAGGGTTCTACATTTTGACGTACATTCTTTGTATACATAACTTGAAATAAAAACATGTATCCTTTATAAGAAATTTATTACAGCAAGTTTTATGAATCAATTACTCTCTTCAGGCGAGAGTTCCCAAAGTTTGTTTCCACCCCTCTTTAACTTAAAACTACGTATATATTAAAATTAAGCAAAACACATACACTAATTGTAACTAAAAACACAATAAATTGAAGGTCGTAGTTGAATAAGGTGAAGTTGAGTAACCCGTGCTTTGACCCGTGTTTTAACTTGATTTTTGTTTCTATAGCTTATTCAAAATTGGAATTCATAATATACAAAATATTTAAAAAAATCCCAAAAAGGTAATAAAAAACAAAAATAAAAATAAAATATTTCCAAAACAAATTATTATTTTGAGTAGTTTCATAAACTACTGCTATAGATTAGACAAATAAATATTAAAGACAATAAAAATTAAGCACGTATGTCTCATATTTATAACAAAACTACTATGTCATTTTAC
This sequence comes from Parnassius apollo, assembly GCA_907164705.1. Lineage (NCBI taxonomy): Eukaryota > Metazoa > Arthropoda > Insecta > Lepidoptera > Papilionidae > Parnassius > Parnassius apollo. The sequence goes on from CAJQZP010001367.1 coordinate 2,275,858, forward strand.
TATGTTTTATATGTCGTAGACTCACATTACTGCTATATTATAGTTGTAACATGAATGGGTCGGCTCGATCAGTAGGTAGGACCACATTCTCACTGAGTATCAGCGTAAAATAGCAGCTAAATAGGGAAGGCTAAATTGGCTTCTAAAAAGCTTCGCGTGCTCAACAAAGCGGAACAGTATTTCATGCCAGCACACCGCTTGTAACTTTACAAGACGCAGGTTCGGCCTCACATGGAATACTGTTCTCGGCTCTGGGCCGTGACACCTCATTTCCAGCTCCTTTCACTCGACCGCATCCAGCGAAGAGCGGGTTGAATAGTTTGATGATCGAGTCCTTTCTGATCGATTCGATTCACTAGCGCTGCAAAAATAATTTGAGGAATTATTTGGATTAATTCAACCAACGCACATCGTAACACAACCCACATTACCGTCCACACCATCTGGATGCTTGGTGGTCCAACATTGTGTGATTTACTAGGAGTTTTCTTCCTTAAAATAACTTCTTTGTGGAATTGTTTACCACCGGCGATTTTTCTAGACCGATATAAGTTAAGGACTTTTAAGAAACAAGCATACTCCACCTTGAAAGGCCGGACTTCAATTCCCCTAGTTTTTGTTCTTCGTCTTCATGCACCTAGGTACATGTAGGTATCGGGCCTCGGGGTATTCCCCATTACCCGGATATCCTCATGCCCCATAACTATGGGGCAGTCATTTTAGCCTATTCTTGGCATGGATAGTGCCACGTTTTATAACGTAGCCGGATAAGAATATTTATGGAGGTTATCAGTGGAGGTTATCTAAGTAGGTCTAAGTTGGCCTTTCAGCGGCATTGGGGGTTGTTACTCGACTCTCTAATCGATATAGAGAGGAGTTCTCTTGGAAGAGGTCGCCCATCCGGGGGCCGAGTGTTGCCGTTGTAATAAAACTGTTGAAATGGTCATGTGGCCCGTTATCGGCACGGTCGAAGATGCCGCGCGCTAGCTGGACCACGAAGTCGGTGATGGTCTCGACTTTCAGATCGGCCGCTATGACGTCATTCCGGACGTAACGACCTGCTCCGACAATCGTCCTTAATGACAGGTTCCGCTGAGCCTGTAGTCGCCGCCTCAGAGGGTCGCTCAGAAGCGCGTACCAGGCCGGAGCAGCATAGGTGGTAATGGTCCGGATATACATCTTGTATATCCGGAGCTTGGTCTTTATTGGCTGCTTGGATGCCAGAACCGGACGAAGCATCGCCCGCGCACATCTGGCTTTGCGGACGACGAAGTCGACGTGCGCAGTCATGCGCAGCGCCCGGTCGATACGGCACCCGAGGTATGTCTCGGCCTTCTCGTACGCGATCTTCTGGCCGTCGAGAGTTAGCGGAAGTGGTAGATTTCTGAGAAGGCGAGTGAGCAGAGCGGTCATCTTACCAACGTTGACGACCATCCTCCACTCATTCAGCCATGGTGGCAGCAGGTCCAGCAGACGCTGCATTTTGGCAGTGGCTATATGGGCTCTTCTGGACGAGGTGAAATAGGCGCTATCGCCCGCATATAGCGCCAGCTCAACATCGTCCTCCCATTCTTGCAGCCTGCCTACCAATGTTGGTATGTCATTCGTGTAAGCCGCGTACAGGACTGGAGACAGACATCTGCCCTGTGGGACGCCGGCACTGATGGTTCTTGTTGCGGACTCGGCGTCCTCTACGCAGACGTAGAACTTCCTGTCTTCCAGGAAAGACGCCATTAACCGCAACATAGCAGGGGGGACACTGGTCTGCTCGTGTAGTTTATATAGTAATCCTGAGTGCCACACCCGGTCAAACGCTTTCTCGATATCGAGAAAGACGCCCAACGATATGCGGCCACGATTGTACTCTGCCGCAAGCAGGTGCAGCACTCTAGTTAACTGTGTGACTGTAGAGTGACCCCTCCCGAATCCGTGCTGCTCCGCCCGAAGTTGGATGCACGAACGGAGACGTCTCAGCAGCAATCTTTCAAACAGTTTAGCTATGTGCGGTAATAGCGTAATCGGCCTGTAGCTGGCAGCTCTACGCCTGTCCTTCCCGGGTTTCGGCAAGACGATAATTTTGCCTTTCTTCCATTCCTCCGGGAAGTGGGATGTCCGCAGTATCCCATTGTAGAGTCGACCAATCTCTACTAGGACTTTATAGGGCAGTTGTCGGAGTGCAGCGTTGGTAGTCCCGTCGTGTCCGGGCGCCTTCCTCGGTTGCAGGCAGGTTACTGTCCTCCGCAGTTCGGCGGGGGGAAATGAACCACTCTCCTGCAAGAGGCGGCGCAGGTGACGACAGGAACTCCTGTACGCGACTTTCCTTTATGGCATGAAGCTCCATGAACTCCGCACTTGCAGGATTCGGCATAAATTGCTCCTCGAAGTGCTCTCCTAGGATATCCGCTCTGCCCTTGGCATCGTAGCAACGTTCGCCCGCACTGTTGGTCAGCGGGCAAACGGGAGGTCTGGTTTTGGTTAACTGTCGGTTCAGTTTGTAGAGCGACGCATTTTGCTCTTCCGCCTTCCATATGCGCCGCTCCCAGGCCTCTCCTCTGTAGGCCCGGACTGCAACCGACAGTTCTTCCGATAAGATGTTTAGCTGTGTTTTCAGTCTTGGGCAGCGAGTACGCGCCCAGAGCTTCCTTAGCATTCTTTTGCGCCTGATCTGCACGCTTATCTCTCGCGGCAGATCGTCACGCCTTTCCGTAATCGGAACGATCGTAGAGGCCGCGTGGAGGGCCTCCTGGATGTTTTTGGTAATTCTAGTAGCAGCGGCCTCTACGTCGTCCGCTGTACTTATAGGTTGGTGGACTGGAGGTCTCGCCTGCAGATGTTGTGAGTAGAGCCTCCAGTCGATGCGTGTCTTAAATGGTCTGGGCGGCGTAGTCACCGCCTTAGTGCCATGGGTTATCAGAATTGGGAGGTGCTGTGTGCTCAGGTCGTATAGCACCTCTACCACTACTGGGTAGTTGACGTCCCTAGAGAGCACGATGTCTAATACATCCGGATGTTGCTTCGGGTCTGTTGGAACGTTGGTTGGTTCTTCGGGACCTAAAACGTAATAGTTGTTCTTCTCAGCGTCTTCGTATAGTGCATGACCCGGCGGGGTGATCACTCTGGACCCCCACGCCGGGTGTTTGGCGTTTAGGTCCCCGGCGATTATAGTAGGTGTTTCGCCTTCCATCACCGTCCGGATGTCTGAGGAGCAGAATGGAGTCCCTGGCGGGCGGTATGCTGCGTAGATCCTTAGTTCCTCGCCCGCCGCCTCCATTCTTATGCCGATAGAATGCATAGTCTGGTAAGGTGGTAGTTCCAGCTCTTGATGGACGATGTCCCTCCTCACAAGAACCGCCGTCCCTCTGTAGGCGGCCCCTTGAGGGGTGACCTCGTCCCTTCTGTATAGGTGGTAGTTGGGCAGCTTAATATGCGTCTTAGGATTTAATTTTGTCTCGCCCAGTAATATGATGTGCAAGTCCTGTTGCTGGGCGACTGTGCGGAGTTCATGCAGCTTCTGCTGTATTCCGCCCGGGTTCCAATAGAGGAGGCGCAGATTACTCTCCTCCGTAATGCCGGGCTAATAAGTTTGCCAGCGCCTTCATGATCGCCGTAACTGGATCTGTCCCGGCTCTGATATCAGCCAGGACTTGTGTGCCGACCTCGATGGCAATACCAACTAAACGTTGTATTGCGTCTGCTGTCTCGAGGTCGGTGGTAGGTGTTTTCCTGTATGAAGGCGTTGGCAATTGTCTCGGGTGTGGATGTTCCTGGTCCTGCCCTCTTGGCTTATGGGTAGAGCGCGCTCTAGCTATAGAGCGGGCTCTACGTTCTGGTAGAGCCCTTTCTGGCACTCTACCCACGCTCTTGGTCGACTCCCGAGTAATCTGCGCCTGTGAGGCTACTGGTCCAGATGGTGTCGGGGTAGAGGTGACAGCCTGAGGAGGCTGCGACTTCTTCCTGCTCCTCTCCCGCCTCCTCTTCTTGGAGGGTTGCCGTTCTGTGGCAGGGTTGGCGGGGGGCTGTAGAGTCGCCCCGGTGGTTGCCCTTGTCTCTGTGGGTTCCACCGTTTCCTTAGGTGTTACGGGTGGGGGGGGGGCTGGTTGCCTGCCCTTCCCTGTGATGGTAACCCACCCGTCTTGCTGGATGGTGACAGCTTTTGAGCGACTCTGGGAGATCTTTTTAGGGTCCTCCGGGAGTAGCCCCGGCAAAGTAATCCCCTGCCTCCTAGCAGTCCTCCTCAGGACTGGGCAGCGGCGGTCGTTTGCCGTGTGGTTTTTGCCACAATTGGCACACTTGGGTTCCTTCTCTCTACCCCGAGGGCAAAGGCTCGCTATGTGCTCCCCGGCACAGCGCACACACCTCACTGGCCTGAAGCAGTTGGCGGAGGCGTGCCCGAAGGCCTGGCATCGGTGGCATTGAGCCGGTCCTGCTTTTCTTTGCCAGGCCTCGATGACGACCCCTCTCAGAAAGAGAGCTCGTCGACATTGTATAAATTCTGGAGCTGCTCCAGGCTCAGGTGGTCTAGTAGGGCAAAGTAGATGCAGCCAGGTCTGCCCCTACGCGGTGGGATTGCCTTAACGTATTTGATGGGGAAGCCTTTTGCCCTTACGGCCTCCTCTATCGCTTTAGTGTCTGTGCCGAATCGTGGCTTCGCCGATCCGGTGATATGGAGCGAGGTGGGGGGGTTGTGGTGGAGAAAGTGATTTCGGTGGAGATCTCAGCACCTTCTTCGTCGTCACCACCTGGTGGTATGCTTTATTTTCTGATGAGGATGGTGCTTCATCTGATGACAGCTGGGAGCCTATCCGTTGCCTCTTCTCATAAAGGGAGGCTTCGGTTTCTGGTGGTGTATGGCGTCTAGCCGTTTTCTTAGCCCGCTGCTGTTGGAGCGACGGTTCCTGCCTGACCGTGTGCTCAGACACGGCCGGCGTGAGCGCGACGCCCGGTGCGGGCTCCTTCCGCGGCGAGACGGGTTTCCTCATTGGGATATGGGAGAACGCTGGCACCGTTCTGGTGCGCTCCGGGTTCGCCAGATCCCTGATTACTAATGGTCTCTCCAACACTCCTTTCTTATCCGGTAGTACTCTTAACTTCGGTCGACACTTACCATAAGGTAAGCCGCAAGCTCGTTTGCCCTTCCTTCTATGAATAAAAAAGTTTATAGTTTGTTAAATAATTATAAGTGATTAGCGTTGTAATTACTTGTGAATTTTTTTATATACACATAAGCACTCACGCCTGTCATCAAGAGGGGTAGGCAGAGACTACAGACTTCCATTTAGCATGACCCTGACAACCCCCGCCTCCCCACACCAAGCCTACGCATAGTGTCGGTTAAGGGTACTATTAATTTAGCCCATTTTTAAATATCGCCAATTTGGTCGACAAACTTTCGCCTAGGACTTCCCTTTTCGACCCTTGCATTCACTTCTGCAACATATATTTGTTTTGTCAGTCTTTCCTCATTCATTCTTTCTACATGACCAAACCACCGAAGCATTCCTTTCTTAATCCTGGTCACCGCATCATCTTGCAAACCACATTATTCTTTCATCACACAGTTTCTCACCCTGTCACGTAGATTCAGCCCTAACATACTCCTTAGCGACCGTATTTCTACTGCATTTATTCTACTCTCATCCTTCTTCTGCCACACCCAACTTTCACTACCATACGTTAAAGTAGGGACTAATAAGGCATTGTGAATTGCCATACGTGCCTTTTTTGACATATTCTGACTTTTGACAATAGAGTGTAGAGCTCCATTTACTTTATTTTCTGCATTCACTCGTCGTTCTATATCCTTATCACATCTCCCATCCCCTCTGAATACACATCCCAAATATACAAACTCATCTACTTGTTCGACCAATTTTTCCTTCTATTCTTATTTCACATATCGTTTTACTTTCTTCTATTTCAAAAACCATAACTTTCGTCTTACTTGCATTCACTTTCATTCCTCTTTCTTTTCACCTGTTCATTAATGTTAAACCATTATTTGCAACTCGGCCGCCGACGACGGAAATATGACTTGATCATTGGCGTACAAAAGGCAGTTGACGGTTAACGCACCCATTCTTAACCCGCATTCTACAACTTTCCAATTTTCCTAACAACTGTCCATAAATAGGTTGAACAGCCACGGGAAAGCTACACAGCCTTGTCTGACACCTTTATGGATGCCAAACCAGGCCAAGTAGGCCCCGTTGATCCTAATACAAGCACTCGAATCCCTATACAGAGACTTTAATGCCTGTATCAACCCAGCGATCAACCTAAATGAGTTCAGTGTTTGCCATAACACATCCCTGTCCACTCTATCATAAGCCTTTTCCAAGTCCATAAACGCACAAAAAACTCTTTTATTTTTTGGCAAAAACTTCTCCGCGAGTCATGCGCATGGAATAGACTTGATCCGTACACCCCATTCCCTTTCTAAATCTCGCTTGCACATCCCAAATTTTTGCATCAGTTTTTTTCATAACTCTTTCAATTAGTACCTTAACATATAGTTATCCCACAATGCTAAGAAGGCTGATACTACGGTAATTTTTACAGTCCTGCTGCGACCCTTTTCCCTTATATATCGGGACTATCACGGCTTTGCACCAGTCTCCCGGTACCCTCGCTTCAGTCCCCAACATAAATTGAACAAGGTGTACAGCAGCCCTGCCACCACTTCCTCTCAAGCCCTTAGCATTTCGAGTTAAACTCTATCATATGCGGCTGCCTTTCCTGCTTTCATTCTTTTCATTGCTTTCATTATTTCATCTATACTTGTCATCCTATCTCTTTCATCTTCTTTCGGAATTTCTATTTTATTTAGTTCACACGTCTCCATACTCAAGAATATGCTTTCAAAATATTCCTTCCATCTCTTTAGACTCAACACTTCATTATTCAGAATACAGCCATTCTCGTCTCGTATCGCATATCATATCTTATGAGTTTCCAGAACATTTAATATTTGCCTGGAAGTTATCCAATCTTCTTCTATCATTCTTACTCGTATCCGTACTTTCTTGCTTTTTCCTTTCAACTAATTCTTTTATTCTCTTATTTAGACTTTAAACTCTGCCTTTTTTCTTTCAATCTCATCATTCATACCGCCAGAATTACCAGCTTTGGATGCTAGTAAATCTGGCTATGCTCTCTTCTTTGCTTAAACTTCTATACGTACCTCATCATCTCACCACAAAGTGTTATCTTTTCTTTCATTCATTCTCTTATTAACACCACATACTTCGGTACCTGAATCCACTAAGCCTTTTTTAACATTATGCCACATATTCTCTAAGTCTTACTCATTCACACACAATTCATACAGATAGTCTATATTTGTACTGGTCTTTCACATCTTCATCTTGTAACCTCTCTATTCTTATACGCTGTAACGCAGTGGCAGACACAGATGACCGATGCCGCCAACGTCTGAATAAACTCTTAATTCGGCATAAGACCAGGTAGTGGTCCGTCCCTACGTTGGACCCCCAGTAAACCCTTGTATGCACCACTGCGCTCATTTTTTCATCCACAATTATGAAATCTATCATGCTTCTATCATCAGCACGTATACATGTGAATCTTCTTATACGAAAGAAAGTGTTCGCCACAAAAAGATTCATTTCCACACATACGGTGAGGAGGCTTTCACCATTCTCATTTATACTTTCATCACCAAACGTTCCCAATATCTTTTCATAACCAAGTCTCTTCGCCTCAACCCTGCCATTAAAATCTCCCAATTTTTTTTATTTTTATAAAACTGAAAATCTCTGAAGATATTTTCGACTTATAGAGGTACTTTTAATTTTAAGTTAAAAAAGCTGTTTGTTTCGTGAACGAGATTTCAAATCACGAAATTTAATTATTATTTTTAATAAAAAAGTTGATGTTTTATAAACAAATACTAGTGTAGACAGAAATTCAATCATGAAGTAAAAGAAGTAACTCTTGCCTGATCATAGAAATGTTCTTTTTATTATGTAGGTATTTTATCCATGCTCAAATTCTTCCAAAATATCTGAATATTACTTTTTTCTTTTCCGTTTGTAGATAGAGCGATTTTTTCCGTTCGTGACTTTTTTTTTACTAAGCACCACTAACTTTGGAAATGGTTAGCAAAACGGTGACTTACTTATAGTAAGTAATAAAGAGTCCAAACAACTTTTTAATCATGTAAGAACCATTCCGATAGTGTAAAAAGTAGTTTCGATAGTGTTAAAAGTTTTTTCAAAATGTCATTCTTTAATCAGCTCTCCTGTAAAGTTATATGTCGCTTGGTAATTTTTGCCTTTCCACCGTCGTTTTATATATAAGAAAGTTATAGTTATATTATAAGGTATTTTTAAAGCTCAAAGCGTTTGACTGGCACGGTCGCCTTTGGTTCCATTTTTCTCCTAAAATGTAGTTACAATGAAAAAGGTATCAGTACTAATACTCCTAGAAGGAAGTATATTGGATAAGTACACACATAAAATGTCAATCCAGAGTGGACTAGACAGACAAACGAACGTATCATATATAAATAATAATTTATGGTCTAATCCTACCGCGTATTTTTTATTAATTAATTTAATCGGATATACGTAGACATAATCTGTTATAAAGTAAATCAATAAATACATTGACAGTTTGTAAAGAATTCGGGTAACATTTCTTATTAACTAATTTTGCAAGTTAACTTGGCAGTCGAAATGGCGCACCTGATAAGATTAAAACTCGTGACTATGCAGTTATAAAATCCCTCTCATTTTTATTATGAAGTTTACTATGATAACGGTAAGACGTATGAACATAATATTTTAATTTAAAAATATTTTAAAGAACATCTTAAAGGCTAATTTGTTAATATTACGATTTTGCCAAGCGCTAAATGAAAAGCAGATATTCAAATAATTGTCTATGAAAATTTGGGTTAAGGATTGTTTATCCATCTATTTAATTTATTAATTGCCTTGTTGGTCTAGTGGACACTACAAAGTAGGGCGACTGCTAACAATGAGATCCTGGGTTCGAATCCCGCGTCGGGCCAAAAATCAACTATTGAGTTTTTCTGTCAAGAAATTTTCAATCGCCCGTAGTCAAGTTGGTGGTGTCTCACCCCCGTGCCTCGGAAAGCACTTAAAGCCGTTGGTACTGCGCCTGATCTCTCTCCGGTCGTATTGGTTTACCGTCCCATCGTATTATGAGAGTGAGGGAATAGAGAGGTGCTATACGACCTGAGCTCACAGCACCTCCCGATTCTGATAACCCTTGGCACTAAGGCGGTGACTACGCCGCCCAGAGCATTTAAGACACGCATCGACTGGAGGCTCTACTCACAACATCTGCAGGCGAGACCTCCAGTCCACCAACCCATAAGAACAGCGGACGACGTAGAGGCCGCTGCTACTAGAATTACCAAAAACATCCAGGAGGCCCTCCACGCGGCCTCTACGATCGTTCCGATTACAGAAAGGCGTGACGATCTGCCGCGAGAGATAAGCGTGCAGATCAGGCGCAAAAGAGCGCTAGGGAAGCTCTGGGCGCGTACTCGCTGCCCAAGACTGAAAACACAGCTAAACACCTTAACGGAGGAACTGTCGGTTGCAGTCCAGGCCTTCAGAGGAGAGGCCTGGGAGCGGCGCATATGGAAGGCGGAAGAGCAGAATGCGTCGCTCTACAAACTGAACCGACAGTTAACCAAAACCAGACCTCCCGTTTGCCCGCTGACCAACAGTGCGGGCGAACGCTGCTACGATGCCAAGGGCAGACCGGATATCCTAGGAGAGCACTTCGAGGAGCAATTTATGCCGAATCCTGCAAGTGCGGAGTTCATGGAGCTTCATGCCATAAAGGAAAGTCGCGTACAGGAGTTCCTGTCGTCACCTGCGCCGCCTCTTGCAGGAGAGTGGTTCATTTCCCCCGCCGAACTGCGGAGGACAGTAACCTGCCTGCGACCGAGGAAGGCGCCCGGACACGACGGGATTACCAACGCTGCACTCCGACAACTGCCCTATAAAGTCCTAGTAGAGATTGGTCGACTCTACAATGGGATACTGCGGACGTCCCACTTCCCGGAGGAATGGAAGAAAGGCAAAATTATCGTCTTGCCGAAACCCGGGAAGGACAGGCGTAGAGCTGCCAGCTACAGGCCGATTACGCTATTACCGCACATAGCTAAACTGTTTGAAAGATTGCTGCTGAGACGTCTCCGTCCGTGCATCCAACTTCGGGCGGAGCAGCACGGATTCAGAAGGGGTCACTCTACAGTCGCACAGTTGACTAGAGTGCTGCAACTGCTTGCGGCAGGGTACAATCGTGGCCGCATATCGTTGGGCGTCTTTCTCGATATCGAGAAAGCGTTCGACCGGGTGTGGCACTCAGGATTACTATACAAACTACACGAGCAGACCAGTGTCCCCCCCGCTATGTTGCGGTTAATGGCGTCTTTCCTGGAAGACAAGAAGTTCTACGTCTGCGTAGAGGACGCCGAGTCCGCAACAAGAACCATCAGTGCCAGCGTCCCACAGGGCAGTTGCCTGTCTCCAGTCCTGTACGCGGCTTACACGAACGACATACCAACATTGGCAGGCAGGCTGCAAGAATGGGAGGACGATGTTGAGCTGGCGCTATATGCGGACGATAGCGCCTATTTCACTTCGTCCAGAAGAGCCCATATAGCCACTGCCAAAATGCAATGTCTGCTGGACCTGTTGCCACCATGGCTGAACGAGTGGAGGATGGTCGTCAACGTTGGTAAGACGACCGCTCTGCTCACTCGCCGTCTCAGAAATCTACCACTTCCGCTAACTCTCGACGGCCAGAAGATCGCGTACGAGAAGGCCGAGACATACCTCGGGTGCCGGATCGACCGGGCGCTGCGCATGACTGCGCACGTCGACTTCGTCGTCCGCAAAGCCAGATGTGCGCGGGCGATGCTTCGTCCGGTCCTGGCATCCAAGCTGCCAATAAAGACCAAGCAAGCGGCCCATTACCACCTACGCTGCTCCGTCCTGGTACGCGCTTCTGAGCGCGCGGCGACTGCAGGCTCAGCAGAACCTGTCATTAAGGACGATTGTCGGAGCAGGTCGTTACGTCCGGAATGACGTCATAGCGGCCGATCTGAAAGTCGCTGGCCATTCGGGCCACATGACCATCTCAACGGTTTTGCACAGTTGCACACTCGGCCCCCGGACGGGCGACCTCTTCCAAGAGAACTCCTCTCTATATCGATTAGAGAGTCGAGTAACAACCCCCAATGCCGCTGAAAGGCTAACTTAGACCTACTTAGATAACCTCTATTGATAACCTCCTTTTCCCGTAGTCGGTGAACTACGGGAAAAAATTTTATCCGGCTACGTTATAAAACGTAGCACTATCCATGCCAAGAATAGGCTAAAATGACAGGTACTGGGGTTTACCCCGAGGCCCGATACCTACATGTACCTAGGTGCATGAAGACGACGAACAACGAGGGAATAGAGAGTGCACCTGTGCTTGCGCATACACTTGGGCACTATAACCCTGTCCTGCGCCGATGGCTAGTCTCCGTTGAGGCAGGCCGCCGTGGCCGAAATTCGGTCTGGAAGACATCATCATATATCATTTAATTTATTACAAAACGCAAGAGTGATCATTTGATGGAATGTTTATATCAAAGTAGGTTACTACTGTGTACGGTACTGTTTAAATTACCTAAAATTATTCGTAAGCAACAATAACAAGCTTTCATGCGTCCATTGCTAAAATTTTCACAAGCACTATTTGAAAAGTTAAGGTTCCTTGTAATTTTAACTTTTAATTATACGTAGTAGAGCCACGCTGCAGCTATATTATGGTTGTAGCACGAAAGGGTCGGCTCGACCGAGGAAGGACCACGCTCTCACAGAATACCAGCGTAAAATAGCAGCTTGATGCTGCTGTGTTTCGTATGGTGAGTGTAGAGAACTGGAGACAATTTTTACTGGAATTGAGGCATTCCATCTTAGTCTTCAAGGGTGACAACGCATCTGCATTTTGATTCTTAATCGAGTTAAATGTAAATGTCTATGGGCCACAGGATCCACTTACCATCAGGTGGACTGTGTGCTCGCTTGTCACCCTAATTCTGTATAAAAAAAGTTGGCAATAGCTAACTTTTTATTATATATTAATCCGATTTCTGTGTTTACTTGTGTTAGCACATTAAATAAAACTAATTTAATTAGATCTTCGTTAATATTTTAATTTCAATCCTTCACAAGTCCAGTGCTGAATAGAAATATGCCTTCCCCAAAGAATATCATAAAGCATAACGGATCTTATATCGTATAAATTTAACCATTCTTATTTTTACCATTCATCAAATTCATGTCCTTTGACAAGACTTAGGATGTACTTGATTATGTAATCTCTCTTACGATCGAATAAATCCCACGTCAACCTATTGTATCCAGGATCGCGCCTGCCATTATATGATATACCGGATATGATAAACTACAATTTCTTTCAAAAAATACCGTTTCCTACCAAGGATTAAAATTAAAAAAAAACATCCCAATTTCTAAAGAAAATATAACCTTCTTGAAACCAGTTTATAACTAAAATAATAATCAAAAACAAAGCCATTTTTAATTTCTTTGGCGTAAAAAGAAATCACTATATTTAAGCAGGATAAATCGTGACCAAATGAAGCTACACGATTTTTGTGAAACTTTAAAAGGAAAAATCAACGTCTCGTAACAGAAGGTCGGGTCCATAAAAATAGGTTTGTATACCTATTTCAAAGAGAAATAAAATGTATAAACATACTGTATTACTGTATTACATAATGTATTAGTCAGTGTATAAACATAAATATATAAACATAAATATATTGTTACGAGCTTGAGGTTCGTGACAATAAAAATTGCCGATAAAATTACCTAAATTAACTTTAATTTTCTTTACAACACACAAAAACACTAATAATTAATCACACTGATTCACTTTATTCCGCTCCGAAGCTTCGCTTGTCTCGCCAAATTCAATACTTCCCCGATCGCGTATTGCAGCGCCTTTATATAGGGCTCTTCCACGAAAACATCCAGAATATTCCAGAATATTCGAGTAAATACGCGCGTCAACCGACCAAGCGCAGAAAGTTCGAGTTTGGGGCGTCCAGAAAGCTTAGTTCTTCAATTCGATACTAGATGGCGCTGTCGGTTGAAAGTTTAGTGATGTCATTTTCTGGAAAGCCCTCTCTTCGCTCTGTTACCCGACACTAGATGGCGCTAGTGCCAGATGTCAACTTAGCCGCGCAACACTGCCCCCTCCTAAGACATGCTCGTCCCGAGCATTATCGGCCCCATAATAACGCGCCAGGCGATCCATATGGACGATCTTAGGAGTCCCTCTTGCGCCTTTCTGTATCCGGTAGTTACATCGTTGATCCTGGTTACAATCCGGTACGGGCCGTCCCATTTAGCTTGAAGCTTAGGAGATTTACCTTTGCTGCGGACTGGATTGTGCAACCATACTAGTGAACCTTCGTCGAAGCCTTTATTGTTCATTTTGCGGTCGTACCGGGTTTTCATCTTCTCAGACATTTGCTGGCCCGATTGTCTGACGTGCTCATAAATGTCATTCATTTTGTTCCGCAAGCCATTTGCATAATCGGTTATACTGCGTGGGGTATCAGGTGGTATCCCGGTGATCAAGTCTGCAGGCAGCCGTAATTCTCTTCCAAAGTTTGCGAAAGCTGGTGTCACTGCTGTACTTTCGTGAACAGCGCTTCGATATGACAACAAAAACGGTTGTATGTGCTTGTCCCAATCTCGTTGCCGGTGGTCTACAACTTTTGCTAGGTACCTCTCCAATGTCTGATTAAATCGTTCTACCATTCCATCAGTTTGCGGGTGATAAGAAGTCGTTCTTGTTTTGTGAGTACCCATAACTCGGCAAGTTTCCTGGAATATTTAAGACTCAAAATTCCTTCCTTGATCGCTGTGAATCTCTAAAGGTACTCCAAACGACAGAAGACTTCATGAACTAGCTTATTCGCAACTGTTGAAGCTTCTTGATTTGGAATGGCGAAGACTTCTGGCCACTTAGTGAAGTAATCCATCACAACCATGAAATACTTGTTACCGCTTTCACTCTCCGGAAACGGTCCCGCCACGTCAATGGCTATTCTCTCCCATGGTGCACCAACATTGTACAACTTCAATGCACTTCTACTACGAGTCTGAGGTCCCTTTACAGCCGCACAACTTGTACATTTTCGACACCAGTCCTCGACATCGTTTCGACAGTGTACCCAGTATAACCGTTCTCAGATCTCCAGTAAAGTTCGTTTAACTCCCAGATGGCCTCCTGAACAATTATTATGGTACAGCTGAAGAACATCCGGTACTTTAGCTTTAGGGACAACCATTTGCAAATGACAGCTGTCTCCCCGAACATTTTCCCATTTACGACACAGAACTCCATTCTGAAGCAGCAAGCTGTCCCACTGGGCCCAGTAGCTTTTAGTGGTCGAACTCATCGCTGAGACGTCACTCCACTTGGGCTTGGGAGCACTGGCCTTTATCCATTCCAGAATCGGCTTGATGTCCGGATCTTCCTGCTGTGCATGTAGTAAGCTGTCCTTCCACTCGTTGCTGAGGTGGTCTACCCTGAGCATCCTCACGGATACCACTTCCTTACTCTCTTGCCTAGTACAATGTTTGCAATCTTCAGGACAAGGTCTTCTTGACAATGCATCTGCGTTGCCATGAGATTTCCCGCTGCGATATTCGATCTCAAAGTCGTACTCCTGCAGTAGTTCAATCCACCTCGCAACTTGTCTTTCTGGGTTTTTAAACTGCAATAGCCATTTTAGTGCAGCATGGTCAGTTCGTAAGTGAAATTTTCGTCCCAGAAGATATTTGCTAAAATGTTGCAACGACTTTACCACAGAGCAATTCGCGTCTTGTGACACAATAGTTCCTTTCCGGTTTTGACAACGACTTGCTGAAGTACGCTATCACGACCTCTTGGTCACCATTCCGCTGAGACAACACACCGCCAAGTCCTATATCACTTGCGTCTGTGTCAACTATAAATTCTTTGCTTGCATCAGGGTATCCCAAAATAGGTGTTTTGCACAGACGGTCCCTGAGCTCCTGGAATGCGATATTGCAACTTTCATCCCAGCGGAAAAGTCGCTTCTCCTCGGTTAGCTTATGCAGAGGTTTGGCTATATCTGCAAAGTTCTTCACAAACCGCCGGTAATAGGAGCACAAACCCAAAAATGCTCTAACCTGCGTCTTGTCTTTTGGAACCGGCCAATCCTTGACAGCGGCGATTTTGATCGCCCTCTTCCAATACTACATACCCCAAAAAGTTAACTTGCCGTTTGAATAGTGAACATTTCTTCGGACTCAACTTGAGGTTGGCACTCTGAATCTTCATGAGCACGCGTTCCAGGTTTTGAAGGTGTTCCTCAAACGTACGACCTACGATGATGATGTCATCCAAGTAGACCAGACAGGCATCGCCAATTAGCCCGGTAAGTACAAGTTCCATCAGCCTTTCAAACGTTGCTGGAGCATTGCACAACCCAAACGGCATTACTTTAAATTGCCACAGACCCTTTCCCGTCGAGAACGCAGTTTTCTCCTTGTCCTTAGGGTTAATTTCAATTTGCCAGTAGCCACTTTTTAGATCCAGCGTGCTAAACCACTTTATTCCTGTAAGCATATCCAGCGTGTCATCAATTCTTGACAAGGGAGGTAGAGCTGTCCTTCTTCGTAACGTCGTTCAGACGGCGGTAGTCAACAGAAAACTGCATGCTGCCATCCTTCTTCTTTACCAGCACCACTGGTGAACACCATGGATTAGAGGAAGGTTCAATAACACCATCCTTCACCATTCCTTCAATCATGGTTTCCACATCATTTTCACGTGCTACCGGCAATCTTCTTGGTCGCTGACGGATAGGCAATTCTTCTCCTGTGTTTATTTTGTGTTGAACTAAGCCAGTCTTTCCTATGTCAGCATCGTTTGATGAGAATACATCGGCATACTTGAGTAACAACTTCTTCGCCTTGACCATTTCGGACGGGGAGAGAACGCTGCGACAGTCTTTCAAAAGTGTGGTCACTCTCGTTTGTGCATCCTTGCTGAGGGTCTCACTCGATAGATATTGGCACCGACATAACCAATCCACTTCCTCAGAAGTACCAACCAGCGTGCCTTTTTCTATAGTCTGTTCCCGGTCACAAAGGTTCAGCACACGTACTCCTCAGATGTCAGTGATTCTGACCAAGGTTCGAGCCACTTTCCATGGAAGGTCATTGTTTACCCTTTCCACAAGTACACAACGGTGAGCTTGCCCAGCGTTTCGAGGAAGACTAACCGGAACAATCGTTTCCGTCATTAGACGGGACCGTTTCCGGAGAGTGAAAGCGGTAACAAGTATTTCATGGTTGTGATGGATTACTTCACTAAGTGGCCAGAAGTCTTCGCCATTCCAAATCAAGAAGCTTCAACAGTTGCGAATAAGCTAGTTCATGAAGTTTTCTGTCGTTTTGGAGTACCTTTAGAGATTCACAGCGATCAAGGAAGGAATTTTGAGTCTCAAATATTCCAGGAAACTTGCCGAGTTATGGGTACTCACAAAACAAGAACGAAGAGTTTCCTGATTCTAGTGATAATTATTTCAATGTGTAGTGTAGTGCTCCCACGTTAATATACTTTAGTGTTAAGGTACAATAATGAGGTAGTCTAATTAAAGTTTTAGTACCAACCACACGTCTCCTTCATTGACACCTTTCCTATATTACATGGCGACCCTGCCAGGCGGTGCGCGTGCATTGTTGCAGCACACCGCCGCGGCTTGCAATTTTTTTTAATAAAATGGGAAAATAATTTAAAGAAATAATATAAAGAAAAAAAATTCAATTATTGAATTGACATACTACCGGATGTGACAAGAAAACCAAAAACTGATACGAGAAGTGGCCGCAATAATAATTTAAAGAAGTTAACTCAAAAAATTTAAATTGAAATATAGTACTATGAAGACAATCAAAGTATGAATATTATTAATTTATTAATTAGTAAACAAAGAACGAGGAAAATAAAATATGGATTTCAAGATACGGCATATTAATTTAAAAAGGGAAAGAAGTAGTTGTATTCTAGCGGGCATCACCCAGAAGGATGTGAAAATTGAGCCGAAAAGAATAAAGAAGAATTTGAGAGGTAAATTCGCATCTGTGTGATTTTTAATTCCATTTGAAACTTTAATAATTTGAGATTTTTTTAATGTTGTTTTTGCTTTTAAAAAAAGTTACGCATAAACATTTCTGTATTTAAAATAGGATTAAATTGAAAGTATTTATCAGATAATTCACGACTTAATTTTTTTTAAATATTTATATTACTGACAAAATAAGCACAATGCAATAATTATAAATTAATCAATAATCTAGCACTTGATTTTATATTCAATTTTATTCGGTTATAGTTTTATATTATTTCTATTACTGTGTCCTGCAAAACATGAATGAAATAATATGAAGATTACATTTTTACGTATTTACATTTACAATTGTTTATCATTAATTAATTTTTCATATTTTTTAGTTAACATATCACTGATGATACATTTCGTGTGTGTTTTTTATGTGGTAAATTTTATTTAAATGTACACAATTTTGAAAAGAGTTATGACCGATTTGCTATTATTGTTTTGTTTTCTTTTCTAAAGGCATTAAATCATTAATTTATATAATAACCTACCTAAAATATTAAAAATTGTTTTTTATAATGTTTAAATAAATTAATCTATCGTTTTGTGAAGTTTATAGCTGTTATAGTGATTTTTTTAAAAAAAAGCATTTTTATAGCAAGTTTAAAAAAAACGTTGATGCATTTTGTGATGTACGTAAAAGTAACATAAATATTAACAATGTAACTATTTCTAAACTTCTGTGTAAATTAAGGAAATGTTTAAAACTATCATTTTAAGGTACATTTTACTTGCATTCATATTATAAAATATTGTAAAAGTTATCTTGAAATTAGACGTGAATCACACCGTGTCATCCTAGTCCGATGTAATTACAAACGATGCCTTATTGTACTTTGAAATAAAAGAAACTGTCTCCATATTTGCGGTTTAGGATTAAATTTGTATTTTGATCTGTGTGTTGCTATATTAATTATAATGATTACGTTGCTTAACATTGACTTCTTTGTTCTGTTTATCTTAATGTGAAATGTAATAATTTATTTTCGGTTTTATATTGTTTGAATATTTAAATCACAAGCTTTTAAGTATTATAATTTATTATTTTCTCGGAAAACAGCACTAATTTGAGTGGATTATGAAAGTATTTTCTTCGGATAATACGATTTTGAAACTCACTACGTATATAATGTTTTACACAACTAATTGATTTAAAGTTGTTGTTCCCATATTGTGAGTCCTCAATCCTTGACTGACACTGTAACTAAATATTATACGAGATTATTTTATGATATAAAGTAAAAGATGTGATTAAATATATGGTTAAGTTACGGAATACATAATTATAAATGAAAATATTGATAATGTATAGTTGCGAGAGTAAGAAAAAGAAAATTATCGGAGGTTAGTATAGTATCCACATACAATCAGCCTGATCAGCTGAGAGTTTGGAAAACCTAATAGCCGATTAATTTTTTAAGGTTGTTCGGACACGATTAAATGCGGAATAAGTTTTAATGTATTTTAATGAGGTAAGTGATAATTTATTATGAATTGTATAGGAATATTGTCCACTATCTTGATCATGTATGTACGCGAATCGTGTACGTGAAAGTTATGGTACAATTAAATAATGTATTACATGAACTGAAATGTAAGGAAGTGAATTAAATGATATTGGTAATTTTCTTGATCATGTATATACGCGAGCCGTGTACGTGAAAAAAATGACATACATGTGTAATGAATAGCTAAAGTACTAGCTACTAGCTCAGCAGACGTTATTCTGCTCTTTTCGACGACCCTGTGTCATAGCCTATTAAAATCCTTAAATTTGCAAAAAATATGTAAGTCACTAATGGTCAAAAAAAACTATCCTATCTCTCAAGCTGGACCAAACTGCGCATGGTGTGCAAATTTTATTAAAATCGGTTGAGTATGAGTAGTTTAGTAGCTCATCGCGGACAAACTACGTGACACGTAATTTATATATATTATCATTATTGTCCTGACTAGATAAATAGTAGGCATAATAACAAAATGATAAAAGATATGAATAAATAATATTGTAAATTTTCGTGAAAATCAAAATATAATTTTATGTTATACATAATTATGCCTGATTATGTCAGTTATACTACTGTGACTATGCATTTTTGCGGTCTAGATATGTCTTAGATTATAGTTTTCATAATGATTTTAACCTTTTTTAGAATAATCTAGGATCTATTTTAAGAATTGATAAAAAAAATATAGATAGCATATTTTTTATTCTTTTGTCGGTGGGAGGTGTAGTGTAGTGCTCTCGCGTTAATATACTTTAGTGTTAAGGTAGAATAATGAGGTAGTCTAATTAAAGTTTTAGTACCAACCACACGTCTCCTTCATTGACACCTTTCCTATATTACAAATGTGTGACTGTTACTCTAAGATAAATTGTAAATTTGATTCGTTTTATGCTCTGACGATCACAGCTACCAACAAACGGTTCGCCATACCTATGAATCCTGATACTGAAGTCGTCCCCCGGTTGTGATCTTTCTGATGGGGTAAAACAGATAA
Organism: Parnassius apollo; assembly: GCA_907164705.1. Taxonomy (NCBI): domain Eukaryota; kingdom Metazoa; phylum Arthropoda; class Insecta; order Lepidoptera; family Papilionidae; genus Parnassius; species Parnassius apollo. Next base: position 2,295,599 of record CAJQZP010001367.1, read on the forward strand.
AGTACGTTTTAGCGGTATGAGGGTTATAGAGTTTACGTTAAGCAAGCTAGCTATGTTAGTTAAACTATGTTCATCGACAGTTTGCGCGGCAGCTCAAGAGGCCCCAGTATAAACGGCTGCGGTGTCATCTCCATACGATAAAATCCACCTGCCAGTGCTTTGAATGTTACAAAGATCATTTATATATATATAAGGAATAGTGTCGGGCCAAGCACGCTGCCTTGTGGAACTCTTGAAACTTCGCTTTATTCCTCATAAACAGACCATTCATTTTTACCTGCTGTGTTTCATGAGTAACTTCCGAAAAGGTACCTGCTAGCTGTACCTATTACACCGATAGTTTCCAGCCTATGCAGAAGGAAGCTTCGCCTCTGTTCGGTTTATTATACTCATGTTCAATGACTTCACAAAATATTATATCAATACATAGGAATATATGTAGGTTGATCGAATGAGGATGGGAATATTTCCATTCTCATTTAATCGGATTATTATTTTTCTTAGTTTTGTTTTGAACTTGGGTACGAACAGTTATTTTTATATTTGTTTTTTAATATTTTGGTAAAGCTTTGCTGAGAAAACTAATTTTCCCAAACGCTGCAGTATTATTGCCTGGAGAAATTACTTGTAATGTAAAATCTTTTTACCTGCTATAAGCAATTTTATAATTGAACCTGAGTAGAGAAAAAAATTTGTTCCTTTTACTAGGCTGCACTAAAAGTATCGGGAATGGAATATTTCCACTGTTCCTGTCATATTAAAATCTTTTTAATTGAAAACTTCTTGGTTTTAAAAATCGAATACCATTTATTTATTTAAAAAAAAGGATTCTCGGTCTTGTCACAAGGTTTTGTCAAACTTGTTTAGTCGTTGAAAAAATGGAATTGACTCGAGAAAATTCAAGAGCGATGATTTATTATGACTTTCGAAGTGGTTTAACACAAAAGCAGTGTGTTAACCGGATGATTTCTGCATTTGGTAATGAAGCCCCATCTAAAACCACAATTTATCGCTGGTTTGTTGAATTTCAACGTGGATGTGTCAAGCTCAGTGATGATCCCCGTCAAGGTCATCCAAAAACTGCTGTCACCCAAGAAAACGTTGATGCTGTGCGTAAGCTGATTGAGGAAGATCGACAGGTGACATACCGCGAAATTCAGGCAACTTCAGACATTGGCATGAGTCAAATACAAATAATCTTTCACGAACAATTAGGTGTAAAAAAAGTTGTTTTCCGGATGGATACCGCATTCGCTCTGTGAAGAGCGAAAAGCGGCTCGCGTTACTTGGTGCGTCAGAACTCTCGAAAGATTCCACGCAGGATCCTCAAATGCTGTATACAACATTGTATTAGGTGACGAATCCTGGATATATGCATACAAACCCGAAACAAAAAACCAGTCACGAGTTTGGGTGTTCGAAAATGAGTTAAAGCCAACAAAAGTTGTTCGTTTACGGAGTGTTGCAAAAAAAATGGTGGCCACGTTAGTCTCCAAAACCGGCCATGTTACAACTATTCCTCTTGAGGGACAAAGAACGGTTAATACAGAATGGTATGCTAGCATTTGTTTGCCACAAGTCGTTTCTGAACTCCGTAAAGAGGACTGCAACCGCCGCATCATCCTCCATCACGACAAATCTCATACCGCACACAGAACAAAAGAGTTTTTAGAGCAAGAAAACATAGAATTATTAGACCATCCGTCGTACAGCCCCGACCTAAGCCTTTAATGATTTCTATACTTTTCCTAAAATAAAGAATAAATTGCGTGGACAGAGATTTTCATCACCTGAAGAAGCTGTGAGCGCCTACAAAACGGCCATTTTTAGACCCCAACTTCCGAATGGAATGCTTGCTTCAATGATTGGTTTCATCGTATGAAAAAATATGTCAAATTTCGCGGAGAATACTTTGAAAAGCAATAAATACAATTTTAAATAGTAATGTTGTGTCACTTCCTTGATTACCGAAATTTTCACGTATAATGTAGTAACAAAAACGAGCTAACAGTGTAGTGCAGTAGACCAATGAGGGCTATCTTATAATATCTTATCTAATAATATTACGCCCACCAGACGTCGCTAGTTGACACTGAGGTTTTTTTTTTTTATAGAAGAAGGGGCAAACGAGCATGTGGCTCACCTGATGTTAAGTGACTACCGCCGCCCATGATCAACCGCAACACCAGGAGAATTGCGGGTGCGTTGCCGACCCTTTAGAAAGGAGTAAGCTCTTTTCTTGAAGGTCCCCAGGTCGTATCGGTCCGGAAAAATCGCCGGTGGTAAACTATTCCACAGAGAGGTTGTACGTGGAAAAAAACTCCTTGTGAAACGTACAGTGGTGGACCGCCAAGCATCCAGATGGTGTGGATGGTATCGGGACGTTTGACGTGTAGTGCGTTCACGAAATTTGGCGGCTGGGATGAATCCGAACAATTCCTCAGAGCACTCCCCGCGATAGATGCGATAAAATACGCAAAGAGATGCAACATCTCTTCGCAGCGCCAGTGAATCGAGCCGATCGGAAAGCACTCGGTCATCGACGATTCGAGCCGCTCTGCGCTGGATGCGGTCAAGTGGAAGAAGCTGGTACTGGGGAGCCCCAGCCCAGCGATGGGAACAGTATTCCATGTGCGGCCGAACCTGCGCCTTGTAAAATCGCAGGCGGTGTGCCGGCATGAAATACTGTCCCGCTCTGCTGAGCACGCCAAGCTTTTTAGAGGCCAATTTGGCCTTCCCTTCCAAGTGACCACGAAACTGCACGTCACTCGACATGTCGACGCCGAGGATTCCAATACTGGCTGAGGCAACAAGGGGAGTGCCTTGAAACTGAGGGGATATGACAAAGGGGTTCTTTTTAGCGGTTAACGCGCAAACTTGTGTCTTCTGGGGGTTAAACTGGACTAGATTTAGTCGCCCCCAATCCGAGACTCTGTCCAGCAGAGACTCGACTTCAGACACAAGTTTGTCCCGGCACTCGGAGACGTTTTCCCGAGAAATATTGGCTCGGCCGGTGTAAAGAGCATCACCAGTGCTGTCATCCGCATAGCAATGAATGTTACGGGTACGCAACATGTCATTGATATGCAGAAGAAACAGCGTTGGCGATAGCACACAGCCCTGTGGAACACCAGCATTAATAGGCTTGCAATCGGAGCTTGCACCGTCTACAACGACCTTGATGCTCCGATCTGCAAGAAAGCTGGTGATCCAATCGCACAATTTCTCGGGAAGCCCATAGGAAGGGAGCTTCGAAAGAAGCGCTTTGTGCCAAACCCGATCGAAGGCCTTCGCAATGTCCAAACTAACGGCCAATGCCTCCCCCTTGAACTCTACTGCCTCCGCCCATCTGTGAGTTAGGTAGACCAGAAGATCGCCAGCTGACCGACCACGGCGAAAACCGTATTGGCGGTCACTAATCAGCTGGTGATCTTCAAGGTACCTCATGAGCTGGCAGTAAATTATAATGGACTCCATTGTTTTGGAGAACAAGAAGGTGATGGCGATTGGCCGGTAGTTGGACGGGTCAGAGCGGTCGCCTTTTTTAGGGATCGGGTGGACGTAAGCCGTCTTTCATGAATTTTGGGACTACGCCTAGGGAGTAGGAGTACCGTAAAAGACGCGTTAAAACCGATGCCAACTCTGGAGCACACGTCCTCAGCACAATTGGGGGGATTCCGTCAGGCCCACTCGACTTGTGGATGTCCAGGGAGAGGAGTGCTTTGCGAACCGAGTGCTGTGTGAAGTGCACTTCCGGCATGGAGCACTCACACCGCGGAATGGTCGGCGGAGACGCAAAGAAAGAGCCTAGAAGATCGGCTTTCTCCTTTGCGGTATGGGCCAGTGAGTCGTCCTCCCTGTGCAGAGATGGAAGAGATGGCTGACAGAAATTCCCCTGGACAGCCTTGGCGAGAGACCAGAATGCACGGGTTCCAGAAGGAAGGCGAACTAGTTTCTCGCCAATTCTGCCTATGTGCTCTGACTTTGCCTTGGCAATGACTCTTTTGAAGGACCTAGAGGCGGAATTATACTTCTTTTTTAGAGCGCTGGTGTTTACATCCCGGGACGCTGATGCATCAGCCCAGGCACTCCTGCTTATAGCATGATGCTATTTTACAGGAGCGACCAAACCATGGCTGAGACTTGCCTCCAATGGGCACCACGGAGGAAGGAATAAAAAGTTCCATACCCTGAAGTACCACATCAGCAACAGAGTCCGCAACAACGTTGGGATCATCCGGCGAGAAGCAAACCCGCCCCCAAGGGTAGGATGCAAAGAAAGACCGCATCCCATCCCAATCGGCTGACCTATAGTGCCAAACACGGCGGCAGCTTGCAGAATGCAACCGCGATTTCAGCGTGAGTGGCACCACACTCCGGACCAGACAATGGTCCGAGGAGCCTTAAGGGGCGTCGACGGAAATCCGATATCCGTCCGGGTGAGAGGTCAGCAGAAGGTCCAACAGGGAAGGTGCATGATCCTCCACATCTGGAATCCGCGTAGGCGAAGTAACCAGTTGTGTCAGACCATATGCCAAGGCAAAATCATGAAGATCCCGATATGTTAAACGTGAACCAAGCCATTCGACGTGATGGGCGTTAAAGTCGCCGAGGATCACGATCTCTGCGGAGGGGATCTGCTGTAGCAACGAATCTGCAGCCATTTGGACGTGGTCGAATAGTCGGTCTGTTTCGGCATTACCGCTATGGGACCTATAGAGGCACCCGTAGACGCGCGGATGGTCGTCGCTGTCTACGCGTAGCCAAAGGATGGACAGATCCGAACCTTCAAGTCTGCCGAGGCGTCGAGAGCAGATGTCCTCTCTGACGTAAACGCAAACTCCAGCCCGAGGCACAAAGGAGTGTTCCAGTTTGTACCCCGGGTAGGAGAGATACGAGACATCAGCCGGAGAGGACACCTGCGTCTCGGTCAGAAAGAGCAGAGCCGGCCTCGCCGTCTCGAGATGGTAGTGGACGGCGTTTAGGTTAGAGTTAAATCCCCTGACATTGCAGAAATTCACGGACAGCGTGGCAGGGGTCGCCTTTGGTCTTGTTGCTCCGTTTGCCCCGAGCAGTTGTAGTCTTGAGCGGAATTTTGCCCCCCCCCCCCCAGAATACGCGGGGCAGCCTGAGCACCCACGCTCAGAAGTGGAGAAACATGGTCGTGGATGCTCAGCGAGGGATTCTCCAGGGGTGCTGGTACCCTCCTGGGGTAGTCGATCATTATTTAATTCCGCTACCATGTTGATGAGGGGGGGGAAGTGAGGTGAAGTTTTTTTTACACGGCGTCGTTTAATACAGAAGTAAGTTCTAAATAAAAGATTATCAGTTTCTAGAGTATTATGTCAATACACAAAACAATGTCTCAGTGGTTTGCTCTTTAATTTTTTGCACATTTTAATTCTTTTTTTGATTCTTCTACTTTTATGAATATCTGTTGTTTGGTTTATTTATTTTAATCTAATTAATATAAAATATAACGTCAGTCAGGTGACTGACGTTATATTAACGAACAACTTTTGTTGGCTTTAACTCATTTTCGAACACCCAAACTCGTGACTGGTTTTTTGTTTCGGGTTCGTATGCATATATCCAGGATTCGTCACCTAATACGATGTTGTATACAGCATTTGAGGATCCTGCGTGGAATCTTTCGAGAGTTCTGACGCACCAAGTAACGCGAGCCGCTTTTTCGCTCTTCACAGAGCGAATGCGGTATCCATCGGGAAAACAACTTTTTTTACACCTAATTGTTCATGCAAGATTATTTGTATTTGACTCATGCCAACGTCTGAAGTTGCTTGAATTTCGCGGTATGTCACCTGTCGATCTTCCTCAATCAGCTTACACACAGCATCAACGTTTTCTTGGGTGACAGCAGTTTTTGGATGACCTTGACGGGGATCATCACTGAGCTTGACATATCCACGTTGAAATTCAGCAAACCAGCGATAAATTGTGGTTTTGGATGGGGCTTCATTACCAAATGCAGAAATCATCCGGTTAACACACTGTTTTTGTGTTAAACCACTTCGAAAGTCATAATAAATCATCGCTCTTGAATTTTCTCGAGTCAATTCCATTTTTTCAACGACTAAACAAGTTTGACAAAACCTTGTGACAAGACCGAGAATCTTTTTTTTAAATAAATAAATGGTATTCGATTTTTAAAACCAAGAAGTTTTCAATTAAAAAGATTTTAATATGACAGGAACAGTGGAAATATTCCATTCCCGATACTTTTAGTGCAGCCTAGTAAAAGGAACAAATTTTTTCCTCTACTCAGGTTCAATTATAAAATTGCTTATAGCAGGTAAAAAAAATTTTACATTGCAAGTAATTTCTCCAGGCAATAATACTGCAGCGTTTGGGAAAATTAGTTTTCTCAGCAAAGCTTCACCAAAATATTAAAAAACAAATATTAAAATAACTGTTCGTACCCAAGTTCAAAACAAAACTAAGAAAAATAATAATCCGATTAAATGAGAATGGAAATATTCCCATCCTCATTTGATCTACCTACATACATTCCTATGTATTGATATAATATTTTGTGAAGTCATTGAACATGAGTAAAATAAACCGAACAGAGGCGAAGCTTCCTTCTGCATAGGCTGGAAACTATCGGTGTAATAGGTACAGCTAGCAGGTACCTTTTCGGAAGTTACTCATGAAACACAGCAGGTAAAAATGAATGATCTGTTTATGAGGAATAAAGCGAAGTTTCAAGAGTTCCACAAGGCAGCGTGCTTGGCCCGACACTATTCCTTATATACATAAATGATCTTTGTAACATTCAAAGCACTGGCAGGTGGATTTTATCGTATGGAGATGACACCGCAGCCGTTTATACTGGGGCCTCTTGAGCTGCCGCGCAAACTGTCGATGAACATAGTTTAACTAACATAGCTAGCTTTCTTAACGTAAACTCTATAACCATCATACCGCTAAAACGTACTTTATCTGTTTTACCCCATCAGAAAGATCACAACCGGGGGACGACTTTAGTATCAGGATTCATAGGTATTGCAAACCGTTTGTTGGTAGCTGTGATCGTCAGAGCATAAAACGAATCAAATTTACAATTTATCTTAGAGTAACAGTCACACATTTGTAATATAGGAAAGGTGTCAATGAAGGAGACGTGTGGTTGGTACTAAAACTTTAATTAGACTACCTCATTATTCTACCTTAACACTAAAGTATATTAACGCGGGAGCACTACACTACACCTCCCACCGACAAAAGAATAAAAAATATGCTATCTATATTTTTTTTATCAATTCTTAAAATAGATCCTTAAGATTATTCTAAAAAAGGTTAAAATCATTATGAAAACTATAATCTAAGACATATCTAGACCGCAAAAATGCATAGTCACAGTAGTATAACTGACATAATCAGGCATAATTATGTATAACATAAAATTATGTTTTGATTTTCACGAAAATTTACAATATTATTTATTCATATCTTTTATCATTTTGTTATTATGCCTACTATTTATCTAGTCAGGACAATAATGATAATATATATAAATTACGTGTCACGTAGTTTGTCCGCGATGAGCTACTAAACTACCAGCACACCGCGCATTTGTCCACGATGATAGTTTTTTTTTTTGACCATTAGTGACTTACATATTTTTTGCAAATTTAAGGATTTTAATAGGCTATGACAAAGGGTCGTCGAAAAGAGCAGAATAACGTCTGCCTGGCTAGTAGCTAGTACTTTAGCTATTCATTACACATGTATGTCATTTTTTTCACGTACACGGCTCGCGTATATACATGATCAAGAAAATTACCAATATCATTTAATTCACTTCCTTACATTTCAGTTCATGTAATACATTATTTAATTGTACCATAACTTTCACGTACACGGCTCGCGTACATACATGACCAAGATAGTGGACAATATTCCTATAAAATTCATAATAAATTATCATTACCCTCATTAAAATACATTAAAACTTATTCCGCATTTAATCGTGTCCGAACAACCTTAAAAAATTAATCGGCTATTAGGTTTTCCACAAACTCTCAGCTGATCAGGCTGATTGTATGTGGATTATACTAACCTCCGATAATTTTCTTTATCTTACTCTCGCCACTATACATTATCAATATTTTCATTTATAATTATGTATTCCGTAACTTAACCATATATTTAATCACATCTTTTACTTTATATCATAAAATAATCTCGTATAATATTTAGTTACAGTGTCAGTCAAGGATTGAGGACTCACAATATGGGAACACAAACTTTAAATCAATTAGTTGTGTAAAACATTATATACGTAGTGAGTTTCAAAATCGTATTATCCGAAGAAAATACTTTCATAATCTACTCAAATTAGTGCTGTTTTCCGAGAAAATAATAAATTATAATAGTTAAAAGCTTGTGATTTAAATATTCAAACAAAATAAAACCGAAAATAAATTATTACATTTCACATTAAGATAAACAGAACAAAGAAGTCAATGTTAAGCAACGTAATCATTATAATTAATATAGACAGATCTCCCGCAAATAGAGACAGTTTCTTTTAAATTTCAAAGTACAATAAGGCATCGTTTGTAATTACATCGGACTAGGACGACACGGTGTGATTCACGTCTAATTTCAAGATAACTTTTACAATATTTTATAATATGAATGCAAGTAAAATGTACCTTAAAATGATGGTTTTAAACATTTCCTTAATTTACACAGAAGTTTAGAAATAGTTACATTGTTAATATTTATGTTACTTTTACGTAATTCACAAAATGCATCAACTTTTTTTTTAAACTTGCTATAAAAATGCTTTTTTTTTTAAAAAAATCACTATAACAGCTATAAAATTCACAAAACGATAGATTAATTTATTCAAACATTATAAAAAAACAATTTTTAATATTTTAGGTAGGTTATTATATAAATTAATGATTTAATGCCTTTAGAAAAGAAAACAAAACAATAATAGCAAATCGGTCATAACTCTTTTCAAAATTGTGTACATTTAAATAAAATTTACCACATAAAAAACACACACGAAGTGTATCATCAGTGATATGTTAACTAAAAAATATGAAAAATTAATTAATGATAAACAATTGTAAATATAAATACGTAAAAATGTAATCTTCATATTATTTCATTCATGTTTTGCAGGACACAGTAATAGAAATAATATAAAACTATAACCGAATAAAATTGAATATAAAATCAAGTGCTAGATTATTGATTAATTTATAATTATTGCATTGTGCTTATTTTGTCAGTAATATAAATATTTAAAAAAAATTAAGTCGTGAATTATCTGATAAATACTTTCAATTTAATCATATTTTAAATACAGAAATTTTTATGCATAACTTTTTTTAAAAGCAAAAACAACATTAAAAAAATCTCAAATTATTAAAGTTTCAAATGGAATTAAAAATCACACAGATGCGAATTTACCTCTCAAATTCTTCTTTATTCTTTTCGGCTCAATTTTCACATCCTTCTGGGTGATGCCCGCTAAAATACAACTACTTCTTTCCCTTTTTAAATTAATATGCCGTATCTTGAAATCCATATTTTATTTTCCTCGTTCTTTGTTTACTAATTAATAAATTAATAATGTTCATACTTTGATTGTCTTCATAGTACTTTATTTCAATTTAAATTTTTTGAGTTAACTTCTTTAAATTATTATTGCGGCCACTTCTCGTATCAGTTTTTGGTTTTCTTGTCACATCCGGTAGTATGTCAATTCAATAATTGAATTTTTTTTTCTTTATATTATTTCTTTAAATTATTTTCCCATTTTATTAAAAAAAATTGCAAGCCGCGGCGGTGTGCTGCAACAATGCACGCGCACCGCCTGGCAGGGTCGCCATGTAATATAGGAAAGGTGTCAATGAAGGAGACGTGTGGTTGGTACTAAAACTTTAATTAGACTACCTCATTATTGTACCTTAACACTAAAGTATATTAACGTGGGAGCACTACACTACACATTGAAATAATTATCACTAGAATCAGGAAACTCGTTTGGATTTTCAAAGATCTGCGTCACGTTATGCCAGCGCAACTATTAAGAAATGTATACATTGCTGTGACAGAATCTGTCATAATTTATTGTATACCAGTTTGAGGAAGTGCCACGAAAACCTAATTATTACATTTAGAAAGAGCCTAGAGGTCGCTCCTATGTAATTTAAGTCCTACAAGTACCCTACAATAGAACTTTAGAGGTTTAGTGATTTACTCATGGTCAGAAAAATGTAAATATTTTAAACACAATTTACACCTGCATACGACACTCTCATTCACTCCAGCTATGTGCGTGTGTGAGTGTGTGTGTGTGTGTGTGTGTGTGTGTGTGTGTGTGTGTGTGTGTGCGTGTGCGTGTGCGTGTGCGTGTGCGTGTGCGTGTGCGTGTGCGTGGGCGAGGGCGTGTGCGTGTGCGTGTGCGTGTGCGAGTGCGTGTGCGTGTGCGTGTGCGTGTGCGTGTGCGTGTGCGTGTGCGTGTGCGTGTGCGTGTGCGTGTGCGTGTGCGTGTGCTTCGCGTGTGCGTGTGCGTGTGCGTGTTTGTGTGCGTGTGCGTGTGCGTGTGCGTGTGCGTGTGCGTGTGCGTGTGCGTGTGCGTGAACATGTGAGTGTGCGCGTGCGCATGCGCGTGCGCGTGCGTGTGTGTGTGTGTGTGTGTGTGTGTGTGTGTGTGTGTGTGTGTGTGTGTGTGTGTGTGTGTGTGTGTGTGTGTGTGTGTGTGTGTGTGTGTGTGTGTGTGTGTGTATGTGTGTGTGTGTGTGTGTGTGCGTGCGTGTGTGAGTGCATGCGTGCGTTAGGTGCGTGCGTGCGTGCGTGCGTGCGTGCATGTGCGCATGTGCCGGAATTTTGACGTCACGCGTCTAGTTTATCTATACGTTTCGGTTTTTGACGGTTTTATTTTTAATTCTGTTTAACTTCTGTCTAAAGAACTTAGTGTAAGTTAAATTTTTAATATTGGTGCCTAAAATATTTTATATTCATTAAGGGTAAAACGAAAAGAGTACAAAAGAAACCATATCTGCTTAATTGAATCTGAAAATCCGATTCATAAAATATTTTGAAATTCTGTTTTCTAACCGATTGCTTCTGGAGTATAGAGTTTTTATCGTCGTAGCCCCTCATTAGAATTGTAACAAGGATGCAACATAAATGCATCGATCGAGCGTCGATTGACCAGAAAGGGAGGTAATTCTAATTTTATAAAAAAATGCGGTACTCAATGTTACAATACAGAAATTCTCGATATCGTAGGAATAGTATTAAAAACTAAAAGGACCCAATAATAATACAAATCGATCTTTAGGTAAAATATGGTATTTTAGCTTATTTTTATTATTATTACGATACTATGTACTACAAATTATGAAATAGTGGTACAATTGGGATAATTATACTACGAAATCCGACCCTGGTTACGTCGTGTTTTGATATGACGTTTGTATTATGAAAGATGCGCTACTTTTTCTTGTATGAAAAAGTTATGAGTAAAATATTTAGACGGGCCTATCCTTCCTTTTGAAATCATTGGAAGGAATAAACAATTTATTTATTTATTATTCGAAGGTGCTTTCAAAATTTTTACCTGTTTTTGAAGGGTTGACACAGGAGGATAATATTAAATAAAGAAAAAAAAATTTTTTTTTTGTATTATACACCTATGATAATTACTCTAAATATTAAATTTTCATATTTTTTGTTATTGAATCATTCGTTGTGCCTTTTAGTTGTATGGTAAATTTTAAATGTAATATATAGTTTCTTTTTTAAATAAATCTAATAGAAAGCACTCATATGGCATATACAAGCTTGCACACGTTTTAATTTGACGCATATGTGAGATATTCTATCTACAATATTAAAAATATTAATTAAGTACTAATTACCTAGTGAAGTTTTTGGGATAGATAAAGAATGGTTTATTTTTATTAACTTTATTTGCTTTGAACAAGTTACAATATTATTGCATATGCTAGTAATAATTATTATTAATTGTATATAATATATGTTCCATTATTGTTCATGCACACATTACATACAGTATATCTTTATACTTTTTTATATTTTACATGACACTTATTTTTACTCATTTGTTATTTTTAAATCAAACTTGAAACGAATACAAGCACAATGCGCGACATGTAAACTCAGCGTGTACACGTCGCGCATTTTGAGCACTAGCCGTGCCGGCTTAAAGCAGTTTCTCTATGTATGTGACGAGTCACCAGTGCTCACGCACATACGCGCCTTAATACAATACAATACAATACAATACAATATATTTATTTGCATTCCATAATGTAGAAATTAATAATGTTCAATTTTCACAATATGGACCCTGTCGGGTATAGCAAATTAGAACAGAGGAGGACGCAAAAATGTTTTATTATTCATTATAATTATATTATTCATTATATTTAAATTATTCCTTATTATTATACTATCATTATTCGTGTTATTCATTCATTTATTTATAGTTTTCATTATCATTATTACATTTGTCATTCAGGTATTCATATAAAGTATAATAACATTTATTGATTAGAAACACTTTTAATTGTCTTATAAAAATATGATCATTTGTTTCGTTTTTTAATGAGTTTGGTAGTTTATTATAGACAGTTATTGACATTATGTAAGGGCCTGAGGAAAAGAGCTTCATTTTAGAAGTTGGTAGCAATAATCTATTTCCGTGTCTTAAACTATAAGCCGTAATTTTAGTTTCTCTTTTTACGTAGAAATTAGGGTATTTTCGCACAAATTTGCATAATTCCAATATATAAATACAAATTAGGGTAAGAAGTTTAAGTTTTTTAAAATGAGGACGGCAACTTGCAGTTCTTTCTATGTTACACATAATGCGAATTAGTTTTTTCTGTAAGATGAAGATGGTGGTTGCATCTGTACTGTTACCCCACAGGATAATACCGTACCTTAGCCACGCCTGTGCATAGGCATTGTAAGTAATTAACGCGGTCTGGAGGTCAGTTGTCTTTTTTATTTCACTTAGGGCATATACAAAACTAGACAATTTGTTACGAATTTTCTGAACGTGAGATTTCCAGTTGATGTGACTATCCAAAACTATGCCGAGTAGAGTGTGCTCATTTACAGTCTCGATTTTTGTATTTTTGTAAAAAAAATTAATTTTTATCGGCGCTTTTTTGATAGGGGTAAAAAGGCAAAATTTTTGTTTTTTTGTAGTTTATTTCCAGGTTATGCTCTTTCATCCATTGGTCAGTATTTTCAAATATTTTATATAATATATCATTTACGTTATTTACGTCACGACAAGGTGCTAAGATAGAGATATCGTCCGCAAACATAACACATGGGTTAACCATAGTTTCACTGAGATTGTTAATATATATTAAAAATAATAAACATCCCAATACACTACCTTGGGGTATTGAAGCATTTACAATTATTTTATTTGATCTCACTTTTAATATTTTATTATTATCAAAGTATTCTATTTCTACATATTGTTCTCTATCTTGTAAGTATGATTTGAACCACCTTAACCTTGTAGTAGTGTACCTATCATAGTGCGGTTGTATAAAGCTTTGCCTCTGGTCGGTTTCTTTACTCATGTCATCAGGACGAAGTTCTATTAAGGCTGCAGAAGAAATACATCGACTAAACAGGAGACAGACCACGCTCTCACAAATCACCATCGCAATATAACATTGGAAGTTAGTAACGAGAATCGAAGACCATTTTTACTAGTAACGTGGCATTCCATCTTGGTCTTCGGGTGCGACAAGGCATCTGCATTTTTATTCTTAATCGAAGATAAAAACAAAGTGAACTGTCGTTCGTCACCCGTATTCGTAAAAAATATTGTGTAGTGGATGTGTAAGAATATCCACTACTCCATATCGTCCCGTGTCGTAAGAGACGGCAGAGGAAAACTGAAAAAAAACAAAAAAGATGGGCTACCACATCTTTTTGACAACAACAAAAAATAATAAATAAAAACTGTGGTTGCCAACCCACCCATCGTGGCATTTGTTACAAATTCCAGGAAATCTATGTGGTAGGCCTATATACCAGCACCATTGCACTGTTACAAATTATTTTTGATAATTAATTTTTACTCACTTGATACAAATAACATGAATTACAGGCGAATTTCCACCACTGAGAGACCACTATGGGAGTTTGTGTATAAGTGAACGTGTATGTATGTTTATTACCTTTATTTTTTTTAATTGAGTTTAGTGATTAGTAATTTTACATTAGGGAATAGAGTGAATGGGGCACTACACTCTATTGTGAAGAACCAGAATGTATCGAAAAAGGCACGTATGGTAATTCATAATGCTGTGTTAGTCCCTACTTTAATGTATGGTAGTGAAAGCTGGGTGTGGCAGAAGAAGCACGAAAGTAGAATAAATGCTGTAGAAATGCGGTCTTTAAGGAGTATGGTGGAGCCACGTGTTTAAGGCTGCCGAAAATCTAGTTCCCCGGTCAAACCTCAAACCTATTACGCGAGATATTAACTAAAGTGGACTGTATTTGCGATTGCTTCTATGCTTATGTAAAAGCGACTACTATAGCATGCGGTACAATGCACTCGCTCTTCCCTAAACTAAAACTATTACTTGCCAAATCGATGAAAGGAATCCTGCCTGATGGGGAGAACACAGAATTGGAGCGGTTAAACAATTATTAAATATTAATCAGGCAGTAAATTAAGGAATGTTGACTCACCGGGGTTCTTCTATCCTTTAGAGCACTATAGCGGCGATTTCCGGAACCTCCTCTGGACAGACACTCTGGGGCCCCAGGGGTGCGTCAGGAGAGAAGCGTTGTAGTTCAACGACGGCTGCGGCGGGAAGAAGAGAGCGCGCGTCGGTCGCGCGTGTCTTATATATCCTCGGGTCCGATGATTACGCGATGTTCTAGAATCGTCTTCTTTCCCCTCCCACCCCATCACCCCGATGTGTCGATAGGAGGGTACGAATGATATCGTTTGGGAAAGGGAATAATGATTCGGCAAGTTCCTACCGTCAAAAATAAAAACGCGAATGGTTTTCCGCGCAACCATCTCCCCCGCCCTTGAAGGATTTCCTTCAAAAAATAACTAAACAACTAGAGCTAAGATCAACTAACAAATAACTAACTAACGCTAAGATTACCTAAATTCAACTACAATTTTAATCTAGAAATCTAATTTAAATTATGGAAGAGGCAAGGGGCACAAACGGACAACAGGACGTAGGTAAGACCCAACCGTGGTCTTAACGCGAGCTATCCTAATTACTCCGTCGGAACCGGGAAAGACCTCCTCGACGATTTCTAACGGCCAGTGGAGAGGCGGCGTATTCTCCTTAGTGAGCATAACTACCGTTCCTACAGCTAAAGGCTCTGTCGCTGTGTTCCATTTTTGCCGAGACTGCAAAGCATGCAAGTATTCCATCCTCCATCGTTTCCAAAACGATTGCACTAACCGATCTAATAATTTGTGGCGTGCGGAAATGCTAAGTCTGTTCTCATCCATATCCGCGGCGGGCAGATACCTTAGAGGCGTTAAATTCAAAAAATGTGCTGGAGTTAGAGCCAGCGGTTCCGAGGGGTCACTAGATAACGTCCGACAAAGTGGGCGGCTATTCATTACGCATTCAATTTGAGCGAGCACCGTACTTAGCTCTTCGAAGGACAAAATTTGATCTCCTATTACTCGGTATAAGTGGCTCTTTAGACTTTTAATATTAGTCTCCCAATTGCCCCCAAAATGACTCGCGGCTGGGACGTTCAGAGACCACTCAATGCGGTTCTCGGCTAGAATGTGAGCGAACTCCGAATTATAATACTTGCTAGCTAAGAGCTCATGTAGTTCCGATAGAATACGTTTTGCACCGACGTAGTTCGTACCGTTATCCGAATATAATTTACTTACAGGGCCTCTGCGGGATAGAAATCTTTTAAATGCACCCATAAAGCCTGCTGTGCTTAGATCACCCACGAGTTCTATATGCACTGCTCGAGTAGTTAGACATACGAAAATGCAGACGTAAGCCTTTGTGGATCTTATACCGCGCCCGCGAGTGAGCGTGACCTTAAACGGACCAGCAAAATCAGACCCGGTGTGCGTGAAGGGCTTTACTGATTGTATCACTCTGCAAGATCTAAGTTCCGCCATTTCCGGAAATGACGGCTTGGGGCGTGCCCGAAAGCAAGCTATACATCTGTGCACCCGATTGCGTATTAAACTACGTGCAGAAAGAATCCAATAATTCTGACGCAAGATCGACATCAATAAATCGGGGCCAGCGTGCGAGTTCAATTTATGATGATAATCGACTAATAAGTTCATGATATGGTCTTTACGCGGTAAAACTATAGGGTGCCGTTGGTCGAAACTCAATTGCGAGTTGGACAAGCGTCCACCTACCCTTACAATCCCATCCTGTAAAAATGGCTTAAGGCGTTGAAAGGCGCGACTACAAGCTCTATTCGATTGTAATCTTGTAATTTCTTCGGAGAAGTGCGCACGTTGAAGTTCACGAAATACTAGCGACTCGGCATAGTTGTAATCGGATGCTAAGATATACGAACGTCGCGGTAAAAGCTTCGCGAATCGACAAACGTAAATTACGATACGTAATAATTTCGACCAAGAGGACAAGCGGTTCGCCAGAGCAATAATTGGAGAAACCTCGCTCGAAACGCTCGCCACTAGAGCGTGTCTCTTCTCTTCCGGCGGTTGTGACACTGACGAAGGTTCGAAATCGGTTATTGGCCATTGTGAGGGATCCAAGTGAACCCAAGAAGGTCCATGGAACCAAAGCGGGTGGTCCATTATTTGCATCGGGGTGAGTCCCCGGGCTAGACAATCGGCAGGGTTTTCCTTACCGGACACGTGATAAAAGTTCCGCGTTTCTAACTCGTCTTGGATCTTGGCCACTCGGTTCGCGACAAACGTATCCCAACGGTGGGGTGAAGAATGAACCCAACATAAGGCGACGGTGGAGTCGGAAAAGGCAAATATCCTTTCTATGTGAACTCTATCCCTACATGCGCCGATAACTGTGGTAATAAGCTTGGTGAGTACTAATATTGCGCAAAGCTCTAAGCGCGCCAGAGAGACAACCTTACGGGGGGAGACTCTCGACTTAGAACTAATGAGGCTAATCGAATTTCTACCATTATTCTGGACATGGAAATATACAACGCCCCCGTAAGCCCTCTCGCTGGCGTCTGCAAATCCAACGACCGTTATGCTGCTATTTCTATCGACATTTATATGACGCGGTATTTTAATTTCTCTTAGTAAAGGAAGTTCCTCTCTAAAGCGCTGCCATAATCGAACAATGCTGTCAGGCGGCGAGTCATCCCAATCACATTCAAATAACCAAAGTTGTTTAATCAAAAGCTTAGCGTACAATACCACAGGAGCTACGAAACCCATGACGTCCCATAATCTAGCAACGCATGACAGTATTGTGCGCTTTGTGCATTTCTCTACGGGCGGATTTACCTTAAGGCTAAACACGTCGGACTCTGGTGACCAACACAGACCGTACGCGAATTACTAGTCCACTTCACAAGATCGAATTGACCCGATTTCATGAGCCTTATGACTTCGGCGGTGGTTAGGGTGGCCTCCTCCACGCTATCGACCGAATACACAAAATCATCCATATATAATCCGCTCTCAATTGCCCTCTTAGCTTTAGGATAAGAGGGACCTTCATCGTGAGCGAGCTGTCTCACCGTGCGTAACGCATGAAATGGGCTCGACTTTAAACCAAAACAAACGCGGTTAAATTCAAACACCATTAGAGGTTCCTTTGGGTTGAAGCGATATAAAATGCGTTGGAATCTACGGTCGCATTCACGGACCCCTATGCAAAGAAACATTTGGCGAATATCGGCGGATAGTGCTATACTAAACAAACGAAAATTGACTATTATATTAAATAAACTGCACTGTAAATTTTGCCCACTATAGAGGATATCGTTAAGCGACAGGTGAGTGCTAGTTTTAGCACTAGCGTCGAGCACTACACGTAATTTAGATGTAAGTTTGTCCTCTCTAATGACTCCGTGGTGTGGTATAAAATACGACGGTGTGTCTTCGTAGTTATCTAATTTCGAAGCCACAAGCGATATGTAACCTTCTCTTATATATTCGTTAATGACGCCGTCGTAAGCTTCCTTTAACTGGGGCGAAGCGAGCATCCTACGCTCCAAGCTGTAGAAACGCTTTTCCGCCATTTGACGCGAATCGCCGAGAGATAAAACATCTCCTTTAAAGGGTAGCGCTACACTATATCTACCGTCGCGATCACGAACGGTCGTGCGGACGTAAATTTCCTCGCATAACCTGTCATCTGGACTAGCTATAGGTGGGACGTTCACCTCCTCCATCTCCCAAAATTTGCGGACTAACGACTCGAGCGGTTCGACAGCCATACCACAATAAGAGGTTGCCGAAATACTATCTAGGATGGGGGCGGAGCCAAGGATCACATAGCCCAATACGGTTTCCAGTGCGTAAGGCGCGGTATGCGAGGAGTTGCCCCTGACCTTATTGTTTAACAAAAGATAAGGGAAAAGCGATGCCCCAATGAGCATGTCTATGTTTCCAGGAACGGCGTAAGTGTCGTCTGCTAGAGGCAAATTTTTAAATTCAATCATTGCCGAGGTGTCAACCGAAACGGTTGGCAACCGTTCAGTGACCCTATCTACTACTAGTGCATTTATATCAAAGTTAACATTACGATCTATCCGAGAATAAAATTTTAAATTTATATATCCCTGTGTCGCTTTACTAGTACCTCCGATGCCTTTAACTACAGGACATGAAAGTGACCTATTTATTACTAAACCTAAGCGCTGACAACATGCGTCGTGTTATAAAGCTATTTTGGGCTCCGCTGTCCAGCAGTACACGGACGCTTTGTTCGTTTCCACGCGAATCCCTAACCAAAATACGCGCCGTACCCAGTAACACGGTTGAAGGAGGTTGTGCTCCCATATTTGCCAATGAGCACAGACATCACCAGGTCGACCGCTAGAATCGTTGACCTTAGTAGGGGTGAATTCCTTATCCGCCTTACTTGACGCCGCTATGTTGCTATTTTCAAAATGTAATAGCGTGTGATGTTTCCTGGCGCACTTGTTACATACGGAACTCGAATTGCATTTTGCAACTAAATGCTTATCGCTTAAGCAGTTCAAACATAGATTGTTTGTCTTTACTAACTTATAACGTTCGCTTGGTGAATATTTACGAAAAGTCGCACAATTATATAAATTACCGTGTTTATCTTTACATACTATACAAGTATGCTGGAGTGATGTCGGCGTAGCGGTTACGTAAGTTAACGACCCTGCTATTTTAGATGGTTGAGTCTGTCTACGGTCGACGCACCTTTTAATCTCCTGTTTAACGTTCGGAGAGCGCTGCATCACCTTTATTTGATCTCGCACGAACGATGCTAATGAATGAAAGGAAGGCATCTCCGAGCTACGATGCTCCATTTCAAACGCACGCACGGTGTCGGAGTCTAATTTCTTTAATGCTATATGGAGAAACACCACGTCCATAAGGTCATCAAACTTCAAATTCTTAAGTGCAGCCACCGATGCCACAAATTTATCGAGAAACTGCTCTAAGCCGTTGATGTTCGCGGATGATATAGGTTTAAGATCGAATATCTGGTTCAAATATTCGGAAGCTAACATTCTCCTATCTTCATATTTAGTTTTAAGCGTTTCAAATATTAATACGTAATTGTTTGCTGTAGGTGTAAAACCCGAGCAGATCGACTGTGCTCTGCCACTAAGTTTGCTAATTAAGTAATATAATTTTTCAGCGTCCGATAACGATGGGTTGTTGTGTATATTGTTTTGAAAACTACTGAAGAAGAAGGGCCACGTCTTAATATCACCATTGAATACCGGAATATCTATTGGCGGTAACCTAATTGAGTCACGAGGGCGTACCTGTATTTCCGGCTTTGCTTCGCTTTGAGATTGTAGGAGTTTTGCAGTTCTTTTTACGCGACACAACATATCTTCGAATGCCAGCAGCGGTTGGTAGTTCACTATGTATTTCGGGCCGCTTTGTAATTCCAAATGATTAATTTGGTCTAATATTCTTTCGTAATCTATCCGCAAAGTATCTATCGTTCCGATTTCATTCAAAAAGGCTTCCCGCACTGCCTCTATATTAATGTTCTTTATATAATTACTTATATTCTGCACACGCGAAAAGAGTATGTCCCTCTTGGCATAAAGCGTTTTAATTTTGATTTCACTTCCACTAACTGCCATTTTAAATTATAATAATAAAGTTATATTAATCACAATTAATCTCACACGCATAAACGACGTAGGATGAACACTCGGCGTGCCGTATTACGTAATCAGATCGAACACCCGTTGCGGTCGAGTCTACGCGTCGTTTGCTAAACCTAATAATTTTATCAAAATTGTGGGTAAGCGTATCAAACGGTTGCTATCACACCGTTTCAATTGTTTAATAAATTACTTTAAATTTAACCAAATACGAACGCTATTAAATGAATAATTCTGTTTGCGAGTACCAAATCAAATTTTTAATTTAAACGAACACTATTTAAGTCTATTCCATAAATTACAGTGCGTTATCTAAACAATTAATTTAAAATTCGACCAGAAAATGGTTGGATAACCACTAAACACCAATCCAGATCCTGCCGAAGTGACCATAAAATGGTGGAGCCACGTGTTTAAGGCTGCCGAAAATCTAGTTCCCCGGTCAAACCTCAAACCTATTACGCGAGATATTAACTAAAGTGGACTGTATTTGCGATTGCTTCTATGCTTATGTAAAAGCGACTACTATAGCATGCGGTACAATGCACTCGCTCTTCCCTAAACTAAAACTATTACTTGCCAAATCGATGAAAGGAATCCTGCCTGATGGGGAGAACACAGAATTGGAGCGGTTAAACAATTATTAAATATTAATCAGGCAGTAAATTAAGGAATGTTGACTCACCGGGGTTCTTCTATCCTTTAGTACACTATAGCGGCGATTTCCGGAACCTCCTCTGGACAGACACTCTGGGGCCCCAGGGGTGCGTCAGGAGAGAAGCGTTGTAGTTCAACGACGGCTGCGGCGGGAAGAAGAGAGCGCGCGTCGGTCGCGCGTGTCTTATATATCCTCGGGTCCGATGATTACGCGATGTTCTAGAATCGTCTTCTTTCCCCTCCCACCCCATCACCCCGATGTGTCGATAGGAGGGTACGAATGATATCGTTTGGGAAAGGGAATAATGATTCGGCAAGTTCCTACCGTCAAAAATAAAAACGCGAATGGTTTTCCGCGCAACCAGAGTATGTTAGGGTTGAATCTGAATAACAGGGTGAGAAATTGCGTGATAAGAGATAAATGTGGTATGCAAGATGATGTTGTGACCAGGATTAAGAAAGGAATGCTTCGGTGGTTTGGTCACGTAGAAAGAATGAATGAGGAAAGAGTGACAAAGCAAATTTATATGGCAGATGTGAACGGCAGAGTCGGGAAGGGACGCCCTAGAAGAAAGTTAAAACGGCGTTCTTAAGCGTCTCGTGGTGCCCGAGCCTCACAGCAGCTCTGACTTCCAGGTCGCGGATGCTGTCGATGAATGTCTGCACCAGGTTCCCTTCAACGAGCGCAGGTACAGACCGGTATGCTTTCCGCACCAGCTTCTCCACCTCTAGAGCCTACTGCTGCAGGTTTTCGTTGATGCGCTGCACGCGATCTTTAAGCTGCGCATGAAAGACATGTTCCAGGTGAGCGTCGCCATATCTCGCCTCCAATGCCTCAAGGAGTTGCTCATAAGTCACTTCCTCCCCGAGAGCTTCCAGAACTGTTAAGGCTTGGTCGCGCAGGCCTAGTGTGAGAGCAGTCATTGCCTGACTTTTATTCCAGCCGTTCGCCTTCATAACAGCCTCGAACTGGATTTTGTAGGCTGACCAGGAAGAAGTCCCGTCGAACGGTGGCACTTTGAACTCACGTAGCGAAATTGTAGTAGCTACTACGGGAGCTGTAGTTCCATCACCCAGTTTGAGGTCGTCCAGCGTTTTCTTCACGTCAGCCACCACGTAATCAACCCGATTGTTCACTTGGTCGATTTGGGTTTTAGCTTCCTTGATTTGGGTTTCAGCTTCCGACAGGCGGTTGTCATGTTGAGCAACCCTATCCTTCACCTCCCTTATCTCTTTCCCAAAGGTAGCATGAAGGTCCTTCATAAGGAGCACCTGCTCTTCCGACCGACGAGCCTGTTCCACCTGCTGATCTTCCAACCGACGGGCCTGTTCCTCCTGTCGGCGGGCCTGTTCCTCTTGTCGGCGGGCCTGGTCATCCTGTCCGCTCTGCAGCTGCTCTTTCAACTGACGGGCCTGCTCCTCCTGTCTGCGAGCCTGCTCCTCCTGGCGGCGAGCCTGCTCCTCCTGTCGGCAAGCCTGCTCCTCCTGTCGGCGAGCCTGCTCCTGCAGCATCACCATCAGAGCACCTAAGTCAGGTGCTGCAGATGTAGGAGCTACCGACGGGCCTGCAGCCGGTGGCTGGCCTTCCGACGTCTGCGGCGTTGCACCACCAAATCTTCGTTGGTCCGTCTCCTGCTGGCGTTGACTTCGGGTACGCACACCCTCCGTTTCCTCCTTAGGTAAAATCGGCATGATTTTATCCCACTTCGGGCACCAATTGTTACGAGCTGAAGGTTCGTGACAATAAAAATTGCCGATAAAATTACCTAAATTAACACTTTAATTTACTTTACACAAATTAAAACTTAAAACACTAATAATTAAACACACTAATTCACTTTATTCCGCTCCGAAGCTTCGCTTGTTTCGCAACTTCAATACTGCCTCGATCGCATCTTGCAGCGCCTATTTATTTAAATTAGCAAAGAATCATCCGGAATATTCAAGTAAATGCGCGCAAAGGGACGAGTGTGCGAGTGTAGATTTTCTAGAAACTTAGTTCTTCGGATGGCGCTGTCGGTTGAGAGATTTGTGATGTCATTTTCTGCAAAGCTCCCCTCGCTCTCGTTCCTGACACTAGATGGCACTAGTTGACTTATTCACGCAACAGTACCCTTAAGCGACGAGCATGTATGCGTAGATATATGGATGTAAAGGAGGCGAAAGAGGTATGTCAGGATCGTGTCAAATGGAAGTCCGTAGTCTCTGCCTACCCCTCTGGGTGACAGGCGTGAGTGTTTATGATTATGATTATGATTTTACATTAATTATTTATTTATTATTAAACATCTGGGGCCTGGTACCCATATGTACTCCAGCGCTTCACTGCATGGCAATCTTGCCTTCCATAGTAAATTAGTAGGCTGTTGGTATTGTCAAGGATTCTAATCTTTTGCATAATATTACTTCAAATTTGTCAACACGTGCCTCAACAGACATACCTGATGCGTTGCGAAAGTGTGCCAGCCTCAACAAGATTCTGAATCCATTGTATAACTAAATACGTAGAGTACTGAGTAGTCCGTAAGTATTCATCCACAGGCTGCAAGTGTAGAACGTTTGACAGTAAGCTTTGAATAATGTTATCTTTAATTCATTCGTACACCTAGCAAGTCTAAGGGAATGCATATTTTTAACATTAAATAAGGTTTCTAGGTAAGTACGTATGTCTTAAACATAAGTTTAACAAGAGTCAACACCAGTATGGTAGCACAGAACCCTTAAGGCGCAAGTCGGACTCGAACGTGACCGGTTCTTAGTTAAATTTAACAGTTAAGTCGCGAGTAAAACAGTGCAGCTAGCAAATAACGAATTTCTTAATATACAATTACGTTTTACCTAAGCAAATTTTGATAGTGTTCTATTATTTATATTGATTTTACTTAATTTTCGGCTTGCTTGTGGTGGCAGAGTTAGAGGATGATAGATAACATATCATACTGAAAAAGTCAAAAATAAGCGACGACTGTATGCGAGATATATGGATGTAAAGGAGGCGAAAGAGGTATGTCAGGATCGTGTCAAATGGAAGTCCGAGTCTCTGCCTACCCCTCTGGGTGACAGGCTGATCTCCCAAATATGGCAGTATATCCATCTCGTTATATATCAAACTCATAATAATAATGATGTCCTCCAGACCGAATTTCGGCCACGGCGGCCTGCCTCAACGGAGGCTAGCCAACGGCACAGGATAGGATTATAGTGCCCAAGTGTATGCGCAAGCACAGGTGCACTCTCTATTCCCTCACTCTCATAATCCGATGGGACGGTAAACCGACACGACCGGAGAGAGATCAGGCGCAGGACCAACGGCTTTACGTGCTTTCTGAGGCACGGGGGTGAGACACCACCAACTTCCTGACTCCGGGCAGCTACTAAAAATTTTTGACAGAAAAACTCAATAATTGATTTTTTGGCCCGACCTGGGATTCGAGCCCAGGACCTCATGATCAGCAGTCTTACAACTACAACCGCTAGACCAACGAGGCAGTCAACTCATAATATACCAAACGTTAAGTACCTAGATCCAGACAGTAATTGGTGACTGCGGCAAAAGTGCGAGACATCCGCAACTGCAAACAACTTATACGCATGCCGACCGTGACAGTTCAGATCCTGCTGTAGACTGATACTGAAACAAAGCATATTTTTTTTATTATTGGTGCTATTTTAGTCTACTGTATGATTTTTCATACTTGTTGATGTTAATTTACGCGTAACTTACGGGCGTTTCGAGAAGTTCCAAGAACAAGACGTCAAAAACATGCATAACCCGAGATGGGAAGTGAATGGGGAGCGATTAATTATAGCTTACACTCAGATGCTTACAGAGCAAATCATTAAAATGTCGTGTCGGTGCGATTCAGTTTGCTTTGACCTCCACAATCCATTTCGTGATTGTAATTTCTTTTTTTTTTTAAATATAATGTAGATTACACACAGAAACGATTTTAGTAAAAAATTTATCAGGTATGCAATAAACAGTGGCATAGTATTAGTTTTTGCCGCCCGGGGCTGCTATAGCCTAACCTGCCTTCCATAAGTTTCCGAAATATCTTGAATAGTATAAAAACATTAAGTCTTCTGTAGTTTTGCATAATATTCAAAACTTAATCAAAAATGTTTTATATAATATGCCGCGCATAGCACCTACGGCCTCCGCCTTGCTACACCAATGGTAATAAAGTGTAATTCGTATAAACACATTTACATCATTTCTTTTACTAGTGAATGAAACAACACTGTTAAATTAATTATATCATATAACAACAGCTTTAATAGGATAGAACTGGAGTTAGGAATTCACATTAATGTACTACGTGTCGATTACTACCAATAGTCTTTAAGAGCCGAACCTGCAGCGACACTGAAGATTGATTTATAGGCTCTCAGTACATAAAGTGACATAAATTTGCTACTATATAGTATAAATAAGATAAAAAGCCACAAATTTTATTAGAAAGTTTAATAAAAGTAGCACTACGTCTACCACTCGTAACTCTCTCTCTCTCTCTCTCAAATCTTGTCTACAATATTGCTTTTATACATATAATATTATTTTATCCTATGAAACCTATAACTAAACTATGTAACAAAATTTAAAAGTCCGGACAATTTATGTCTTTATATAGAGTTTTCGTTAGCAGGAATGAGTAGAAAACAACAAGCAAATATACGATAAAATAATATAGTTATTGAAAACTTTTGATACTTAAATAAGAAAATAGATAAAAAATTATTTAAGAAAAATGAAGGCTTTATACTAATATAATATTAGATTATATTATGTACTCCGCATTGTACTGGAGAGTTTGCCACCCACACATTTTTCAGATCCACATTTTACAGTCGCAGCCGGCGTTAATTTGTAAAACATACCAATTTCAACGGTATTAAAAGTGTTGTCGGGAGAGTTCCGCCCCTGTCGACGTCTCCTCAATCCATCCGTTCGTGACGTTTCTGTCGACATCACAGACTTCTCTACTCATCTATCCGGATTATATCGTGACACCTTTTAAATTTTCCGAGTAATCTTTCCGAGACCTTGAAGTATGTGATACCCAGCTCTTCGAAATTTTCAACGTTTGATTTTACAATAAGCCCAGTGATGGCCGAATTATTTATGCTCTCTTCTAATCTCATTCGATAATTAATGTAGGTAACGTACTTTAGCGTCAACTTTCCATAGGGTGGCTCACAAGTGAGCTCAATTTTATCCATTACTTGTTTTTAATATTTCGTCTTTTGGGATGGCATTTTCAAGCAATTTAATTCATAATAACTATCCAATGTAGTTTCTGTATATCCCCTCGTTTTATGAGCTAATAAGTTAATCGCTACGCTACAATGTAAACGTGAGCACAAACAAGTCATGAGAAAGTCATGAAAGAAATATACATATAGAGAAAGAGTGTGTGTGTGTGTGTGTGTATGTATGGATGAGTATTTGCTAAGTTAAGTTAAGTAGGGAATCTGATTTGTAACCCAGTTAATATTGATTTAACTTCTCCTTTCCTTTACATTTTTCTTGTTCACTCGTATCTTTTCAGTTAATTATCAGTACCGGTATGTTCTGTATTTGACGGTTATGCATTTACTACGACTAATCGACCAATAAACAAAGCTCAGGCCATTGGTTTATGAAAGAATATTCATTCAAATATGCCGAAACGAATCCAAAGTCTGGTGATAGGCAACAGTATATCTACATTAAAGTTTTATATTGCAATGGTAATCTACAATATCTCAATCCTTCTTAGCACACCGTGGTGTACTAAGACAAATATTTTCTACAATTTAAAAAGTTGAATGTTGCTAGTGAATAGTCGGGGATAAAGAAGAAGCCTACTATCATCTGAATGTAAAAGTGCACTAAAAGAATTGTAAATTAATACGCGTGCGGAATTTTGCGATGGATTCAACAAACGACGTTACCAACAGGTAATACCTGTGTTTACAACTATGTCCATGATGTATAATAAACTGTAGCGACAGAGGGACCGCACTTTGTGGCTATTAGTCCATAATCCGTTTTATAACCCGCCTCTCCCTCGTTTCGTGTACAAACTACTCGAGTTAGTGTAGGAGATGAGATGGTATTCCTGACTTAATTTTCTTTTTGCAAACAGGTGTTTTTAATGAAGTTGCCAAGCATATTCTCTTTATTGATTCGTATTGTTTTTTAAACATAATTTAAATAAAAAATAATGTCTAAATTCTTAGATAAGTACGATATGAAAACGGATTCTTTATTATAAGTCCTAACAATAATGATATCTCAATAATACATTACACGTATCCCGTTGAAATATTGCAGTAAAATCTTTTTTTATAAAAGAACTAATTTACTTTATAATACCAAACCTATTATTATCTTTCTTCGCATATCTATTTAGTCCCAAACATGAGTATAAAACGCGTTAAGCGTTTCTATTGTCTATCGCTTATTTTAATATAATAATAACTGTGTGAAATTCGTGCTACCAATGTATCAAATACGCGGTGCTAATGGAATTAACTTAAAATTTGTTTATAGCGAATACTTCTTCATTAGTATAACAGTCAAATTCTGAACAGGAATATCTTCCAATTTAAAAAGGATTTGCCATCATTTCATTTGCATAATTCACTGCCATCCTTGGCAGATGATTTTATGATCGCATTGATAAATGCTCACCGTCGCCGACCTGAGTATTACATGTCGTAATTATATGTAATCTACCGAAGAATATTAGGTATCTCTGGGACGAAATTGAATGTGACGTTTACGCCATCACCACACCGCAAAATATAGTACAACATATAAAATTTAATTTATTTACTTTGTGTATATCTGAAAATCTAAGTTCAGCAAAGCTCTTTGAGACCCAGAAAACTATAAAAAAATAATATAATATATATATATATAACTATATTATAATGTATATATATATATATATCTTCGATTATATATTCAAAAACTGGGGTGAAAAAATAACTTCCTCATTTTTTGAAAACCATTGATTTTCATAGCGCGAAGTTAAAAATGGAGTTTTATCTTTTCGCTCGATGACGTAGTTCACTCATTTATTTCAATGCTTCATTCAGTCCAGAGATTAGAACGAGTCAATGAGTGTAAGGAATAAGTAACAAAGGACGCATTTAGGACTTTTGATTAATTTGAGATTTGTGCGCAATATCGGTTAAGGATAAAGTAGACTTAAAATGTTTTTAAATCGCACGCCTAACTTAATAAATAGAATGATGTATCTCTATTTTCCTTCATACTTTACAGGCTGACTGACAATCGTAAAAAATATTTTCATAAATTAAAACCTATATTATTATGTTGTAAAAGCTGTATTACGGATATATTAAAACCTATATTGTATTGTAAAAACTACATTATACTGGGCCACAGCATCCACTTAACACAGACTAAGAGGAGTAGGGATACTAGCCACTTACACCACACAACACACACACACACACACACACACACACACAGTCTTGTGCTTGTTTGTCACATTCATTCTTTAAAAACCAAATTAATTTAGGTTACAAATTTCAATGATGTCAATGTAACTGACAGTCCAGATTTTTGAGGATTGGGTATTTTTCTTAATTATTACATTCAATATAGGGCCAAGAAGATTTTTGACACATAATGTATTTTTAAAGTTATACTGGGGCCATGCTGAAAGCGTTTGACTGGTACGGGCATTTTAAATGCAAAATTAGAAAAAGTAACTCATATAAAGAAATGAGTATAGAAATAAGTAAATAATATTTATTCAGATGTACCTAGATTCGGAGATAATCTCCTATTAAGTAAATCAATAAATACGCTAACAGTTTGCAACGAAATCGGGTAACTTTTCTCGTTAACTAATTTTCCAAGTTAACTCGGCAGGCGAAATGGCGAGACTGATGAGATTAAAACTCGTAACTATGCAGATGTTTTAAAACCTCTCTCATTTTTTTATAAACTTTACTATGATAACGGTAAGACGTTTGAACAAAATATTTTAATTTAAAAATATTTAGTATAACATCTTAATAAACGCTAATTTGTAACATTATGAATTTCCCTTGCGCTAAATAAAAAGCAGGCATTCAAATGAATGTAGAAAGGGTAAATAAAGTTAAGTTAAGGATTGTTTAGCCATGTTTAATTTATTACAGAATGCAAGAGTGTATAAGAAGTTATTTAAGAAGTTTGGTAGAATGTTTAGTTCAAATTATGTTTCTATTTGTATTCCGTAAAATTATTCACAGGCAACTATAACACGCTGTCATGTTTTGCATTATTATAATTTTTACAAGCCCCATTTGAGTCAATGTAATTAGTTAGCTAACATCCGATTTCCTATTATTATGTTCAAGCACCTTAAATAATACTGTTTAATAGATCTTCATCATTCTTTTCATTCAACCCTTCACAAGTACACTCCTAAATAGGAATAGGCCTTTGCCAAGGAATTCCTTAAATCAGGATCAGGACCTTATATCATTTAAATTTAACCATCCTTCCTTTTACAAGACACAGATGTGTACCTACTTGATTAAGAATGTGGTTTTCCTTACTCAAGTAAATCCCACGTCAACCAATCTTATCCAGGATCACACCTACCATTATATCAAAGATGATATAACGGATATGATAAACTACAAGTTCTTCCAAAAAATACCGTTTCCTACCAAGGATTAACATTTTTAAAAAGTCATCTCAATTTCTATAAAAAAAACTGCAACTAAAACTATGTTACAACCTTTTTGAGTCCAGTGATTATTAAAATTATAACCAAAATCAAAGCCTTTTTAATTTCTTTAACCGTAAAAGCAAATAACTATATTTAAGCAGGAAAGCAATAAATCGTGACCTATTGAAGCCACACGATGTTTGTGAAACGTTAAAAGGAAAAATCAACGCTTCGTAACAGAAGGTCGGGTCCGTAAAAATAGATTCGTATACCTATTTCAAAGAAAAATAAAATATATGTGTTAGCCAGTGTTAGCACCTAAATATGTAAACTTACTTAATTTCAGTATGGACGTTTACTTTTTTTAGGTATTTAAATTAAATTATAAACTGTACTTAACACTCAATGTAGCGAAATGAAAGTAATTAGGTACATGTTCCAGATAAACAAAGGCTATAAATATATAAAGGAATAGTATACATAACTATAGTTTTTTAACAAAGACATTTTTTGTGCCTGATTGTTATTGGTAGTTTTACGGGGTGACGACGCATCTGTGTGGCTTTCTTCGTTCGAAGTTGTTTGCAATTGGGCTGCTGCACTAGACTGTTATATACGTTATAAAAGAAAAAGAATATTTTTTTTACTCAGTTTTAAAATTGTTTAGAGAACGTCAACAGATATATCGCTAGTTATATATCGCTATTAATTTTTTATATGACAGTGATTGAGGAAATCAATTTTCTCAGCAAAGCTTTACCATTATTTAAAAAAAAACAAATGATTGCGCCAACGCACACCCTTGTATTTCATATTTTTTGATGTGTTTATTAGTTGAGTTGGCTGGCATAACCTCCCCCGCACTTCCGTTCCTTCCCCGCATGGGCTTGCCTAAGCTAGGTACTGGTGGACGCTTCTTTGATCCTCCAATGAGATCCGCCACGGTGAAAGGGGAGATGGCGGGAGCTATAAGAAGACGTGCGCCGCCACCGCCCCAGTTCCGTTCCGTTCAGTTCCGTTTGCGCGCCGCCCCCGAGCGGTCGTGCACACAGTTCTTTCGCGCCTCCGACCCTTCGGTAGCGCAACCGCTTGCCCGCGCGCCCCGCTCTCCCCGGCTAACACCGGCCGAGCAGACGCCGTTGGTGAGTCACTTTGTTTTTGCATCGTTCTTGCCCCCCTTGCTCCGGCGGGGAGGCTCGAGCGCGCTTCGCTTGTTTTGTTTTATTATTTTTAATTTTTCTGTTATTGTTTTTGTTATATTGTTATTGTTACTGTATATATACTGTTCTTAGAGTAGATCGTCTCTTGCTCTTCTCAGAGCGAGCCCTTGTTCTTTTCAGAACATAGGGACCCCAGCTTCTGGGAATAGATCGTCAGTCCTCCCCATCTGCCCCTAAGGCCCTGTTCTTCTCAGAACAGGGACCTCCAGTTTTCTTAGAACTAAACGTCACCCCCCCCCCCGTCAACATGTCTTCCATAGACATAAGCACACTCATAAGCCAGGTTGCGGCCACGATCGTACAAATGATCCAAGCCGCAGGAATACCTACAACCGCCCAAATTGACGAGACCCTTCTCGCCAAAGCCATTTTCCCCCCCGCTGCCCCTAAGGCATGTGTACCCCCCGCCCGCCGTCGCTGCTTTCCTCGCGACCCAAGCGGCTGCCCCGCAGTCCGACTCACCCGGTCCCCGACTCCGATATGGAGCACTCGGACGCCACGTCCGTTATCTCATCCTCCCGGAAGAGGACCGCCCTCAGCTCCACCGGCTCCTCGGATCCTTCCGACTCCGAAGGAACCATAACCGACTCCCAAGCCGAATTCACGTTAGTGAAATCCAAGCGCGGCCCGAAACGCGCTGCCACTTCTCGCACTCCCCCGCCTCAGCGGCCGCCGCCGCCCGCACTCTCTCCGCCGCTGCCTCTACCTCCGCAGCTCCCATCGTTGCCCCTACTTCCGCAGCCCCAAATGCTGCCGCCTCACAGTCGAAAGACATTACCGCCAAGCCAGCAACCCGCTGCGCTCCCGAACTGGCCAAAAACCAAGTCCCGCCCCCTGTCTTTCTCAGAGACAAGGCGAAATTTACTCAATTGTCCAAAACCCTCTACGATAAGGGTTTCAAATACGACCAAGCCACTAATGTCGGCGAGGCCATCAAAATTATACCGGCGTCTATAGAAGACTTCCGAAACATAACCCGCCTATTCACGGCCGAGCGTGTGTCCTACCACACATACGCCCTTGCCGAAGAAAGGAAAGTCAAGGCAGTCCTCCGCGGAGTTCCCTATGAACTCGCAAACGAAGACATTCTGGAAGACCTCAAATCCCAAGGCTTCCCCATTGAAGGTGTGCATAAAATGCACAGCAGCAGGGGCGAAAGGTTTAACCTCGCCCTCCTCGTTCTCACCAATGTGCCGGAGGCGAAGGCCATTTTCCGCGAGGTACGCACTGTGTGCGGCCTGTCGCGTGTTAAGGTCGAAGCCCCTCACCGGCGCGGTTACCCAGCGCAGTGCCACCGCTGTCAACTTTATGGACACGCGGCAGCCAACTGCTCAGCTCCACCCAGGTGCATTAAGTGCCTAGAACCCCATCACTCGAAAGAGTGCCCACGGCCCAAAAACGCCGAATCCCCACCCTCATGTGTCCTCTGCGGACAAACAGGCCATCCGGCCAATTTTAGAGGTTGCCCCTCGCGCCCCTCGCCCACCTCCGAGCCGCAAAGCTCCACCACAGGTCAATGACCGAACCTTCCCGGCTCTTGTAAGCCGCAAGCCCAGCCAGGGCGAGCCCCTACCTCAGCCCCCTCAGGGCTCATCTCAGCCCACACAGGGCATCTATCGGCCCCCACAGGGCCCTCCTCGGCCCCTTATGAGCCTCCCGCTCTCTCAGCCAGCGCCGCTCCCAATAAACCCCTGGTTCCAAAAGGAATCAAATATCCCGCGGCCCTCCGCCGACCCAAAAAAACAGACAGACTCTGTTGTAGAGTCTCTAAACCTAGTGTATAACACACTCAATAGAATCAATTTGGACGAAATCCTCATCCTTGCGGATAAAATGAGCACAGCTCAGTCCCCTCAGGGCCGCCTCCTTGCTCTTACCGAGCACATCAACCTTCTAAGGTCCTTGTAATTTAATTATGCCGGAGCCCTCTGCTCCCGCAATATCTCACGGTCGTATCAAACCAAAGGGTTTGTCGCTTGTTTCATTCAATATCCGCGGTCTGCGAAATAACCTCCCAGAGCTTAGGCTTTTTCTACGAGATCGCGAAGCCGATCTCTTACTCCTACAGGAGACCCATCTCAGCCCCAAGGTCTCTAAAGGCCTTACTATTAAAAATTATTCACTTATACGTAACGATAGACCCGACCGCAAAGGCGGCGGTACTGCCATCTATCACAAAAAGTCCCTTCATTGCTCCCACATATCTACTCCGTCGCTTACCAGTATGGAAGCCACTATCACTAGACTAGCCATGACTGGACACCAGTCAATCGTTTTAGCCTCCTGCTATATCCCTAGCGGAACCCTCCCCGTCAAGAGTGATTTCGAAGCTATCCTTGCATTAGGCGACTCAGTCATTATGTTTGGAGACTTTAACTCCAAGCATACTGAATGGGCCTGCCGAACTACTACCAGTAGTGGCAGGGTGCTGCTCAATATCACTCAGTCTCTCGACCTAACTGTCTACAGCCCCCTCACTGCCACCCACTATCCCGACATTGTTACCTACGCTCCTGATGTGCTAGATTTTGCTCTAGTTAAAGGAATTTCCCTTAACCTTAGAGCAATCGAGCCTCTCGACGATCTAGGATCCGACCACCGTCCTGTATCCCTCCTTCTTGGCCATCAGCCATCTCCAACTCCCACTTCCAAAACCTACACCAACTGGAAGGGCTTCAAAAAGTCTCTAGCCTCGGCTATAGACTCTCCGGACCCTCCCATAACCCTTTCTTCCGATGCCCTCGACAGTGCGGGGAAAATAGACACCGCGGTCGAAAATCTCACCTCACTCATAACATCCTCTCTTAAAGAGAATGAAAAAGTTGTCCCGGTTGCAAAAACTAGTCTTCCCCTAGATATTAGCAACCTGTTAAAAGCCAAAAAAGCCGCCCTCCGTAGAGCTGCACGCTATCCCACTCCTGAATATAGACTCGCGGCCCACCGCCTTCAACGCAAACTGCGTTACCGCCTCCAAGACTACAGAGACCACGAAAAGGGCAATCTCATGGAGAAAATCTCTCCCTCTCACACAGCGTACTACCGGATGGCGAGAGCCCTCCGGATAGACGCTATAACCCATACTCCCCCCTCTGTCTCGTCCCGACGGCTCCATTGCCTTCGAAGACGAAGAAAAAGCTGAGTGCTTCGCGGACAGCGTTGCCGCTCAATGCTCTCCTAGCTCACAACCCACTGACCCCTTACACATTCAACTAGTGGAGGACGAGGTCCGACGCAGGAACTCGCCCCCTACCGCCTCTGACCCTATCACTGTGTCCAAAGATGAGATTTCATCTACCATCAAAGGACTTAAGCCCAAAAAAGCACCGGGTGCGGATGGTATCTCCAACCAAGCCCTCAAACACTTCCCGAGCAGAATCGCTTACTGGCCATTATCTTTAACTGCTTCGAATTCAGTTATTTCCCACCTCTTAAGAGGCAACTGTCATTGCATTCCCAAGCCAGGCAAACCTCTCCACCTCCCCTCCAATCACCGTCCCATCAGCCTCCTCAAGGCCATGGGCAACTTTTCGAACGAGTCATTCTCGTGCGCGGGTTCCCACAGACGGCGACCCTCTTGTCATCCCACAACAATTCGGGTTTCGAGCCAAACACTCGTGCCCCCAACAAGTTCACCGTATAGTGGAATACATCCTCAGCGGTTTTTACCCTCGCCGTCAAAAAACCATCGCGGTCTTCTTTGACATTGCCAAGGCATTCGACAGAGTCTGGCACGAGGGCCTTATCTACAAACTGTACGACTTAGGCCTCCCAGATCGTCTCGTTCGCCTTGTAGCCTCCTATCTGAAGGACCGTACCTTTCGTTTTAGACACGAAGGCACGCTATCCTCTACCCGTCAAATAGAAGCCGGTGTCCCTCAAGGCTCTGTGCTTGCTCCCCTTCATACATACTTCACCAACGACATCCCTATCCCGTCGAATGGTGTCAAACTAGCCCTTTTTGCAGATGTTGGGCAGACACAGTAAAATGTCCCTCCGCAACAAGCGAACACTATATAAGGTCTGCATACGACCTGTCATGACCTACGCGGCCCCCATTTTTGCACACGCTAAACCCAAAGCTATCAATGAACTTCAAATAGTTCAAAATCTATTCTGTCGTAGGGCCACTAACTCGCCCTATTATGTCCGTAATGCCGACCTACATCGAGACTTAGAGCTCCCAACAATCCAGCAGTTCCTCAAATCACTCTCTGAGAGATTTTTCAAAGCCTCAGAGTCCCACCCAAATCATCTCATTCGTGAGACAGCTGCCTATGCAGCCCCTATCCACACTCGCTATAGTGTGCGCAGACCGAGAAACTCTCTCTCGGACCCCCCCAACAAGCTTTCGGCTGACCTGAACTGCCTCCTGGCGGCTCGGGCCGAGCCTACATAACACATCCATTAATCTGCCTTAGTTAGGCACTTTTCTAAGCGGCTTTTCGCCGCTTGCGCCCTCCTTTCTGCCAAGGAGGGTCGCGTTCGTATACGGCTTAGAGATCTCTAGTCAGATCGTTAAGCCAATTCACAAAAGGTTGAGTTTAGTGGGTAAAAGTCTCCACATAACCACGCAGCCGGCTGCGTGGTATGCTATGAGCATTCTCAACCTCCCTCCCCCCGCTTTCCGGAGGGTTGCCCATATTTGCTTCGGGCGCAAAAAAAAAAAAAAAAAAAAACACCGCCCCAGTGCAATATAATTTTCGTCGTGTCCGCAAGCCGTCAACAGTTCGCAGTTGTAGTGCCCGCATGGCCACAGAGAGAGGCCGGTCACCGCTTCCCTCAAGTAAGTGCCCATCCCTATTTATGAGCTGTTTTATTTATTGTTCCTTTTCCGCAGCACCTTATCTCGCGTCGTGTCAGCCAACGCCGCAAATTAACATGTACATTGTCCCAAGCCAGCCACGTGCCATGTCCACCGTTTTGTTTTGGTTCCCTTTGAACCACGCTAATACAGTCCACTTGATCGTTCACCTCGCCATACCCTTTCATCACTTTCATACACCCAACAAGTATAAAATTAACAATTTCTATGCAAGTTCAAAACAAAAATAAGGAAAATAATAATCGGATCAAATGAGGACGGAAATATTCCCATATTTCCATTCTCATTTGATCTACCCACGTATATGCCTACATATTGATTTATTCTGTGGAGTCATGACGGACCTCTATTAAGGCTGGAGAGAAAATGGATCGACTAAACAGGAGACAGATCACGCTCACACAGATCACCAGTGCAATATAGCAGTAGAGTTAGTAACGAAAACCATTTTGGTCTGCTCTATCACGTGATGCCTACGTTAATAGTGACTATTAATATATATATATATATATATATATATATATATATATATATATATATATATATATATATATATATATATATATATATATATATATTAATGGATTCATCTGGTATTAAACTAATACATTACCTAGGTAACACTGTTGTTTTTATGTGGAATAAGAATGGCAAATTTTATGGTTCATAAACCGATCTCCATTAAGTGCGTGCGTGCGTGCGTGCGTGCGAGCGTGCGTGCGTCGTGCGTGCGTGCGTGAATGCGTGCGTGCATACGTGCGTGCGTGCGTGCGTGCGTGCGTGCGTGCGTGCGTGCGTGCGTGCGTGTGAGCGTGCGTGCGTGCGTGCGTGCGTGCGTCGTGTGTGCGTTCGTGCGTGGGTGCGTGCGTGCGTGCGTGGGTGCGTAGGTGCGTGCGTGCGTGATGCGTGCGTGCGTGCGTGCATGCGAGCGTTCGTGTGCGTGTGCGTGTGCGTGTGCGTGTGTGTGTGCGTGTGCGTCTGCGTGTGCGTGTGCGTGTGCGTTTGCGTGTGCGTGTGCGTGTGCGTGTACGTGTACGTGTGCGTGTGCGTGTGCATGTGCATGTGCGTGTGCGTGTGCGTGTGCGTGTGCGTGTGCTTGTGCGTGCGCGTGTGCGTGCGCGTGCGCGTGCGCGTGCGCGTGTGCGTGTGCGTGTGCGTGTTTGTGTGTGTGTGTGTGTGTGTGTGTGTGTGTGTGTTTGTGTGTGTGTGTGTATCTCATTCGTCTCATTTTGATTTTATTCGTCACATATACGTACGGGTTACCTAACACAAATACTCAAATGCATGCACGCACGTGCTTACAAACATAAGAAAGCTAGAAAGGTGCTGGATTTCTATAGATGGTGCTATTCTATTAGCTAGATATTCCTCATAGTAATTACTAGTATATATGTAATTACTCTAAGAGATATTCTAAAAAAATCTTGCAATAGTTATTTTTGTTTTTCAAACATTTACGTCATAGAGTAGATTGAAGAGTTTGCTACATTTTCCAACTATCGAAAAAGTAATAATAACTCATAAATTGATTATTTTACTAATGATATTTATTGCTTACAATAACCAAATACAAATAATGTTTTTCATATATTTCGTAATGTTTTAATAATAAATGCAATCAAATAGCTTTTAAATAAAAGAAAAATGGTTGAATTTAAATAATTTCTAAAAATCTTTGTATAGTAGGTAAATAACTGAACGCGAACTTGTCGATATTAAAATAAAGAAGAATGGGTTATTTTGAACGAATTTAATTTGAAATCAAGAAAAGGTGAAATCGCACTTTATAAATAAAACCGAGACATTTGACAACTTGAGCTGGACAGCAAATCATTAGATAATATGGCCTTACTTCAACGTTATGACGTCATTTTGGAAAACAGAGGTTAATTTATGAAATTCATTTCTGATAAAACAAACACCATCATCATCCTTGAAAACTTTTGGTATAAATTGGTATTTATTCTATCAGAAATTCTTATCCTTAAATGCTAAAAAATTTACAATCTCAAAACGTTTCAAATCAGCAAGAGATAATTTTCTTTACGTACCGAATCGATTGCTTCATTCTTATCTTACAAAGCTAAAAGCTTTCAGAATTAATTTCCATGGAAACTATGTACATGTTTGTAATTACGACAGTTTCGAAACTTGATTTTAGAAAGAGAAGGTTCTCCCTTAGCATATAACGCGCACGGAGGTGTGTGAGATGGAGCATCGTTAATATGGAGTTTAAAGAAGGGGTGCAGAAAGCTAAAATCAAAAATAAAAATTTAAGAAGAGGGGAATTAGTTTATTTATAGACATTGTTACCTGCGACGTAAAATGGATTCTGTTTGATAATCGCAAGAAGCACTAAGCAAGTTGTTGGATTCCGCCGCCGTTGAGCCGCACGTCAACTTATAGTGCATACGGTACCTATACACTTACTTCTTTTTTCGTTGGTTATATTTATATTGACTACTGCTTTCGATTTCGGTTTTCTGCAATTTGTTTTGAGATTTGGTTGAAGTTGATTCGATTTTTTTTGGCTATCGTTTTCGGATTCGTGTTGTGTCTTGAATTGGTTTTGTTGTTTTGATTTTAAAAAATATTTAAAAGGAATATTTAGTCCTTTTAGATATTTTACATTTGCTTTTAAAAAAATATTTAAAAGGAAATTTAATTTCTTTTAGGTATTTTAACGTTTTTTTATAAATAGGTTTTTTGTAACTTCATAATGCCTCGCAAACGTAAGTCCAGCCTTTCAAGAGTATCTTCTCAAAGACAAGCGAAAAGATTAGCTCGATCGCTAGAATCTTTAGAAGATGCTGAACTGAGAAGGCAAGAACAAGCAGAGCATCAGGCTGCTTTTAGAGCATCTGAGACACTTTCTCAACGTCAGCAAAGGCGTCTTAAACAGACAGAGCGTCAGGCTGCTTTAAGAGCTTCCGAAACACCTTCTCAAAGTCAGGAAAGGCGTCTTGAACAGGCAGAGCATCAAGCTACTTTAAGAGCTTCTGAAACACCTTCTCAAAGTCAGCGAAGGCGTCTTGAACAGGCAGAGCATCAAGCTACTTTAAGAGCTTCTGAAACACCTTCTCAAAGTCAGCGAAGGCGTCTTGAACAGGCAGAACGTCAAGCTACTTTAAGAGCTACTGAAACACCTTCTCAAAGTCAGCGAAGGCTATTCGAACAAGCGGAACGTCAGGCCGCCTTAAGAGCCGCGTTAACACCTGATGAAACTCAACACAGACTCATTGAGCAAGCTGAACGTCAATCTACCTAGGTGGATTGAAAAGTACTCGGCCTAACACAGATCCATTCAATTCTAAAAATCAAATCTACCCACATTATTTAGTTCAGTTCAGACTAGTTCATTGTGTGAAGTTCGAAACGTGTGCGATAATTAGTTGTGATTTTATAAATTTATTAACAAAGTAATCGGACATAATTTCCGCGAATGGAGCAAATCGAGCAGCGTGCCGTCATTAAGTACCTCCATAAGAAGGGGCTATCATCAAAAGCCATCCATGATGACATATTCAGTACATTAGGCGATTGTGCTCTGTCATATTCATCCGTCAAAAAATGGATAGCAGAATTTAAGCGTGGTAGAGAGAGTGTGAAAGATGAACCCCGCTCTGGAAGGCCTTCGACGTCAACTACTGACGAAAATATTAAAAAAGTACTTGATTTAATAATGGGAGACCGCAGATTAAAAATTAGAGAGATAGCCGAGATTATAGGCATCTCTTATGAACGAACTCAAAACATCATTGTCAACGAGTTGGGTTTCCACAAGGTGTCTGCGAGGTGGGTTCCGCGACTGCTTTCAGTTGAACAAAAAAGGACGCGATTGACTATTTCACGCGACTGTTTGGAGTTATTTGAAGCCGATGCAGATGGTTTTTTGAATCGTTTTGTTACTATGGACGAAACATGGGTTCATTACTGTACACCGAAAACAAAACAACAATCAAAATAGTGGAGAAGACCTGGTTCACCACCCCCTAAAAAGGCTAAGTCGATTTTGTCGGCAAATAAGGTGATGGCTTCAGTATTCTGGGACTCGAAAGGTGTGATTATGATTGATTATCTTGAAAGGGGTCAGACTATAAACTCTGATTACTACTGCACCTTACTACGTCGTGTACGAGAGGAAATAAAAGAAAAACGTCGAGGAATGCTCAGAAGAAAAGTCCTGTTTCATCAAGATAACGCCCGTGTTCACACGTCAGTACAGTCAATGGCTGAAATTCATAACTGTGGCTTTGAACTGTTACCGCATCCGCCGTATTTACCTGATCTGGCACCATCAGACTTCTTTCTGTTCCCTAACCTAAAAAAGCACTTGGGAGGTCAAAGATTTTCGACAAACGACGAGGTCAAAGCAGCTGTAGACGCATATTTTTACTCTAAGGAAGAATCATTTTTTTTCAACGGTCTAAATTCTTGGAAGGGGAGGTGGCAAAAGTGTATTGAACTTGATGGTGATTATGTAGAAAAATAAAAATATAACTGATTTAGTATGTGCTTATTTTCTTGGTTAGGTCGAGTACTTTTCAATCCACCCTCGTACTATAAGGGCATCTGAAACACCAGAACAGACACAGGCGCGAAGAGATGCAAATGCACAGCTCCAAGTTGAACGTGGACAAAATTTTCAAAGAAACAATTGGTCGGTTTTTAATGACGCAGCATTCAATTATGATCCGTTGATTGATTATAAAAATCACAGGTTAGTTGTTATCGGACTGATGGACAAGGCGTGTCGATTTTGCAGCGCTTTAAAATGGAAAGATGAGACCGCAGGCATGTGCTGTTCCAATAGCAAAGTGTCTCTTCCGTTACTTGGGGAACCAGAAGAACCTTTGAAAACTCTCTTTTTATATGATGCTAATGAGTCACGGCGCTTTTTAAACAGGAACCGTAAATATAAATCATGCTGTCAAATGACGTCCTTCGGAGTTGACCGAGAAATAATAATGCCGGGATTTTCACCTACATTTACGATGCAAGGGCCAATTTATCATAGAATAGGTTCACTTTTTCCAGCTGAAAACGAACAGCACAAATTTTTACAAGTATATTTTATGGGTGACGAAGAAATTGAGGTAGACCGTCGCTGCCAATTTATCCAGGGAGTTGAGAGAGACACAGTGTTCAAAATTTAAATATTCTTGCATGAACGTAACATTTTAGTCAAATCATTTAAAACTGCTTTAGAAAACCTACCTGAAGAGGATTATAAAGTCGTCATTCACGCAGATCGGACCCCTCGCGAAGAGCATGAAAGGCGCTACAATGCACCTTTGATAAACGAAATAGCAGCCGTAATTAGTGGTGATCAATTTTCTTGACAAGAAATTGTCTTGCGAGCACGTGATGATACGTTGCAACGGGTAGCCGATACACACAAGTTTTATGACGCTCTGCAATACCCATTGATTTATTGCTAAGGACAAGAGGGTTATCATTTTCAAATTCCACTCATTAACCCGGTCACAAAGGAGCCTACTCCGAACAAAAAAGTATCATGTGTGGATTTTTATGCGTATCATATGATGTTGCGAGAAAATGATTTTAACCTCTTAGCCCGGTGTAGACAATTATTTCATCAATTTTTGGTAGACATGTATGTGAAGGTAGAAAGTGAACGTCTCCGTTATATATCTTTAAATCAAAAAAAGCTGCGCGTTGAGAATTATATACATTTACAAGATGCAGTTTCTAGTGACGCCAATGTAAACCTGTTTACCTAAATCTCTGGGGATTTAGGTAAAATGGTAATTCTGCCCTCATCATTCGTTAACAGTCCCCGCTACCTACATGAGTACACACAAGACCCATTCGCCTATGTACGAACTCACGGAAGACCTGATCTTTTTGTTACTTTTACTTGCAATCCCACATGGAAAGAAATAACCGAGAAGCTAATGCCGTACAAAAAAAGTACTGCCAGACACGATTTAGTTGCTAGAGTATTTAGATTAAAAGTACAAAAATTAATGTATGTAATTAACAAAGGGAAAATTTTCGGAGAGGTGCAGTGCCTCATGTATTCAATTGAATGGCAAAAAAGAGGATTACCGCATGCCCACATTCTAATATGGCTTAAAGCCTTAAAGAGAAGTTGCGGCCCTGCCAAATAGACTACATAATAAGCGCCGAGATTCCGGATCCTGAGCAAGATAAAGAATTGTATGATACCATCGTCCGAAATATGATTCACGGTCCATGTGAAGCACGAAATTCAATATCGCCATGTATGAAAGAAGGAAAATGCACAAAGAAATTCCCTAAACAGCTATTAAAAGAAACAGTGCACAATGACAATGGCTACCCTTTTACAGACGCAGAGCTCCCGAAGATGGTGGCAGGAAAGTTACAATCAAATCTCGCTCTGGAGCGTTCGAAACCTTAGATAACAGCTGGATTGTCCCGTATTCGCCCATTCTATGTAAAATGTTTAATGCCCACATTAATGTAGAAGCATGTAGCTCTGTCCGCGCAATCAAGTATATCTGTAAGTACATAAATAAAGGAAGCGACCAAGCAATATTTAATCTCAGGAGTGAAGGTGACGCAAATCCCGTTAATAAAGTGCAGACCTTTCAAGCAGGGCGTTATGTCAGCAGTAATGAGGCAGTGTGGCGTCTCCTTGGCTTCCCTTTACACGAAAGGCACCCAACAGTTACTCACCTTGCTGTGCACTTAGAAAATGGAGAGCGTGTATATTTCACCGAAAGAAATTTCCAAGAAAGAATTGCATCACCGCCAAAAACTACACTAACAGCTTTCTTTCAACTTTGTCAAACTGACCCCTCTGCAAAAACGTTGTTATATTCTGAAGTCCTCCGCTATTATACTTGGAACACATCTAGGAAGGAGTGGAAACGCCGTATACAAGACGCGCCTGTTGCAAATTGGCCCAATGTAAAGTCATCAGATGCCCTTGGTCGTGTGTATACCATCCATGTAACTAATTTTGAATGTTTCTGTTTACGATTGCTGCTGCATCATGTTCGGGGTCCTACAGGATATAAAGACCTTAAAACTGTCAACGGTCAGGAATGCGCAACTTATAGAGAAGCATGTGAAGCTCTGCATCTTTTAGAAAACGATAATCACTGGGATGAAACCATAGAGGAAGCTGTGCAGTGCCAGTCACCAGCCAAAATTAGGGATCTTTATGCAACTCTCATATCATCTTGCGGGCTATCTAATGCACATGAATTGTGGGACAAATATAAAGAGTACATGGCGGAAGATATTTTGCGAAGGTTACAGCAGACACACGTGAACATGACATACAGTGAACACATTTATAATGAAGCACTTGGAAAAATTTAAGATAAAGTAATGGCAATGGTAGGCAAAAAATTAAGCGACTTTGGAATGATAAGCCCTCAGCGAACAACCGAAAATGAACTAAGTGATGAAATTATACGTGAAACAAACTACGATATACCAGCTTTGCAGCAGCAAGTAGCCGAATTCGTACCCCGCTTGCTTCCCGAACAAAAACGAGTTTTTGACAAAGTATTAGGACAAATTGAATCTGGAAATGGTGCACTTTTCTTTTTAGATGCCCTTGGAGGAACTGGGAAGACATTTTTGTTAAATTTATTATTAGCGCAAGTACGGAAAGATAAAAACATTGCTGTGGCCGTAGCTTCCTCCGGTATAGCCGCCACGTTGCTAAGCTGGGGCCGCACTGCACATTCTGTTTTAAAACTCCCTCTAAATCTAGCCCAGGAAGAATCACCGATCTGCAAAACACTTTAGCAAAAATAGTGCACGAGTTATAATGCTACGACAATGCAAACTTTTAGTGTGGGACGAAAGTACAATGTCGCATAAAAAAGCTGTAGAAGCACTAAATCGAACGCTCCAGG
This sequence comes from Parnassius apollo, assembly GCA_907164705.1. Taxonomy (NCBI): domain Eukaryota; kingdom Metazoa; phylum Arthropoda; class Insecta; order Lepidoptera; family Papilionidae; genus Parnassius; species Parnassius apollo. The sequence continues at coordinate 2,339,199 of CAJQZP010001367.1, forward strand.
ATTGGCGCAGCAATACCCATGTAATGGGAGGAATGGTGGTTTTACTGACTGGAGACTTTCGCCAAACTTTACCTGTCATTCAAAAGGGCACACCTTCAGATGAAATTAAAGCATGCCTCAAGTCGTCTATTTTATGGAACAATGTGACAAAATTCAGTTTAACTACGAATATGAGAGTGCATTTGTATAATGGTATCAATGCTGGAAACTATGCTGACACGCTATTAAAAATTGGCGATGGGTGGTTGGAAACGGATGCTGAGGGCTGCGTTAAATTAACGAGAGATTTTTGTAATTTAGTACAGAGTCTTTCCGAATTAATTGCGAGCGTTTATTCAGATTTAACGAATAACATGCATGAAGACAAATGGTTATGTGAAAGGGCGATTCTTGCACCAAAAAATGAGACCGTTAACAAAATAAATTTTAATATATCTGTTAAGCGAAGTAGCAGGAGAAATAACAGAGTATTTGTCAGTAGACACAGTTATGAACACAGAACAGAGCACTTCATATCCCGTAGAGTTTCTAAATTCTCTAGAGTTGTCAGGTGTGCCCTCACATAAGCTTCAATTAAAATTAGGCGTCCCAGTCATGCTAATGCGAAATTTAGATGCTCCTCAGTTATGTAACGGTATAAGGCTGCGTGTGACACATCTTGGACGGAACATAATCGGTGCTACAATTTTGACAGGCGTAGGAAAAGGTGAAAATGTTATTATACCACGGATCCCTATAATTCCCACAGATCTTCCTTTTCAATTCAAAAGGTTGCAGTTCCCTATTAAGCTCAGTTTTGCAATGACAATTAATAAAGCGCAAGGGCAAACGTTACAGGTAGCGGGGGTCAACTTAGAAAAACCGTGCTTCTCTCATGGTCAGCTGTATGTAGCATGTTCGCGTGTGTCAGATGCCCAGAATCTCCACATTCTTTCTTAGTCTTAAAATAGTGTTCAGTTAGTTTTTTTTTCCAAAATTCTCACAATCAATTAAACAGAATTCCACAGATCTTCCCTTTCAATTCAGAATTTCCTATTTAGCTCAGTTTCTTTTCAATTCCAAATGCTGCACCTCTGACGGACCTATTAAGCTCAGTTTCCTTTCAACTCAAAAGGCTGCATCTCTGACGAATCAATTTAGCTCAGTTTCTTTTCAAAAATCTGCATCCCTGACGGATGATTATGCTCAGTTTCCTTTAATTAAAAAAATTTCCCATTTCCATTTGGAATAAACAGGCTATTTTCATGCTTTCCTATACGCTGCGTTTCAAAACATTTAAATAGGCTGACGGATCAATTTTGTTCAGTTTCCTTTTAATGACCGCATCTCTGACAAATCTATAAAACTCAGTTTTCTTTCAATTCAAAAAGCAATGGATAGTTCATTTCCCAGTGACCATGCGGGCGAAGCCGCGGGTAACAGCTAGTAATAGAAATAATCCTGATAATTGCACATTTCACTGCTAAATTCTCAAGACGTCGTCACTGCTATAACGCGCCTATTTTCGGTTAAAATTTTTGTTAACCGTATACTGTGTAAAATATAGAATATTTTCGATTGTTTTGTTAATTTTGATATTTTGTAAAGAAAAAGTCACGTTGTTGATAATTTGCATGAATTTGGAGAATACATGTTTAAACAAAATCTTTTCCATGTACGCTAGGGATTGACTTAATTATATCAAAATTAATATTGATATTTATCTTGAATGCTTAAAATTAATCTGTAGGCTTGGCCACACTACAAGAAGGAATGAAAATAAATGCTCGATTTGTGTTCTAAAAACGTAATTTTAATTGGCCGTTTGTCACACAGATTCCCTCTGGACTATATAATTAGAAAAAAATGGTTAAGGTTAATTGGGTGGGTTGGTTGGAATCCAAATAAGAACTCAACAATTTGCAGCAAACATTTTCTTAACAAGTATTACATAAAAAGCAAAATAAAAACAATTTTATTTAAAGAAGCTGTTCCTACATTATTTGTACCAATAAGTAAGGTGGGTGGACCATGGAAGGCCATGCTCCTTCGAAGGCCAATTATTAAAATGTCGTAGTTATTGCCATGTGATGACAAATTCCTTCTACTTACACAAACACCCATCGGACTGAAAATCACAGACGCAGCTGCGAATCGCTCGCGCTACTATTTTGGTAGTACGGTCCCTCGCTTCATTAATTTCGGGTATCGACGACGTTAAGATAAGGTAGGTGTACCATGGAAGGCCACACAAGGTTTATTTACTTGATAAATAAAACTAACAAATATTTGGTTAATACTTTATTTTATTACTTAACATATAAACCACTTATTTTTACTGTAGATTTAATCGCTATTTATTACACTTTGGTGTTAAATGACTGATTTATTATAATGGCCTTCTAAGTAGCCTTGTTCCTAGCAAGGCCCTTTGAAAGAGTTCAATGAAACTTAAGTTCAATCAATATTGATTCAATCTGCAATTTAAAAAAGTGGTATATTAGTTATGTAATAAAACAAAGTATTACTTAAATATTTGTTAGTTTTATTTATCAAGTATATAAATGAATAATAACCGTTTATTTGTTAGAGTGGCCTTCCATGGTACACCCACCTTATAATATTCATCTATGTTACACATAGATAAATATCAGAGCATTCTCTCTGAACCACTGTCAAATGCTGCTCCAATGGTGTATCATTTAGTTAGTATTTTGTATAAGTAATTAAATAAATTCTATTATGTTATTTGGTTCTAAGGTATAATGGGACTGACATGTTAAAAATAACGAAAGTCCCTAAAAAAAAGAATTAAAAAAGTATGATATTGTAATATGTCAAAAATTTTACTTCAAAAACTAGATAAAAATAGAGAAAGACTTTTATTCATTATAAAACATTAATACATAAATAAAAAATCTTGAAATTATTATATTTCAGCCATTATGAACCTTACTGAGTATTCTACATATCAACTAAAAAAATGTATAACTTTACTTAAGCACCCGCACCTCACGGTCACAATAATACAATATTCATAGCATCACGCTATTTTCTCCAGAGGGATGAGCGGAGCTTTGGATTAAAATCCTAAGTCACAATGATAAAACTTTTAGTGTGGGAAGGTATAGATATTTAGCGCCTGAAGCGCCGCTAGACGCCCGCGCATGAAACTCGCGGTTTAGTTTGCCAGGATAGTATAAATTCCGTAATATTTGACACTCACAACACTCGATGCCCAATTCATGCTTGATGCCCGACGATATTCTGCCGAGGACTTGATAGGGTGGTTCAACACATACAGCGTTAGTCGTGGTTAATTAATAGCTGCGCAAATCAATAGATCTGCGAAATAAAGTTGCACTTGGCGTGGTCACTAGTCAGTCCATGAATGGGTTTGACCGTTTTCTTAATATACCGAGATTAAGAGAATAGAGAGTGCATCTGTATCCTCAGACACTTGGTGCACTTTAATATCTCCTGCATATTTGGCTAGTCTCTATTAAGATCATTATGTTTTTAAAATTCATGTAGCTAAAATGACAATAAGTTTATTATTACTTTATATTTTTCAGAGACAGCTGAAAATGAAAGTAGCCTCATAAACATATTGGCCTTTAAACAGAGCAATCTTATTGAACTGATGGTTCCTACAAGTTTCCTTACATAATTTATTAAGTTTAAAGTAAAAATTGACTAATTTTCTTCGGTGGCTTATAGTAGGTTTTCATGGAAGCTCGCTTCAAAATGTAGCCAATCGTGTCTGTGACTCCTATGACGTATGGTAGTACAGCGGGCAAACCGCTCGACCGTGGCTAGCTTCACTCGGTCACTGTGACGTAGTCATAGGACCCGAAGCTTGTTGTCTTGCAATACTTGCTTGACATTTTGCAGCTCGAGGGCCAGATTTTTTCTGTCACAGATCCCTTGTGCTCCCTGAAACAAAGATTTTCCCATGGTAGCTAACTGTGAAGGATGGTGGTAAGATTTACCGTTGAAATGTCGGTTGGTATGGGTCTTTCTTTCACAATGTGTATAGGAAAAAGACTTATACCAACCGATATTTAAACGTTGAGTAGCTAACTGTGAAGGCTGGTGGTGAGATTAACCGGTGGCTTTTGTACTGTGTGCTAAAGCCTTTTCAGAAACCGAATTGTTCGAGACGCTGTAAGCCGTCGAGTCTATGTGCGTGACGATTCGTAATGACTCTCGAAAACAACACGTAGACGCGGCTCAGAAGGATATTCGGTCTTTAGTTTTTCAAGAGAGCGTTGTCACCTTTCTTGAAAAATAAGACCACTGCACTTTTGCTCCACGCCTGAAGAGTAGTGCCAGCATGTATGATGGAATTAGAGATCTTTTGAAGAACATCAGATGCCGGTTTTCCACACGCTTTCAAAAGCTCCGCTGTAGTCCCATCTTCGCCTGGGGACTTGCCGTTTTTGGCAAGTTTTTGGTTGCTGGAGAGTCATTCTAATCTCGCTCAGACTGACGTATCATCGAAATAGTGTCGGATAAGACTTGCTTCGTTACTCATACTTGCGTGTGGCTTCAACGATGACGTGTACAGCTGCCCATGGAACATCTCAATCTCACTCAAAATCTCGGGTGTCCCGGAAACGATGCTGCTACACTCGGTCTTCAGATTTGACAGTTAGCTCTTCCTGGCAGACAGATCTCAGGCAAAGACTGGAGCCCTGGTTCCGCTTGATCGCTTCTTCAATACGAGCAGCATTGAAGAAGTTATTGTAGTTATAACATTTAAAGTTATCGGAAGCGTTAGAATTATCATATCCATATTAATGCGGTCAACGCTTTGAGCATTTGACTTAATTCCCATTATGATTTTTGCAACTACATTTTCATGAACTGGCATTAGCTTAAAAGTATCAGATATACTGTTTATACTTTCCAAATTAATTACATTAGATGAATAGGCGATGCTTGTTCCCGGTATACTCAAAAAGTGACGATTGATTGCGTCAGGATCACTAAAATATTCTGGTAATTCATTCGAATTTTTAAATGACGGTGACGCAAATGACTTCAAATTTTTCCATAGAACATTTGTGTTATGTAAATGTTGATTAATGTGGTAATCAAAATGTGCCTTCTTCTCGGTATAGAGAGTACTGCTTACCAGACTTTTTGGGGTCTTATATTGAATTTTATCTCTCTCAGTTTTTGTGTGACGATATATTTTATTGTGCGCGCTATCTCGGAGCTGCATAATGTACTTAACATTACTCGTGAACCATGGCAGTTGTTTCTTACGCATAATTATTAAATTCTCTGGAGCATGTTTATCAAACAAATCTATCTAAAATGCGTTTGGAGAAAACAGAAACCATATCATTCACACAATTGTACCTAGTAATGCTATCCCAGTTTATGGATTTAACTTCCGACCCAAAATCTGATAGATTGATATTTTTCATAGGTCTTATAATTTGCTGCCTTAGAACTACCTTAGATCTTTTAATCTTAAAATCAACTAATATGATAGCATGACCACCAAGTGCAGGAGTATATTTTACATGTAACCTTATTACCCAATCAATTAATGTAGCACTCTCTTGTGTGAAATGGGTAGGAAAAATACAGTTTTTCAACCTAGTATATTGCAAAAATTGATTAAGCTGTTGCGTTTTGTTGTCACTTTCATCCAAAATATTTATATTGAAATCTCCTAATAAAATTATATTATCGAAATTTGAATACAAAGTTAAAGTGTCTGTAAGAGAATCAAAGAACCTTTCAACATTTACCCATTGTGGTCGATAGGCCGTTCCAATTAAAAGCTTAAATTTGTTAATGGATAGCGATAGGCACTGCTGCTCCACTTTATCAAAGATAATATTATGGGAATAAGAACGAGCATTAATCCCTCGTTTGATGTAAAAACCAACACCACCACCTCGTGTCCTAGATATGTTACAAGAACGGGGAATATAACTGAAACGATAGCCGGGAACTAACAGAGCATAGGCATCTTCACCAGCTCGTAGCCACGTTTCGTTTATCACCATAATATCAGCAAATTCACGTAGCAGAGCTGCCTGAAACCCATCGCTTTTGCTTCTGATCGGCCCAGCATTATAAAGGCCAACTCTTAAACTTTTACTTTTAGTAGTAGCCATATTGTAATAATATTTTTATCACTTCGTATATAATCGTCGATATGTTGAACACAAATAATTAAAGAGTATTTATAGTAACATATAATATTATAATTTGAACTGACTAGCATCGGCATGTATATAATTATTTTCAATATATCATCAAAAAATACATACAAACAAGCAAAAAAATTTACAAAGTATTCGCACAAGAATGAGAATAAAATAAGGTAAAAATAATTATTAAAAAACTATTCAAAATAAAAAATAAACATATTTCTATACCTGTACTAGCTAACAAAAGAAAGTAAGTAAAACTAATTAAGTAAGCTAAAATAACGTTAACTAATTCCAAAAAAATTAACAAAGTCATAAAAATGTTTACGCAATAATATAGATTCTGGGACAGAAACTTTATTAGCACATAAGGTTAGAAATACTTCTACAAGTACAATATTGCTACTGCAAATTACTGCAGACTATGGACATAATAAAACATGGTATAAAACATAGGAATTAAAAAGTATGAAATAACATGTAATCAATAATAAACTATAAGATATAATAAAAAGCACACTATTATCTAACATAATGAACAAAAATAAAATAGTAAGGAGCCCCAAAATACATTTAACATTTTATAGAAATTTTTGAACAGGGTACACCAAAAATACGTTCAATATCCATTTCGGAGTTTACTATACGCGCAGGAATATTATGAGAGTCTTCACGCTAAACATAAACACGACCCCTCTTTGTCCATACAAATTTCCAATTTAAATTTCGAGCACTTTCACGTGTTTTAGCAAATAAAATGCGGTTTGTTTTAGTTAAACGTTCATTAACATAAAAAGTAGTTGATTCGTGAGGTGGTAGTCCTAGGTCTCCAGTAGTAAGCGTACGGCGCACCCGAACATTTTTTAATAAGTGATCGCTGGTGATCGCGTAATGTACACAAATGTATTTCGACACCATTTAGTAGGGCTTCTTGGTCTTTGTAGGTTATTTGCTGCTGTAACTCCGTAACAATACTCTCCAAGTGTGTATTTGTTTGAGCAGTTTGACGAAATTCAATTTCTTTATGAATGCACATGTTTTCATTCTCGAGTGCCTGCACTTTTTCACTAAGGGTATTGACCTCAAGCTTTAAGTTACACACTTCTTGTGTTAAAGATTCAGTTATTTGCTTGAAATCACTTTCTAAATTCTTTAAAACGTCACGAAGTTCTTGCTTGATTTCTGTGGCTAGACAAACATGTGCGCTTTTTAGTTTCGAGTCGAATTTTTGATCCAGCAATTTACCAATTTCTTCTAGGGAAAATTAAAAAGTATTCACTTTAGGCACTCCAGGATGCTCATATTCGGGGACAACTGTTCGTTACTATCCTCTGTCTGCGAAATATTATCACAGGACATGTCAACTAAATCGAAGGGGGACGATTCTTCACGATTTATTTTTATTGGGGTGTTATCATTTCTGTGTCAAAATACAGTATATAAAAAAAAATTTTAGTGCAAAAGGAAACTTTTATTGTTTATAGATTTAAATAGTATAACTGTGGTTTATATAATATCTGAAATTAACTACGAGACATAAAAATGTTTCAAGATTGTGACATAATATGCCAAATGTAACAAAACAATTCGCAACAAAGGATTTCTGAAATATTATATATTTGATTGACTGATGAAGAGCTATCGTATCGCAAAGCCATATAAGAGTTTGTCAGGATATTTTTCATATTTGCGCATGGGGATTTTGTTGTTGTTCCCACTACAGTGCCTGTTCAGTATTTGAAAAGTTCTAGTCCGCGTATGATAACTTCAAGACACGGTTGCTAAGGCCGCCATCGTTTGTTCTAGCGACGCCATACGTACGTGGATCTCTTACACTGCAGCTTCCAATAGCAGAACCGTCATGTGACGAACCTAAGTAACGACGCATGCATTTTGTTACCAAAACATGCAGCCGTCATATTTTGACTTTGACTTTTTTATATCTTCAGTGTAATTTTTAAGTTACTTTATTGTGTTTTTTTAATTTGTTTTAAGTTATTCTTTTTTTGTTATTGTATTTAACTGTTGTGAATGCAGTCCGTAACCCAATCTAGTGATGACACGGCAAACGCAACACTTATATGTACACAGTGCAACAAGTCATTCAAATCTTTAAAAGGCCTCAACATACACACTACAAAAACACACAGGAAATGTATTAGCCAAAACAGTTCACCTTTAGACATACACCCCATTATTCCAAGTACGCTTACTTTTGCAGCCAACTCAGTTCGCAAGCAATGCTTTCAATTCGGTAAATAGGGGGACCCTGCTGACTGAAATAAATCAACATATTCCAGAAATATACAATTATCTTCTTCTCAGTTACGCTGACCCAACAAAATTGTTATATCGGTCTAATGAATTATCCTCGGAAGTAGGTTGTCAACAAGGTGATCCCCTTGGACCAGCAATTTTTAGTTTGGCTATAAATCCGATAATCAAAAGTTTAAATTCTAAATTCAATATTTGGTATCTGGATGACGGAACCTTAGGAGGTGATATGGAAACTGTATTTTCTGACCTTTTTTCAATCAAAAATAAATTTGAAGCCATTGGTTTGGAGCTTAACTTTAGCAAATTCGAACTTTTTATAAATAACTGCAACTTAAATTTAAATGACGTAAAACACAAATTTAATACTTTAGCACCAAATATTAAAATAGTTAACAGTAATTCCCTTCACCTTTTAGGTTCTCCAATTTTTAACGAATCTATGTCTGAATATATTAATAATTCAATTGCTAAATTTCAAAATTCTACTGACCGTCTCCTTGAAATTAGTCCACATTATGCACTTTGCATTTTAAAATCCTGCCTTTTTGTCCCGAAATTTACGTATGTGCTCCGTTGCTGCTCCTTTTGGAATCACCCAGACCTCTTGACACAAGTGGACAACTTAATCAAAATTAATTTAGAATCGATTCTTAATGTACACCTGAACGAGCAATCTTGGACCCAAGCATCCCTACCCATCCGTTATGGTGGTTTAGGAATTCGCAAAATTTCCAGTGTCTCTTTACCAGCCTTCCTATCTTCTGTCCATAGATCAGCAAATCTCATAAGTAAAATTTTAAAGGCATCCCCTTCAAACTTTGAGATTGCTGGCCTGGAAGAAGCTAGAAACGCTTTCTTAATTGCATGCCCTGGTCAAAATTTTCAATTCCCTCTAAATTCACAGAGGAGCTGGGACGACATAAACTGCAAATTGACTTATGAATATCTTTTGAGCTTTAGTACAGGTTCGGCGCGTGCTAGGCTTTTGGCCGTGGGTACGCATGAGGCCGGCTACTGGCTTCAAGCGTATCCTTTGTCGAATACAGGAACATTTCTTGAGCCTGACACGCACCGAATCGCAACCTGTCTACGGCTTGGGGTTCCGGTCTGCGCTCCTCATAAATGTCCGTGTGGCAGTGACGTCGACAAGCTAGGACATCACGGGCTATCATGCTAAAAAAGTGCATACAGCCGTTATAATGACGGCTTTAATTTTTTTAATTATATCGTTAATTATAAAATACAAAAATCGTGCAATTTTAAAAAATAGACAATCTTTTTAATTTAGATAAACACAAAATTACTTGAAAGTTTAACATTCGAGTAGATTGCCCTAAGGCGATAATTACACCTCGCTCGTTAATTACTAAGTAAATAGGTACATGTGTTAATTTTCTCACACTGTTAATGAGCTTCACAAAAGATGGAGACTTAAGGCGCTACCTCCAGCGAACGACCTTGAGCATTTGGTCTGTCGACGCTCGCTACAATATATCGCGTAAGAAATCGGCAAAAGACGCCACCTACTGCTACGAACGTAGTATTATTTTTTCAATGTCAATGAACTCTTCTATGGAAATAGACACGGCGTACAATGATAAATGTATTTTAATTTTCTTTATTCGGTATATTAGTTGCATTATATTAGAATTATGTATTCTAATATATTATCTAATTAATAAAAATTACTATTTTGATTATTTTTAACTATATACTATACTGCTAATATTGAATTAGCTTTTTATAGTGTAAATTATAATATTTGTCGAAATATTAATTATGGATTCGAACTTTACATGCTAATGGTGCTTCATTTTTGTTATTTTCATTTACTTACATATTGAAAATATACTTAAATAGTAGTTATTATTATTTTATTTAGCTACTGAATTTTAGGATATGTTTTACCTTGAGGTCAAATATAATTTAGAGGAGCAATAGTTATATACCTACTACCTACTAATAGTACCTACTAATCTTTTATCTGCTATTCCTTATTTAGGAGCAATATTAGTAAATTGAGTTTGAGGGAGATTTACTGTTTATAATGCTACATTTATTATTTTAACATTTACCTACTGGGTAGGTAATTATTAAAATAATAAATATAGCATTAGTAACTAAATAGATATTTTTTTTAAATTTTTAAAATTAAAATTTTCGTATTTTTAAAAATTACTAAAAAAAGGGTTTGAAATAATAAATTTTCTCACAAAAGAAGGGAACTTGAAAAAAAAAAGGAAAAAAAAGCGGGACCAAAGCCAAGACGCGAACCACGGAACTCCGATATCACGCCCGACCGACATACCACCTTAGCTATAACGACCGTTAATGATTAGTCGAAATTTACCTTCTTATGTTGTAGCAGTTTTTTATTGCCTGAAAATATGGACAAAAGGACATTTTCTAAAAATAAATCCAAGCGTTCGTCGCTAAAATCGTTGGAGCCGTATAATTTTCTCATCTGGTTCGGTTATATAAATATTTAAATATATAAAAATTATAAATTAAAATGAAAAGATAAATATACATTAATATCAATAAAATAAAATAAATACAAAATAATATTATATTATTATTGTTATTATTATTATTATAAGTTGTGGTTCGGTGAAGCTGCAACCTAATGGACCATGATATGAAAAGTGGTTGTTGACGTCAATTATTATTATTCTTATTATTTTTTCATTACTACCTTTTTCAACCTCACAAGATATTTGTAACTTCAAAAAAAAAACTACGTATAAGTAAGTAAATCAGTAATATAGTGTTATGTATGATTCAGACTAAATAAAGGTTCCTAAAAATAGACGTAGATAAAGAAATTGCATAAAAAATTACTCAAATAAAAATGCAATAAACTTGTTAATTTTATAGGTACTTAGTAAAATATTAAAATAATAAGTTTTTTAGGATATTTATGTAAAATATAAAGGTTATATTATGTTCTAACTACGTTCACGCTTGCGCATATAAAACCGCGGAATTTCACTAGTTTTATTATCAAAATAATAATTGTCAACCCTACCCTAAGTTTGCCTTGATTTTACCAACTCAAACTCGTTTTAGGAGATCAAAACATAGAGAGAAAGATAGGAGACTATTTTTTATTTAATATGGTTGGATCTTTATTTATTTGTATATTTTTTGTATTTATTTTATTTTATTGATATTTATGTATATTTATCTTTTCATTTTAATTTATACTTATAAAAACCAACCAGATGAGAAAACTATACAGATACCCCAACAATAATAATATTCCACAAATATCACACAATGCCATCTAGTCCCAAGCTAAGCAGAGCTTGTGTTATGGGTACTAGACAACTGATAAACATACTTATATATTTCTAAATACATAAATATTATAGATAAATCATCACACAAACATTTGTCCTGGGTGGGAATCGAACCCACGACCTACGGCATAGCAGTCAGGGTCACTAACCACTAGACCAACAGGCCTGACGATAAATAAAATAAAGTCTCTAGCTCGAGAGGAGAGGAGCCGTGGTAGCTCAGATGGTTAGCGCTTGCTAAAATTTTCACAGTGTGCGAGCAAACCGGGTTCGATCCCCGCCGGCACCAATAATATTGTAATTGCAATTTTAAGTGTTGATTTACCACGTGCTCAGTGGTGAAGGAAAACATCGTGAGGAAACCTGCATGTCTGAGAAATAAGAAAAATAATATTTCGAAGACATGCAAAGTTCGCCAACACGCAGTGGGGCAGCGCGGTGGATAATTCCTTTCCTAGGACCCTTTCAGAAAATAGAATAGAAATAAAAAAATAATAAATCCAAACTTCATTTAAAACGAAACATATAAATTGTAAAATAGCTGCAGGTATCTATAACCAAGTAAAAGATATTCCTTTACTCCAACTTGTCCATGTTTCCCAAAACAATTTTTAATTAAGCTTTATATTATAATGCGGATTTTTTATATTTAAAATTTTAATAATAAAGCATTTCGTACGTCTCAGCCGAGGCGCAAATATTTTTCGGCCGCAAATTTATAAGACCGATTTGTTATTCAAACATAAACATGGTTTTTTAATTAAATCTACCAATCATAAAACGACACGCATTTTTATTGAACACTTCCTATTCAATTCACAAAGTACCTATTATATTTGTTTATATAAAAAAAGTATATTTAAGTACAATCATAAAACTAAATGGAAACACAAAGTAGGAAAATGCATTGAGTTATAAAACACATAAATCAATGGGCAAATGTAAAAATACTGGAGGCAGCAGCCCTATTGCATGTTTACGTACCGCACGGCTGAATATTTATTTCTAAGATACGGCCGAGTTACAATATACCGTGACGTAAGCGCATCGGTTGGTAGGTACTCAAATAATATTATGTTTGCGGCGAAATACAAAACGCGGCGACCAGCGACGCGGCTACTCCGTATGAACGCATACAGCGTAATGCCGCCCGCACTCTGCGCACGCCCCTTTATCATAGAAGTCTCACAATTTTCGGAATTATTTCAATTAAAAGAGAAAAAACGAACTTAAAAATTTAAATAAAACGTGGAGAATATAGATTTTTTCATTATCTATCCATTAGTGTTATCCTCAAATGATTAGAGCGTTGCGTTTAGCAACAGATGCATGTAATCAAGAATTTTAGTCATTTTTTAAAAGTTGATTTTAAATGTATTTATAGCACATAAAAATAAATTAGAACGTGGAATGCGATGATAAGATATCGAACATTAATAATGTACTTTTAGATGTAGTTTATTTTTCATAACTAATGAGATAATAGAGTCTGAAAAACGCACTTTTGCCAGGTTTTGGTCAGGGTAGCGTCTTAAGACTAAGAACTTAAACGATATTAGTAAGTAACTGACTCTTGGATCACAATTATTCTAACTCAGTGCACAGTGTCAATGAACTCATGTACTAAAAGGTTGTGTTATATATTAAATAAATAAATAATAATATTTTGGAACGGAATTGTAAAAGATTTCACATAAAGATTTTTACACGAACTAGACATAATTTAACTTATTTTGACGTGGTAGACCTACTTATCTGTACATTGTACATTGTAGAGCGACACAGCAGCTATATTATGGTTGTAGAACGAATAGGCCGACTCAACCGGGGAAGGACCACGCTCTCACAGAAAACCAGCGTAAAATAACAACTTAATACTGCTGTGTTTCGTATGGTGAGTGTAAAGATAAAGAAACCCTTTTTACTGTAAACGAGGCATTCCACCTTAGTCTTCAAGGGCGACAACGCATCTGCGTTTTGATTCTTAATCGAGGAAAAATATAGATGTCTATGGGCCACAGCATCCACTCACCATCAGGTGGACTGTGTGCTCGTTTGCCACCCTTATTCTATAAAAAGAAATTATAAAATTACGGTGCAAGAGTTTCATACAAAATTGGTCACTAGGTAGTAGGGGGTCCTTTTCAACCAAGGGCTTTGTCTGGATAGGTAGTAGTTACCGCCGTCTTAGCTATTTCTGTTGTCAAACAACGATGCTTGCTCCGTTTTGTTCCTGTCTAAAGGATCTTATAAACCAGTACAATTACAAACTGCAAGGCATTTTATCTTAGTCCACAAAAAGGACTATGTCTGTCGCCTTCTTTGTTTGAAGTCAGTTGCAAATATCCATGGACTGCAGTCGTTACTTACTATCATATGGATTGTAAGTTTATTAATAACTTAAGTTTTAAACAAAAATTCAAATTTTAAGTGCCATGATTGTTAAGAAAATTTATTACCCTGTCTAGATTTAAAAATAAAATAACACTTCGAACAAAAACTTTTAATTAAAAATCAATTTAGTTCCAAGATATCAAGTTTGCCAAATCTCAAGACATAGTAGTAAAATTCAAATGTTTTCAAGCAAAATTTTTTATATAAATATGTGAATACTTTTACGGTGTATTAATGAATAGTAATACTTACATACATGAAGTCGGTCGGTTAATTTCAGTACAGTAACGGTTTCCAATACAATGAAAGTAACATCAAGCGAAGTGCTTTAGACTTCCTTCCATCAAACTTACGTGAAGATGGAAAGGAACTATTTTCATTTGAACATAGTTTTAAACCAAGCGTTAGAGACTGCGTTGTCTTACGTGTTTCTAGTTGTGCAATATATAATGTATAGTAATGTTCTCCAGATCGGATTTGCATCACGGCGGCTTATCCCGACGTGGGTTAGCCATCAGCACAGGACCGGATTATAGTACCGTGGTGTAACAAAGTGTGTAGTAAACAGGTGCACTCCCTATTACTTCATACGTTCAGAATTCGATACACGATAACCGTCGCGCCCGGAGACAGATTAGGCGCAGGACAAACGGCTTTACGTGTTTTCCAAAGCACGGGGTTTATATATCACCGACTTTTTAACTCCGGGCTGCTACTGACAATTTAGTGTTAGAAAACCCTAATAACCGATTTTGGCACGACCTGGGATACAAATCTGGGATCTCAAGACCAACAATCGCAGTTGCGACCACTAGACCATTAAGAAATACCTAGTAGCATGTCTAAGGAAAACAAAGCCTCACACCATCTAATGTATAACGTCATAAATAATAATTTATCTTAAAAATATATTTCAAAGACCTCAATTTAGGCAAAGCTTTAATTGCGAATCTTTATTCGTGTAAGTATTTCCTTTAGATAAATTTTAAAATACTGTAGCTACAGTATTTACATTATGTATTTGAATTAACTGTATTGTTTGGCCCATAAAATATTATTATGAAACACACTAGAAAAGTTGATTGCGTGCCAATAAAACCAATTAAAAATTTTTGCGGAATCGTTTATACTAAAATAATTTCAGAATACTTTCTCTTAAATATGTGCAATATTAAAGTATATACTACTTAATTTAAAATAAGAGACAATTGCGTGGCCAATGACATGGCCCTGGGGTGGCCGGCATATTGGGAATAAAAGTCAGCTCCCTTTTTAAAACTGTCAGTAAAATCTCAAAGGATCTTAAAATTATTATCACAAAAATATGGCCCTTACGAGTAGGTAAGTGTATAAAATGAGAATGTTTTCAAGCTAATCTCTAAATCTGTATAAATATATGAAGAATACTTTTACTGTGTACATGAAATCAGCTAATTAATTTCAGTACAGTAATGGATTCCAATACAATGAAAGTAACATCAAGCGAAGTACTTTAAACTTTCTTGCATCAAACTTACGTGAAGGTGGTAGGAAACTATTTTCATTTGAGCATAGTTAATATACTTTAAGCAAGCGTTAGAGACTGTGTGGTCTTAGTTTTTCTATTTGTGTACAATACAGTGTTAGTGTAAACACCATTGTCCTTGAAACCAGTGGTATGGTTTTACTTATAGACCGTAAATTCAACGAATTTAAAAAAAAACGCAATTTTCTTTCATAAAATTTAAAAAGTTTCTGTCCGACACCGTCCGTAAATTCATGGATACCCTATGCGCCCGAGTGACGTAATCACTGTAAAGATCATAGCCCGCGCTAGCTACCTACATAACATTCAACGTAAAAACACAATAGGTACACATAACCTGTGATTTAATTTTTCCTTCATACTTTCATCCTGGCTTAGGACATGCAAAAATTGAGGAATTAAGAAAAAAATTGAGATTTTACTAAAAAAAATGTTGTTATTTTTCATTGAATTTACTTTCTATAAGTGAAACCAAGCCAATGGTTTCAAGGACAACGGTGCTTACACTAACACCCTGTATAATGTATAAAAATAGAACGACACCTCCTTGGGACAGATGGTCGCCCTATTGATAATAGAACAACCTCTCTTCGGACCTCGGATAATCCTATAATATGCCAGCGCAACTTGTCTGTCTCTTCTTCCAGATCGAATTTCCATCACGGGGGCTGTCCCAACATGGATTAGCCGTCAGCACAGGATAGGATTATTGTACCCCAGCGTAACAAAGTGTATAGCAAACAGGTGCACTCCCTATTACTTTTTATTTTTGCTACAATGTTCGTAATATTTTAGTACCTATGTCTGTTACTAAAATATTACGAACATTGTAGCATTGCAAATTCTGAAAATAGAGATTAATTTACACACACGCACTTGCATTTACATAATTTTTTTTTTAATAAGGATTGTTTGATTGGATATTGTATATACGAGTGATTGATAGGTATATTGTTTTATTAATTTTTGTAACAATATACAAAAAATACATTTTTATTAATTTTAGATTTTTCACGTACAGTGGCGGTGTAAGAATATAACTGTATACTTACTTATCATGAACCCGTGGGTACCTTAAGAGGCGACAGAGGACATCAAACAAGGAAATGGGCAGCAGCGTCTTCATAATACCAACAAAAAATTTAAATCTATGTTTGCCAACCGACCTGCCAAGCGTGACAACCATGGTAAATAACCTTTGATAGACTGATAGGTTGTAACATAGAATACTACGAGTATAATACATAGGTACATAATAGAACGGTGTAGTGGGCGGAGCCCGTGTAGCTATCGTGTACTAATGTAATGTAACTAATGTAAATGTACTAAAATGTCACTAACACGTCAATTCAAACGTATAAATGTCAACACAATCAATCGTTTCTAATTTTCGTGTCAAGCGTCGCTGCATGCAAATTATTTTAAAAAAAATGGCAAATTGTGCAATAATTACGTGTCTAAAGAAAGGCGGGAAATGGAATTTAAATAAAGGAGACATATTCTACAACCAGTAGGTCGAAACTATTTATATTTTGTGAATATTAGAAACATTTGTGTCAAAAACATTAAAGTCTAAAAAGTGTTTGTAGTAGTGATAACTAATAATACGACGTATCTAATTGTCTCCCTTTCCAATTGTTTGTGTGCTCCCGGCGACGCCAATCCTCCTACAAAGTAAGGTTGACAGTCATTCTATTGTGTATTATAGTATTCTATGGGCTGTAACGATAAGCGGTGTATTAAAATATCCACTACTCTTGAAATAATACTAGTTTTTACGGAATTTATCGCGTATATTTAACTTTTAAATACCCGACGTTTCGAACGCTTTACAGCACTCATGGTCACGGGCAGGACTGAGATGTTCAACGTCCATATGTCATAGTTAACCGCGGTTACCATAGATTAAAAAAAAGACCTAGAAATAGATTAAACCGCGGTTAACTATGACATATGGACGTTGAACATCTCACTCCTGCCCGTGACCATGAGTGCTGTAAAGCGTTCGAAACGTCGGGTATTTAAACGACTCAAAATACTAGGTTTTTAAGTTAATTTACTTATGACGTATTTATATTATTATACTTAGTACATAACAGCAATATTACCGTGTTTTAATTGTTAAAATACATGAATAAGGAAGCAAGTGAATTTTACAAAATAAACAATGATTATTATTTATTTATTTACCATGATCGATTTTAATTACATCTAATAGAAATAATAAATAAAAAAACAATATTTTTCCTTCTCAGGAAAACAGCTTCCGTTCATCGGGGATTTGTATAAATTATCAATCTTATTACCGGACGGATAGTGGAATAAATTGAGTCAGCCCTTCGGGATTTTGCGAATATTAAGTTGTGTGAAATTATAAAATATGAAGCCCATGAACATCTACCGAAATTAAGACAAGTGGGTAGTGAATGATTTACTACCATATCTTGGATCCATACTTGTACATACCAGTTATTCTATATTTATTAACTATGATATAACAAACATAAATCGAGGCAATCCTTGAAATATTTTATTGTTATCCTTATTCATTTTTAAGATTTTAATGCAGTTGTAATAAATAAATTATGCCTACTAATAATATATTTACGAACATTTTTAAGTTGTTTCTGTTCTTGATATGTCATTCTTTTATACAGCAAAGGAGTGAATATAATAATTGTGATATATCACTTATCAATGAGTTATAGAAATGCGTTCTATTTCATTGAATCTTAAATTCGTTAGTAGCCAAGGTCAGAAAAAACTAAATTAAAAACATTACCCAATTTGTTTTCAAACTTTACATTTGGCGAGAATTTGATCGGTATTCGTACGTAAAATAGAAAAACTCGAACTAAAAAAAGTTATTAAATATTTCTGTCTGAAATTACGTTCTATAATAAGTATTTTTGAAGAACTGCAGTCCACTTTGGCAGACAATGCTCCGTCCTACTGAAACAAAAATTAATTTACCACTGATTCGGGAAAAAACCTCTGTCCTGAGAAGAACGAGCAAATAACCCATTAGTACTTTTTTAAATTAACAGCTTAAAATCATATATTATATTACACAATTAATAACACAAAACAAATTAGAAAAAGCTTGGTAGCGATCACCTCATTCCCAGAGGTTATTATCATCCATAAATTCCTTAATATTATAATAAATTTTTAAAGAAACTTAGTTTTACTTATAAAGTTTTTGAATTTTGAACTGGTCAAATTTTGTTGTAAAAGCGTGTACATCGCCCCAAGAATGAATTACTAACTGGTGGAGTCGAGTAACTGGTACTACTAGCTTGTGTCTGTTCCTAGTATTTACAGAATTAATATCACTTATTGAAGTGAAAACTTCTTTAGCGGCGTTGTACACTTTTTTAGTAATGGGTAAAAAATGTTAAACTCGCGTCAGGACACGTGACCTGATCGAAAATTCGTAAGACGAAAACTTCTTTAGCGGCGTTGTACACTTTTTTTGTAATGGGTAAAAAATGTTAAACTCGCGTCAGGACACGTGACCTGATAGAAAATTCGTAAGACGGATGGAGAGTAGACGGCCGGCGCGGCGTAGGAGAGGAAGTATCCCCTCTCTTTCTACGGCGCGGCGAAAATGTATGCCTGCGCCTGCTGTTTCGTTTAGGCAGCGCAGGGCGCTTGCGCAAATGGAATATAAATTGTCATGTTTGTGTACGATAGCGCAATAAATAAATATTGTATTCTACCACATAAATTATAGTACTTTTATACTGATAATTAAAATTCACACAGAATCACTTTTGCCGGCACTCCCGGAGTGCAACCCGTCACTTTTTTTTTTGTAAAATCCTTTTATTTTTGGTTGCGTACATTACATTTTCATAAATGTAATGAGAGGCCAAAGTTAATACATTAACTTCCTTGAATTTTTGTTTGAGCGACTCTTTACGTTTTTCTTCTCTTCTGTAAAACAAATATAATTTATTCGTAACCATTGTAAGAGGCGACAGAGGGAACTGAAGAAGAGATGGGCAACAATATCTTCCTGACAACAACTCAATAAAAATAAAAAAAATGTCAACTCGCCGCAACGCATTGTAATTATGCCAAATATAGGTAAATATATGGAAAATATATAGAGGGAAGTCTTTGGAAACAAAAGATAATCGTGCCCTGTCTGAGTTACACAGATTTGTAATAAAAGGACTACGGAGCTCTAGTGATAGACAATATACTAACTGGGCGTCAGGACGCCGATCAGGATCGGTGAATCGATCTGGTTTCTATATGTTCGCACTCCCCACCGCTGCACAACCGTTAACTGTCAACACGCTCGCCAACGTATATATATATATATATATATATATGAAATCCCGGTTTTAAGATATTATGGAAAACTGGTGTCCATGTCAAGATTATTGTATCATCTAGAGCCGAAAAGATAGGTACAAAGTAAAAATCTTTTTGGTGGTTTAATCAAAACTTCTTTTAAGAATATCCACTACCGTATACCATCCTTTGATTGCCAAGAAGTAAGAGGCGACAGATGGATTGATAGGCAGCAGCGTCTTTCTAATTACAAGTAAAAAATAAAAAGCTGCGGTAACCAACCTGCCTGCCAAGCGGGCAAACTACGGTAAATATGTATGGGGCTTACGTTCGGCTGTAGACTTTTTTTGGCTGTAACGGTAATCTAAACTTCTGTTTCAGCAAGCCGAAATGCGCGGCCATAGATTGTTTAGTTTAACAAAGCTGAAACATCGGTCGAACGGTATAATTTTTGGTGCTATATTGCCAAAATTAACATAATAGATTTGATTCGTATCTGCCATTCAACTGTAAGATCCCCTCCTAGCAGTTGCATTTTAGGCTTATTTTTTGTCATCATAGCACATCCGTGTAGTTACGCTATAATGATAAAAAATAAGTTGTGGCACCGTAATAAAATCTATCACTCCATTTTGTCACGTTAGAGGGAAAGAATTATGAGAAAACTTCATGGCGGCCATTATCACAGAACAAAATACTGTAACGAGGGGCCAATATGTGACGGTATGACCATTTCGTATAACTCATAATAATATGAAAAATAGCCCGAACCGACGATTTCAACAACTTGCTACTATGAGTATGGTTGTCAACTTTTTAATTTAAAATATTGAATTTTATTACATTTAAGCTGTAAAAACCGTTACGTGTAAGTTACCGTGTAGTAGCGGTGTAAGAATATCTAAGTACTACCCAATATCATCACGCGGGTGTCGTTATAGGCGACAGAGAGAAACGAATCCGGAGATGGGCAGCTGCGTCTTCCTAATAAGCAAGCATGTCAACTATGGAAAAAACACCCCTATACGAGGGCTGCACTAAAAGTATCGGGAATGGAATATTTCCACCGTTCCTGTCATATTAAAATCTTTTTAATTGAAAACTCCTTGGTTTTGAAAATCGAATACCGTTTATTTATTTAAAAAAAGATTCTCGGTCTTGTCACAAGGTTTTGTCAAACTTGTTTATAGGGGCTACACACGATCACTTTTAACTGTCAGTTTTGACTGACCAGTTTTAACTGACAGTGAAAACTGAGTGTGTGTACGATGAAAACTGTCAGTTTTTTTATTACCAGAAACTGATGATATATTGTTGATACATATTTTTAACTAAAATGACGGAACTGATCAGTTAAAACTGTACGTGTGTAGGCGGTGTTTCTTCAGTCGTGTTGCGATCACGAAAAAGAAACTGGTCTGTACATGTTTATTCTCTTCGCATACGCAGAAAAATGACGCAAAGATTGTGGTTGACCGAGTTTATAGAATTATATAGGAATGAACCTTGCTTATGGCAGAATAAAAGTAAGGAGTACCATGACCGAGAAAGGAAATCAGCAGCTTACAAGGTATTATTAGAAAAAATTAAAGAAATTGACTCTACGGCAACTATAGATACAGTGAAAAGTAAAATTAACACACTGCGTTGCACGTTCAAAAAAGAAGTTTTGAAAGTCAAATCGTCACAAAGATCAGGATCTGGCAAAGATGATATTTATATACCAAAGTTATGGTATTACGATTTACTACAATTTCTCACCGACCAAGAAGTACCACGATCCTCAAGATCAAATATTTCCAAGGATGACGAAGAAACAAATGACGTGAGTAAATAAATACTATTATTGTTTATTTTATAATTTAGTTTATTGATATTAGACTATTATAAAAACATTAACGAATAAAATTATCCTGCCATGGAACTTGTCCTTCATTCACGAAATAGTTCATAAAATCTTCCCTTGTTTTCTTGGCTGCATTTGTTATATTTCCTTGGTGTCTTCTATCTAAATCTATCATGTCCGAATCTGCCGAAGTCACTCCCTGTATAATTGTTCCGTTATCAAAAAATTCCCTATCAAGAATTTCAGGAGGACTGTAATTGGCTTAGTTTATTTCAGTTAAGTAATTGTGTAGAGCACAACATGCCATTACAACGGAATCAATATTTTTTGGTTCGATGTTTATTTCTGTGTGAAATATACGGAACCGAGACGCTAAAATCCCAAAAGCATTCTCAACAATTCTCCTTGCTCTTGATACTCGATAATTGTATATTTTTTTCTCATAAGTATTAAGATCTGCTTGTCTAAATGGTTTAATCATGTCTGTTCTCAATGGAAACGCATCATCAGCAACAAATACGTAAGGTAAACTTCTGTTGCTATTTTTGACTAGTTCGGCGGCTGGGATGTTTAATTTACTGTCTTGAAGTTTTTCGAAAAATACAGTGTTTCGTAATACTCCACCATCTGAAATTCTTCCATTTGTGCCAAAATCACACAAAATGAACTTGTATTGAGCATCCACAATAGCCATTAAAACCATGCTATGTCAGTTTTTATAATTATAAAATTCTGATCCACATCCAGGGGGTAAAGCAATTGAAACATGCTTTCCATCTATTGCTCCTAAACAATGTGGAAAGTTCCATCTCTTCTCAAACTTTTCAGCAATATTTTTCCAATCTTGTTCCGTATTGGGAAACTGAAAATAAAACATTATATATTATTATATTATTAATTGTGTATGTATTATTGTTACAGAATGAAGACCTAGACTCTAAACCAACTTTGGCTTCAAACCACTCTGAATCTGACACAGGAAATTCAGCATCATCGTCGGCACCACCTCACCATCCGAGACCGACAAAAAGGAATCTCAATCAAACTTTAACCAATGACGTTTTAACTGTACAGGATCATTTTAAACGTCCTGTACAGCGGGATGATCGTTTCGATATTTTTGGGAAAAACGTGGCAATGAAGTTGCGTGATCTTCCTAAAGAACAGCGCATTTTAGCGGAAGGTATTATAAACGAAGCTCTATTCTTAGCTGAAATGGATAAATTGACTATTGACCACAAAATATCGGATCGAGCAACAATACAACAAATAAATTCTAACACTGCAGAATCACAGAGCATACTTCAGCCATACCTTTTAGACAACAATACAGGAGCGGTACAAATTTCAATCCCTGAAATGTCTATACCTTTACAAGAAGTAAACACTGCGGCTTCATTTTTATCTCAGTACATGCAAAATGAATCGTAGGCCTCTAAACCGCATTCAGTTTAATTTTTTTTAAGTCATCTCTTGATAATTTTCTTAATAATAAATAATAAAAGCAATTATTAAATGTTCTAAGTTTTCTTACCCTAAAAAATCTGGGCAAAGTACTTTGAATAAAGCCTCACATGTGTCTGGTATTATGCTGCTGAGGGCTTGAGGTGAAATAATTGTGGAAAACTTTAAATCTTCATAGCTCCGTCCTGTTGCTAGAAATCGTAACGTTGCTGTTAATCTCTCATGTGGCGAAATAGCATTTCTCATAACTGTATCCTTTCTTCTAATCAGTGGAGACACTAGAGATAGTAGATTGAGGTATATTTCTTCACTCATTCTGAGATAGTTGTGCCAATCCTTCGAAACAATTTTTAGTTCGGTTAATAAATTAACATGGGAATAAATTTTCCTTTTTTTTAACCACTCTTTACACCACTCTTTGCGTATATTTTTTTTTTATTTTTTAAAATCATTAATAAACCAAGCACGGCTAAAGCGTCGTCGTCGGCTGATGACATCTTGAGATGATAATGTTGTTTGTGGTCAAAGAGAACAGTTAAAACTGAACGTGTGTGGGTGCAAAGAAGTCAGTTTTAACTGTCAGTTAAAACTGGTTAATCAAAACTGACAGTTAAAAGTGATCGTGTGTAGCCCCTATTAGTCGTTGGGAAAATGGAATTGACTCGAGAAAATTCAAGAGCGATGATTTATTATGACTTTCGAAGTGGTTTAACACAAAAAACAGTGTGTTGACCGGATGATTTCTGCATTTGGTGATGAAGCCCCATCCAAAACCACAATTTATCGCTGGTTTGCTGAATTTCAACGTGGACATGTCAAGCTCAGTGATGATCCCCGTCAAGGTCGTCCAAAAACTGCAGTTTTGACCTTGAGAAAAAAATTCGACAATGGTAGAGCCACGCGGCAGCTTTGCTGTTGCACGTATGGGCCGGCTCAAACCGCGGTAATACCACGACCTCACAGAATACCGGAGTGAAGTGGAAGCTCTGCTTCCGCGTTTCGTCTGGTGAGTGCAGGTGGTTGGAGTCCCGAAACCCCCCCCCCCCATCAACATGGTAGCTGAATTAAATGATGATAGACTACCCCAGGAGGGTACCAGCACCCCTGGAGAATCCCTCGCTGAGCATCCACGACCATGTTTCTCCACTTCTGAGCGTGGGTGCTCAGGCTGCCCCGCGTATTCTGGGGGGGGGGGGGGCAAAATTCCGCTCAAGACTACAACTGCTCGGGGCAAACGGAGCAAGACGTCCCCTGCCACGCTGTGCGTGAAATATCAGGGGACTTCACTCTAACCTAAACGCCGTCCACTACCATCTCGAGACGGCGAGGCCGGCTCTGTTCTTCCTGACCGAGACGCAGGTGTCCTCTCCGGCTGATTTCTCGTATCTCTCCTACCCGGGGTACAAACTGGAACACTCCTTTGTGCCTCGGGCTGCTTTGCGTTTACGTCAGAGAGGACATCTGTTCTCGACGCCTCGGCAGACTTGAAGGTTCGGACCTGTCCATCCTTTGGCTACGCGTAGACAGACGACCATCCGCGCGTCTACGGGTGCCTCTATAGGTCCCATAGCGGTAATGCCGAAACAGACCGACTCTTCGACCACGTCCAAATGGCTACAGATTCGTTGCTACAGCAGATCCCCTCCGCAGAGATCGTGATCCTCGGCGACTTTAACGCCCATAACGCCGAATGGCTTGGTTCACGTTTAACCGATCATGCGGGGAGATCTGTTCATGATTTTCCCTTGGCTTATGGTCTGACACAACTGGTTACTTCACCTACGCGGATTCCAGATGTGGAGGATCATGTACCTTCCCTGTTGGACCATCTGCTGACCTCTCACCTGGACGGATATCAGATTTCCGTCGAAGCCCCTTTAGGCTCCTCGGACCATCATTGTCTTGTCCGGAGTGTGGTGCCACTCACGCTGAAATCGCAGTTGCATTCTGCAGGCTGCCGCCGTGTTTGGCACTATAGGTCAGCCGATTGGGATGGGATGCGGTCTTTCTTTGCATCCTACCCTTGGGGGCGGGTTTGCTTCTCGCCGGACGATCCCAACGTTGTTGCGGATTCTGTCGCTGATGTGGTACTTCAGGGTATGGAACTTTTTATTCCTTCCTCTGTGGTGCCCATTGGAGGCAAATCTCAGCCATGGTTTGGTCGCTCCTGTAAAATAGCATCATGCTATAAGCAGGAGTGCTACCAAGCCTGGGCTGACGCGTCAGCGTCCCGGGATGTAAACACCAGCGCTCTAAAAAAGAAGTATAATTCCGCCTCAAGGTCCTTCAAAAGAGTCATTGCCAAGGCAAAGTCAGAGGACATAGGCAGAATTGGCGAGAAACTAGTTCGTCTTCCTTCTGGAACCCGTGAATTCTGGTCTCTCGCCAAGGCTGTCCAAGGGAATTTCTGTCAGCCATCTCTTCCATCTCTGCACAGGGACTCAGGGACGACTCACTGTCCCATACCACAAAGGAGAAAGCCGATCTTCTAGGCTCTTTCTTTGCGTCCAACTCGACTCTCGATGACGGGGGGAGTACGCCGCCGACCATTCCGCGGTGTAAGTGCTCCATGCCGGAAGTGCAGTTCACACAGCGCTCGGTTCGCAAAGCACTCCTCTTCCTGGACATCCACAAGTCGAGTGGACCTGGCGGAATCGCCCCAATTGTACTGAGGACGTGTGCTCCAGAGTTGGCACAGGTTTTAACGCGTCTTTTCCGGTACTCCTACTCCCTAGGCGTAGTCCCAAAATCATGGAAGACGGCTTTCGTCCATCCGATTCCTAAAAAAGGCGACCGCTCAGACCCGTCCAACTACCGGCCTATCGCCATCACCTCCTTGTTCTCCAAAACAATGGAGTCCATTGTAAACTGCCAGCTGATCTACCTAACTCACAGATGGGCGGAGGCAGTAGAGTCCAAGGGGGAGGCATTGGCCGTTAGTTTGGACATTGCGAAGGGCGATCGGGTTTGGCACAAAGCGCTTCTTTCGAAGCTCCCATCCTATGGGCTTCCCGAGAAATTGTGCGATTGGATGACCAGCTTTCTTGCAGATCGGAGCACCAAGGTCGTTGTAGACGATGCAAGCTCCGATTGCAAGCCTATTAATGCTGGTGTTCCACAAGGCTGCGTGCTATCGCCAACGCTGTTTCTTCTGAATATCAATGATATGTTGCAAACCCGTAACATTCATTGCTATGCGGATGACAGCACTGGTGATGCTCTTTACACCGGCCGAGCCAATATTTCTCGGGAAAACGTCTCCGAGTGCCGGGACAAACTTGTGTCTGAAGTCGAGTCTTTGCTGAACAGTCTCGGATTGGGGGCGACTAAATCTAGTCCAGTTTAACCCCCAGAAGACACAAGCTTGCGCGTTAACCGCTAAAAAGAACCTCAGCTGCCTCAGCCAGTATTGGAATCCTCGGCGTCGACATATCGAGTGACGTGCAGTTTCATAGTCACTTGGAAGAGAAGGCCAAATTGGCCTCTAAAAGAGCTTCACCAGACGCAGATACGGCCTCATGCCGGCACACCGCCAGCATCTTTACAAGGGGCAGGCCCGCAGGAAGCCCCGGGGAGTACCAGCTCTTTCCACTTGACCGCATCCAGCGCAGAGCGGCTCGAATCGTCGACGACCGAGTGCTTTCCGATCGGCTCGATTCACTGGCACTGCGAAGAGATGTTGCATCTCTTTGCATTTTCTTTCGCATATACCATGGAGAGTACTCTGAGGAATTGTTCGGATTAATCCCAGCCGCCAAATTTCGTGAACGCACTACGCGGCAAACGTCCCGATACTATCCACACCATCTGGATGCTTGGCGGTCCACCACTGTACGTTTCAAGAGGAGTTCTCTTCCGCGTACAACCTCTCTGTGGAATAGTTTACCACCAGCGATTTTTCCGGACCGATACGACCTGGGGACCCTCAAGAAAAGAGCGTACTCCTTTCTAAAGTGCCGGCAACGCAGCTGCAATTCCCTTGGTGTTGTGGTTGATCATGGGCGGCGGTAGTCACTTAACATCAGGTGAGCCGCAAGCTCGTTTGCCCCCTCTTCTATAAAAAAAAAGCCAACTAAAATTGTTCGTTCACGGAGTGTTGCAAAAAAAATGGTGGCCACGTTTGTCTCCAAAACCGGCCATGTTACGACTATTCCTCTTGAGGGACAAAGAACGGTTAATACAGAATGGTATGCTAGCATTTGTTTGCCACAGATCGTTCCCGAACTCCGTAAAGAGAACTGCAACCGCTGCATCATCCTCCATGACGACAATGCGAGTTCTCACACCGCACACAGAACAAAAGAGTTTTTAGAGCAAGAAAACATAGAATTATTAGACCATCCACCGTACAGCCCCGATCTAAGCCCTAATGATTTCTATACTTTCCCTAAAATAAAGAATAAATTGCATGGACAGAGATTTTCATCACCTGAAGAAGCTGTGGACGCTTACAAAACGGCCATTTTGGAGACCCCAACTTCCGAATGGAATGGTTGCTTCAATGATTGGTTCCATCGTATGGAAAAATGTGTCAAATTTCGCGGAGAATACTTGAAAAGCAATAAATACATTTTTAAATAGTAATGTTGTGTCACTTCCTTGATTCCCGAAATTTTCAGTGCTGCCCTCGTAACGCAATCTATGGGGGAGGCCAATGTTCAGCAGTGGACTTTAATATTTAACTGTATAAGACTTTAGCGGTATAAGCTGTAAAAAAATAGTAGATAGTGAAGAAATAAAAACGTATAGTATTTTTCAATAGATGGAGTGACGAGGACAAAGGAAGTCGATGGATACAGGTGACTTAAGACCGTGTACTGTGCGTTCAGGACCTTTATTAACAGCCTCACGTTATATACATTTCATCATCACATCCCTTCACAAATCCACTACTGAACATAGGCCTCTCCCAAGGAATGCCACAAAGCACGGTCCTGAGCCACCTGCATCCATCGACTTCCTGTATGTCTTTCCAGGTCGTCACTCCATCTAGTGGGGGATCGCCCTACACTACTCCTACCGATACGAGGCTGCCACTCGAGAACATTTTTCCCCATCGGTTGTCGGTTCTTCCATCGGCTCATTGTCACTTCAGCTTACTAATAATCTGCAGGGCTATATCCGACACTCAGGTTCTACTGCGGATATCCTTATTTCAAGTTTAGCATGCAGAGAAACCCCGAGCATAGCCCTCTCCATAGCTCGCTGAGTGACCTTGAACATCCTCATACGGCCAGCAGTGAAGGACCACGTCTCAGATACATAAATCATCACTGGGAATACTCCCTGATTGTATGATCTCGTTTTCAGGTTTTGAGATATACCTGACGAAAAGATGTGTCGTAATTTCCCGAACACTGCTCAGCCGAGTTGAATCCGTCGATTGACCTCTCCATCGAAATTGGACTTACCTAGTCGGGAGTTGTAGCACGAATATGTAAGCCCAGAGTCACAGAATACCAACGTAAAATAGCAGGAGTCTTGAGAACCGGAGACCCTTTTTAATGGAAACGAGACATTCCATCTTAGCCCTCACGGGTGACAACGTATTTGCATTTTGATTCTTAATTGAGGATAAATGTAGATTTTTATGGGCCAAAGCAACCAGTTACCATCGAGTGGACTGTGTGCTCGTTTTTCACCCTTATCCTATAATATATAAAATTTAATATATAAAAACGCCATTTTGCTGGTGTGGATGTTCTCACACCAGCAAAATAGCGTTAAGCTTGGAAAGGGAAAGAGGCACAGACCCTACCCTATTGAAACGTTGCAAAATACCTAACAGCATTGTAACTTTTTCTTTTGTAACATGTCATGTACCAAATCTTCAGATGTTTGTGCCCATTGCAAGGTATGCCCCTGCATCTAGTCAAAGATATGATCTTAACTATGGAATTAAATATGTAACAAACAAGCAAAGAGCCCACCAAGTAGTAAGTGGATGATTTGGCCCATAAACACTCGATTAAGTGTCAAAATCTCTCCAGTTTGAACTGACCATATGAAATATCGCAGAATTACTTTGTGAACGTGACTCTAACACGTACAAAGCAAATGGGAAGATTTTCCGTAATCGCCACGATAAGCTGATTTGACGAGTTTAGTACCAAACATTCTAGCTATTTGCATCTTCGGCGCTACTCCCTGTCAGAGCTTTGGGTATTTTATGTCTGGCATAAATACGATACTTATATACTGCCATTTTGAAAGGCAAACAATCTCCCCTCCCATGCATTTTACGAAGTCTCTTTTTGCAACACCCATTGTACAGAATATAATGAGGATTGTCTTAGGCCAGCACCTCATAACATGAATTTATCAAATAAATTAGGGGTGCTGGCATTTATTGGAAGGTATTACTAAGTTTGAAGCGACAGTAGCCTAATGGCAGGGCGCGGACCGCGAACTCAAAAAGGTCGTGGGTTCGAATCCGCCATCCGACTACTGGCGTGGACCACTCGTAACACAAGCAATTTAAGCTTACCACGAGTAGTTAAGGGGAGTATTAGTAATGTTTATAGCATTGTTAATATTCTTTAAAAAAAAAAGTTTTTAAAGAAAAGACAAAGGCAACTACTAAATTTTTAATTGCATCCAACAAGTTATTCTTAAGCAAAATCCTAAATAACTCAATCTTAACTAAAACATAATAGCTAAAACTTTCCATACATAATATTTTCATTTGCATGTCAGATACAAAAATATTTAATATCTTAATAACGAATGAAAATGCACACACCCAACTGTTAACTTAGTGTATAGAAAAAATATGCTCAATGTCAGCCATCCAATTATCCGCAGTACCATAAACTATGGTCTCTTATTTTTAAACTATTCACAGGGCCAAAGGCGATTAGCTTACAATATGAAGCCAAAATATACAGATCGCTGTATGCTTGAAAACCTGAAAGAAGAAAAACTAATTATTTTTTATTTATAATAAAAAATTTACTGTTTTTTTTTAAATATTTGCGTATTCACCGCAATATTCTCATCAATTGTAAATCAATTTTGATGTTTTATTTTTTAACTAAATAGGTATATAGTAATATACTTCAGATGTGGTCCCAGATAAATTTGAAGAAAAAATTCCACCCCTAAGAGTGGCAAAATAGGGTAGTAAGTTTTATAATGTTATTATTTTGATGGCATTCTATTTATTAAATTAAGCTTGTAATATTCCTTGTCCACTCAAAAGGGCCAAACGTAAAAGCCAACTTCAAAGAATTAAAAAATTTCACTTTCTGAAGTTTGGGGCTTTACTTTAACTCAATCCTGCGTATTTAGCAGGGATGGGAGATATGATAAGGATATAGAACGACGAGTGAATGCGGGAAATAGAGTAAATGGGGCCTTGCACTCTATTGTGAAGAGTCAAAATGTGTCGATAAAGGCACATATGGCAATTCACAATGCTGTGTTGGTCCCCACTTTAACGTTTGATAGTGAAAGTTGGGTGTGGCAGAAGAAGCACGAGAGTAGAATAAACGCAGTAGAAATGCGGTCGTTAAGGAGTATGTTAGGACTGAATCTGAATGACAGGGTAAGAAATTGTGTAATAAGAGAAGAGTGTGGTTTGCAAGATGATGTTGTGACCAGGATTAAGAAAGGAATGCTTCGGTGGTTTGGTCATGTGGAAAGAATGAATGAGGAAAGAGTTACAAAGAAAATTTATGGTGCAGAAGTGAATGGCAGAGTCGGAAAGGGACGCCCTAGGCGAAATTTTATTGAAAACGGGCCAAATTAGGAGTACCCTTAACCGACGAGCATGTATGCGTAGGTGTATGGATGTGAAGGAGGCAAGAGAGGTGTGTCAGGATCGTGCCAAATGGAAGTCTGTAGTCTCTGCCTACCCCTCTGGGTGAAGGCGTGAGTGTTTATGTTATGTTATGTTCAATCCTGAGGTTTCAATAAATTAGGAAACAACAGATCTATTACTTTACCAAATTATAGGTTGTAGCACTCTCTTTCCACCTGGGAATCCATCTGGGTAGGTACCATGTTTTATTTACTTTTGTCATCAAATAGCTGTCTGCTGTACTGTGATGCAATGTGAATGTGATTTAGTTTTGATTTGATCAGGTAGACTGTATGTTTGTTTCACACTTTAATTTATAGATTGTATCTATTACAGGTGCAATAACTTTAATGGAAATTCCCCAAAGATAATGCTCTTGTGTTTTTTTTTTTTTTTGGTAAGTGATGCATCACCAAAATAATAAAGTATTTTATATCTTAAACTCCCGTCATATATCTTAAGAAACTTACCAAAATATATTATTAAGTGTCACTTTTCCAAAGCTTGATAGTTTTGTCATTTTCTAATGCAGCAGAAGCTATGATATTCTCGGTGGGGTGGCATGCAGTGCACAGCACTGTGTCAGTGTGCCCTGAAAGTCGCTGAACTATTTCTTTTGATTGCAGATTCCAAATATACACCAGATTATCTTCTGAACCTGATACTATCCACTGTAAAAGACAACAAGAAACTTTTAAATTAGTAAAAGTAAAGTCGTAAAGTTACAACCTATATACTGAGGGTTTTAGGGCAACGAAGTGTCCGCCGCGCTGCCCCAATGCGTGTTGGCGAACTTCATATGTTTTCGAAATGTATTTTTTTCTTATTCCTCAGAGATACAGGTTTCCTCACGATGTTTTCCTTCACCAACAGCATGTGGTAAATCAGCTTAAAATTTCAATTAAAAATTTCATTGGTTCGGGCGGGGATGGAACCTGGGTTACTCACATTCTATTTACAGCTAGCGTTAACCATCTAAGCTACCACGGCTCTTAAATTAGTACTTTCTCATTATTTTCATTTCCTTGCAATAAAAACTTCATTTTGTAATTATGTTCCTTCAACTTTGTTGCGTAATCATATAGGAATAAAATATTTTAAAAGGTAAAAAACATTAATTTACTAATTTTAAATATTTCTGTGCTTTTAGTGTTATAATTTTCTTACGGTGTTTGCAATTCTGTGATTTCCAGCTTCATGAACCAGCCATTTTTTGTAAAGGCTTTAATATCCCCTAGACCAACATACATACAGCCGAAGAACAGATCTGAACTGAACTAAGAATGAGCTAGCTATTTATCTAGCTGAACCGAAAACCGACGAGTGTAAGTGGAATAGGAAAGGAATCATTTTTTATTCAATATAGATTAAATGTAATACTTGTTGAGTCATTTTTTACTTTTACCACTGGCGATCTAGTAAGATTCAGGAAGTCGATAGGTGTAGGTAGCTCAGAACCATGCTTTGTGACTTGGGGAGACCATGTTCAGCAGTGGACTTTGATAGGCTCAATGATATGATGATTATGACTATGGTGATAAATATATATAATAATATTCACAGTATAAAAAACTATGATAATGACATAACTTTGATTTGCTTGAACTTACCTTTCCACCTGTAACACTGAAGTTGGCAAAAATGCAATATTTTTCATTCTTGTGTCCCGTATATGTCTTAAGACACTTTCCTCTACTGTAGTCCCATAATTTAAGTGTGTTGTCTAATGTTGCAGCAAGAATATATTTTCCATTTGGGGAGAATTTTACAAAGGATACAGGTGGATTGTCATCATCTATTAATGTCTTCAAACACTGGCCTGAAGCTGTGTCCCAAATTCGACTGAATGTAAAGAAAAAAACAAACAATATATAGATGTTCAAATCCAAATTTTTTATTAATATTTTGTTTAAAGCTCTTATTAACGTCAAATCTATACCCGGTTGCAAAAACAAGGCAAGAATACTAAGGTCCTCAAATTTTTCTGAACATACTAATTATTTACAAAGGTTAAACATGTGAAGTGTTAAAATATTAATGGCCTGCTATGTTACATTATATGTTGCCAGTATCGCTTGCTTCTGCAAAATGAACATACACTCTGAGAGTAAGAGATATAAATAATTTCTGCAGAGCATCTTTGTTAAATGTTGTTACTTAAGAAACAGCCTATTACTTTAACACAGGAAATAATAATATATTCATTAAATTCTCATAAAATTTAAATAACTTGTTAAAGAAATGCAAAGAAAAGTGACTTGAAATAAACTTTAAAAAATAAAAATATGCATTTAGCACTCATGACATGCAAAATAGCAAATCACCATTGGTGATGATCACAGTTGACAATTTTCTCTTTTATAGCACTTTATTGGGGGGGGGGATATTTGCAGGCCATAAAGGTCTGAATAAATATTTTTAAAAGTTTTGTCTATCTGTCCAGTCCAGTATACAATATAATTGCTTACTAGGACTGCAGACTAATAATATACAATAAAAACTTTAATGAGATTTAATGTACAATAATTGACTTTACACACACAATTTATAAGGCTAAACACATTTTCTGAATATCTAATGATTGACCTTGGCGGACATAGATACTATTTTTAATACATAACCATTAAATGTAAAGGAAAATATGTACATATTTGTTAAAAAATATTCACCATAAGCCATCATAACTGGATGAGACAATAAGGCTGCCATCTCTGTTGAAATGAACTGCTGAGACTGGATCAGAATGAGCTGGTAATGTCTTCAAACATTTGCCTAAAAGCAATTCATTCTCTTACTTACAAAAATATACTATAACATCAAATTGTTAACACACTGCAAATACAATATGAACTAAATGACAATCTAACTTGTTAGATTTTTCGTACTAAAAATTAAAACAGATTTATTGGCTGCATAATACGTCAAAACGTAGCATTTTTAATAATACTAATAATAAGTTGCTATTGCAACTCATCGACACAAGCAACAACATAAAACCACAAGTAGTAAAATTAAAAATTTTGTACAACTGATTTCAAAATAAATAAAATGAGAACATTAAATATGCATTATTAAGGATAACTCAAAAACTACTGCTCAGATTTTGATCAAATTTATAAAAGATCACATGAGAAGCACCAGCTTTAAATTAAACCTTAATTTACCTCCTGGGTCCATGGGACTCGCTGCTGAACTATCTCTGCGCCTAACTTTTTTTCATTTGCTTTGTTTCTTCCGTGCGGCTTTGTACCTTTATTCAATGTCGCGTTTATCGCGTTGGTTAGAGGATGTGTCACCGCTCTGCTTCTTTCGGAGAGTAATAGCTTTGAGCGAGTCTCAGGGACCACAGCGGGGTATGTACGTAACTGTTTTTGTTTTTGAGCTATTTTTGTAAACATATTATTTTTACCATTTTACGGCACACAATGGCAATTATTAATTCGGTTAAAACGCAGCATCTGTTATTCATGATTGGCTAAGAAACTGCGAAGATAGTCACTCAGGCGAAGAATCTTTTACCCCATTGAACCAAATAAGAAGATTTGCACCAAATGATGTAGTTTCTGAGTTAGAGGATAATTGTGAAGTCTGACCATAGTTCTGACACAGAATTTTTCGCTTCCAGTGACGACGAAGGAAGTATACAGTCAAGCGTAGCTTCAAACTATTACTATGGGAAAAACCATTACAAGTGGTTTCGAAATCCACCTTCACGAACTTCACGCACTCTGTCTCACAACATACTACGCTTACCTTCTGTACATAATGCTGCTCTGGAAAATGGATATTTTTTCCACTTCAAACGTTTGAACTTATTTTTGAAGGTCAAATGGACATTATTTTACGGTGGACAAATGCGAAACTTAAACAACTGCAAGACATATACCCATCAGAACACTTTTAGACAAAGTTAGTTTTATCAATTGGATATGAAGGCTTTATTGGTGCTGTAGATATATAGTGCGGCTTTCAAGTCTGGTCATAAAAGCGTCCAGGCTTTGTTTGCTACAAATGGAACAGACCGAAGGCAAGGCATCTATGTCTAAAAACGTTTCTTGGTTTTTCCAACTGCACTGCGATTTGATAATTTCGGAAACAGGGAAGAGAGAAGACAAGATGATCCTGGATGTGCTGTCACTGATTTATTGGACTCGTTCAATAAAAAAAGTAACGTAAAGTTACAACCTATATACGTCCCACTGCTGGGCACCGGCCCCCCTCATTTCTGAGAGGGTTTTAGGGCAAGGAAGTGTCCGCCGCGCCGCCCCAATGCGTGTTGGCGAACTTCACATGTCTTCGAAATATTTTTTTTTCTTATTCCTCAGACATGCAGCAGTTTTTCTTCACCGCCAGCACGGTAAAATCAGCACTGCTTAACAATTTCATTGTCTGGCGGGGTCGAACCCGGGTTACTCGCGTTGTGTTATATTTACAGCGAGCATTAACCATCTGAGCTACCACAGCTCCGTTCAATAAAAATTCTCAAAAATTACGTCTCTGCCATACCCAGCAAATCAGCCAAATATGGCCTAAAGCTCCAAGTTTTAGCTGATTCTAGCACATTCTTTATGTACAATACCTATCTTTATACTGGAAAGGGGCCAGATGGAACAACTTTGTCAATGGAAGAGAAGATGAAGTCAGTTCCTACGCAAGCATAACACAAACCGGCACATTACTACAGATAGCTGGTACTCTTCACCAAGTTTTCAATGGAAAAAGTTTTGGTAGGGGATTTGGTCCGACGACATAAGCTATGAGGAAGCAACGTGGATCAATCTGGAGGATGAACATCTCACCAACTCAGTGCCTATGACAGTGGTCTCCATTACGGCAGGAAATGTCACAAAATCTGTGAACAAAATACACAATTGGAAGGCCACAGGTCCAGATAATATTCATAATTGCGAAATGTTTTATGGCCTTCTTCCAAAAACCTAAAAGTATTCCTGCACATCTTCCGAATGGAGTTGCATAGCTGATACTGAAAAATGAGAATATCAACCTGTGTCTGTACTGTTTAGGAGCTACTTACATCATGCTTGGCTGATAAGACATACAAGTACTTGGAGCAAAATAAAATGCTAGCAGTGGAACAAAAGGGATGCATTAGAAAATCGCAAGCCTGTAAGGAACAACTCTTGATTGATGCTGTGGTCACAGAGCAGGCTTATCATAAAATGCGGAATGTCCATATGGCATATACAGACTATTGCAAAGCATTTGGTTCTGTGCCACATTCCTGGCTAGTCAAAGTTCTCGAATTGTATAAGATCCATCCTGAGATAACATCATTGCTTCAACAACTTATGTCCAGCTGGAGAACTGAGCTGGTCTTGAATTTGGAAGGGTACAGTGCTAAAAGCGATCATATCTCTATTCAACGGGGCACATTCCAGGGCGATAGTTTAAGTCCCCTATATGGTTCTGTCTCGCCTTGAACTCACTGTCTACAGTCTTGAACCACACAGGATACGGTTTTGTCATTAAGGGAAGTAGTAGGAGGCAATTTAAACTGAACCATTTATGGATGACATTAAATCGTACGCGGAAAATTTTCGTGAACTTAAGGGACTGCTCCAATGGGTTGAACAGTTTTCTAAAGATATCTCGATGTGTTTTGGTCTAGACAAGTGCCGAACAATAAGCATTGATCGAGGAAAGGTGAGGCTTTCTGAAGCTTATTGTCTTCAAGATGGTGGAATCATCAATTCAATGACAAAGGAAGAAACCTACAACACCTGGGACCCCTGCAACCACGAGTTGACCACAGAGAAATCAGGACTCGGGTAACTACTGAGTACCACCGTAGGCAATACTCAAGTGGTCTCAATGGTAAAAACACTTTCAAGGCAATCAACATTTTTGCTATGCCAGTACTTATGTACACTTTTGGGATCGTCAAGTGGTCGGAGACTGAACTTGAGAGTATGTACCCGTGTAATACTTACACAATATTGAATCCACCATCCAAAGTCAGCGGTTGAGAGGATTACCCTACCAAGAACTGAGGGAGGCAGATAGGCTTATTAAAATTAAGAGACAGCATATCAGACAAATACAAAATTTACAACAGTACTTCTGGAATAAATATTCTTCTCCCCTGCACCATAATGTCTGCCTGGCTAAATAACAGGTTTACACCATTGAATCTTCTCCATGCAAAAGACATTGAACCCCTAATAAGTGATTTAAACCATGTTAAGAATAAACTTAGCCAGTGGGCATCGAAGCCTATTCACAGACGTTTTGCTAATGAGCTAAAGAATCCACATGTGGATGCTGTTGCCTTAACTAACTGGCTTTGTAGAGGGGGAATATTTGCCGAAACAGAGGGATTCATGATAGCTATCCAGGATCAGGTGATTCCAACAAGGAACTATCTGAAGTACATAATTAAAGCTGAGGTAGAGGATTAATTATGTAGGTGTAGTAGACAAAGCCCCGAAACAATTCAGTTTGAAAATTGGGCTTAGAAAGATCTTTGCTCGACAAAATTCAAAAGGCTGTAATCTTGAGGACAACTGCCTTAATCTTGCCATAAAAGCCGATTTAAGAATATCATCCCAACAAGAGGAGTGACCCAAGAAAAAACATAATAATAGTTTTATTTGAAATAATTATTTAGATATTAATAAATTTGACTACCTACTAAAAATGTCACTAAATGCACAAATATTACAAATAATTTTAATGAGAATATTCTGGGACCCAAACAGAGAACTACAAAATCGCGCAATACGGTGATGGATCAGCGCATCCAAACAGCGACACGGGCCTCTGCGAACATCTGGAACGCACTACAGTATAGTGGCTGATGAAACAACACGCAGAACAAATCATTATATACTGCACCTTTAGCCTGCAGTATTCCTCTTTAGTGCATTCGTCCACAGCTGAGGAGTTTAAAGTGGCTGAGAATTCCGATTTTCAAATTAATTTTATTTTAAAAATATGAATTTCCTTTTTCAAAATTAGTCATATGTTTATTGATTAGTATTATGTTTTCATCGGATTTGAATCTTTTTCGTCATCATGGATATGTTAAAAATTCGAGTGCTTATGGATTATATCCGTCGTGGCAGCAACGCGGCACAAGCCAATTATCGTCTTTTACGGAGTTAATACTATAAACGAACACACCACCTGTTATTGGTTTGTCTGCTTCCGTTCTAAAAATTTCGACCTGAAAAATTAACCTTGTGGTCGAAAACTCTTAGGTTGACAATGACGAACAAAAAGCGATTGTGGAAGTTGATGTTACTCATTCTACGGCTGAATTAGCAGCAGCTTTCAATGCATCAAAACAATATTGGCCCATTTGTGTCAAATTGGCAAGATAAAAAAGCTTGAGAAATCTGTGCCCCACAAACTCAATGATCACCAGCACAAAGTATGCATTTGAAACGTGCCTTGCACTGGTCAACAGGCACGCAAACAAAGGAATTCTGAACCACATTGTTACCAGGGACGAAAAACGGATTCTGTTTGACAATCGCAAGCACTCATCCTAAACGAAAAATTACCGAAAGTGATGGTCACTGCTTGGTGGTCTAGCGCTGGTGTAATTCATCACAGCTTCTTACCAAACATTGCTGCAGATGTGTACTGTGAAGAACTGAACACAATGATGGATAAGCTCGCATTTTTCGCAATCGCACTCACCAGACCTTGCACCTAGACTACTACCTTTTCCAAAATTTGAATAACTTTTTGGCGGGAAAAAAATTCAATACCCAAGAGGCAGCACAAAATGCCTTTGAAGTTTGTTGCTAAATAAATTGCCAGTGTGTTGGCAAAGATGGATCATGTCTTTGGACTTCGATTAACAGAATAAAGTATTAAAAAAAATTGTGAACTTATTTCATAAAAAGCGGCAATTTCATAGGTAAAGATTTAATATATAAATTATTCAAAAATTGTTGTCTTACCTGTTCTAACATCCCATATTCGGACACTTTCATCAAAACTTCCAGAAACAATAAGGTTACTTTGTGGGTTGAAATTACAGCAAAACACATAATTACTGTGTCCTTTTAAGGTCTTTAAACATTTGCCTGAACTAAGTTCCCATACCTGTAACAACAAGAATTTAATTTTGGAATACATAACATTTCTACTCATTTAATGACTTGAGACTTTTATTTTATAATAGGTTTTGAAATTTACTCTAATATATTTAGGCACAAACAAAATACTATCAACTACTAACACTTGTACACAACTATTTTTATATAACCAGAGAAATATAAAATTCATATTTTAATAACTGAAATACAGCATACTAAATATCAAAAAATGATTAAATTTCTTAATCACAATTTCAATTCCAAATTTTCAATATTAAAATTTGTAATTGAATAAAACTATATATTTTATTGCATTTAATTAACTTAATTAAGAAATCATTTGTTAATTGATTAAGAGCAGATAGGGGAATTTCACTGACAATGTGTTACTACATACACTGGAATAGTTAGCTCTAGTGCAATGGCTATTTGGGTACTAAAAATAACATCTTCTTTTTTAGTTCTTTTGTAGTATGTCCATTTTAGTAATTTAAAAAAAAAGTTGCTCAAATTAAATTTAAATATATTTTTAATTCACATATGCAATGCCTAAATGTTCTACAAGCCCTCAATTTTTTCTCGTATTAAAATTTAGAGGTAATCAAATCCTGTAGATAAATTGTGACTTAATAAAAAGTTTTACCAGGTAACATTATGTGACTTCCATGAAATACTTGACACTTAAAACTAATGCATAAACCTTCTCAAATAGAAAAGGTTTAGGCCTAGATTGGCTGGCATATTGTTATTTATAATTTATTAGAGACAAGTTCAAAGTGTGTAAAGGCGAATATAATAAGTCATAACATACATTATTAAATATGATTTACAAAGCATTACTGACATTGATTTAAAAATTGTTCCCTACTTCCTACACATTTTATCAAAAATTGATAAATTATCAAGTGTGAAAAAATGAAGTGTATTCTTAGAGTTGGGTTAAAAAAGTAAACAAGTTTATCTATCTGGGTCTATATTATCTTTAAGAGATAAAATACCGTGAGAAATATTTCATAAAGAAACTTAGCCATTCAGTATTTTATAATACCATAGTTTAACTATAGATTTTCTTAAGAAAAATTATCCAAAAAAGAAAAAAGAATAATATCATATGCTTAAAATTGAATTAATGTTTTTTTTCTTTAAGGGGGAAGTTTATGAATAATCAAAAAATTGTAATACATTTTATGCATTTCTTAGAGAGGTATATTTTTAAAAATATAAATTTTGCTAAATAATACCTCAAAACATAAGAAAAACAGGCTATTTGAATGAGAACTGTGGGACCTTACAGGCTAAAAGCTAGCTGTATATTTCATAATATTATTGGAGCAACCAGTTCAAGTGCACTGGTAACAATTATAGTGTAAATTGCAATTTTAAGCACTGATTTACCAGCATGTATGAGAAACAATAATTATTGGATAGAGCACAGACTTCCTTTTATTTCTGAAAGGGCTGTGGAGTAATTAGTCTACTATCTAGTTAGTATGTGTTGGCTGAATTCACATGTATTCGGTGCTAGACATTGACTAAATATCTCAATAAAATTCAAATACACAATTTAAATTAGTAGTTCAAATGTGCAATAATTATCAAATTTCATACAAAAAGCAGTTTCATACAAATTATGGTGGCAGTTATTTATAA
Source organism: Parnassius apollo (assembly GCA_907164705.1). Taxonomy (NCBI): domain Eukaryota; kingdom Metazoa; phylum Arthropoda; class Insecta; order Lepidoptera; family Papilionidae; genus Parnassius; species Parnassius apollo. The sequence continues at coordinate 2,379,987 of CAJQZP010001367.1, forward strand.
AAATAACTGTCACCATAATTTGATAAACTATTCATAAATTATTATTATTATACCTTTAACCCCTATGGTACCGTGGACATGTTAACATGTTACACCGTTGAGTACCGCGGATATGAATTCATGTCCGCATTACGTGCTGCTATTTTCGTCTTAATTGATATAAAAATATAGTATATTTTTAATTGAACACTATTTCATTCGATTCTGAACGAACTAAAGAATATTCTGAAGAATTATATTCACTCGGTTACATAGACAAAATCAAATATAACAGCCATTCGCTTTTGCGCTGCTGTTGCGGTTAGTTGTGTAATCGTTGAAGTTTTGTGATTGTGATTTTAGTTGGATTTTCTTTCAAAAAAACGGTAAGTAATGTTATTTATCTTTACTAAGTAATGTTTTTGAATGATCTAAGTTACAACAACAATAACTTTTTATGTTTCAATTGATAAAAAAGTAGAAATATAAAACCTCTACGCGAACAATTCATAACGATCAAGATTTCTAATAAGATTCTAATAAAATAATAATAGTATATTTCTTATTGGAATACCATAGTAAATACTTTTACTAGGAATTGCTAAATGTTATATCTATGATTATATAAGAAAAATAGAGGAAGACGATATAAAATATATACACAAAAAGGTTTTGATTGTCGAATTTTTAGCAAATGTTTGCAAGTGAAAAAGTAGAATTATTATAATTAGGGTAAGTGCACCAATGAATGAACCCTTAAGGCAATTTCAAACTTTGAAAATTATAAGCATCTATATATGGGTGGCTGTGCTTTAATAATGCCACTCTATTACATTCAAAATTTATTCAAGTTTAATATTATATGGGCAATCTGCCGTTAAAGGACATAATTACTAAGATAATCGACATTTTATGCCAAAGCACCCAAAATCACCAGTAAATGAACACCAAAATCCAGTGCATGAACATTTTAAACTCCAATGAATGAACGTTTTCTGTTGAAACTAATTAAGCTAGAAATCACAAGTTTCTGATTATTTATTAAATGTAAATGAGGTTTTATAATTTATATACTTCTTTGAATAATATAACTATGAATTTGAAAGCGATGGTGTAGGCATATTTATAAAAACACAGTGGGAAATATAAAAAAAATAAAAAGAGAATAAAACGAAAACATAACTTTTATTTAAATTGTAGGCACATTAAAATCACAGAATAATCAACGTAGCCGTTACATGCTATTCGACATACTACTCTTAATTCCAACTAGGTAATCACATTAGTAGATACATTATTTCAGTCTTTACTCTTGCAAATTAGGCTTTAGGTATCACTTTTAATTAAGAACTTTGATTATGTTCTACCTAGATAATTAAAACAATAGCGGACTAGAATCATCATTGGTTATAAAAATATATAATTAACAAAGATTAAAAAACATGTTGTACCTAAATCAAATAAAAACAATTTTTATGAAACTTATCAAATTAAACCTTAAGCTTACAATATAACTAATCAACAATAAGCGTAACAAAAATATGATACCTTAATCTCTTCACATTCTAAAAATAACTAAACCGGTTAATGGTATTATTAATTTAAAAACTAACCATAAAGTGTGAGATAAGCGTAATCAGCAGTACATTTTTTCTCACTATAAAAAATATCAAAAGAATTAAAACAATTATTATTCAATATCTTTAAATACTAAATCGTCAAAACAAATTAATCCGCGCCTAGAAATATTCGGTGTACCGAATACACGTTTAATATCATCGAAATCAACTTCTGCAATATCTGGCACTATTGGTTTTGCAAAATTGACAACATTTTCCACAACGGATTTTTTTCTAAGAAAATCTACTTTATATTTTCTTTCATTGTCATTTACCATTATCACTTTTCCTACAAAATGACGCATTCTCTTTCCACTCTCAAATTGAACCAGTACATATCTATCAAATAAATTGTCCTTAAATTCAGTACAAGTCGTAGTAGTTCTCCTAGTTTCTATTTCAGTCTCTTCACTTGCTTCTAAATTATCTGTTGTTATAAAATCTTCGGCAGGTTGTGTGTGATCATCATGTTCTACTTTCATTTTCTTAGCTTGCTTTTTTAAGGGGATTTTTTGGGCGTTTCAGTTGAACACGTTTTTTGCTTTGAGATTTTTGTTTGTTCAGTCTTTTTTCTTCTCGTTCCTTTCTTTTATTCGCTAATTCTTCCTCCTTAATTTTTTTCTCATCGTCCTGATTTTTTAAATATTCTTTGTATTTGAGCCCTGTTAATCCATAAGGTGCAGGCATTTTTTTTGTAACTTTAAATTTCTTTTGTGGTAAATCCGGTATTTTCAAAAATCCTTCTAGTAGATTGGATGGATTTGTATCATTCGATGAATTAATACTATTAGTGGGATCTATTACAGACTTTATTGCAGTCTGACTATCAACTGTGGACTCAAGCGAATTTTTTGCTTGATTAGTGTTATTGCTGCAACTGGGAATGGCTGGTATGGATGATGCGTTATTCTGAGGAGAAGAGCATTTATTAGGAGCGTCAATAATGGGGTCTTTTTCTACTATTATTTCTAAAGTATCATACCATGGCAATGGTATCACATCAGGTATGTCTATTTCATTCTGAATAATAAAATCTATGACATCTTCAGTTGTATCAAAGGGTGGTAAATTGGGTAAAATACTAGTCTCACCCAATAATATGGAATTATCCGATGGCAGTCGGATTGCCGAATCTATTATAATTGAACTATTAGTTGCATGCATTTCTTCAGTTTCCACATTTGTAATTTCAGACTCGACGATTTCGGGAACACTATTCCTTTCCAGTGCCTGGCTTGATTCCAGTTTGGAATCGTCCTCGTTTGAAGTAGACGCTTCTATAGATGATACTGACAGATCAAGAGGAATGATCGGGGTATTCGGTGTTATCGTGTCACTCTGTTTTTTATTCTCAAGTTGATTTCTACATTTTTTCCACAGCTCAAAATATTGATGGGGATGAGAACGGTTTAAATTGTAAGACATGACAAACTCATTTCTTATCATCTGGCCAACTTCACCTTCTATAACCTTGATCGTACTTCGTAGATCCTCTTTTTGGTCATGAAGACTAGAGGTTGTGGTGCCTTTTTGGTTTTGTTGCGCAATTTCTTGCCTTCTATTACTTATGCAGCGTGAGTAGTCAACTGCATCTGGAGACATTGGATATAAACCACAAACTCTAAATGAATTTTTTATCGTAGTTGGCTTAATGCTTCTGTCGTAAGCTATTTTAAACAACGCAGCAAAATTTTGTTTTGTTATAGGTACAGTGGATGCCTGTTTATGCTTTCTCACTACCCTTTTCCAATTTTTCTTCAACGGTCCAAATATTCCTACATCACATGGCTGCAAAATATGAGTTGAGTTGGGATATAAACAGAAAATCATTATTCCTTTTTCACGACCGAAATCAAACATGTTACGATTGATATGGGACTTGTGGCCATCCAGAAATAGCAATACAGGCAACCGGATTTCATTTTTTACCAACCATTCATAAAATAACTTAATGTAGGTAAAAAATACAACTGATACCATCCACCCGCTGTCGGAACGGCCAATATACCAAGTATCTGGGAAATTTTGAATTACGGCTGGTGGCATTCTTTTATATGGATACAAAACAAACGGTGGTACATCAGTACCATCAGCAGAGAATGTACATAGGACTGTGATTGATTCTTTTTCTTTCCCACTTGCGATTTCGTATGTATTTTTATAATTTTTGGGCCCCAAAATCAGCCCCGTTTTAAGACAAGTCATGACGCCAGTTTCATCTGAATTGAAAATACGAGTCGGGTCATCTTTAATGTCTAAGGCATTTTCTTCCTCTAAAAACTTGTTCAATTCAGTAAACCAATTTCTGATGGCCTCTTCTGTAACCGCTGCCCTAGCTTTTGATATTATTTCAGCGTTTCTTTTAGTTACTTCGGGATGTCTTCGCAAAAACAAAGTAAGCCATTTTTTCCCCGGTCGGCCTTTTGTAAATTTATTCTCCCTCTCATTTTGTTTCAAGAATATTTCCACAGTATCATAAACTTCTTCCGGGTGCATTGGAAACCCAAGTTTAGCTTTTGTTAAAATCCAGTCTGCTAGCTTGTTTTCTTCGTCGAAAGTTAGTTGTGTTAATGGACCCATTTTTCGTTGCCATGGTACTTTATTATTTAATTTATTACTTAACGTTGATTTGGGTATGTCGTATATTTTGCTGGCTTTATTAATAGACAAATCGTTATTTGTTATACGGGTAAGAGCCTCCTCTAACTGTTGTTGAGTATAACGGAATCTTGCGTATTTCTTTTTAGTAGATTCCATTATTTTTGAACTAAAAAAAAAAGGAGAAATTGAAGTTGAAGCGTCTGAATATTTTTTGTAACTAATTACTGAGATAAAACTAAATATCACTGCTTGAAATATAACAAAACATTAATAGTTTATTTATTCATTCATTGGATTTTAAAAACCAGTAAATGAACGTAGCAATAATACTATAGTTCATTCATTGGTTTTTGAAAACCAGTAAATGAACGTAGCAACAATACTATAGTTCATTCATTAGATTTAAAAACTAGTAAATGAACACTAGGGTGTTCGAATACTGGCCTAAAGGTAGACAATCAATAATTAAACCTTTCTACAAAAAATAAACCAATTCTGAGAACAGAAACATGCAAAATTAGCCAAAAGTAACAAAACAGACCAGAACCAGTGAATGAACACTCGTTCATTTACTAGAACTTTCTCACTTTCATGATCTAGTAATCGAACACCCCTTTATTTTTATTAAACACATGAAATTATAAACAAGTTGTTTTCTAATGAATAAAATAATCATTGTTCTATCTTATTATGCAGTTTTCTTTACACTGTCACTCATATAACGTGAACAACGCTAATACCAAAATGCACTGTCTTACCTGAGTCCTAAATTCTCGCTCATACAATCACGAAACACAACACAACACGTCCACTTTAAGCAGTCGCCATTTTGTAACTACGGGTCGCTGGCAAATGTTTGTGTGACCAGTTTACGTAAAAAAATTAGACCACTCGAAAAAAAAAATACAGTGTTTGGTAGAAATGTTTACTTTTCTTATTATATTGAAAAAACTCACTTTTGTTCATTCACTGGGGGGTGTTCATTCATTGGTGCACTTACCCTATTACATGCATAATTTCAGCTCATTTAAGAAGAATATATTGATTGTTTGTAAGGACATAAAAATAAAAGAAAAACTTATGATATTTCATTCATAAAACAAAATTTATTGTCAGTAAGTACACTTTATCAAGATCCGTTAGAAACAAAGAGCTGTACAAAATAAAATAAACATTTAAATGTTATGGTTATTGTTTCTACTTATCGAAAATCTTATCGGCTTTAAATAACTGTAACTAAAACCTCTTTGAACATAAATGAAAGGTTGTGAGAAACATAAATATTTAAAACAAGTGCTGCCAGGACAGAGGCCCCCCCCATACAAAGCTGTTTTTTGTTATGGCGGGCGCAGTAAGGGAAAGGTTAAACGAGCAATTCCTGTATATATATAAATATATAATCGGAATCTCGGAAACGAAATTTTCATGAAAATTAGTGTCCAGGGGGGTTTCGGGGGCAATAAATGGATCTAGCTAGGATTTTTTTTTGAAAATGTTTTTGTCTGTGTTTTCAAGCAATGAAAAACTGCTACACAATATAAGAAGATAAATTTCGACACTGTGTTAATTAATGATCGTAATAGCTCAAGTGGATAACAAGCGGTCGCAAAATCATAATGCCTTGGTTCGCGTCCTGTCTTGGGTCCGACTTTTATCCTTTTTTTCAAGTTCCCTTCTTTTGTGAGAAAATCTATTATTGCGAGCCCTTTTTTTTAGTATTTTATAAAAATCCGAAAATTTAAATTCAACTAATTGCACTCATGATTTTTTATTCAAATATCCAGTTCAGGTTTTTCTATTATGTCAATAAGATTAAAAAAATATTATTCATGTTTCATTAGTATGTAACTTGTATCTAAATGTAATTTCAAAAAAAAAACCAAGCAAAGCTCGGCCATCTAGGTACTATAGTTAATATTCAATACTCTCAAAACTAATGACATCTTATGAAAGCATCCTAATTATACTATAGTCATAAAACGTTTTTAAATAATAGACAAGAAAACTTACACAAGTCAAAGGGTCAGTACAGTAGGCATTGTGCAACATTTCGCCTCTAACAGTGCATCAATTATTTACGACACATTTTAATAAATAATTTAAAAACCCCTCTTACAACCTACCCAATAAAAATAGATTAAATAACGTTACTCACCTTTAATGTCTTGTCATCACTAGCACTGACAATTAACCTGCTGTCTGAGGACCAAGCCACATCACTGATGCCCATTTTGTGTCCCGATATAGTCTTCTCAAATTTGCCATCATAGGCACCCCACACCTTAATAAGTTTGTCAGCAGCTGAAAAGACAGTTTGCAATTTGCATAGACTACATTTATACTGCTTAAATGTTACATAAAGTTTATAAAACCTGATATTCTGTTCTATCACAAAAATTTTACTAAATAAATCAAATTTTATATTAGATTAGCCTTAGGCCCAGTTTATATTTTGAGAAGTGACAAGTGCAAGTGGCAAGTGAGAAAAGACAAGTGTGTATTTTATTCCCACTTGTCACTACCTCGCACTATGCACATGTGTATATATATATATATATATATATATATATATATATATATATATATATATATATATATATATATACATACATACATACATGCACCAAGCACTTGTCATTTGTCAGTTGCACTTGCCACTTGCACTTGTCACTTCTCAAAATGTAAACTGGGCCATGGGAGTGAATATTTTTATAAGTCTTATTCTGACGCTACAATAATGTGTTTGCATATTCATTTTTTTCTACAATATTTGCTACAATATTGTATTTCAATATTTTTTATCATTTTTATGCAGGAAACTTTCAAGTCAATGTTTAAACTTTTATATGCCCAAAACCTAGACTTGAATGAATTAACAAACAAAATGAAAATTTTATATATTAGATACAGGTGTGGAAATATTTATTTTGATTCTACTGGTCAGTTAGAATCAGAAAAAACATACATACACACACATACATACACACAACACTATAATAAATCAACTTGAAGGATTCTTAAATTTCTATCAAATCTCAGTACGTTATATAAATATTACCTAATAAAACTGTAATAATCCTTAATATACATGACTAAAGAAATTCCTACATACTGTGATTACTGGTAAGAAATATATTCTTTTATAGAATACAATTACCTTACCTTAAATAATTTTTTGAGTTTTAACAAGACTAACGGACAGGAATTGAGTTTTATATATAAGATTATGTGATAGAATACAATATGTAATATTTAATACTAAATTTTATATTATACATTTTTTGTAGACATTTTATGTATATGTAAATTAAGTGGGAGTTTTAAATACTTCCAATTAAGATACCATGACATTAGTTGTATTAAACCTAATGTTAGACACCGATAAATTATTAAATTATGTTCTTTATGTATAATCCTCTAACATAATATTACCTTCTTAAGGTTTTTTTTTAAATATAAAGTGGTAATATATAAGAATAGATTACTACTATCTTTTTAATAAACAAATATAACAAAGGAAACATTGATATATGTAAATTACTTTTGTTAAGTAATGTAGGTAAATGTTGTTAAATAATGAAGGTAAATAAAATTATACTCTTGCATAAAATGCTTTATTCATAATAGAAAACATCAAAGACTGATTAGAAATGTTATAAATTTATGACTACTATATACATGTGAAGGTCATACTTAAGAAATAATGTTAAATAAGGAGCACTATAAATTCAAGGACTTTAGCCATTAAAATGTTATTTCTAATATGATGTTTTATTCAAATTACTATAATAATAATATTTTAACAAGAACTAATACCTATCCAGAAGCGGTTTGATATTCTGAATAATATGATAAAATTATGTACATAAATGTCAGTAAAACTTACAGGAGCTTGCAAGCCATTCTCCATTAGGACTGAATTTAACGGAAGACACAGCCTTTGTGTGCCCCGCAAGAGTAAATTTGAGCGTGTAATTCGGCTTCTGAAATCAAATATTATAATTAGCGCCAAATTGCACGTGCTCAGCGCGAAGTTACATAAACATGTGCAAACCGCCAGTGACATATGAATACTAATATGGTAATAAAAAGACACGCTATTTACCGCTACTGACGACTTGTTTGACTGCGGAGCACTTTGTGATAACGAATTTGGGCCGGATAAGTTGGTGGAGGGCCCACCGTGAGTTTGGTGTGCAGTAGGATGGCCAGGCCCGGGTCCTAGCGGCACCATGTTTCAACTTTCGACGCACTAGTGCCTGCTTTTATTCGTCACCCAAAACAATCACTAATAAACACTGAATAGCGACGCAAATCAGTTTTTTGTATGGATAAATCCCAAAACTTGTCACTCACTCGCGGTGTTTCATATAATTCAACGTAGATTTTTAAAGAACGTTCCAAATGCGAGCGTCCCAATACGTGCATTTCGCGAGTTCGCGACGAATAATCAATGTTGCCAACATACCAATACCACTGTACCGGTGACCAACCAGCGACAAAGATAAGCTCCATGGACAAACTCGCTACCACCCTAAGGCCCGTCTGACACTAAAAACCGCTAAAAACATTACGTAATTGAGATGAGTCGTACTAGGTAAATTTCAGTGCACCTAGTCCAATTCCGTATTAATACTCGATCCAAATACCTGTTCCACCTAGTCCATAAAGTATCAAGTACACATAAAGTTTAGTATTGTTGGAATAGGAATAGGATACGCTATAGTTTCAAGTACCATATTTTACGTGCGTACTGCTGAAATTCAAATTCAAATTCAAATTCAAATTTATTTATTTGTGAATACAGGTAATGAGACAGAATAGATCTTATATGTATATGTTATATAAATATGTTCGCTGCATTCGACCCTTAGGTATACAAATATTACGTACAGTTACAATTAAATTATTATATATTATTTCATTCTATTATTTATATTATAATTATATGAGAAAATTCAAGAACGAATGTAATAATTAATTAAAATGGGATATTTACAATAATATATTGTCCAATCAAAAGTCAAATGAATTATATTTTGTGAATGTCATTATAATATGCCTACTGATGCGTCACTTAAATATTCATCTATTGAGTAGTAGCATTTCTCAATTAGAAATGTTCTAAATTCTTTTTTAAATTTATGAATATTTTCCATGTCATGAAACATAGATGGAACCTTATTATATATTTTAGACAATATACCAAAAACGCTTTTTCTAAGTAAAGCTGTCTTTGATGAAATTGTATGAATTTTATTTTTACGTCGGTTGTTCGTTATTAGATAATCATTAAATATTTCAGGATTAGTTTTTACAAATGTTACAACTTCATAAATATACATTGCGGGAAATGTCAATAACTTAAATTTTTTAAATTGTGGTTTACAGCTTTCTGTACTCGATATGCTTGCAATAGCACGCACACACTTTTTGTGTGCTTTAAATAAAAAAACGTGTGCAATAATGAATTCCTAGATCTTCCCTTCATACTTTACAAAATTATTATAATTATTCTCGTAAATAAATTACAAGAATTAAGGTTATATGAGAAATAAATTAAGATCATTTACTTCCAATTACTTCAAATGCTACTTAGTAGTACTTCATATTTTGTAAAATTTGTTTTAAAAGATGTTTATCTTTGATTTATTTGAAAAACTCTAGAATGGGAGTACTCGCCTATTGATTTTGTATGTCTTGATTTTAAGCTGCTATGTTTTTTTTACTATTGCTACAATTCTATAATAGGTTGATGTAGCTCATAATCACGGAAGGAAGACTTTAAAGTAGATAATTTTCATTTATCTCTCATATAATCTTAATAGTAACGAGCCTAATTATAATATTTTTTAGAATACTGTTTGCAAAATTCTTATAAATAACATTAAAAAAAAGAATTGTTCTGAAAAATAAAAAGTGAGTTTGTCAGTTCCGGCGCACGACTGAATTTCACTACTTACGAACGATTATAAAATATATAGATTAGCATATGTGGGTAAATGAACGCATTTTTATACTACTAAAAGCATGCATGACACATTTACTTATATTAATTATTTAATGTATATTCATCAAAATATATTACATAATCATCGAAACGTAAATTGTTTACGCTTCCAATGCTATGTTATGTAGTCATGGAAACATGAAAACAGCGTCCACCGAGATCACATTCGCATGAGTCCGTACCGTATTTGACAATAGACACTCGCCTGCCTTGTACTCTTGTATAAGTATTTGGTTGAACTAGTCCGAGTCCCGACTAGTCTCGTACTAGTATTTGGTTGAACCAGTCCGAGTCCCGACTAGTCTCGAGTCTCGAGTATTGACAGACAAAGATAGAAAGACTACGGAATAGTCTAGTTAAAAAAGGACAGAATATATTATTACACAACAAACACGAGTGCGCGTCACGTTACCTTTATGTTCATTAAAATTTGGTTCAAATTCAAATGACTGACAAACTAATGATTTAGGCAAAGACGACCCCAGTTGAGCCCCTAGTAACTACATACGCCTCGAGTACGACCACAGTGAGACTAGATGGATCAAGTATTTTAAAAGTTGGAATAGGTGCAACCTAGTCTCGTTAAATACTTAGTCCCTGGATCTGTTCTAGTATATACGCTTCATCTCTATTACGTAATTCCGTTTCGTAATTTCGAAACACAAACTAATAAGAGTTTCGAGACGTAACGAACGAGCCGGGCACACACATACGGAATCCCGTTCTGCACGCAAAATTTTGAATAGAAAACTACCGTAGACGTAGACAGAGAAACCTATAGACTAATGATTAGCGTGGCCTCGAGTGAGAAAGGACGATAACGTAATTTTAGGTTATACAATAATCTTTATGACTTTTAAACATATTTAGATAAAATATTTAATTGCTCTATGGAGGGTTACAGTCGTTCTCTCCCGCGGGGACTAGCCGTATTGGGAAGCCGTGCCGAAGCCGTGGACAGGACCAACAGGCAAATGCAAGCAAGGAAGACCGAAAAAAAGATAGGTCTATGAGATTGAAAAGACAGCAGGAAAAAATTGATTAAAAATAGCACAGAATCGAAAAGAGTGGAAAAAGACGGAGGAGACCTTTACCCAAAGGGGGGTCCTTAATTGAAATATATATTTTATTTTATTTTCTAAGCGTACATATAATTGTTGTATTGTAAATATTTTCTATTAAGGAATAAAGAGGCTTTATTATTATTATTATTATTTAATTGCTCTAAGAATTGAACTGAACAGGATTCACCAATCTTAAGCTCATAAAACACGTTTTTCTCACTTAAACCAACTTGTAAACTCCTAAGATTAGTAAGAACTGTCAAAGTTGTTCAGCAAAGTGCAGTTTGCTAAACAAAAAAATCGGCACGGAGAAAGGGACAAAAAGTCACACCGCTCTGTCTCATTTCTATGCAAGACGTATGCATAAATCTATCTTTTTCGTGTACGAATGCGAAAGAAGGCGTCAATTTGTCTATAGGTTTCTCTGTCTACGACCGTAGATGTGTGACGGGTCTCTGATTTATTTACGGACTTGCTCCGTTCGGAATCCCGAATCAGAATAGGGTACTTTACACCATGTAAAATAAAATCAAAAAATAGATATTTATTATAGATTTTGTAAAGTACACGAGAAATAATGATTGCTGTTTAATAAATTGCATTAAAAATTTTATATTTCAATTGCAAGAATATTTTTTTCGCCTGTGGCTCAAATCTGCAAAACGCTGTCCGCCATATTAGCCAAGTCGTGACGTCACTGATCCAGCCTAATGGTTCCTACTGACGATACGTCCATTAATCCAAATGGAGTGGTAATCGTCCAATATCATTCCGTTAATGGTAAAAATATATTCCATTTGGATGGAATTCATCCAGCTATGGATTTCCAAACGGATTGAAATCCATGCGACCAGTCCAAATGGACGTCATCCACGGCCGTCCGTCAATGTTAAAAACGTGCGCCATGCCAAATGGAAGTCGTCCGAATCGTCAGTGAATGGGCGAATCGGCATCCATTTTTTGAACGTTATTGTGTCAGTTAATGTTTTGGTGTTGATGGTGGATATGTGCTCTGTTTGTCAAACATAAACTGTGTATTGGATTAAACATATTTTTATTATGTAAACTATGGGCTATGATATGGGTGACAAACGAGTACAGAGTCCACATTATGTTATGTTGATACTATAGCCCATACACTGAATCTGTCATCAAATAAGAATCAAAATGTAAATACATTGTCACCCCTGGTTCTTTACACTCAGCATATGAAATGCATCAGATTTAAGCTGCTATTTTATGCTATTTTGTGAGATCGTGGACCTACTACTTTCGAGCCGACCCATTTGTGCTATAGCCATAATATAGATGCAACGTTGCTCTACCACGTGTAGTTATAATGAATAATATCCACTATATGTTGATTTCTTTAATTTCTACCTCAGTCAACGATGTTGCTCCACCATAATCTATACCATATCTAGAATGGGAGTGACAAACTAACACACAGTCCACCTGGTGGTGAGTGCTATGACCCATATAGACATTTACATGTATCCTCAATTAAGAATCAAAATATAGATGCGTTGTCGTCTTTGAAGATTACGATGGATTGCCCCGTTTAGGCTTTTTGTCTTTTTAATGAAATACACGCTGCTGTAGTCACCAGTAATGTACTATTAAAGTATTGTTATGGAACTATTCGGTTTAAAAAAATATATAAAAATTATAGTGGTTCACTATTACTCTAGGATTCATTTAAAATAATTTTTGCAAATGGGTGTAATACCCTATTCCAAAATGAAATCCCAAAATGGAATTCTGTATGTATGTGGCGAGCCTAAGTTTCCCGTGCCCCGTTTTACCCGGAATGTGTTTTGAACGGCGTATAAATGAGTAGAGAAATTTATACTTTATTGTATATATACATTCTGATTATATATACAATAAAGTATTATATTATATACATATATTATACACGAAATGTATATACACATTTCGTGAGTACATAATTTGATACAAAAAAATTACCCAAACAAGCCCAAGTTTACTTAAAAGAAAAAAATTCAAATATTTTGAATAAAACTACTTCTACGGATTTTATCACGTTTAATTCTACTTGTTATTAATTCCCGGCGTTTAAAATATTTTACAATATAATATGTAAAGTCTGCACGGATAAAGAATGGAATTAGAAATTGCGGCTCATCGAGCCCGTACCGTCAACATGCACAGAAAAAAAGGGAAACCACGCTAATAACGGTATATCGTTATAATTTTATTCGGTTAATTGGAAGTTTTATATTGATGGCAGAATATTTGAAAAGATTTGTACACCCAAGTTGGTACATTAATTTTAAAATAACACTTATAAATAGCGACTCTGTTCTCCCGTTTTATTTAATTTTATCAATATTTAATAAATTTTCGAAATTTTTCGGATAAACTTTAGGGTACATCACTTCTGGTATTACTCTACCCGTTCGTGAAGTTTAATAATCGGTTAAGCCATTCCGAAGGTTGGCTCAGACAGACAAACGAAAATTTTAAAAATGGTTACTCCTGTCGCAATTGCATATAAATATTTTAAACAAAAATGTTAACAAACGAAATCCACAATAATTAGGAAGAAAACTCTCAAAACGCGTCGTAGCTCACAAATTGGTAAAATCGGACTGAATTACTTTTTAGTTTATTGATTTTTTTAACATTGATTTCAATGACAAGGTTGGCTGAAGTTATGGAACGTATCGAAAAACACATATCACAACGTATTTTTTTGCAGTTATTACTAGCGGTTGTGAGTATAGGTAGTGACAGTGTGCGAGCGAGAGGTGGCTAGAGGTCACACCATTTTCAATCCCATTCTTAACCTCACGGGTTGTGTGTATATTTTACCCCAGATTTCATATTTCAAAACTCATTGACAGTGCTTTTATTGCAGGGGCGTTGAGTATAATAATATGGTCGCAGTAGAAGTTAAGCATTCCTAAGAAACGTCGGAGATTTCCTATTGTTTTAGACTGAGGATACTCGTTAATGGGGATACTCGGTATAGAACAAGGTTAATGAGTTTGACATTTTCTTCATGTGGTTTTTTATTCCTTCTCGCGAGACTGCGTAATGTAAAACCTTGACTGTTGGCTTGTCTAGGTTGCATTCAGATGGATTAATAGCAGGCCTCTGTCACTCTTGCTACCAGGATGAAATAATTATATACAATCGCGAGACGGCCTAGACCGCATAAGCAGTCAAGGCTAGCGCGTAGAAGGCGATTAAATGTTAAATTTTTTAACGCAATTTATGTACTTTTTTTTGTTTGTAAATACTTATTGAAATAGTTTTTGTTTGGTGTTTAGTATATATTTAGTTAGAGGAAAACTTTTGATTTTAAAATAAAAATTATATATATTTAATATAATATTAAATATCAATGTGATAAACTATAATGGAAAAATGTCGTTCCCACTATAATTGTTGCGTGGTTGATTGCTTAATTACCAACAAAAGGTTTCAGATATAATATCATTCTTTACGTTAACAAAAGATTTTAGTAGCCTCTCGAGTGTCATGACACGCGTACGGGGTTGACACCTTATGCATGCCCGTGTGTCAGTCGACTCCATGTACCCTTTTGACAAGTAGTTGCGATTCGCTATTAAATTAAAAAGGAACGCTGTGAATCTATCAAGTATCTATTGACCGCGATTAACCGTTATTTGTAGGGATTATTATCAAAGAGTATAATAACTATATCTGTGTCAGATCATTTATTTGGGTTGAGTTAAGATTTCACCATGAGAATTTTTTAATTTTAAATTTACGTTAATATTCTGTGAACAATAACTCTTTGACAATAACTTATATTACTAGCTTAGGGTTAATGACAGTAAAAACTGCCGACTGAATCATCAAAATTGACACTTTAATTACCGACAACAGTTAAAACTTAAAACACACTAATAATTAATCACACTTAACATTTTAGTTCACTGTACTTCGCTCTGAAGTCTTCGCTTGTGTCGCCAATTCAATACTCACTCGGTCGCGGTCTTTACCGGCTTTATATAGGCCTCTTCCACTGAAAACATCTAGAATGTTCGAGTACACTGTCAAAAGTTCTAGCAAGGAATTTTCTGGAATGCTCTCCTAGTTCCACTATTCCATACTAGGCGGCACTAGTGAATTTTCGAGAAAGATGTTGACGCTCCTACTTCTGCTACTTGATACTAGATGGCGCTAATAATCACCCACCATGTACCAAGCATCAACTATGGCGTGCTACTGTATCAATAACATGCGTGGAAATATTATGTGCGAAAGCAATATAAAACATCAATAGTAATGTATAATTTTTAAAACAATCTTCCAGAAAATAAAAATGCTTAACTATACATTTATTTTATTTATTTATTTTTACAAAATATAGTTATTAAATAACATCCGACACTACAAATAAACTTACAAAAGGTTTTCCATGTACCGCCAATTCGTAATTTCCACCATGTTCAATCCGTTCGCGTAGCGACGACTTACATAATGCTTTACATACATGGTGTGACAACATAGCATTTTTAACCATTTTTAACTATATGTGTACCACAGCAAAGGACAGTTAGTGAGTATGGTAAATAATATTAGTAATTGGGATAATAATGTTACGATTGTGTGTATCTATGTATATATCTATTAGTAGATTTGTAGGTATTTATGTATATTAGGTGTGTTAGTATAGTTATTTTTTAGTATAAATTATTAGTAGGTGTCGTTATAAATTTGTCTATAAAATACTGTTTAAGCTTGTATTTAATATTTTTTATCGTTGGTTCATTTTTTATTGCTTTTGGAATTTGGTTCAAAAGTGCGGGGAACTTGATATATATTTATAGTTTTATTTTATCCCTCATGCTAGTCTACAAAAAACCTGCTATCTTATAAATGTATGGGAATCTACTTGATAGGTTTGTGAGGCTTGAGCCAAAATTACTCGAATATGTATTAAATAAAAAGTTAAGTTACAGAATATAAAGGTTTGTAATTGCGGCGAAATAGTTTCATATGGGCGACCACTGTGGCCCCAGAAATATACACTTATAGATGCGTGTTTTTTTTTTAGTTTGGAGATGGCGTTCTTCTCTCGGTAGAGAGTAATTGTGTTCTGTGCATCCAACTATCCATCTCACGATACGAATCAAAAATATTAGTGAAAACGATGTTACAAGTTCTTTATATTTTGTTAGCTGTGGAGTTTGTGATATAACCATAGACTTATACTGGAGTATGATGGACTTTGAGTATTAAACCAAAATAAGGAGGCAGCATCACATGGCATACCCCTCTGTAAAAGATACGAGAGTCCGACTTACGCCCGGCGCTAGTAATCCGCAATAATCTAGTACTATATATATAGCAATACCGCAAGTGATCGTGCCAGTAAATAGAGTTTCGACAAAATACCAAATTGCAGTGTATTTACATGCAAAATAAAACCAAAAACGTCAAATCTACAAAAGGACAATGTGACTTTTTATCTGTGAGTATTTTTTAACATAATATTAAAGTAACATTATATCATTAAAACTCGTACTTTCTGAATATTTTCATCATAGTTCATAGAGTGAAAATAATCTATTTCCCTACAACTCCTAAGCGGTCGAACTCGACCGCGGAGCTATTCCGTCAAAATTCAAATGGTCGAATTTGACCGCGCACACACACACCACTTTAAACCATTAAAACTTACCTTTTAGAGACTACTTTTCTATGAAAAAGTGTGGCATTATATAATCAATATGAAATTTTCTGTAATAAAAAACTAGTTATGCTATGGATATTTATTATAATCTACGTTCATTTCGTACGCCATATTCGCGTGAATGTTAAACTTGTGTTGATTTTTGGATTTTTCTGGTATTTTATTAGTGTTAAGTTTATTTGTCGTGTTTTATTTTAAAACTGTAATGAAAGTTTTTGTGTGAATATAATTTATCTTTTTACGTAAATAATTTTGATTAATATATATTGAAATAATTGTGATTTTCACGCTGCCGACATTCGCTTGGTATGTTTTGTTTTTGTTATCAAAATACAATAGTCTTGTTGTAATGAACAAAAACCTGACTTTTATATAGAGAATTTTGTATAGATTTTATAATGCCAAACTTCTTCATAGAAAAGTAGTCTCCAAATATAAGTTTTAATGGTTTTAAGTGCTGCGGGTGGGTGAGATCGCATGCGACCGCTCGGGATTTGCCGGGCACATGAGAATTTTAAAGGGACTGAGGTGTTAAATTAATATAATTTACTACATAAGTTAAATATATTATTGAAAATGTATTTCCTGATAAATAAATAAGTTCGTGATGAATAATAATCATTACATATAGAGGTAAATATACTTCTCTATCACTACTTACTACTTACTATATAGATAAGATATAAGATAGTATAGTAATATCAGAATCCATTATCTGTCTAAAAGAAGTGACCCGGAAAAATGTATTCGTCATATTTATACTAAGCTTATACACTTTAAAAACCAGCAGGTTACTAGCTACTACATGCCATGTAATTTAATGTGCAATATTAGGTTCAATGTAAATAAAAAAAACTACAAACACAAAATAGTGATAAAAAATTACAACAACAACAAAGTGAAAAAGTATTATTTTAAAAGTCAAAAGTGTTATGGTTTTATTGGTTTTTGAATTGAATAAGTTCAGTATATATGTGACTAATAAATATTTTGGGTCACTCTTTTTGCGAGGTAACAAATTCGAGTCCTTGCATATTTTTCTATTACCAAGTTTGCCAGTTCAATGTTATGTGGAACGTAATCATTATAGAAATAATGTTCCTGTATACTTAAAAAATTCAGCCCTCCAACAAAAAGTTTAAATATTTTATTTCTAATAAATAACTGCTTAAATTTTTTGTCAGGTGGTAAGGTTTTTCTAATATCTATTTCACAAAGACGACATAAATTAATTACCTCTTTAACAATACACTACCTCTACATGTGCTACACTTTTTTATTATAGTAAAAACATCAAAGCCCGCTATATATTCGACCACTTTTGCGCCAAAAGGTGACAAATAAGTGTAAGTATTTATGTCTAATACCATATTTTCTTCAGTTGTTCCATAGCACAGCAGTTTGTACCTCTTTCAGTTCGGATCAATTTGATATATATTTGCAATTTTTTATAAATAGCTTCAAATTGACATGCGAAGGGATCCTATGTACCGAGGACTGTTTAAAATCATCTGTATATGTTATTACGAGAAATGACATTGATTTATATTTTTAATAGAACGTCTTTAGCCTCATCCAACATGGCAAAAGCTCTTTGATAGTTATTACTATTTAATGCTCTTTTAAATCTTTTAGACCAAGTTTTTGAGTCTATAATATCGAAAATATTATTAATTAACTTAAAAAAAATTGCTATAGGCGCAACGACTTGAAATACAGGTAAATTTAGTGCAGTTTGGATAAAAGCTACACAGTTAAAAGCATAACACAGTTAAATGTAAAAAAAGAATGTGTCCTGTACGTGGATCTAAAAAAATCTCTGTAAATTCTGTCTGTAAATTTTCTGTATTCAAGAAACAGCCTAACTCTTAAGCCATGGTTTTCATAAACTATGTTCAAAGTTTGGGTCACCAGCCGTGCTTTTAGGTCAGCACTTGTACTCTTTACTTAGAAGTACCCAATGGGTACTTTACAAGAAGTATTAACGCCCATTGATAAAAATGCTAAATTATCAGTAGCGAAAATTTTCCAAATTGTCAGAAATGAAGTCTAATCCATTATTAACATAACCAAAATGTTTTTTATGATACTCGGTCAAATGTTTTATTTTCATTTCATCTATCTCTAATATATGACACAATTTCTTGTCAGGGTTACTCTCTAATCTAAGTTTTAAAACAGCTTTTTTTGTATAGCCAAGTCGGCCATCAATTATACTATTTTTTATTTTATTTTATTAATAAGGCACACAAACAGATTGAAGACAATGCAAAACATATTTACAGTAACAAAAATATTATAACTAGTCTATAATCCAATAAAGTGTGCACAGCAAAACAAAATATAAGAATAAGTATGACAGAAAAATAAACTAATAATACTAAAATATAGTACTAGTGACAGTTAAAAAAAAGAACTTATTTAATTCGTGAAATTTGCATATTTAACGTAGCAATTACAGATCTTCTAAATTGTGAAATAATAGAATTAAAAATGTCCAGATCAGCGTTACGATGTCTCAACTCGTCAAAATTTCGACACATTCTAATGACCGGATTAAAGAAAGACGTGTTATTTCCGTAAACATCAAGGCGAAAGATACGCGGGTTACACAGATGGGATCGGCCGTTAAAATTAATAAAATTAAGCAATTCTGGGCAATCGATGGAGGAGTGAATGATTTTGTGAATGCAAATAAGCTCAGAATATTGTCTACTATTATCTAATTTCGTAACTCCAAAGTAATTCACTCTTTCATTATACGATGGCAGTTGCCATCGTATAATGAAAAAGTGAATCGGATCGATCCATGTTTACGACGCAGAAAACATCTCTGGTTCAAACAACTCGTTCAATATTAGCTATATGTACTTCGTAATAGGGTGACCAGACTACTGAGTCTCACAGGAGTGTTAAAAAATATATTAGACTAAGGGGTCTCTTGAATTCTCTCATAACTCGTGTAACAAAACCAACTAACTGATATGTTGCTTAAAATCTAGTTTAGAGTCAAAGATAACGCCCAAATCTTTAGCAACATTATTTTCAGACAAAGGTTGATCATTGATATGGTATGTATACTTTAGACGAGTTTTCTTAGTTGTGAACGTCACAAAAACATTCAGTTAGATTCAAATGCATTTTATTAAGAGAACACCAGTTTCTCATAATAAAATGCATTGTTAAGGTCCCGTTGCAACAAGAGGCAGTCATTAACATCATCAATTATACGGAAAACTTTCATATCGTCTACATATAGTAAACATTCACTTGTTATATAGTCCACCAAGTCATTAATAAATATAATAAACAAAACAGGGCCAAGATGAGACCCTTAAGGAACCCCGGATGTTACATGTACTGGTTTGGAGAGGAAACCTTTTATTGCAACGATCTGACTACGTCTAGAAAGATACGAAATCATCCAACACAACAAATTGCCATGTATCCCGTATGCTGCTAATTTAGCCGAGAGTATTCTATGGTTGACTTATTTTTTATTTATTTATTTATTCTGAACATTACAAATTGTGTTGAATAATTCATGCAAAAAGTACAATTGAAAATAATAACTACTAAATTTACAACTATACAAAATTACAATAAAAATATGAGATTACAATAATTAGTATACAATTAAATTGTATAAAGTGTCAATAACTATAAAATTACAATAAAAATTTCAAGTCGAATCTCACCACTATCAATAAAATTTAAAGTTTTAAATATCACACAAAAATAATAACTACATTTGTTACAAAAAAATTCCATTATTTCTTAAAATGTTATCAAAAGTTCAAAACACATTGAACTTTATGTAATAGCATTAGCATGTAGAAACTCGTCAACACTATAATAACATTTATCCAGTAGGAACTTTTTAAAGTATTTTTGAAGCTACTCTTGTATAACATATTTTTTAAATCAATAGGTAATCTATTAAACAGAAGCACTGATTGATAATGAGAAGAGTGTCTAGTCATAACCATACGAGGGATGATTTTATTATGAAAGTCTTTTCTCCTGGTGTTTTCCCTTATGGTTTTTTGGTCTATAGTCTCATAATCGCCAATAACTTTAGCAAGTTGTGTAAGTAAGACCAGTATATACAGGCATGGAACAGTCAAGATTCCAAGTCTTTTGAAATGCATGCGACATGATTCTTGCTGTTTTATCCGGACCATGGTTCTGATTGCCCTTTTTTGCAGAACAAAGGCTTTGTGTACATTATATTTAAAGCTCCCTCCTCAGAATAAAATACTGTAACGTAGTCTTGACTCCACCAATGCGTAATAAACCAGTTTCAGGTGTTTAAGATCCGCTTCATCCCGTAAGCTTCTTAGTACGTAACAAGCTGAGCTTATTTTACTTTCAATCTCGTCTAATTCATATTTCCACTTTAATTTACTGTCTATCCTGACGCCTAAGAATTTAGCCACTTCTACAGATTGTACTGTTTTATCACCTAGTGTGACTTGCAGAGATGTGTTATTACTGACGTTATTGCGGAATAACATCACACTTGTTTTATTGGTGTTGATCGACAAGCCGTTGACAGTAAACCATATTCTAAAGGATTCCAATATTTGGTTTATTTTAATTTCTAGTGCCGCTATTTCGGAGGCTGAGATAACAGCATTAGTGTCATCTGCAAAGAGGACTAGGTTTTTCAAGTCTGTCGTTCTACGTACATAATGGTTTAAATCATTTAAGAAAGTAATAAATAATACGGGTCCTAAAATGGAGCCTTGAGGTACACCCACTTTAACATTAATCATTTTGACTTTGTCAAACGCCTTTGAAAAATCAGTATAAATCGAGTCTACTTGGCGTTAGGTAGCAAACGCTCGACAGTTGTAATTTTTGTAGACAAGTAAATTACTAACGGTTGATCTACCAGTAACAAAACCATGTTGTAAGTTTGATATGCTTTGTTTCACCTGGTTGTAAACATGGTCATAAACCAGCGATTTAAAATTTTAGCCATACAGGATAAGATACTAATTGGCCTATAGTTTTAACATTTTGTTTTATCACCAGTCTTATGAATTGGAATTATATAGGCATTTTTCCAAACAGAGGGGAATATGCTGCTCTTAATAGACTTATTGAAAATTATAAATAATGGCAAACTAAGTTTTTTACAACACGCCTTAACAAATAATGATGGAATTCCATCGGGACCGGGACCTTTGTGAGCCTCTAGTGTTTTAATCTTTCTAATAATGTCATCTCTACTAATGGCTATATTTGATAGTGCAAGATTAGACCTGTCCGGTATATTAAATGTGGGTTCACAGTTGTCAGGTTTTTCATAAACAAAAACAAAATACGCTGAAAAAAGTTCTATACCACTATACCACTTTGTTATTATAGTACATGATGAAGGCAGACAAATTTCAAAACTTTTGATATTTCGCACATATTGTTAAGCTTTCGGTGAATAGTAAAGTAAAGTAAAACAAAACATCTTTCTGGGGAATACTTAGCACTAGGTAGATGTCACGTTTTATTTTTAAGCAGCTTTCTCTTTAAAGTTCACTTTGCTATTATATCTACTTTATTTTCCCAATTTATTAAATATTTTCCAGATAGTTCATTTAATAACTCTTGAAAATCAACAACTTTTTTTAATAACGGTTTTGTGATTGAAGCCTTATAATAAAAACAAAAACTTGGTTAACGCCATCTAAAACGATAAACTGATACGACTTTTCTTTTTACAAATCTGATTTTTATAATAACTAAACCTCCCATTTCGATTTGTTACGTATTTTAAATTTTATTCTGCATAATTTAAAATAAACCTGTAGCAAAATAATGAACTTATTTTCAATAATTTCAAGTTTTTTTTTCGAAGATCATTTTTAAATATTAAAAAAAAAAGAATTTCAAATAACACCTTGGTAATATTTATCTATGTATTACTTAATCAAATAAAAACATATGCGCACTATGGTGATTTGTTTATCGATAAAAAATATCGACATAGTCCACGCCCACGTTGCTTACGCATTAGTACTGGATCGTTTCAGGTTTTTTGTAAAACGAAACGAAATCGTTTTTTTTTTTTGAAATGAGAAACAGTTCTGAGAAACAGTTTAAAAAAAACAGTTTTTCAAAATAATCCCGCCAGTGAACGTAACGACTTCACCATATGTTTGTTTACAAAATAATAAAGCGAACTTCCCTGCATACTTTTTCCAGGCATAGGACTGGCTGATAAATGTTACGGGCGTATTTTAAAGTTCATTTTATATACACGTTTTCATTATTTACAGTATCTAAAATATTAGAACAAAAGATATTTACAAATTAAATCGATTGTATCGGTATATTACAAAACTATTAATCAATTAATGTATACAATATATCACACAAAACACTTTTCGCGTGTAAACATAGTCACTTTTTTGCAAATTCGAAATTAGCTAACACAGTAAGCGTAGACAAGCGTTAGTTACTTAAAGACAACTGAAACTGATTAAAATTTTAAAACAAAAAACTTACGTTTGACCAAGCTGACCTTCACGAACAGTTACATAAAAAAATAAGAGAAAGCCGAAAATACCGTTTTTTCTCGGTCCCTTCGTTTTTCTTCAACCGTCGACAACCAAATTTGAATTGTGAATAGATATAAATAAGATTTATTTTAGCTTTAATCTTAACGTCAAATCAAAAGTAGTTGCTATAACCGTTTTCTATTTATACGACAATAGTTCATAAAGCAATAGTAATAGAGTATTAACTTAGATCTAACCTATGAACCTACCAAACGAACATGTAGTTTGTAAAAGTTTTGCGATTAAGACAGTTCCGAGAATGAAATGTAGAACTGTATTTATTTCGTTCGTTTTTAAACCTAATGTTGGATCTTCGAAAAACTGTTCGTTCGTTTTTCTTTGACAAACTGTTTTTTAAAAGTGTTTCCGAATAAAACACCCAGTACTATTACGCATGTGGACAGCGGCACCAGTGTATCGACACGTGTACAATTTGATGGTATGCGTAAATGCAATAAATAAAAACACAAATGCTGTAGTGTGCGTTTATAGTGACGCGATTTAATTTTGCATTTGTAGTTAAGTATACAGTTGTGTGGTTTTCTTGCACCCCCCTGATGTTGACAGAATTTTTGTTTAGCAATTAATGCTCATGGCCTCTCCAGTTGGATGAATACTCAAAGAGCTGTCGTTAAAATCTTCCAGGAGCGTAACATGTGACACATCAGCACGTTGCTGTTAATAATTTTGTAAAGAGGCTGTAGGGTCCAAGACTATTACCTGTTTTAATTGTCGAATCGTAACAACAACAAAGTTTGACCTTTTTGACAGATACAAGGTTAAACTTGACAAATTTAACTTTTGTAGGATTCGAGCGATCTCCGAGAAATTTAAATAGTAAGCGATTCTGATATAGAATCACTGCAGCAAGTTTTAGATAATTTAACTGTACTCTAAGTAAATATGGCATTAAACAAACTCAGCATTGATGCGTTGAGTTTAAGCGGAAAACGGGTTTTGATGCGGTAAGTTCTAATTATTTAAAATAAATTGTAATATAAAACAGACACAACGATATTTCTTTTCTTTTATAGAGTTGACTTTAATGTGCCGCTTAAAGAAGGTGTAATCACTAACAATCAACGCATAGTGGCAGCTCTTGATTCTGTTAAATATGCCCTGGATAAAGGTGCAAAATCAGTAGTCCTAATGTCACATTTGGGTCGACCGGACGGTCAAACTAATCTAAAATACACTTTAGAGCCCGTGGCAGAAGAACTGAAAAAACTATTAAAAAAGTAAGTATGAGCAATATTTGCATATTATGATATGTTTGGATTAAATAATATAGAAATTAGAATATGCAGAAGTGCTATTAAAAATAAAATATTTATTTATAATTTCTTATATTTATGCGAAAACCATACAATGATTGGGAATTAAAAATAAGTTAATTAAACATGATAAGAACTGTATAAATAGTTTTATGTGTTTCGGGTGCTTTATGGCTTACAGCACCCATGATCACGGGGGTAATGAAATGATTGATGGCCAAATGTCATAGCTCGGATACCTTCAGTTTTTGAACATTAATTTTTGGTCCGATCTATGCGAACGAGCTTACAGTATCTTGAAGTCTTGCAGTGACATGCTTAAATTAGGATTTAATTTTCTTAATTATAAGATCCCAAGCAGATGGTAGCTCCCATCTATCTTCTCTATTGAAATTAGGATGTGTTTTAATTTCAATAGCCTCACGTATAATCCTTGGTAGGAATTGGTGTTCTTTTGTGAGGATTTGTGGTTTGTCAAATCTGATGTAATGGTGGGGACGATATTGAACATGTTCACACCAATAGTCTGAGAAGTCTGCAGTCTGTGTCGGGAATTAAAAATGAGTTAATTAAACGTGGTAAAATCTGTATAAATAGTTTTTATTGTTTTTGTCAAAATATTTATTTTTTTATATCTGTAATAAATATTGCCTTTATTAACAGTGTAGTGGGTGCAAGAACATCTACTACCCTGTATTGTCTCATGGGTGTTGTTAGAGGTAACAGGGGAGAACTAAAACAGTTAATAGGCAGCAGCATCTACCTGATAACAACTCAAAATTATAAAAGCTGTTGTCAACAAACAAAGCATGGCAAATATGACAAAATCCCCTCTATGAGACAATCTAAGGGGTGCATATGTTCAGCAATGGACTTTTTAAAGAAGTGTAATGGAATGTGCCTATATAATTAATGTTGTCTATACTTTAAGGGATGTGACTTTCCTATCAGACTGTGTTGGCCCTGAAGTTGAGGCTGCTTGTGCTGATCCGCCTGCAGGTTCCATAATTTTACTAGAAAATTTGAGATTTCATATTGAGGAAGAGGGCAAAGGTGTCGATGCAAGTGGAGCTAAGGTGAAGGCTGACCCTGAAAAGGTTAAATCTTTTAGGGCTAGCCTAAGAAAGTTGGGAGATGTTTATATCAATGATGCCTTTGGTTAGTATCAACTTTTCTTAAATTATTTCTCTATGAAACACATATTATATTAAAAAGTTAATGGCATTTATTATAGGAACTGCACATAGAGCTCACAGTTCTATGATGGGAGAAGGTTTTGAGCAAAGAGCCAGTGGTTTCTTACTCAAAAAGGAGCTCCAATATTTTGCAAAAGCTCTTCATGAACCTGAAAGGTAATTTAAGCTCATGTTTTAAAGTGATGATGAATGGAATAGTTACTTCTCTGACACTGACACATGTTGCTGAAATATTTGTCATTTCTCAGGCATGCTCATTTCCTAAGGTTTTCTTTCACCACTGAGCATATGGTAAATTAGCACTGAATTGCAATTAACAAATCCATTGGTGATGGTGTGGGCCCCCAACTTGATTTGATTGTATGAAATTTTAGCACAATGAGACTTGACATCGATGCTTTTATTGTTAGCCATATACTATCTAACTTGCAGTTGTTTTTACATAGTAGAGCTATGCTGCAGCTACATTATGGTTGTAACATGAATGGGTCGGCTCGACCGGGGTAGAACCATGCTCTCACATAATACTGGAGTAAAATAGCAGCTTAATGCTGCTGTGTTTCCTATAGTGAATATAGAGAACCGGTGACCCTTTTTACTGGAAACAAGGCATTCTTAGACTCCATCTTAGTTTTTTCTTTCAATTTTTATTTTGCAATCATGTTTAGTTAATAGAGTGAGTTAAAGTAGAAAAATAATTTTAAACATATTTTTCAATATTTTTTATTGCAGGCCATTCTTGGCTATCCTTGGTGGAGCTAAAGTTGCTGACAAAATCTTGCTTATAGAGAACTTGCTTGACAAAGTTAATGAGATGATTATTGGTGGTGGTATGGCTTACACATTCCTAAAGGAAACCAAGGGTATGACTGTAAGTGTTTTTTGTTACTTAAATGCTTCTCTTCTTCTCTATACAAATTTTTCAATTACCAATATGACAAAATTTTCTATAACTTTACAGTAAAATATATAATTTTAAAGCTCTATTAAAAATTTATATCTGATTTTTCAGATTGGAAATTCTCTATATGATGCAGAAGGTGCTAAGATTGTTACAAAATTATTGGAAAAGGCAGCAAAAAATAATGTTAAAGTTCATTTGCCTGTAGATTTTGTTACAGCTGATAAATTTGATGAAAATGCACAGGTAAAATGTCTTTTAGTGACTATAATTTAGATTTTTAAAGGGCCAAATAATTACTGTCTTCCTCGAAAATGGTCATTTCAAACCTAAAATGGTGTTGGAAAAATTATTCCAAGCTATAAAATAATAAGAATTGTGAACAATAAAAGTTTCATAATAATAATTTTGTATGTGGTAGAGCCATGCTGTAGCTATATTATGGTTTTAGTGTGGATGGGTCCGCGATAGGACTGCGCTCTCACAGAATACCAGTGTAAAATAGCAGCTTACAACTGCTGTGTTTCGTATGGTGACTGTAGAAATCCAGAGACCCTTTTTTACTGGAAACGGGGCATTCCGTCTTAGTCCTCAGGGGTGACAACGCATCTGGGTTTTGATTCTTAATTGAGGATAAATGTAGATGTATGGGCCATAGCATCCACTTCCCATCAGGTGGATTGTGTGCTCGTTTGTCGCCCTTATTCTATAAAAAGGGCATAACTTTGAGGGTATGCCACTTATATGACACATTTTCATATAAAATTGAAGTGACAAACAAACAAATAAATGAATGAACTGAGTGCCCCTGATTGTAAATTCGTAAGTGGCCACTGCAGTTCATGGACAACTGCAACTAACTACACACTAAGAAGGCCATAGATGCATTGTCACCACTGAGAACTAAGATAGAAAACTTCACAGCCTCTAATTACACGGGTGCTAATTGCCCTTCAGACTGAAACACAAGAGGGCAAAAACTGCTATGTGTAAACACTACATTGTAAAAGCACTAGTATTCATTTTTTTAGGTTGGATCTGCTGATGTTGAATCTGGCATCCCTGATGGATGGATGGGTCTTGATATTGGACCTAAAACAAGGGAGCTCTTTGCTGAACCTATTGCCAGGGCTAAGGTTATTGTATGGAATGGGTAGGTTAATCTTTCGCATCTCGGAGATTAAACATTTATGTAAGCTATTGTAAAATTACATGTTTTTATCATTATGCTAAAATAGCAGCTTAAATACTGATGTGTTTCGTATGGTGAGTGTAGAAATCCAGAGACACATATTTTACTGGAAATGAGGCATTGCATCGTAGTCCGCAGGGGGTGACAATGTATCTGCATTTTGATTCTTAATCGAGGTTGAATGTAGATGTCTATGGGTCACTGCATCCACTTACCATCAGGTGGACTGTGAGCTTGTTAGTCACCCTAGCCTTTAAAAAAAAAGTTTTGCTTATTATTTTATTTTCATCACTATTTAATCAATTACACCTAGCCTATAAAAGTGAACTTTTATAGGCTGGATTTTACCATAGTTGCCATGCTTTGCACGCAGAATGGTGCAGTATTTTATAATTTTAGTTGTTATCTGAAAGTTTTTCTGTCCATCTCTTGGTGCAGTTTCACCTCATATGAAGCCCATGGTTAGATATGGGGTAGCTGATATTCTTGCACTGCCATTACATGGTTAAATCACAATTCAGTAAGCACTTAATATTACAATAATCAACATTTTTTTTGTGCTAATGTTGGGTATTGGATGCGGGTTGCTAACTTACTGGACTCAATCAAGATTAACGGCTTATAAATTAACAAAATCTTTTATAGACCTGCTGGTGTATTTGAATTCGAAAAATTTGCTGGCGGCACCCGAGCTCTCATGGACTGCGTTGTAAAGGCGACGAACAGTGGAGCCATAACGATTATTGGTAACATTTTTATATCTTAGTGAAATATTAAAGTATTTTGTAGCCAATTAAGCTGTCACATTATTGGGAATAGTCAATTTACAAATGATTCATTTAAAAAAAAGAGATAACATAAACAAGTATACTTTAGTTTTACAAATATAACATTTATGGTCTTCATATTTATCATAGATATTTTCATGCAATATTTAGTCAATAAAGATCTTAAAAAATTGTAAATCCATATTAATCTAAACCAATTTCAGTTTCGTACCTTACATTGCTTTGTTGTATTGCTCAAAACCTATATGTGACATGAATAACATATACCAATTACTTTTATCCTGTAGTCCTATTTATTAAAGAAAGAATTTAGTGACCTTTGATTATAAGTAATAGAAATTATATAATAATGAATATTACACAAATTTAAATGTCAGGGACATTTCAATTTGTGTAATATCTTAATATATATATTAGTACTATCTCCCGAACTTCAGGTTAAGGATGGTAATAATGGCCAATGTCGGTAATCAATCATTCTGCTGCATTATTTTTAATGCCTTTTATTAAAAACTACTGCCAGTGATACTGTTATCCTGCTCTTGTGTAGTTTTATTTGCAACATAATAATGATAATAAATGACTGGTGTGTGTGTAATCTTATAAAATTATAATAATCCATTTCATTTATTAAACTTTCCTTCATGCCTTTACAAGCAGATTGTCATAATAAATGTTTATTTGATCATGTAAAACAAAATATTCGTGTTACATGTATTGTAGTATGTCAAATAAACATGATACTTGATGTTTTTACACTTATTTTCTAAAGAAATATGATACACTTTCTGTCTGCACACTTTTTGCACCAGTCAAGATAGTAATACCTAAGTTTTTTAAACACTATAAGAAGGTCATTTCCTGTGCTTTTTTGTTATTGGTAGTAACTGACTATCGAAATCGAATATAATAAAATCATAAATATAGATAAAGCACAAAATCGTGGTTCCTAGTATGCAACTTGCAACAGCAATATAATAAATAATATTATATATCTAAAATCTAAAAACATTGGTAAATAAAATAAAATAAAACTAAATATTCTTTTTTTTATTTTTGAATAGGTGGTGGTGACACTGCAACATGCTGCGCTAAGTGGGGCACAGAAGACAAAGTATCCCACGTTTCGACTGGTGGTGGCGCATCGCTGGAATTGCTTGAGGGTATTTATTTACTTCAGATCTCTAAATATAGAACATAAAGTTATATTATGTTGCCAACATATAAAATAGCATCTCAAAACTTATTGGGTGCAAGTGCGAGTGTTAGGTATTCGCGATACTGCTAATTCGGGCTTTGCGAAGGATGTGAAGGAATAAATGCCCACTTATCTCTGCTGATCTGTTTCGTGACTCAGATTTGCAACAGACATGATACGACGTCAGCTTACTTTCTATGCACACAAACAAAATAACCGAAATATATTGTTGTTAATATTCCTATCGATTATTTATAAAGTGATGCTGCTAAATGAGCACACAGTCCATTCTATTATAGAATACCATTACCTGATGCAGATCGACACTTACTAATCTAAATGGAGATTGTGTTGTGTTAATCTTGAGGACTATGATAAATGTCTCGTTATCGGTAAAAAATAAATTTACGCTGCTATTTTTGCGAGCCTAATCCCGCTCGAGCTGACCTATTAGACCCAGAACCATAATAACCCATGGCTCAGCCAAGTATAAAATGCAGGCTTGTACTAGGCGAGAAATGGAAGCAGTCGTTTGTGAGTTCTGCTAAAAGAAGAAATAGGAAAAATAAGAGTGCATGCTAAAAACAAAAGAGGGTGGATAGCGAAGTCAGAATGAGACTATTTGCAGTACCCTTGTTAGGTGGAAATCAACAAATTGAATAAGAGTTCGGCATTAATATATGAGTAACGCGAACGACGAGCCTTTAAACTTTTCTGACAATGAAACTAGGGAATTGTGTATACGTGGTAGATCTACGCTTAACCGAATTATGGCTGCATTACTAAAAAAGCAGCATATTGCTGCTGTGTTTCTCATGGATCTCTCCCACAGCAGATTGCAGTACTATATGTCTCGCTCTTTTAACTGCACCCCGTCTCCGCCAGTCTGGGTATTTAACATATAGCACAGCACATAGTATTGAATGGCGTACAGTATACGAGATGTTTACATCGCCGTCTGTGTGATTTTTCTTGAATTAAAATTAGAATCCGTAGTTACTTTGCGAAAATTACATTAAAAATGAGAGAGAATTGTCTGTGCGTGCGTACGTGCGTGCGTGCCTACGTGTTGTACGTTAGTGAACTTTTATTTCACAAGTCTTGACAAAAGTGCCTGTTTATCTATGACATGTTTTAGTTCAAGTTAACTATAAGTAGTTGGATTGTTACCAATTTACTTTTACCAAGGTACTTCCATTAATTTTTTTTGCAACTATCGATTTTGCACATATAGTAATCAAACGGCAACTTAAAAAGAATTCTCTAACAACTGTTGTGTTATTTATGCAATTTGTTCAAAACTATTTGTTCTTTTTCAGGTAAAGTGCTACCTGGTGTAGCTGCACTCTCCGATGCTTAAACTGCTATTATGAAAGTTATAACCATAACCACAATTAATAGAATTGTATTAGCAGCTTTTTTTTAAATAGAAGAAAAACCTAAAGAAATTGTAACTCAACGTATTTACGTAAATTATGTTGTAATTAGGTGTATTTGCGTGTGTTATATAGGCGTATTACCTATAAGAGTAAATGTTGAATTATATATTTGTGTTGTTTTATGTGTAAACCTAAATAAAATAACAGACGACATGAGACACTACACCTTAACTGAGAGTTATGGTGTAGTCGAATGAGCATATTGGAATATGCTACTATTCTGGTGTAAGACGCACATAAAATGGATTGTCGAATTCCTTGTTTATTATTATTTAGCATTGTTTATATTAATTTTGTCCTTAATGGTAGCGCTACTTCGAAGACGTAAAGCAGAGTGCTATGATCTTGTTCTTAAAGAAAGGCGACAACTCTTTTTTTTCCCTTCTGAGTCGTGACTTCGTGCTGTTTTCGAGGGTCATTACGGATCGTCCTCACGCAGACTTAATGGCTTCCAAACTCTCGAACAAGCTAGTTTCCGAAAAGGCTGTGGCAAAATGTATGTGGATTATGAGAAAGCCTTTGATTCCAACAAAATTTGGGCGTTGCTACAGTTCCTTCTGCGGTGTAAAGTCGACTGTGTGTATATCGAAGTTCTAAAGTGTTTATACAGTAGGGTTACGATGGCTACCCGAGGACAGAACCAGAGTACGAAACCTATCCAACTGCAGAGGTATAAAACAGGGTGTTATATCCCCGAGGCTCTTTACTGCTGCATGGGAAAATGTTTTTAATTCCAATAGGACTTGAAAGGATACGGTATTAACAGCAATGGCGAGTATATCACTCACCTTCAATTTTTCAACGATATAGTCCTTATGGCGGCATGGCTGGAGGATGTCAGCACTATGCTCAATGACCTCAATAGTTTCCCGCAAGGGAAAGTTATGGACGTTAAACATGGCCTTTGTTGTGTCCATCCGTCACACCTTTTCCTGTGGTTCTAGATTATCTTTACCTAGGACAAATAGTTCGATTAGGTAAGACCAAATTCGACTGAGAGAGGTCAAACGGTGGATTCAACTCGGCTAGATATCGTTTTGGAGATTATGGTATATTTCCTCGTCACGTATACCACAAAATTTGAAAACAAGATTGTACAAACAGTGCGTGTTGCCAGTGATATATGGATCTGAGACTAGGTCCTTCCTAGGTTCCTGCTGGATGTGGGCTATGCTCAGTTTTTCTGAACGATAAACTTCGTTATAAGGATATTTGCAGTAGAATCAGAGTTACCGACAGAGTGCAACGGATCAATAAGTACACTTTAAATGATATTCAATGCTCCGACTATATAGATTGAAGATCCGACAATCGGTGGGGAAGAAAGGTTCTCGAGTGGCAGCTTTGTGCCGGTAAGTGGAGGCCCTCCACTAGATGGAGTGACAACCTGGAAAGTGATGCAGGAAGTCAAAGGTTACAAAAGGTGGATCAGGACCGTGTCCTGTGGTAATCCTTGGGGAGATCTATGCTCAGCAGCGGACTTGTGACGTGCTGTAATACTGGACTAAATAGAGAACTGGATATAAATAAGGGAAGCAGCTCTGACGGTCTTCATCCAATCTTTTTGAAACGTTGTTGTAAGTAGTTTGCTTATCCCGTTAGCAGACTTTAAGACATCCTTATTTAGTGGTATCTATCATGCCTCTTATTTGGAAAAGTTCTATGGTCGTGCCCGTTTTTAAAAGCGGTAACAAGCACGATGTTTGTAATTACAGAAGTATCTCTAAAATATCTGTTTTACCAACATTATTTGAGAAGATTATTTATGATACATTATTTCCTGCTGCAAGACCGTTATTGATTACACAGCAACATAGCTTTATTAATAAACGTAGTACAGCTATCAGATTTTTATCAGGTTCAGTTTATATGGTCAGATCGCATATTTGAGTACCTTGAGTGTCGAATACGCAATATTCGATATATAATGACGCCCTTTTTAGTCGTGGGGAAATCCTCATGGATATACAACAGAAAGATTAACGAACAAGGGCAACAGAAAGATTATGTCCGACTCTTACCGGACAAAACCCCACGGTGGTCAACATCAGCGTATATATCTCCTCTCTCGCTTTGCTATATTGGAAGCACGTCCCGAGGGCAGTTCTTTCTGCCCCCTTATAAAAAAGACGCCCTGCAACGTATCCAAAATAAGTTCCTTTGCTTAAAATATAAGTTCAAAACAATTTCAACAAATATAGGGTGTGTTCCGATACACGCTGAAACCGTTCCTTTTTAGTTTGCTATACTGGTTACTGTTTAAAACGGAATGCAGTTCAGTATACAGTCATTCCTATTTTTCGATATCATTTTCAAATGGAAATATTTATCATCTAGGTGCCCGTTTCCTGTTCAAAAAAAAATTATTATTTGAATGTTGTTGCTTTTAAAACTTAATGTCCGAGTTTGTTTGAATAACACTATTATTAATTATGATAACAATCATTTGTGGAAGCTGTTAAATCTCTAGGTGCTGTTATGCTTTTTAATCACTCGATCAAAGTACTGAGAATGAGAGGTAAGGTACCTCGCAAGCGCCAGTGCTCATAATACAAAAAAGGTGGCCATTTATTACATCATATATTTCTCTAGGGTAATGCGGCAGTATACTGGCACTCCATAACGGAACGAATTTTTCAACACAGAGCAGAGCAGTGCTCGCAGTGTATATCGCATCGATAATATACTTTATAGGACAGTATATCACGGGAACACGTCCTTAGTATGTGGATTATACTAAGCTCGAAACCAGACGTGAACACCGCGATGTTATATATTTGTAGAAAATCCTTGATAATTAAATTGACTCCCCAGACTTATTGGGTAACCTAATGTTGCACGCCATAATAAATGCATAGTACATGGCACTAGCGCCATCTAGTATCGAGTAGCAGAACTAAGCTTTCTAGAAAATTCTATGCTAGAACTAAGAGTATTAGTCCATCGGAACATTCTAGATATTTCAGTGGATAAGGCCTATATAAGGCCGGCTTAGACCGCGACCCGGGTTGATATTGCATTGGCGATCAAACGAATACTTCGAAGCGATATAACTGCGAACTAAAGTGTGATTAATTATTAGTGTGTTTTAAGTTGTAATTGGTGTTCGGTAATTAGTTTCAATTTTGGTAATTAAATCGGCAGTTTTTATTGTCACGAACCCTAAGCGCGTAACAATTACAATAAATTGTCTTAGAATTAATTTGGGGCTTAACTGAAATCGACCTTTTACATTCCTGCTTGCTGTGTAGTCGTTGCCTGTTTGTAAGGCTAACTATGCAAGAAATCGTACGATTTATTGCTAGAGCCTGTAATTTCTATAGACAACTTCATAATATTTTAGATATAGTATTTAATTTAAACATTTTTAAATTTATATCTGCCTATATATACTTAGTAAGTATTTAATTTGAACATTTTTAAATTTATATCTGCCATCAAGCAACTTACATAGTCCCTGGGCTTAAACATTTTCTTTCATTATTAGAGACTGTTTGACATTATCTTTAAAATATGTCACATAAAAAAATTGTATTTCAGCATTTCTGCCCAATGATCTTAACTAACTTTCGTAAGAACTCAATTTAAACATTTAATTATTTTAAATTAAAACAATTGTTTATAATTAAGTATTAACATTGCTATTGATTGTTTAAATCAACAAAATTTCGCAAACGGTAAAGTTAAACTGCAGCCTTTTATTAATGCAATACGAAAAGGACGACTTGACCGGGAAAGGAATACGCCCTCACTGACAGTTGTGTCTCGCCGGCGAGGTCCAAAGTCAGGAAGTTTAATTTAGAAAAGGCTAAAATTAGGGGCTTTTTAGGTGCTAATTAGGTGCTATGTTTAAAAATCCTAAGCCTACGATTTTGTAAAAACACTCTAGGATAGGGCAGACAAAACTACGTGGTGTCGGGGTATTCTGATTCGGTTTTAGTACAGATTCGACCTGTATAATATGTAATTGATAAAGAACAAAAAATGCCGTTCATCTCTTATAGTAAGGTAAAGTCCTGGATCCGATAATTCCCATTTTCAGCACTTAATATTTATCGTATATCTATTATCGTCACTACGTTGCTAGCGATACGTTTTGCCAGCAATGCAAACAACAGTTCGTCACGGTGAAAAGGGTAACGGCAGATTTAGTACCGCATACTTTTTTTCGTTGTTTTGTTATAGAATTAATACCAGATATTAAGGCAACTAACCCATTAATTTTCATGTAAGTTGTATATTTTTAGAACTTGGGATTAGTTAATAATAAAAATAAAAAGATTTTAATAAATAAACGTAATATAAGCATAAACTAAACGCAATGAGTGCTATCGCGTATGAATTCGCCGCTAGAGGCGCTACTGCTAGTGTAGGTAGAGTGAGGTTGAGTGAGGTCTCCGATATGTCAAATTTCACTGTTAGTAGTAGGTGGCCGTCGACAGATCGTTAGAGGTTAGACAATTTGTCGCTCCTGTTTTGCTGCTTGAATAATGGTTTGAAGTAGATTTTGATTCGTAAAAGTGATGCGATTTTGTGAATTGTCTGCGCGTGTGAACTATTAGAGAAAACGACGAAACAAGTGGTTTGATGTTGATATAACCTCCCAAAAACTGTGATGCATCAGCATATTGTGATAAAAAAAATATACAAAAACGAAGATTACGAAAAGAAATGATAGACTCAGATGGTCTAGAAACCAAAGCAAAATTGTAACACTAGTTCATAATATTATATATTAGTCTATGGTCTATGTAGATAATCTTAAAAATTAAAACTGGTTATAACTTTTATCTCCCAAGATCTAAAAATCTAAGAAGTAAGAATTTAAAAGGGGTTTGTCTATCCTACTACACGCTACTACTACACAAAATTTTATTAGCGGTACGAAACTCCCATACAAGCCTGCCATTACCCTTTCAGAGAACCTAATTTTTAAACTTTGCACCTAATTAGCACCTAAAAGACCCCTAATTTTGGCGTTCACTAAATGCAAATTCCTCACTTTGCGTTGCGGCGATACACAACTCTTACAGACTACTTGCGTAAAATAGCAGCATGATGCTTAATAACTCCTTTATTACGAAATTCGTATGGTGAATAGAGAAAAGATCTTATCCACTGGTAACGAGGCATTCCATCTTAGTAATCAAGGGCAAGGGTGTAAACGATTTTGATGCTTACTGCTACTTGCGGTATTGCGTCTTGTAATAGATCTGCGGGTGTGCTGCGCCTGATTCGACGCACTTTTGTGGTTCTGGTCGATGGAGGTATGCGGGTGGCGATGTATGCGTTCTTCAGCATTGCGTCTCTGCGATGATTGTTCGGTTTGACGCTATTCTTAATGGCGCTATCTGCGCTTTGGTTTGATTCACACCTAAGTAGCTTTGCCCAAGTCGGGTCCCTTCATTACAGGGCTGCAGACTGTCTGACCTCCATGATGTTTTATATAACAACATAATAATATATCTCTGTAACTTTACCACCTTTGAATGATTGAAGGCAACTTGTTGGTGGGTGAGACAAACATGATCGAAAATGCATTTACTCAACGTCAGTGACACAAAACCTTTCTGATGGCAAATTATTACTAACATCTTATAACTGCCTTTTGGCTATAACTGCCGTTGTATTGGTTGGTGGAGCGTATGTATCGACCTCATGCAGGTGGTAGCTGGCGGGAGGAGACTCAAGGCTGTATATATGGGCCATAGCATCCACTTACTATCGAACGATCTGTGTACTCTATGCTCGTCATTCTTAGTCTGTGACGAACGAGTAAACAGTCCACCTCGGCGGCGCGGCGCATTGGATTGCGGTTGGATTGGATTGAAGGCTGCAGGTACTAATCTCGCACGGAACAAGTGCGGATGTAGGAGAAAACTAACGTTTACTAAAATAAAAAATATTTTTTTTGAACGGATAATGCATGTTATGAAAGTTATTGATGTATTTATTATATACCGACAAGTTATTACGAAATATTTTTTCTAGCGCGTCATTAATATTTATAACCAAACAAACCTACATTCTTAACATCCATAATATTATGTTGCGTAGATTAAATAACAAGCTGAGCAAACAGGCAAAGTGCGTTGCGCCACCAGTTCATAAACAACTGACGTCTAAACGAACGTCTACCGCATATCACACACGTTTTTGGTGTGATCTGATCAGAATCTTTTGTAAATACAGGTAATAATATACATATATCCCAACCGACTACCGAATTCTTTCTGATCTGCTTGATGTCGAGTCTTGCGAAGGGACGTTGTATAAGTATATTTGCATATTCTATAGCATTTATAACATTAATTCTAGCCGCACGTTTCACCATCGCATATTGTGACACAATTCTAAATGCCGTTCACACCATCGTGCAATTGGCAAGTTTACCTAATGCGATTTTCTAGATATTTTTCCCTAGCGCATTCACCATGAATCTGCTATTTCAACGATTCCACGACAGAGTTCTTTTTGATCAGCTCGATTCACTGACGCTGCGAAGGGATGTTTAATCCCTTTGCATTTTCTATCGCATTTACCAAGAGTAAATGAGACCTCTGAGGTATTGTTCGGATTGATTCCAGCCGCCAAATTTCATGAAAGCACATCGCGATGGTTGGCGGTCCACCACTCTGCGTTTTACTAGGAGTTTTCTACCTCGTACGGCCTAATTGTGGAATCCTTTACCACCTGCGATTTTTCCGACCGATAGGACTTAGGTACCTTCAAGAAATGAGCTTACTCCTATCCAAAAGCCGGCATCGCACTTGCACCTGGAATTCTCCTGGTCTTGCAGTTGTTAATGGTCGGCGGTAGTCACTTACCATCAGGTAAGACTAAAATAAACTAAATGTTTAGGCCATTGTACTTTCAGTTTACCGTTGGGCCAGTTGGGCTATGTCGGTTCCTCTGATTCTATCGTGGATGCAGAGGAGGATTAAATGTCGACAGCGCGAGGCTAGCAACCACAGACTGCACTAGCGGGTGCGAGGGCGGGCGCGAGCGCTCAGGTCTTGGCGTCTGCATATTCAGAGTGCCGAACGAGCTACGAGTATCATTGCAAATGTGTTTGGTCGTTCTCAAACTTTGCTACGTATTTAGAAGACATGGATGAAGATTTGCTTTTATTAATGGAAAATTCATACTTGAAATGGAAATTGCAATATAGAAGTTTGGCACACACGATTTAAATAAAGGAAGAGAAGAGTTTGGAGAATTTTATGTATTATACGCTGATTTACGGACGTATCCCGATAAATTCTTTGAATACACGAGAATGTCATTAGACACTTTTGACTACATATTAAATAAGATCTCCGAGATTCATGTTTAGTCAAGATTGACACCAATTTATTTCTTCCCATAATTTATTTATTTATGGCCACCCTATTTAAATGTTACAGATGTTTGCTCTGCCAAATAGCAGTGCGATGTTGTACTGCAGATATAAATTCTTCCGTATTGATATCCATGATGATTGATGACGCTTCGGCGGGTGAATCAAAATGGTTTAGAACCACAAGCGTAGTCACCTAACAGACGCTAAATCACTGTGAACGATGCGAGCGGACTGAGTCATTAGAAACACCCGCGCCGACTGCGCCCGCGCCCGCCTCATGCAGACGCGCAACTCGCGGGAGCACTCTGAATGCAACTGGCGTCTACATACATTTTGATTTACACGCGCCCGCGCTAGCACTCGCGCCCGCCTCCACTCTGAAAGAGTACAAAGAGTACTTAGGCTATATCTCCTCGGTGCCCGTCTGGCGGCCATACATTATAACTACCTATTTTGCAAATAAATATTGTCAGGAATGAGGTAAGAATATAAAGGCAAATACTAAGAAATGAGAGTAGAACTGTAATCTCCCACCCGTTCTAGTGGTATAAAGTATTGCGCAGGCGACTAAGAGGGATCAGTCGGTAATTGTACGCACAGAACACGTGTCTCGCTATAGTTACTATGCCCGTTGAAGTATTCTACTAGTGTAGGCAAGTAAGATCATGTTACTGAGGGAGCTGCCCTGTGTTGTATTGAGATGGGTAGTGTTGCTACTGGTTTGCATAATTTGGTTTTATAATATAATATGTCCTTCACGTTAGTCGAACGGTTGGTCGAACTATATTAATTGTTCTTTACTGAATTTTTGGTGCAGTACGCCATCTTATTCCTAATAATCAGAGTTGGGCTGTTTAGTACTTTGGCCGATTGGCCGATTAGCCGATTAAACGGTTAAGCAAAAGCCGATTTTTCTGAGGCAGGGAATATCTAGAATCTACGAAAGAAAAAGCAATCGACTTCAACCAGAAAAGGCTGAGATTTTGGCCTTTTTGCATCACAATTAGAAAAGCCTTCAATAATTTTTCAAATTGAGTATTTCTTTTTAACGAATTATTAGATGATTATAGATTCTTTATTTAATAACATTACATGAAAAAACAATTTATTGTAATTTTAAGTACAAAAAAAAATTGATTTAATTTTTAGTACAAAAACAATAACAGTTTAGTTTTAGGTACAGAAACAAGTGTGTTCTATTTGTCGTTTAAAAATCCATATGCGTGTAGTTTAACAAACTTTATTCAAGAATAAAAAGTTAAACATTTAAACATCCGCTCTCACACTTTTATTATTTTTAACAACCTCCAGTATAATTTCTATTAGTAAAGAAAATTTGTTACCGAGTTATATTCTTTTATTTTAAATAATTTTGAGTTTAATTTATAACACTATATTATGATTTAAAATATAGTTCAAGTTTAAAATAATTACGACACGTACCGTGTGAATGAAAAACGTGTTGAGAGAATGGGGCCTTAGAGTACACGTAAGCAAGTAAGGTGAGGGCGATGTAGAAGTAGGTAATCAAGTAGACAGGGCGCGCTCTGCGTGCTCAAATTCTCTATAGAAAGTATTATTTTTTGTTTTATGTGAGTAGCTATTTACTTAATTTTTTAAGCTTTTGCGTGCTCCCTTCTGTAACGTTACGCCCGAGGCACGTACCTAGTTTGCCTTAAGGATAATCCGTCACTGCGTGGACGTCATCGTAACGTACTCGTATTCTATCACGTAAATAAACTCCGAGTACCGCCCTTTCCATAGCTCGCTGAACGAACTTAAGCTCCCTCATACGCGAAGGACCTCGTCTATTATGTTATTACTGGCAACACGGTGGCTATACAATCTTGTTTACACGTTTGAAGGTATATACATGATGAGAAGATGTGTTGTAATTTCCTGAACGTTGCCCAGATGAGTTAAATCCGCCGACTGACTTCTCTCGCTGAAGGGACGGTAGCACCGCCCAAATTTCGACGCAATCAGAGGCTTTCCCATTGTTCAAATACGGAAGACAAAGTCATACCTAGATTATACGCTTCAGTCTCCTGTAGGTACAATTTGCCTATGGTGTTGAAGCCTTATCGGAAACTGGCTTGTTCAGGAGGTTGCATGTCGTTAAGTATGCGTGCGAGACGATTCGTAATGACTCTCGAAAACAGCACGTAGACGTGGCTGAGATGAAAATCGGAAAAATAACATCCGCCACACTTCGACAGAATTAAATAGCTCTTAAAAGATTGAGTAGTGGTTAACCATTCGCTTTTGGAAACTCTGCTGTAGTTGCGTATGCTGTAAATCACTATAATTCATGTATATAATATAACAAACACTTTACTTTTTGGTTTATTCTAATTGGACTTGCCATCGACTTATTATACATAAATCATAAATGAGTTTTATAATTAAACAGTTCCGGATGAAAGTTTATTTACCTTACCAAGTACAAACGTATAATAATGGGATATTGGTTAAAAGAGCGAAATGAAATATCTTGTAGCTGAACTTGAGCATCATTTTATTATTTTTGCGAAAAATTAACCGAACTGGCTGCTAATGTTTTTAAAAAACAGGCAAAAAGTTGTAAACAATTAAGTTCATACATAATACGTACTAAAATTTTAGGAGAGCGATAATTAACACAATAGTATAAGCGACTAAAACAATGACGAGAAATACTGAATGTAATTACCACTATTGGATTAAGGTGCGGTTTTAGGGTGGCCCGGGCAATCCCAAGCCCGGGCCACCCCAAAACCGCGTACATTTATATAATTAACATCCTGCTCAGCAACTTATTTTTTGGTGAGATTTTCGTTTATTAATAATCTTGTTTTAAGTAAAATCTTGCTCAGTTTAAAAAAGAGATTGTCCAAATGTAACAGATAATTTCTGTTTCTGTACACTCAAACAATATAATGCTACTCGTTTAGTATAAATATTAAAATAATTTATTGTTTATTAGTCACTGTTTTCGGACTTTGTAGTCGCTCACAGAATCACTTAGTATTTGAATAAACAGTATTTAAATATTTTTGAAATCTTGAATTTTAATTCTGAGTCACCCGTTTCACTATAATCCTTGAATAAATATAAATTAATAATCGTACTGGTTAATAAAATGTAGAGCGTCCTGTCACTAGATGGAGTGACGACCTGGTAAGACATGCAGGAAGTCGATGAATGCAGTTGGCTCAGGACCGTTGTTGGTTGCATTCCTTGGAGGAGTCCTATGTTCAGCAGTGGACACGTAAAGGGATGTAATGAATGAATTTTAAAACTAAAAATTATAATTCATTGAACCGTTACTTAATTCCGACGATAAAGACGTTTGACAACGCTATGCGACTAGCAGTGTCATATTTTTTCACCGGTATTTGCAGCAAAAACTGGCGTTTATGACGACGCGAGAAGTCTGGTACAGCGATCGCCAATCTTTTTGCCAGGCGTACTAGAAGAAAGAAAGATTACTTATAAATAAAAGAATAATTATTATTATCACTAGTAAGAACTAACTGCGGCTAAGCCGGTAGCTCAATTGATAAGGACTCATCAAATTGGTAATTGCATGACTAATTTACCACGTGGTCGGCGCGACGCTGCGGTGGAGGAAAATATCATGCAGAATATTGCATTTCTAAGGGATAAATTGTTCGTGGATATGTCAAGAACGCCAACTATCTCTAAAATGTGAGTAACCACGTGTTCAGCAGTGCGATGCGATGAAAACTAGTACCAAAAGCTATTTTTCGGGTAATGGCTCCATAGATTGTTGTTTCATTTTGAAAACATCAATATGTATATATATTTGTTAACACTGAAGTGACTACACGAACTTACAGTTCACCAAGTGGTAAGTGGCAGCTGGTTTACACCTGTACCTAACCGCTTTTAAACGAAGGCTACAGAGATGCGTTGTTACCTCTTATGACTAAGATAGAATGCCTCATAGTATGTGATTACACTGTCTCTCTACACCCCTTGAGATCGGAATACAGAGATAGGTGAAAGGGTGCTACGTACCCAGATGTACTCCTAGTGCGTAATTATCATATGACATGCGATTGTGGATCATGATGTCCCGGGTTCGAATCCCGGCTCGGGCTAAAATCAGTTATTGGGTTTTTCTGTCAAGAAATTCTCAGTAGCAGCCAGGAGTTAGGAAGTTCGCGGTGTTTCACTCCCGTGCCTCGGTAAACTTGTAAAGCGAATTACCGCCCCATCGGACTATGAGAGTGGAGGAATCATAGAATACTTTAATACATACATACACAATAGAACGCCGCTACGAGTCATGACATACGACTATGTCACTAAAATGTCAATTCATACGTATAAATGTCACGAGATGTGTTTTAACATTACAATCGTTTCCAAATTTCGCATGCAATTTATTTAGAAAATGCCAAATTACACACTATTTACAAATAAATATGTATTAAAATTTAAACGATTTTTTTAATGATGATCTTGAAAATTAATCAAAAGTCTAAAATGTGTAAATTAACTCAATCTGTCAACACAGCGAATCGGGTTTGTAGTAGTGATAATGTGTGCTCCCGGCGACGCCGATCATCGTACAAAATTAAGTTAACAGTCATTCTATTGTGTATTATATTATTCTATGGAAGGAATAGAGAGTGCACCTGTGCTTGTGCATACACGTGAGCACTATAATCCTGTCC
This sequence comes from Parnassius apollo, assembly GCA_907164705.1. Classification (NCBI taxonomy): domain Eukaryota; kingdom Metazoa; phylum Arthropoda; class Insecta; order Lepidoptera; family Papilionidae; genus Parnassius; species Parnassius apollo. The sequence goes on from CAJQZP010001367.1 coordinate 2,423,533, forward strand.
TACGCAGATGGATAGTCTCCGTTGAGATTGATCTGCCGTGACCGAAATTCGGTATATTATATACCTATCATAATCACAAATTAAAATGCCCATGAACTTAAATATAATATGTGTGTTTATTGTGATAGAGCAACGCTGCAACTATATAAATAGTACGCAACACGAATGGTTTGGATCCATAGTTTGGACCAAGGGAGGACTATGTTCTCAGAATACCAGCATAACATAGAAGTTTAGCATTCTTACGGTGAGTGGAGAACAAGATACCCTTTTGACTGGTGACGAGGCATTCTATCTTAGTCCACAGGTGTGACAACGCATCAACATTTTAATTCTTTACCGATTATAGATAATAAAATAATAGTATCGAGATGTAGAGGTATCTATGAGCCACAGTATCCACTTACCATCAGGTGGACTGTGTGCTCGTTTGTCACCCTAATTCTGTAAAAACCCACAACTGTTGTGAACGTTTTACACCCTCTGTGTTTTGATCCGGTCATTCTCAACTGTACCTATCGTGCATATCTAAAATACCCTGTATCGATTTGCCCTGCGCGCAAGCGTCCTTCGCTTGACACGTCTTCGTACCATATTGAAAGTATAATATCAAACAAAATAAAGAACACAGATAGCCCTAAATTGGTTATAAATAATTCAGGCCCGTCACACATTTTTGGATGGTCGCCATTTGTCAATAACTTTCAATGAAGGAAGAAATCAAGCATATGTCAATTCCGAAGCTCCATTCGGTTTTGAGAGTTTATATTACCTTGCGTGAACTTGGGCGCGCGCATGCTCAAATGGATTCCTGTGTTTTATCAAAATAATAATTTCACAAGCGAAGTGTCAGTTACGGGGAGTTGCGTATGCCGCCGGTTTACCGGATGGCGAAGTAAAATGTATGCACCTTTGATATCTTTAATCAACGTCTTTGCATTTTAATATATGAAAAATACAGGATTATCTAAGAAGTGACTAGTTTTATGTCGATTGTTGTTTAGTGGGTATGTTTCAAGAGTAAAATGTTTTAGGCGAATCGTTTAGCAGGTGAGTTGTCGGATTAAGTTACTGTTGTGGTTTGTATGTAATGCAATTGATTTGTTTAGATTTTTTTATTTTAAAATACGAAACAAATAAGTGTAGGTATAAAATAAAAATATACCTACGTTGAAAGTGGTAATTAAACTTCGAAAAAATTTTTCCTTTCAAAATAAACTATGTGAAAACTTTGCTAAGTAAACATATATCGGTTGTAAAATGGAATAAAACAACTGTTTAATTTATGTCGAAATTAGTTTTTCGTTACTTTTCACACCACACAATCCACGCACACCTCACAATCTCTACCCTTACTCAACAAATCCTGTTTTTCGTATTCCCCTCTTTAATAACTGGTTGAATATTTGATGTTTTAGTTCATCCTGTTTAATGTCATTTTTAAGTAAAACTCAAGTTACAAATAAACTTACATTCTGCCTGATGGTAAGTGGGCGCCCCAGCTCATCGGCATCTACAACCAACTTCAAACAAAGATGTTTTTTTGTCACTTCTGAGGACTAATATGGAATGCTTGTAGCCTGGGACTATAGATTGGCTCTCCATTCCCTATAGAACAAAACACAGCTGAACCTACCTAGACGGACTCTCAGGCAGATAAGGAGTTACATCTCCTTTTAAGTAATAGAAATTTCTTACAAATGACCACCAGCTGAAACCCATTTTTATGGTTTTTATTAAATAAATTTCACTCCAAAAAACTTAACTGTTTTTTTTATTATTACATCATTGCTTGAAAATAAAAATACGACGAGAGTCATCATACTTAGATCTCAGCAGTAACAACGATTCTACCTACATGTTGATTCTTAATCTACGATAGATGTAGGTGTCCATGGGCCACAGCATTTTCATCCATTTTTTTATTTTTTCTTAATAGAATAAAGGTGACAAACGAGCACACAGTCCATCTGATGGTAATTGGATTAGATTAAGAATCAAAATACAAATGCGATGTCAACCCTGAGGAATAAGATGTTTGTTCCAGTAAAAAGGGTGTCCGGTTCTCTACACTCACCATACGAAATACAGCAGCACTAAGCTGTTATTTACGTTGGTATTTTGTGAGAGCGTGGTTCTAACCTGGTCGAGCCCCATGATATAGCTGCAGCATGGCTCAACCACATAAAGTCACCTTGTACCACATGCCATCATTTAGACTGTGTACTCCATTATCACCGTTAAATCAAGCATAACTTTCACATTCTTAGCTGTAACGCTGTTCGAAGGAAAAATATAATATACCTTAACTATAATAAAGCACATAGATCACATTTTTATATTAAAATTCAGCTTTCTTCGTCACATCGTATCGATCTCCACTGCAGAATATAGGCTCCTCCATAGATTGCCCCCAAGGGGATTTATTTGCCAAAATTGTCACGCATGGCTGGCGGCTTAGTTTTATTTTTATTTTACGCAGTTATTTTACCGACTGCAAAAAGGAGGACGTATTCAATTGGACAGATTTTTTTTCATGTGTGTTACGTCATAACTTTTCTCTGGGTGAACAGATTTTGACGATTCTTTTTTATGTGAAAGCTGATGCTTCTCGTGTGGTCCGATATAAATTTAATCAAGATCTGACCATTCGTTTTTGAGTTATCTTTAATTATGCATATTTAATTGACCTCGAATACATTGATGAGGTACTCATTTTAATTATATTGAAGTCGGTTGTACGATAATTTGAATTTTACCACTCGTTTATTTTCAAGCTATTATAAGGATTTCTTTTTCTGATTGATTTCTGCTGCCCATCTCCTGGATTTCCACAATCCTCAATTGCCACTTATGACATTTACGGGACAATAGGGGGTAGTGGGTATACTTACACCGTCATTACAGTTTACATTACATTACACCGCATGGTAGTAAAATTATCGATTCTTAATTTAGTTAGGATTGAGAATTCGATGTTGTTATTGTCATGACCTTGGACCATGGACCGTTACCGTTACCTTTACTGATGCATCCTATATACGATGTTTACCTCCCCGACACGTGTAAATCAGCAAAAGTTTCGTGGGCCGGGGGGACCGAGCCCGGTCCGCCTCCTCTGGGTTTGAGAGACAACCCCCTGAGCTACCACGGATCTCGTAAGGGCATAGGCCTCTCCTAAATTATAAATTGACAAACGAGTTCGCAGCCCATTTATTACATGTAGTAAATTAATTAATGACATACTAAAACAACTTCTCGTTCTATGTTATTGCCTTACTTTACTTTATTCACAGAATGTAATAAGTTCACTATGTGATTTTACGCTCATCGCCTAGAACTATTTTATATTTATGTACCCACAAATAGTTTGTCAAATAGAAACATAACATTTAATGCACCTAATTTAAGTTGATAATAATATTAATGTAACTTCGGTAATGTAATGTATTGTAGTGTGTTAATTAGAATAATGTGTCGACAGCAAAGGTGTACGGAAAAACTCTAATGAGTTTATGTTTACACTAAAACTATTTATCTTTGTAATTATAAATTTCTTAAATTAACAAATAAAATAAAAAATTAACTCCAGAAAGGTGTTGCGCGTACATTTTCAATCCTGACGCTTATGTTCACTTGGAAGGCGCTGGTGCCTATATTCTGGTGTATTTCTCATGTCGCTCTTACGGTATCCTCCCACATAGAGCTACCCTCTACATGACATTCCACTACGCACTAATATGAACACGGACATGCGCATGTATTTTAAATCAGAATCTAATTTAAAATCGATAAATGTCACATTTACGGATTTAATATGTGCCGAAATTATATGCATTATAGTTTTTATTTGAGAATAGATAAAACAATTTAATATATTTCTTATACTTAAACTACCCTAGGCAAGTTTGTGTGTGCAGATTTTCTCTATTCATAGACTGTGAGAGCAATGTTCGTTAGGAAGAGCTTTTCCTTTAGATTTTTAAGGGGATTATTTAAAAAGTTAAGGCTGGGGCGGGGATCTCTTTTTCCTTAAATGGACGGCGTTTTTGTCTTAGGCCCTTGCTAAGCCACTAATCCAATCGCGCCTATGGAAAGATATGGAGTGTTGATATGACGCCGATTTGAAAATTGTTTAGGTGCAGCGCGGCGCAGTGAATTCAATTTTTGCACGAAACGTCTTTATTTTTATAAAATTGAAGTTCACCGCTGAACGGATTATTGTAAACCTAAGGAGCGGCCGCCAGTCAGGAACTTAGGTCACAGCTTACACACAAAAGGTTAAAATTTTATTCAATTTAGGCCTGTTTCAAAGCTTTGAAGTGTACTTTGACGGTACTGTTAGTAGTTACTTATAGTAATGAAATCACAATTACATACCCTCAAACTTCCATTTCTCATAGATATCTATGAGAAATGGAAGTTAAAACAAAAAAATTATTATAATATATTTCCGAGATAGAATATAGCACATTTTTCATCACTCAGAAGATCTCTCGTATTTGGAAAATAATAAAGAATAGTTAGGTAATTTGTTATTTTCTTTTTTTTAGTTAAAAGTAACTAAGGTTACAGCCTATATACGTCCCACTGCTGGGCACAGGCCTCCGCTCATTTCTGAGAGGGTTTTAGGGCAAGGAATTGTCCGCCGCGCTGCCCCAATGCGTGTTGGCGAACTTCACATGTCTTCGAAATATTTACTTCTTATTTCTCTGACATGCAGGTTTCCTCACGATGTATTTCTTCACCGCCGAGCACGTGGTAAATCAGCACTTAGAATTGCAATTAACAATTTCATTGCTCGCGTACTGTGAAATTTACAGCGAGCGCTAACCATCTGAGCTAACACGGCTCAGCATGCCAGAAAACTGGGTAAAAATGATACCTAGTAATAAGAAAATTTTCTAATGTAAAATAAAAGAAGAGGGAAAAGATTATATGGATCCAGATGTACTCTACCAAAAGATAGACTTTAAAGATACTGTTAGTTGTTACTGACAGTACTGAAATCAAAATTGCGTGCCCTGAATTTCCACCATCTCCCATACAAATACAAAAATACAAAGACATGAAATACCCGTGTGATTATAATATATTTCCGAAACACTATATCGCAGCTTTTTCAAATCATTCTACTCAAGCGATCTCTCAGATTCGGAAGATAATATAGAAAGTATAATAAAGCTTGAATATTTCCTTTCTGTTACTTAAAAGTTTTTATTTATTTATTAAAGGTTATTGTATAACCGAAACCACTTTAATATATTTATTCTGAATTAAAAAAAAAACTAAAGTGCTTAAATATTATAAAATGATAAGTGAAAATTGTAATTACAGTAAAAGCTCTTTTTCTTCGCGAGGTATATGTTGCGTAAATATGCCGCGATTACAGAAACCGTGTATATAGAATGGTAATTTATATGTGATTTTAGGTGATACGTCCTAGGTGACAAAATAAAAAACAAATAAATATATAAAATCAATTTAATTGAAGTTTTAAACAGATACAGACATACATATACAGACATACATATACAGACTGATATTCAGCAGTGGCATTAGCAATTCATCTCTTCAAAATAAGACTTCGTTCCATAGACGGATCATAAAGAAATAACAAAGCTCATTTGCCATTCTTAAACCTTCACTAATATTTATACTAATATAATTTTTCAAATTAAATGTCACAAGCACTGAAAGCTTGTTGAAACCTCTTCTTCAATCGTCTGTGAATTTTACATTTTCTCCAAGTCGGTTTCAGTAAAATCTTAATTTTGCGATTCAAGCAACTCTTGAATGTCACTTGATTCTATCTGTCCGAACTCATCTCGTCCTATACCATTCGCAATTTCGGCTATGTTTGCGATCAGTTTGAATTTGCACAGATTCTTCATCATTTTCCGCAGTCAGAGCAGGCCACAAATTTTTCCAGCATGATTTCAATGTGTATGGCTTCAGTCCTTTCATGGATACACAAAAATTAAAAAATTAAAATATTTTATGCTAAGCTAGATAACAGCAAAAATTATTTCAAAATATTATTCTAAATAATAATTAAATAAATGTGTGATTGGTCATGACACAACCTGTTATGAAATACAATAATATTATTTGTAATCAAATAAAAAAGTAAAGTAAAAAAATCATTTTCAGAAAATATTGTTTTATTTTACTTTATAACCCAACATTTACTTAAAAGGCAATACAATTAAATATCAACTGAATAGTATAATTAAAACCCGCAATAGATTATCACCGTAAATATCAGTATTAGGTAGATAGAACATATGGAATGATATAGAATCCGATGTAAAATCCAATGTCACTTAGGTTATTTAATGTTACTGTTTTTAGACGTATAACATGTGAGAAATAACATGTTTTTATACGAGATTACAAGAATATCATAAATTTCGAAATTTGTTTCGAATTTTAAATTTAAACAGCTCTCCAAATTTCAGCCTAATAGCTTAGATATTTTTCGGTGAGTTTTAAACTTTCAAATCCCTCTCCTGTAAATTTTGCATTTACGGGATTATACTTAGAGAACGACGAAATATAAATGTTATCGCCAATCTGTATACTCCGGAATTGTATAGAATACCTAAAACATTCAGGTAATGTGTAACATATTATTTATTTCAAACTTTACCTAGTCATTCTGTACAACATCAAATGTTTAACCGACAATGTATTGAATAAGAGGTAACAGAATAGCGAGTGCATTCACAGTATGTCATAAGATACTAATTTATGAAAGTGATGTCCCCAGTTAAGGCATGACTAAATCTAACCTAACCTAATTAAATTTTCATATTTTAATATTACTTATTATTATTTTAATTTATTAATAGACATGCAGCAATTTTTTTTTATAAATGATTGACATTAAATAAAACTATTTGTTTTTATGTTACCTTTATAAACAATTTTAGTCAAATTTGACTGGTATTCTTAGTTTGTTTGCATTTTATACTTTACTTGATTTCTTACATTATCCAGATACTACATACAATACCTAGGAAAATTATGTAATCGTAAACGATAGATTCCATATTTATACATTACCTAAGCAAGCCCTGCATTACATGGAACGACCAGGTATTTTGTACAATTTCTACATTATATGCATTGCCGGTAACATGAACAACAAATTTAATTTTGTCACTCGCCTCGAACGCCGCTACGCCGCATACTAAAAATAAAATAATGTTTGCGCTCACAATGCAGGTAAATTTATCTGTGCAGACTGCATAATCTTATACGACAGTTTCCAGTCACAGAGATAGCCTATATTTATACCCATTAAACGTGTAGTTTTAGTCAAAAATAGTAATGGCGGTAATTATAACTGTGATCGAATCGATCGTATAAAGTATAGTAGTAATAGATTTGAAAACAAATGAAAAGAAAACATTTTTTTTTAATTAAATATGTTTCAATTAATTCCATTTTTTCATTTAATTATTTAATTATAGTTTATAAAAATTCCACTGTTATGTAAATATACTATGTCAAATATGGGATATATTTAGTTGTCAAGCTTGATAGGCGGGATACGACCGCAGTTTTTTTTTAATTATTTTGAGTTGTTTTCAGGAAGTTATTGCTGCTCACATTCTGTTCCATTTTCCCACATAAAGTTTTTATTGTTCAGATATACTGTATTTTATGGTTTGAGCCACGAAACTTGTAAAACGTTTTAACATTTTTGATTGCAGTGCAATTAAAAATGTCAAAGATATTCGTGCAGTTCGACAAACTTTAATAAATTGTTCATTATGCAGCAATGGTAACCTTAGGGGTAACACGCTATGTTTTTAAAATTTTCTGTTCCTATTATTAGTATTCTGGTATTAACTCTCTACAGCAAGAATCAATAAAATTGTTATGATTTTAGTACTAAATCTAAAATCTTTTTTTGGATTTTACGAGAACATTTATTTATTTATTTATTTACTTCAGGCAACTAATGGATCTAGTTATGAGATAATCTATAGGGACCTACGTACAGCAGTGGAGTTTTATAGACTGTAACGCAATTTTATGTATCTTATAAAAGAAATGAATAGGTTGCTATGTACTTACAGTTAAATAATTTAGAAAAATGTTGTTATTAATTCTCTAACTGGGACATCCAAAGCTGCATAAGCGCCTTGGCTTACGTAACAGTAACATATAGTGTAACAAAGGAAAATAAAAATGAAAAACAAACAGGAACTAAAAACGTCTGTTATATTTCTTCATCTCAGGTTATTTTATTTCATTTTAATCAATAAACGCTAAACGTTTTTCGTTTATGATGGTGATGGCCTTCAGGTTTGTTAATGGTATTCTTATAAACGTAAGGGTGACAAACGAGTACACCGTCTAGGCACTGGATGGTAAGAAAATGCTGTGGCCTATATATACCTACATGTCACCTTGATTAAAAATCAGAGTGCAAATGCGTCGTCACCACTAAAGAATACGATGGAATTATCGTTACTATATATTAAAAAGTTTCCGGTTCTCATGCTTTTTTATTTTATATTTACATATGTTATGGACCAAGTGATTAATAGGGCATTAATCATAATGCCTGGGCAATACAAACAATAATAATAAGAACTTAACGCCCTGGATAGAAAGGCCCGCACTATCATGACGTCCCATAGGGTGTATCATCCAAGATCGTCGGTAATGAGGCTGTACTTGCTGCGAAAGCATGGTGGGCGAGGCTTTTTAAACGCGCTCACCATGCATAATCGAGAAGTGTGCAGCCTCCATAATTATTTTCTGGCGAGATAGGATGATCAATTCTATAGGGACGTCATTTGTTGTGATAAAGGACTTATCCCTCTATCCTTAGCCAACGAGTAATGGCAGAACCCGGCAGTACATAGCAATGCTGATGGGAGGTATGGAAGGAGAAGGAGCTCCACGGGAGGTTCTACAAAGCTATTCATGAGCCTTTCGTAGACACATTAGCCTCCCTCCACTGGCTACGCTTTGGTGACCTCTTCGGGGAAACCGAGGGTTTTGTCTGTGCAATACAGGATCAGATTATTAAGACCAACAACTATCAGAGATATATCTTAAAGAATGGCACCGTCGATATCTGTTGAGCTTGTAGCCATCCCGGGGAGTCACTTAGGCATATCATCTCTGGTTGTTCGGCGCTTTCGAACTCAGAGTACTTGCACAGGCACAACCTAATAGACAGAATTCTTCACCAGGAGCTCGCTCTAAAATACGGTTTCGTGGACCGGAAATTGCCGTATTACATGTACTTGCCGGAAGCCGTGCTCGAGAATGATCGCGCCAAGCTCTACTGGTACCAGGCCATCATCACAGACAGAACTATTCTTGCGAATAAGCCTGATATTACGCTGATGGACCGGGCACAGTTAAGGATATGTTTGGTTGACATTACCATTCCCTATGACAAGAACCCCGTGAAAGCCGAAACAGATAAGCAATCAAAATATCTGGACCTGGCTCACGAGGTGACCGACATGTGGTGTGGTTTGCCGACCGAAACTATTCCTGTAGTCGTTTCTGCATACGGGCTAATGCCAGTCAGCCTCTCGGTCCATCTGAGGCGGCTGGGACTCCGTGACGGACCGTTCCGGGCTCAAGCCTTTGATACGATCTCTATCCCCATTCTTGTACATAAGCTGGAAAAAGTTGGTATCAGGGGTGTTCCACTAAAGTTACTTTCGGAGTATCTTGCAAACAGGAGGCAGAAAGTAAAACTAGAAAATTATACCTTTGATTGCACTAGTGTGTCGTTCGGTGTCCCGCAAGGAAGTGTTCTTGGCCCCACGTTATTCTTAATTTATCTGAATGATTTATGTAACATGACCCTTAAAAATGTCAAAATATTCTCTTATGCGGATGACACTGCCGTTGTTTTCACCGGAGGATCTTAGGACATTGCTAAAAATAATGCAGAAAAAGGTCTTGAGCAAATAGGTAAATGGCTGCATTATAATCTCCTTACGCTCAATACGGCCAAAAGTTGCTATATATGCTTTAGCATTTATAACAACGCTCAGCCAGAATTGGTTTTGCGGTGAGAATACATCACTGCCGTATCACAACAGATAGACAGAACTGCCATTGCCCCACTATACAAAAAGTAACCGAAGCTAAATATTTGGGAGTGTGGCTGGATCAAAGACTCTCTTGGTATCCTCAACCTGAACATGTCACTCAGTGGAATCTCACATGGATTTTTAAGACATTGAGACATGTGGTACCTAAGGCAGATTTAGAAACGGGGACTGGGGACAAGTGTCTTCTAAGAGAAATATACATATCCTTAGTACAGTCTGTTCTTACTTACTGTTTGCCTGTATGAAGAGGTGCAGCCAAAACGCGCTTTCTTGAGGCGGAACGTGCACAACGTGGTTTGATAAAGGTTATGTATTTTAAAAAATTTTTTTTTTCAACCGATAAACTTTATGAAACTACCCGAATTCTTTCAATTAGAAAGCTTTACATTATACAGACAATTCTGAGTAAACACAAAACCCTGAAATTTGATGCCATTAATGCTGTAAGTAGAAGGCATAAGCTGGAAACCGGCGTCCCTTTAATGGGGCAGGGGTGCGAAGAATCTCCGGGAGGAAAACCGGCGACGAGGTTCGCCACCCGTCACGTTCTGTCTCCCGGAGAGGCAAAAAGTGGATTGCAGAGGCCCGTCTGGCTACGTTGAATGTATGTGGGGCAATGAATGATAAAATGGATGAAGTATGCGATATGATGTATGATAGAGGAATAGATGTGTTATGCGTAAATGAGACGAAAAGGAAGGGGAAGGATGTCACTACACATGGCATGTATACCGCATACTGGTCTGGTGTAGACGAGATCGAGCGGGCATGCCAGGGAGTAGGTATCATCCTTTGAGAAAGAATGGGCCAATGTGTGAAAGAGTATGAATTTGTAAGCCCAAGACTGCTATGGATACAAATGAAAGTGGGCTTAAAGAAGTTGTTTGTGTTAGGGGTCTACGCCCCAGACATGTCTAAGCCCACTTATATCCGAGAGCAGTTTTGGGAAATGGTAAGGATGGTGTTAATGAAGTGTAAGGGAAATGAAAATATTATTATGCTAGGAGATTTTAATGGAAGGGTTGGGGTCAGGAGGCTTGGTTATGAAAGGATATTGGGAACGTTTGGTGATGAAAGTATAAATGAGAATGGTGAAAGTCTCCTCACCGTATGTATGGAAAAGAATCTTTTTGTGACGAACACTTGCTTTCGCCACAAGAGGATTCAGATGTATACTTGGGAAAGAGGTGACGATAGAAGCATGATAGATTTCATAATTGTGGATGAAAGATTGAGGGGCGCAGTGGAAGCTACGAGAGTTTACCGGGGTTCTAACGTAGGAATGGATCATTATTTAGTTTTATGTCGAATTAATGGTCTATTCAGGCGTTGGCGCCATCGATCGTCTGTGTCTACCTACCACTGCGTTACAGCGTATTAGAACAGAAAGGTTATAAGATGAAAGTGATAAAAACAAGTTCAAATGTAGACTGAAAGAAAATATAAGTGGTTTGGATGAATTATGTATGAAGGAGTTAGACTTGGAGAATATATGGCAAAATGTAAAGAAAGGTTTAGTGGATGCAGCTACCGAAGTATGTGGTGTTAGTAAGAGAAAGAATGAAAGGAAAAATAATACGTTATGGTGGGATGATGAGATATATACGGAAGTTGAAGCAAAGAAGAGAGCATGGCTAGATTTACTAGCAACAAAGGCTGCTAATTCTAGTGGTACGAATGGTGATATTGAAAGAGAAAAGCCAGTCTTTAGACATCTTAATAAGAGAGTAAAAGAAGTAGTTGAAAGAAAAAAGCAAGAAAGAACGGATAAGAATGATAGAAGAATATCGGATAACTTCCAGGCAAATATTAAAATGTTCTGGAAACTTGTAAGAACTGCCAGGGGACATTCAAAACAGCCTATGATGAATGCTATAAGAGACGAGAATGGCTATATTTGGAATGATGAAGTTTTGAGTTTAAAGAGATGGAAGCAATATTTTGAAAGCGTGTTTATGAGTGAGGAGAGAACGTGTGTATTAAGTGAAGTAGAAACACCGAAAGAAGAGGAAAGAAGTAGCGAGATAAGTATAGATGAAATAATGAAAGCAATGAAAAGCATGAAAGCAGGTAAGGCTGCCGGATATGATAGAGTTTCACTCGAAATGCTAAGGGCTGGAGAGGAAGTGGTGGCAGGCCTGCTGCACACCTTGTTTAATTTATGCTGGGAACTGAAGCGGGTACCGGTAGACTGGTGCAAAGCCGTGATAGTCCCAGTATATAAAGGAAAAGGGTCGCAGCAGGACTGCAAAAACTACCGTGGCATCAGCCTTCTTAGCATTGTGGGAAAACTGTATGCTAAGGTACTGATTGAAAGGGTCGTGAAAGAAACTGATGGAAAAATTTGGGATGTGCAAGCGGGATTTATAAAGGGAATGGGATGTACAGATCAAGTCTTTTCCATGCGCATGATCGCGGAGAAGTTTCTGGCCAAAAACCAAAAGGTTTTTTGTGCGTTCATGAACTTGGAAAAGGCCTATGACAGAGTGGATAGGGATTTGCTATGGCAAACACTGAACTCATTTGGGTTGAGCGCTGGCTTGATACAGGCATTGGAGTCTCTTTATAGGGACTCTAGTGCTTGTGTTAGGATCAACGGGGTCTACTCGGACTGGTTTGACATCCATAAAGGTGTCAGACAGGGCTGTGTGGCTTCCCCGTGGCTGTTCAACCTATTTATGGAGAGTTGTTTGCAAAATTTGAAAGTTGAAGAATGCGGATTAAGAATGGGTGAGTTAACCATCAAATGCCTTTTGTACGCCGATGATCAAGTTATTCTTGCGTCGTCGGCGGCCGAGTTGCAAATGATGGTTACATTAATGAACGGATCATTAAAAGAAAGAGGTATGAAAGTGAACGCAAGTAAGACGAAGGTTATGGTTTTTGAAAGAGAAGAAAAAAAACGATTTGTGAAATAAGAATAGAAGGGGAGTTGATCGAGCAAGTAGATGAGTTTGTATATTTGGACTGCGTATTTAGCAGGGATGGGAGATATGATAAGGATATAGAACGACGAGTGAATGCGGGAAATAGAGTAAATGGGGCCCTGCACTCTATTGTGAAGAGTCAAAATGTGTCGAAAAAGGCACGTATGGCAATTCACAATGCTGTGTTGGTCCCTACTTTAACGTATGGTAGTGAAAGTTGGGTGTGGCAGAAGAAGCACGAGAGTAGAATAAACGCAGTAGAAATGCGGTCGCTAAGGAGTATGTTAGGGCTGAATCTGAATGACAGGGTAAGAAATTGTGTAATAAGAGAAGAGTGTGGTTTGCAAGATGATGTTGTGACCAGGATTAAGAAAGGAATGCTTCGGTGGTTTGGTCATGTGGAAAGAATGAATGAGAAAAGAGTGACAAAGAAAATTTATGGTGCAGAAGTGAATGGCAGAGTCGGAAAGGGACGTCCTAGGCGAAAATTTATCGACCAAATTGGCGATTTATTGAAAACGGGCCAAATTAGGAGTACCCTTAACCGACGAGCATGTATGCGTAGGTGTATGGATGTGAAGGAGGCAAGAGAGATGTGTCAGGATAGTGCCAAATGGAAGTCTGTAGTCTCTGCCTACCCCTCTGGGTGACAGGCGTGAGTGTTTATGTGTATGTGTAGTCGCTTATTCTTCCATACAAACGTAGTCCGGCGATTACTCCACTGTTTGATGGTGTACGTTCAAAATAAAAAATGATTTCAATTTGTCTCATCATTATCTAGCCCTATATGGAAACAAAAAAGTAAAAAAAGAGTATGTTTAAAAGTTATAAGCGTCGAAAATTCCGAATTTCAACACTAGTTTTAACACATCTTTGGGCGGAAATAAATACCATAAGAAGAACGAAAATTGCAAAACAGTTACCATACAGGGATAGATTAGTTGTTCAAAAACGCAAATAATTTTATTTTAAACAGATACATTCAATAGATTTTTCATGACATCTAGACTACCAAAGGTCTGTTTATAAAATTTCGCGCGCCCGTTTTTGTTATAAATCATCTTGCCTTTCGCTACAAATTGTTTCCCCGATCAGTGGGACGGACGGAGGGAGGGGGGCGCAGCGCGCACTCACACATACTCACTAGGTTGGCCGCTGCTATCTATTTATGGTTGTAATACCTACATATCTACATCTTTATTTAGAAAAATTGCTTCCTTTTGTTCGTGTCCATTGCTGAAGCCGGGATGAATATAGCTGCTAAAATGTGCCCATAAGTTTATTGAAGCACATTTAGTTAAAATTGAAAACAGGTAGGTACATAATAATGAACTTTCGATACAGGTAGTACATTAGGTACTTAACTACTTTAATTTGCTAACTAACGAAAACATCTCATAGATAAGCACGATTATCGAAAATCTTAAAATTATCTATTAATTTAATTAGAATAGGTAATTTTTAGATTTTCGATAATCGTGCTTACGTATAGGAATCTCATATCCTAATATACCTAATGTAATTTATGTAAGTACATAATAAAGGGCAGTCAATGATAAATAAAATGTGTTTTGTAAGTTGTTTTTTTTTTAAAACACTTTAACACAACAAAAACATGAAACCGAGAAGAAGCACCCATCTGCCGAAACAAATTCAGAGAGGTCAGTCCACGTATTACATTGGTCATGTCATACGAGAACCAGGCTAATATGGTCCTTTGAAGAAAGAATCATACAGATGTGAGTGGACAACTTAGTACTTTTTAGGATTCCGTACCCGAAGGGTAACCAGCAGGGCCCTATTACGGAGCCTCCGCTGTCCGTGTGTCTGTCTGTCAGCGGGCTGCATCTTATGATCCGTAATAGGTAGATGGTTGTAATTTTCACAGAACGTGTATTTCTGTTGCCGCTATAACAGCAAGTGGTAAAAATAAATTTGATATTAAAGGATTTTCTACTAGAAAAAGAAACGTGTATTTTTGGCTTTTTTTTGATCGATAGTAATATGTATAGGTATTTAAATCTTGTCATCTCGGAAGCTCGGAAGTCCGATTCGCACTTGGCAAAATATTTGTTTACCCCTGTTTAACCTTACCTCAGACATACTCATATTTTTATATACTTATAATTTACTATACTACTATATAAGCTACTACTAAATAAAATAGTAGTAGCTTTGCTATGGTATTATAGTATATTTTGGGTTAGATTTAATTTATTACAGAATAATATGAACTATATAAAAACTAAGGAGCGCATTAACCTACCTTAGATATTGGGTTATGAATACAGATAAGTACACATAGGATTTAGTTCGTTATGAATTGCATAAACAGGCCAAGCCCCCTAGTCTACAAACTTGCCTACAAACGTTTCGTAACGAATCTCTTTCTACAATCGCGCCTTTTATTTGTTTGGACTGACCACCTGACTCGTTCAGTGATGCCATTCCCATACCTACAGTGTTTAGTTTTCAACTAGCGTTATCAAACATAAAATACATCAAAATTTTATTCATATTACGATAATTGTGTCTGTACTGTGAATTTGATTTACAATCGATCTCTAAATTGTAGTTTTCTCCTAATTACTTACCTTGCCTAGACGTGTTCTTTGGACTTGTGTAAGGAAGTCTGTACGGTTAGTATTCCGTTTATATACGTTACTATTTTGATAGACGTTTGTGCTTGTCCCTGCAGTGACACAATGCCTATTGTTGATAACTTTCTAAGTACTAAGAGAATATTTCAAACCGCTGTTGAACACAAACAATCAATAAACAATTTACAAACTAACATTTTTTATTTATTTAATTAACCTATTTAAAAGCCCCACTCACATCAAAATCGCGTTGTCGAAAAAGCAGTTATCCTGACACTGGCTGACATATACTTCGGGGAGTTGCCTGTGGGCTATAATAGCTAACTAACTATGAAAAGTAAATACCTATTTAGAATACATAGTACCTACAGTAATATTTGCATAACCTACAGTAAAATACAAAAACATAAAGAAAACATAATTATGTTACACTTTTTTGTGTTTGTTTTAGAAATTGTTATATTTTTTCAAAGAAAGTTTTTTATGTTACCGTTTTTAGTTGAGAGTTATGTCCCTTTAGTGGGTACAGGCGTGATATTATATATTGTGTGATTGTGTAAAGAATGCATAGATAGGCGATAGCAACAATCGCGGTTGATTTGCTGTCATTTATTGAAGAGTGCCCCCGATTTCTCCAAGATCCCATCATCAGATCCTGATCTGACCATCATCGATTACCGTGGGATTATCTGGAAAATATATCCTTTCAAACAAAAAAATAATTTTCCAAATCGGTTCAGGCTTTAGGCATCTTCGAGAAATCGGGGGACAGAACATACATAAACAAAAACCAACGAATTGAGAACCACCTCCTTTTTTTGAAGTCGGTTAAAAAGTAGGTAAAAACAAATCAATGAAATTATTATATAATAACAACATCTACTTAAGTTCACATAAGAACTTTCATAATAACAACTAAGTACATATATTGGGTTCATAATAATTACGTTTCGCACAGCAGATCCTAAGTTATAATAACACCAATTTGTTTTTTCTCTCCTTTCTCTTTTTAAAATACGTTACCCCCACAGTAGGATTTTCTCCAGTATCGTGGAGGCAGTTTACAAACATAAATTGCACAAGGACAAACATCCAGACCCGGAACAACTATTTGTTCCGTGCGGGATTCGAACCCGCGGCGCCCAGCGCAGCCTCATTGCTAAGCTACTGCGATACGGAGCTCAAATTGCCGTTTGAGTTTATGTTATTATTCAAAAATGAATCGCATAGGTAGGTACGCGATAACGCCGTCTCGCATTGCGTCACTCGAGTGCGTATGTGTGTGCGCACTAGCTTCTTACTGCTCATCACAGCGTCTATCCCTTTCGCACGTGATGTCGGCTGAGATAGCATGCATTTTTACCCCGCCCACCACTTAGTTTGTGCCATCGACTAGGGAGGGCAACCTTAAACGTACTAGTTCAAAAATCATGTAAATTCAAAAATTTTATTTTTAACTTGTACATTCTTCTAAAAACGACATAAATTAATGGAAGAGCGTTGCTCCCTGATACAGGCTTATTAGCTTAAAAGGGCGCTACGGTCACTAGTATAATATAATGTACCCATTGTTTTGAAATAAATATTTATTATTATTTGGGGTATCTATATAGTTTTCTCATCTGGTTGGGTTATATAAATATATAATTATAAATTAAAATGAAACGATAAATATACATAAATATCAATAAAATAAAATAAATACAAAAATACATAAATAAATAAAGGCCCAACCAGATGGAAGCCCTCGGCAGGGGAGACCAAACGGCCGAGGGTTAGGAGGAAAGGGAAAGAAATCGGCGGACGATGCGGGCGGTATCGAGGAGCACCGCCTTTTGCATTTGAGTCCGGAGCGGTCCGTCACGGTGTCCCAGTCGCCTCAGATGACCCGAGAGGCTGACTGGGATTAGCCCATTCGCAGAGACGACTACAGGAATAATTTCGGCCGGCAGACCACCCCACATATCGGTCACCTCGTGAGCCAATTCCAGATATTTTGTTCGTTTATCTGTTTCGGCTTTCATTTTATTATTATTATTATTATTATAAATGCAGAAGGCGGTGCTCCTCGATACCGCCCGCATCATCCGCCGGTTCCTTTCCCTTTGCCCCTAACGCTCGGCCGTTTGGTCTCCCCTGCCGAGGGCTTCTATCTGGTAGGGCTTTTATTTATTTATTTATGATACTTAGTGTATTAAATATATATATATATATCATTTCCTTTTATTTATTTATTCAGCCCAACCAGATGAGAATACTCTATGAATACCCCGGATAATAATCAATTGAGGAGTGTATTGGAAGAGACGATTGTGGAAACGCGCAGTACGCCTCTCGAAAATCGACCGCGACTTTCCCACGTAGCCCTGAGCAAACGGAATCTGTCATAAGGGCTCTGAACCCAATGCTGGTACCTATTTGGAAGCCAGCCGGGATCTTTGCGAGACGGACTCAATTTTTTTTTGATGCCGCACTGGCAGTCTGCCGTATTATAGTCGCCAAACTTTCCGCGGCTGGACACGCTATTGCACAAAGTAGCGCTATCCCAACCTGGAGAATAGGAATTGAAGAACGTATCGCAAAGCACTTTCTGAGACAAATGTCATTTTGTCCCAGTCGGATATAACGCAAAAACTGACGGAGCGCATAGACGACCTGAATCAGAGAATCGCTACTTGGGGAAAGCGGATTCGGCGATACACCGATAGGTCGACACGGTTCAACCAGAATCGTCTCTTCCAGAGTGATCAGAAGAGGCTCTATAAATAATTGAAGCGACCAATGGTAAGTGGAATGGCTCTAGCACTGATTCAGGCCGACACTGTCGCATTTTGGCGCGGCATGTGGTCAGAGCCCGTAAACCACAATAGAGGCCCTTGTACGGAAATTGTTGCGAGTCAGTGTGCGACTATTACGCTCTTGGACCCCGTCATCATAATGCCGGATTACGTAGCTGACGTGGTCCGTAGGGCCCCGAACTGGAAAAGTCAGGGACTCGACGAGCTGCGTCACTACTGGCTGAAGGGGTTCATGGGGTGTCACGCTGTGCTCGCCCGACAGTTTCAAGAGGCTGTGAAAGAGTAGTCGCTCTCTAACCTCTTCACTACTGGGATCACTCATTTGGTTCCTAAGGACCAGGGTACCACAGACCCGAGAAAATAATGCCCCATCACGTGTCTACCGACCATATACAAGACACCAAGACCCATATTGAGTGCGAGAATCACTCGTCACGTGGACTTAAATCAGGTGATGCCGCGCGCTCATAATGGATGTCGGAGCGGTGGTCGTGGAACCAAGGAACCACTCCTTATTGACGCGATCATTGGAAAAGTGGTAAAACGTAACCGTCAGAACTTTTCCGTCGCCTGGATAGACTGCAGAAAGGCATTCGATTCGGTTCCCTATACATGAATAAAGAAGGTCCTCGAGCTGTACAAGATTGACTATACAGTAAGAAACTTCCTCGAGCAGTGTATGGGGCATTGGAGTACGATATTTTTCATCTGGGCGAGAGATATTGGACCGTGCAAAGGGCTGCTGCCGGCTGCTGCTGGAGATCGCCAGGGCGCGTCTGAAGCTTGCGCTGGATGCGACAGCGTGCGAACCGCCAGGCGAGATCGAGGTGCTGCACGACCACCCAGCAGCCCCTCACATCCATCATCCCCACCAGTTTTTTTGGTGCCGTCAGGTTCTTCGCAAGCCCAGTAATCGGCACCCGCCACTGTTGGAATACACCGCATGCGACGGACAATAAAAATTAATACCAACACATTGCGGGTGTATTTTAGGGCGAATGGGAGAGAATTCGAGGTTTTGCGTATCGGGTTAGAATACATCGCCTTTTTGCTGAGCCGGAGCCATCTATAACCGTCACAGAGCAAAACCTGACAGACCAAGTTCGGTATATCTTGCCTTCAAATATATTTGATGGTGCCGAACTCGAACGGCTACGACGTGAGACTGTTTCTTCTTCACATGAACATGCTATGGCTGAGAATGCGTTGCCACAAGCAGAACAACCCGCACACGTGGATGCTGCCGTAAATACTCCAGTTCAGGTTGATTCAAACGATGATGGAGTCGACCAGGAACTAGAACTAGAGCAAATGAGGAGTACATTGAAAGATTCGAAATTTATTAGGTATAAAAGTCGTTGTGGAAATGCGCAGTACGCCTCTCGACAATCAACCGCGACTTCCCCAAATAGCCTTAAGATATCGGAATCGGGCATCGTTTTTGGCGCCGCATTGGCAGTATGCCGTATTATAGGCGCCAAGCTTTCCACGGCTGGACGCGCTACTGGACAAATATCCTATATCCCAGCCTGGAGAATAAGAATTGAGGAACATATCGCAAAGTCTAGGGCGCTCATAGGCAGACTGATATGCTTCAGATTAGCCAATAACAGGCCAAGGATCCTGCTCACAAGCAGGATGAAGTTGGCTGGGACAAATGTCAGTTTTGTCCTATCCCATTATGTCTTACCATATCTTATCCAATTTGTTAAAAACCGTTACCTTAGGAGATTTTTCTATTTCTTATAGTTGTTTTGATTACATAAATTGGCACAAGTATATAGTTATCACTCAAAGACTCATATTTGCGCCTCTTACTTAATTCAGCTGCCTCTGATGCCGCCCCGGCTCTAAACAAGGTATCCTTTAGATTAGAGACCGCCAATGTGTCTATAGTATCTCACACTAGAGCTTTATTTCTCTCTAAAGGGACAAAAGTCATACCGTTGGGTCTCTTGCCATCGTCTCTTATTCTTAATACTCCGCAGTAAAGCACGGGTCTACTATATTATTTAAAATTATGTTACATAAGTCATTGACACTATGCACGGAAGCAAGCAAAGCAAGCAATGCAACACTAAAAAGATTTATTACATCAATACCACCTAATTATATGGGTAAAGTAGTTTGCGTCCAGGCTGTTTAATTTAGAATTTTTCTATAGCAATTTTAAGATTATTATCAATATATTTTAAAATTTCCGAACGTTCATTTCCAGACTGTACTTGGGCGCATTATTTATATGTAGGTATAATTATTATTGTAATATAGGTATAATTTATAAGGTATAAAATTTTAATATTTTGTCTATATTTTAAAATAGTAAGAACAGTTTGATTGTTTAAGATATACAATTATTTATCAACGTGGTTTAAAAACTGATCAAATTTTGTCATTCAATCATAAAACACGGTGCACCTAGCAGGTATAGCTATTCCGAACTGACAGTTTTCATTCCTGGAGAAATATGATTGAAATTCTGAATTAAAGTATCTCTGCTAAAACTAGTTAAATTATGGGAAATTAATATTTCACATTTATTGCTCTCAAGACCAATTTTTATATAATTTTCGAAAATATGAGTAAATAATTAAATTTAATAATTAAATTAGTAGATAATATAATTTAATTTTGATGTTTAGGCCGAAAAACAGTTTTAAGTTTGATTTTTATTGGTGTCAGTATATTTACAGGCTGAAGGCATTTCATCTTAGTTCTCAAAAGTGACAACGCGTCTTGTAGCCTTTTTGTTTGAAGTTCGTTGCAGGTGTCCATGAGTTGTTTAGCCATTTATCATCAGGTGGACTGGACTGTAAGTTAGCATTTGTCACAACAATTTTCTGAAAGAATTAAAAAATGAGATGCGTTTGACTACAATAAGCTATGACATCATTTACTATTATGCCCTTACAATTTCTAGAATATTTCGTTTAAAAAGTCTCAAAATAGAATTTTATTGATATGAGTATTAAGTACCTCATTATATACATACTACATATGTAGGTACCTTTATGTCCCAAAATAAAATCAGAATCGTTTTATCTTCACCGATCGATTATTAAGTAGGGGTTGAGAACCGTTTTAGATATTCTAAAGCCATTTGCCCGAACGGGTTCATTTTAACTAAATACGCATTACTTCATGCACGCATTTCTTTTGACATGAATTGATTTAAGTAGATGATCTCATCTCATATATATGTAAGCCGAAAGCAAATGAGGCAAAAAACTGATGTGAGACTCTATATGCATAAACATTGTTGAACTTCTCATCTTTCTGATCTTTCTTCTTTACTAACAGGTATGATAGGGACCGGTGCAGAATGCGAGGCTGCTAAATCGAATTGACTAAGTGGCACAAATGAGTCTCGAAGATGTATAATAACTATAGGTTATTTTTCAAACAGCCATTTTAACCACACCGCACCAACACAGCAGCCACTGTGACGCGGCGCGTCGGTCCGCGCGTCTTTTCCTCATAAATAGCATACATAACAATAGTAAGTTAAGTAAAATAATTAGATTTCTTTGAATAATACAAATTTTATGATCTTGAACGCATTATTTTTGTAACATTTTTTAATTTCCGACGTTTCGATTGCTTTACCTAATTCACGGTCGCGTGGCAAAAGGAATTAAAAATAAATTAAATTAAACGCGGTAAAATCTTTAAGACAAGTTCTATTCGATAACTAGCTATGCCCCTCGACTTCGTCCTCGAATTTATTATGATTGAATTTCATGAGTTTTAATTTTTTTCGCGGAACCCTAATTATTTTTCTGAAATAAAAGTAGCCTCAGTTACTCCTTATAACATCAGCTATCTGTCAGTGACAGTCCCGTCAAAATGGGTCCGGCCATTTCGGAGAATAGCCGGAACAAACAGACAGACAACAATTTAAAAAAATATTTTTGTTATAAGTACTGTATATACTTTTGTAATATGCATTTAGTAAAAAACCAGTTTTTTTGACATTACAAACAGACCCTTCAATATTATTTATTTGTACGGATTTATAGTGTTCGTGTAAATATACTAATTAATTGAATAATTAGAATTCATATCAATTTATTGAGAATCCAGACTAAAATCGACATTCTTTGTTGATTTGATGTTGTTTTTCCACATTATGTTGTTCAGTGAGTTGAATTGTTTGTATTCTTATTTTAAAAATAAACACCATCACAGTGCACGGACAATTAAAATATAAAAAAGGATTTTCATTAGGTATGTAATGCCTATATAAACACATTAAAATATAGACATATATTTATTTGCTATAACGTTGTGATACAAAAGTTTTCATCATCTGAGCTTTGAATTCTTAGTCTAATCACGCACTCCATCAGACGCAAACATACCTAATACCCTCCAATATCTAGGTAGTTTCATAATATCTCTGAAGCGGTAGAGCCACGCGGCAGCTATTGCTGTCACACGGATGGGTCGGCTCGAACCGGGGTGGTACCAGGACCTCACAGAATACCAGCGTGAAGTAGAAGTTTACTTCGTTTGGTGAGTGCACGTGGCCGCAGGCCCATTCACCCTTCCCTCCTTTTAACATGGTAGTGAAGTTAAAAAAGGCACTACTCCAGGAGGGTACCAGCACCCCTGGTGTTGGATAATTGCTCTCTGTGCATCCACGCCCAAGCTACCCTCTTCTTTTAGCTAGTCTTCGCCTCGCAGTACAAGACTACACAAAATGCTATCGAGAGCTAAACCTTATCAAATTGGGCTTCTTAATAAACCTGATGGTAACTTCACTAATATTGAAACAGAAACATTGGAGTTACTAACGTCAACCCATTTCCCAGGGTCACACAAGATTTCAACCTTGAATTCTTTCAGAATCCTACAAAGGCCTTGTAATAAGGACTGGTAAAGTGGGCTGTTGACTCCTTTAAACCATTTAAAACAAGCGGGGAGGATAGAATAATTCCCATCCAACTATAGAAGGGTATCGACATCCTTCTTCCCTATCTGGTGAAAATCTTCAGAGCAAGTTTTACATGCGGATACATTCCAGAACGATGGACAATTGTCAAAGCTCTATTTATACCTAAGGCTGGTAGAAGAACTACCTCTACCTCCTTGACCTAAGCCTATCTTCCTTTCTCGATATATAGATATATAAGGGATGTAGCTCTAGCTACGAGGCCCATACCTTACAACCAGCATGCTTACCGCAGAGGCAAATCTGCGGAAACATCCCAAATCAGTGTCACATTGACAGGGTCGAAAAAGCACTGGAGGATAAAGAAATAGATCTTCGTGCCTTTCTAGTTATTGAGGGCGTCTTCGACAGTAGCCCCATCACTGCTGTTTGGGGGCCTGACATCTAAAAATGTTGACCCCACAACTATCGGATGGGTGAAGTCGATACTCTCAAACAAAAGGCAAAAATAGCGCTGTTTCAAACTTCGATTGAGGTTGCAACTACAAGAGGCTGCCCACAAGGAGGTGTTTTGTCACCTCTTCTTTGGACTCTTGCGGTTGACCAACTATTTTACAAAATGGCAGATCTACGCATTGACACACTAGGTTATGCTGAAGACCTTGTGATAATTGCGAGGGGCTTTTGCCAAAGTACTTTATGTCAATAATACAAAGAACCCTAAACACCATAAATAACTGGTGTAGGGATAACAGTTTATCAATTAATGCTGATAAAACTGTTATTTGCCCTTATTATTATATATATAGTTATTTACCCTTTACCAAAAAGAAACGGTTGGATAAATTAGTACCACTAAAACTTAATGGTAAAGAAGTATCATTTTCCACTGAAGTTAAGTACTTGGGCGTAACAATCGACCAAAAAATAATGTGGAACTTTCACCATAGCAATGTCTGCCATAAGGCAAAAGTTGCTTCGGGTACGTGCAGTCGTTTGGTCAGGAACAACTGGGGCTTGCGTCCCGTTATGGTCCTATGGCTGTACAGCAGCATAGTGAGGCCGATTATATCTCTCTATTGTCTAGCGAAACAACGACTGCGGACAGACTAAATAGTCTACAAAGGACCGCATGTTTAATGGCAACTGGAGCTACGTGATCATTGCCTGGAGCGGCTCTTAATGCTCTTCTATGCCTAACGCCCCTTGATCTTTATCTAGACAAGGAGGCGAGGGCTAGTCTGTATAGGATTAACGCCCAGGGCGGTCTAAGCTTGCTGTCCTGCAGAATCTGCTCCTGTATAAGAAACACCGGTCTTATACATGATCTCAGATATCGTGCGCCCACTACACACTTGATAAAAAGTATGTAGTGGAATCACCCTCCAGAGAATACTGGCTGAATGGCCAGGTTATCTATGAGGTCGGTAGCCTCGCAAGCCTAATTAGCCTCTAAAAACTACGCGTGCTCAGCAGAGCGGGACAGTATTCCATGCAGTATAGTATTAAGTACAGGTTTACAAGTCGTAGGTTCGGCCTCACATGGAATACTGTCCCCATCTCTGGACTGGGGCTCCCCAGTGCCAGCTCCTTCTACTTGACCACATACAGCGCATAGCAGCTCGACGACCGAGTTCTTTCCGATCAGCTCGACTCACTAGCGCTGCGAAGAGATGGTCCATCCTTTTGCATTCGCTATCGTACTTAACACGGTGAGTACTCTGGGGAATTGTTCGGATTAATTCCAGCCGCCTAATTTCATCAACGCACACTATTCAGACAAAACTTACGTTACCATCCAAATCATCTGCATGCTTGACGGTCTACTACTGTGCGATTTACTAGGAGTTTTCTTCCTCGCACGACTACTTTGTGGAATTGTTTATCACCGGCAATTTTTCCGGACCGATACGACTTAGGGACCTTCAAGGAACGAGCTTACTACTTTTTAAAAGGCCGGCAATGCACCTGCAATTCCACTGGCATTGCAGTTGGTTATGGGCAGCGGTCGACACTTTCCATCAGTTGAGCCGCATGCTCGTTTGCCCTCTCTGCTATTCAAAAAAAAAGTGATCCCATGAATACACGGTTTTGAGGTTCGTGCTTTATTTTATAGTATTCGTGTATTCGTGCATTTTATTGACATTGTGCAGAGACTCGGAGACCCTTTTTACTGAAAATGAGGCATTGTATCTTAGTCATCAGGGGCGACAATGCATATGCATTTTGATAGATGATGGTATTTATGGATCACAGCGAGAGAAGGAAAATCTCTGCCTAATTCTGCTTCCAAACAGCAAACCAGTCTTTGTGTTCTAATTGAGTATGAGGTACGAGCGTTGATATATATGTACTATGAACTAGACTTCGCATTCAGAACACTCACTATGTTCAACTGAAATGTACTGCAATCTGTACACCTGTTGTTGTGGCTTCGGCTTTCATGCAGTGCGGAGCGGCGCTAATAATAATTTTGTATTAAATTAGAACACATGCAAAATAAACGAAAATTTAAAAAAATGTACTCGATTTAAACAATTATTTATTGAAACAATTATTTATTGAGACAATTTTCGCGCGTTTATATCAACTGCGCATGCACGACTCTACTGTTTCCCGCGCATGCGCGAAGACAGAGTAGTGCACATTTTTTGTTCGGAATAGCTTCTCTAGTACGTAGTACATAATATAACTCAATGAGTATGAGGTATTAAATTCCATTTAAGTCGTCAGAATGACCGCGTAGTGGTGTGAGAACATTCACTACGTCAGGCGCGACGGAGCGAAAGAAACCAGAAGATGAATAGCAGCGTCTTCCTAATAACCACTAAAAAATGAAAAACTTCAGTAGCCAACCGACTTGTCAAGAATGGTAACAATGGCAAATGACGCAATACGTAAATAGTTACACTGTAACGGTAAGTTGTCAGAATTGATAATGCACGCGTAGTGCCTTCCAGGACTCCATTTACTCCATGTACAATGATATGCTAGATGGACTGCGAACTCGTTTGTTAATCTGTGATTTAGGAGAGACCTTGTGGACTGATAATACATGTAGGTAATAGTGATATTGATAACAATGATGTTTAGTGGTTAGCTTATATACAGGGTTAAACAATAATATATATATATATATATATATATATATATATATATATATATATATATATATATATATAATGATATACCGTTATTGCATACACACACACGCCTGTCACCCATAGGGGTAGGCAGAGACTACATACTTCCATTTGGCGCGATCCTGACACACCACTCTCGCCTCCTTTACATTCATATATCTACGCATACACGCTCGTCGGTTAAGGGTATTCCTAGCGGGAAATGAGTCGCTCGCATCCGTAGACTTCGAGCATCTAACCCTAAGCTCACAGCCTACAAAGCCGAAAGAATAGAGTCGCTCCTCGCCGTATTGTAGTGGCTTAAAGTCTACTACCACATACACTAGTTCGCACCATGAGGCATAAAATTAAATAATCCCAAATTGAATGTTATTTATTGGCAATAACGTTTTTGCCTACCAATAGACCCTTACGGGTTTTGTGCGTACGCAATAAAATCATTAACAATAATGCATTACCACGCATTTTGAATTTAAAGAAAAAGAAATTTAAATTTTCATTTTTGAGATAAAAAGGACAGAATGCTTGAGATTTTTTAAATTATTTTTTGTACTATTTGCTAATATTACTTATTCTGAACCTTTACTGCAAATTTGGCTGGTTATTACAAAATAACCCCGTATATAAGCATATTAATTTGTACATTCTACATATCTAGCTATTGATATAAAAAATGCAATATTCACTTTTAGCGTTTTTCGTCAGCTTATTAAGTCACGATGCCAGACTGGACATGGCTTCTGCTCGCGGCGCTGTTCGGGGCTTTCTCTGCGTTGGCGGTACCCGTGGCTATCCTGGTCTATTTCCTGCGGCCGTTTGAAAAGAAACCACTCATGGAGGAACAATGTACCACGCCAGTCACTTTGCCTCCTGTAAGTATTTCTTAATGTACAACTTAATATTAATTGATTTGTCTCTGAACATAAGTACTATACGAATGAGTCGAACGGGGAAAGACCACCCTATTAGATTATACCACTGTAATATGGTGGGTGTACCATGGAAGGCCACTCTAACAAATAAACAGTTATTATTACTTTATTTACTTGATAAATGAAACTAACAAATATTTAAGTAATACTT
Source organism: Parnassius apollo (assembly GCA_907164705.1). Classification (NCBI taxonomy): domain Eukaryota; kingdom Metazoa; phylum Arthropoda; class Insecta; order Lepidoptera; family Papilionidae; genus Parnassius; species Parnassius apollo. The sequence goes on from CAJQZP010001367.1 coordinate 2,451,078, forward strand.
TGTTTTATTACGTAACATATAAACCACTTTTTTAAATTGCAGATTTAATCAATATTGATTGAACTTAAGTTTCATTGAACTCTTCCAAATGGCCTTGCTAGGAACAAGGCTTCTTAGAAGGCCATTATAATAAATCAGTCATTTAACACTAAAGTTTAATAAATAGCGATTAAATCTACAATAAAAAGAAGTGGTTTATATGTTACGTAATAAAACAAAGTATTACTTAAATATTTGTTAGTTTCATTTATCAAGTAAATAAACGAATAATAACTGTTTATTTGTTAGAGTGGCCTTCCATGGTACACCGGCCTTATTTTAACGTCGTCGATTCCCGAAATCAATGAAGCGAGATATCGTATTGCCAAAATAGTAGCGCGAGCGATTCGCCGCCGCGTCTGTGATTTTCAGTTCGATGGGTGTTTGTGTAAGAAGAAGGAATTTGTCATCACATGGCAACAACTACGACATTTTAATAATTGGCCTTCGAAGGAGCATAGCCTTTCATGGTACATCCCCATCTTATATCAGCTTTATGCTACTGTGTCTCGTATGGTAAGTGATGAGAACTGGAGGCTCATTCAAGGTTCGACAGCCTGATAATTAGGTCTTATTTTTTTTTGTAACTATTTAATTGCACCCACTAAAGATCAGCTTTATAATGCTCTGGCAGTGCATAAACTATACTGAGCTGGTTACCCTTTTAGTAACCATTTACTAGATTTTAAATGTACAACAATATGTAAGCAAATTGTAATAATGTGTTATTAAATAAGCTTATTTTCTTTCATCTTAATTTCATTAATTTCATTTCATTGAACATGTACAAATGTATGTCATGGATTGAAGGAGAAGAAATCACTAATCTTGTAATTATGAAGTCTACTGAAGTTTGGAATTGTAACGGACAATGTTTTAAGAAAATTGCATTTAAAATTCTTGTGTCAATGTCATACATTGCACAATACAATCACATAAAAAGTAAATGATAAAATAGTAAATGATAGTTGGTGCTGTACAATTTTCAATCCATAATAATATAAAGTGGAAACTTCAACAGTGTGTTTTTTTATTAATTACACTTTTACATAAAATCTTCATTATATATATAAGTTAAGCCTAGACAACTACCATGAAACAAGACTGTACAGCTATGGATAAATATTAGGATATATAAGTACATTACGCAGAGTGGTGGCGGCGTAAAGGAATCTACTAAGTAGTACTAGTACTATTATTTATTCTGTGGTAGTACCCCTTATCATAGGAGATGGACGGCAACATGATTGTGATAACAATTCAAAATAAAAAAAAACTGCGATTGCCAACCCGCCTGTCCGGTATCGTAACTATGACATATATATAAAAATAAGTTGAGTAATCCACGGAGAGGCATATTTTCAACAGTAGACTTTTGATGGGCTGTAATGAATAATAATATGAATGTATACGTACTTACATTGTTAAATAATAATAATGTCTTCCAGACCGAATTTAGTTCACGGCGGCCAGCCTCAACGGAGACTAGCCATCAGCACAGGACAGGATTATAGTGTCCAAGTGTAGTTATGCGCAAGCGTAGGTGCACTCTCTCGTAATTCGATGGGACGGTACACTGATCCAACCGGAGAGAGATCAGGCGCAGTGCCAATGGCTTTACGTGCTTTTCGAGGCACGGGGGTGAGACACCGCCAACTACCTGAGAATTTCTTGACGGAAAATGATAATCAATCACACTACCTAACGAGGCAGTAAACTAACATTGTTAAATACTTACTACCTGAACCCGGCAGCAAAATGCTAAAAAATAAAAATTAAGACTTATTGATATATTATTAAAATACTACATTACGTTATATTACTCAAAACTTGCAACACAATAACAACTTTCAACTAATGGACGCCACACACGGTCAGTTCAACTGATCATTCCAACTGATCGGTTCAAACTAAAACTGTTCATATTATATTTATATTGAATTTTCGATATATTGATAATTATAAATATATCAATATCGGAGTTTTATATATAAGTTTATTTACCGATATATCGAAAATCCAATATTTAAAAAATATCAACAGTTTTAGTTAGAACGGATCAGTTGGAACGATCAGTTGAACTGACCGTGTGTGGCGACCATAAGAGTGGCACAGGAGAATCCATCTCGCCTTATAACTTATTATCCATTAGTTGGAAGATTTATATAGTGGACATTAGGTTGATGTTGTCTTACAAGATATTTGGTGCTATGTAATAAAACATTACTTGTAACTAAAGGTTATAAGTGCATACGTGAGCGCAAGTACATGTTATTACAGTAAGTAGAGCATTGCGCATGGATTTCGCATTACTTGAAATATATAAACAAGTTCCGTATATCTTCTTTGTTGGTCTGAGTTTAAAAAGAAAAAAAATATTTGCTGTATATGTAATATAGCTGTGGACAAAGCGCTCGCCTTGAATTTGATTGCAATCCTCGCCGGTATCACTAAAATATTGTAATTGCATTTATTTTATTGCAACATGGTCATAGGCATGGCAAAATGTAGATACAAAATGGTTTTTCATATTTAACCGGGGCATTTTCTAGCAACCACTTCTAACTGCTTTTAGATTCTAATTGGCATTGATTTTAAAAAAATTTGCTTTTTAATTTCTTAGTGGCGACTTGCATATATGGTACCAGCATTACCTGGCAATCTTCCAACATAATGCAAAGGGCAAAGCCTCTGCAAACAATTTGATATAGGCAATGCCATTACCGTAAACGACCTACCCCAAATGACGAACTTTTATTCTTACGTACGTTAATTTGTTAGTGTCCGTAAACACATAGACTAATGAAGTTTTGCTTCTAAACATGTGTAATCAAAGTTTTATTTTTTACACAATCCTGGATGTTTGAACAAGTTGCCCTCAAAGGGTAGAAACTTTTATTACGGTATCCTATTATACATAAAATGTCTAGATTTGGTGTGGATAACTCTAGACGAAATTGGATACTATATTCTATTCTATAAACAATTATTTTAAAGCCATGTTAATATATTAAAATTAACCCTAGTCCGTTTCAATAAGCTATTATTAATTCGAATGATATCACATATATTATGTAAAAAATAAAATAAAAATTATTTGTCTTTCCTGAGTAGTTTGAAGACCTCTTTACTTCTTGGCTCTTTAAAGTAAGTAAGTAGGTAAGACCTATCATTACTATTTTATTTGATCTTAACCAATTTTAAACATAAGCGAATTATAGAGCGGTTCCCCACTAGATGGAGTGACGACCAGGTAAGATATACTTAGTCGGGAAAAATTTCATCATCGAGGAAAGCTATAATAAACAAAATTATAAGGAGTATACCCGCAGCAGTGAAGAAGCCAGCACGTTTTAACAGTTTGAACTGAATTTAGCGCTGCAGCAAATACCTTAGTCAGTTCACGGTGCACTCGCCCGCGCACGCCACCGGCTGTCATCAAGAAGTTTTTTGTTCAGAATCGTTTCTAGCACGTAGTACTTACAGCTCAATAGATGTTCATGCACTTTATTGCGCGTTTACAGATATAGCTTGCTTTCTCTGTATGGATGGCAGTTTGAGATCAAATAAGGGATTATAGGGGATAATCGATAAATTTGATAGGACTTCAATAATAATAGATCGATCCTGTGAATCGAATCTCGATTTTTAAGTGTCTGGATCGTGTGTCGTTTATATGCCATAGTTTTTCAAATTTGAAATTAAGTTTATTGTCTCATTTATTTCCTTCCTAAATACCGTGGCGGATTTACCAGCTTAGTAGGCTAGAGCCTAGGGCGGCAGATTTTTGGGGCGGCAAATTTGAGGCAACATTTTTATTATATCTTACAGAAATTAAAGATATTCAAATTTTAAAAGGATAGCTTAAGAAATATTTTCATCTTTTATCTCGGAACTTTAAAACACTTTTTCGTTCCTTGCTCTGCCCACTCTTTAGATTTAGTGGCAACTGCGGTTGCTGAATGTTGCACAGAAGCTGCTTTAAAAATCTACATTTTTGTTGGAAGTTCAACAAAACGCTGGCAAAAAAAATAATGACTTAAATCGAGAAAGGGAAAACGCTAAAAAGAGTAGATCTGACACATTAGTCAGAAGTCCTTAAAACTTTGGAATCCATCAAGGATGATATAATAATACCAAAAGCATGTTACGCCAAAATAAAGCGACGGGAATACTTTTGAATTCAAAAAAATTTAAAATGGCGGTAATGGTTGTTGTGTGGAATGTTAAAGTAATAATATAAATTTAAATATAAATGTTAGCATACTTTAATCATTTATATTGTTGTAACTAACATTGTGGGTGATTAATTATTTTCATACTATAAGTTTGCGGGTACATCAATGTTTTAGATTATTCTAGTTATTCATTTTTGCTTATATTTGTAACTAGAATGTAGCACTGTTTATTATAATTAAAAGAAATATAAATAACGTTTTATAATGTAAAAACTTACGGCTTAATATCCAATTTTATTAAAACTTGTAACAGAAACCACACAAGCAACGCCATCTGTAGTTTAGCACTGTTAAATTACAAGCCTATAAAAGACAGATGTCGTCGGCTTGGGATGCGCTCCCGACAATTCAGTAGCTCCCGACAATTCAGCAATTCTTAAAATCACTCTCTGAGAACTTCTTCAAAGCCTCAGAGTCCCTCCCCCCCCAAATCACCTCATTCGCGAGGCAGCTGCCTACGCAGCCCCACTTACCACTCGCTATAGTGTTCGCAGGCCGAGAAACTCTCTCTCGGATCCGCCCACCAAGCTTTCCGCCGACCTGAACTGCCTCCTGGCGGCTCAGACCGAGCCTCGACATCTCATCACGTAATCTGCCTTAGTTAGGCACACTTCTCAGTGGCTACACGCTGCCGATGCCCCCCTTTCTCCCAGGGGGGTCGCGTTCGATACGGCTTAGGAGATCTCTCGCCAGATCATTAGGCCAATTTCAAAAGGTGGTGTTTAGTGGGTAAAAGTCTCCACATAACCACGTAGCCGGCTGCAGGGTATGCTATGAGCATTCACCACCTCCCGCCCCCGTTTACCGGAGGGTAGCCCTTATATGCTTCGGGTGCAAAAAAAAGCCTTGAGGAGCGGTCTTTCTAAAACTGTTGAGTAGAGAATACGTACACGGAAGATAAATTGTGAGTAATAATAAAATTATGGTTATACCTTGTTGTTCTGTGTGTCTAAAATGTACATTGTTATTATTATGAATATCTATAGCCTTGTTTAGATTTGTGATATTTTATGCAATTAATAAAATATATGATATTACTAACGTAATGAGTGACTTTAATTAACATAAATTTAGGTTTCTACTGAAGATTCGACCTTTACGAATATTTTTGCAAGTTTTTCGTAGCTAAACGAGATTTTAAGTGTTTCGAAGAAAATGCGATATTAAAAGCTCAAAAGGGCGCTGCTTTATCGACGCCATTTTGACAGTTGAAGTAAAAAATAAATAGTTTTAGTCGATTTCAGTATTGTGTAGCATAATTTAGTATTTAAAGATGATTTTTTGAAGTTTTCCTAATTATTGCCAAAGCTTGTTTGCTATTGTTTTCTTAATACCTAAGTTATAGTATATGACTTTGTTTTTCTTGTTTCTGTCCTTCTCTTAGTTTTGGTTTTATAGGGCGGCAAAGCTTAAGGTGACCATATTACCATCAAGTACCTTAGTTACCATCAACTCTTGCGGAAAAGAGTCTTTTCTTGTAAGAAATTTACTCTGATGATTTAGAAACAGGTTTCACTAAGACTTTTCTGAAATAATATTAGTGAAACCTGATTCTGGGTCATTGAAAAGTTTTTCTTCGTTCCTGTGAAAAGAGAATTTGCAAAACGTTTATCCAAACTTTGATACAACAGTTCGCATGGTTTCACGTATACCAGCAAAATTGTTCGGGTGAGAAAAGCTTTTCTTGCTTAAAACGAATAAACAATTATCTAAAATCTACCATAAGCCAAATAAAGCCATGCCTCTTAGCGCTCTTGTACATAGAGTCAGCTAATGAACAAGATTTCATACAATGATGTAATTGATGATCCAAGTGATGATTTTTCGAATAAATAATTGCCTCAAAAATGAGTTGCAAAACTTTCATAACTAAAATTATTGAATTTCATCATCAGCAGCAGCCAGATTGTTATTAGATAATTAAATACATTGTTTTTAAACTGTAAGCGCATATTTTTTATTAATTAAGTAAGTAGTATTAAACCATAACTTACCCCGCCGTATTAGTAATACATGATTGAGCTTTTATTAGCTCGGAAACATACCTACCCAGAAAATATTTTTTCGTGCAATGTTAACTAAATCTTTGAGTTGTAAAAATAATCTAGGAACTGACTCATCGATTACCTAGTTCACAATCATAATTACGGCAAAAAGGTGTGAGGATAGTCCGCAAATCATAAACTTACAATTTCATTGACAAATAAAATTGCAATTAATATGATCGTGAACTAGGGGGGTATCGAATTGCAAAAGTCGGTAAGGGCGGCAAAATTTAGATAGCATACTGGCGGCAAATGTGTAAATCCGCCACAGCCTAAATATAAGTAATTGCGAATAACATTAGTAATTTACCGACAAACAACAGACGAAACACTGTTTAGCATTGTTTACGCTCTGTTGACGATAGCGCTTGAGTTTAGTAGTAAGCAAGAAATATACCTAATACTATCTCTATGTAGTAGGTATCGATATTTCCAGGCGAGTCTACTCTAAGAAAAATACATAAATACGACAATTTCCTTATTGCGCTTTGTTGTTCTTCTTATTCCTATCGACCTATTTATGTACAACGTGTATAACATGATCTTTTTTTGACGCGGGCGCGGTGCACAGAAACAGTGTTGCCAAACGTTAGTTTCTCCATCTGGTCTGTGTCATTGCTCATTGCGATTGCGACTGACACAGATATTATAACTATATAAAGCGGGCTACATACGACACGACATCGGTAGCGATCTAGGGTGGAAAGAAATCGGGGCTTTTATCGGGGTAGACCTTACACACGGGCCTGCCTAGCAGTACGCGTTCGGACTTGGAGCGGAATGCATATGCGGTAGAGTTCTTCAAAATACCTCCGACTCTCTTAAAACACCACCGTGTTGGTTTGGCATTAGCCATCTCGGTTAATTTATTCGAAAATAGAAAAAGAGAAGTTGCTGGGTGAAAAAATGGCTCCAAAAGAGATAAAAATTAAGCCACATAAACGTACTAAATGGCCTGTAATCCAAGGACGTGATTAATTTTCTCCGGATGGATGAAGACAGTTTTTATAACCATCTAGAAATGATTTCGCCACTTATATAAAAACGTCAATTTCTCCTACCTATGCTATTTAGTTATTTCTTCTCTTTGTTCATTTCTGCTTTGGTCAAAATCTGGTTATGTATTACACACAACAAACAAGGAAATAAAATACTTTTCTATAATAATATGTATACTTTTTTTTAATGTAATCTTTATTTATGGAGTAAAACTATCAGAAAATAAAATAGCTTATATCTTTTTTTAAACATAAAGAAACCTTTAATTTCGGACATACTCCCTTTTATATAACTTGTTTGTTGATGTGGAGATGGTGAAGGAGTAGAAGTTAGTTGTTGATAAGAGGATGAAGGCACGTAAGAGATCGAAGTGTGGTCTTGTGGAGTTGTAAGAGATATGAGTGCGGTCTTGTGTTGATAGCGTTGGAATAGGAGTTAGTTGTTGAGGAGAGGCTTTATCTTCTCCTTACTTACATCATACACTCTACTTTACGAACGGCAATAAAAAAATTAGTTTAGTAGGCATTCTTGACCATGTCACTTCGCAGGGTCACAGGCTAGGGTGGATATGATTTGAATTTCGATAAAATTTCAATTAATTTATTTATTTTATTCACTTTTTTTTGGTTTTTTGTAAAATATCAGTGCCATGGGCTTCTACTCCGTTTATATGATTAAAATGTAAAAAAATTTGTTATATAAAAAAGGTCATTCAGTATCACTGTTTTGTTAACTTCCTTCCGCGAGGGTTGCCGGCAGCGACTGCCAAAAGAAATCGGGCCGATGCGCCTACACACACGCAGTAAGGAGGGGGCGGCGCCCCGATCTAGGAAGCATCGGCTGATCTAGGAAGCATTTTTGCTCCTGCCAGCCGATTAAGGAGGCGATATCGGCCACGACTTAGGATGGCCCTACATACGACACGATTTAGAGGCAATCTAGGAGGCATCCCCACTACTCCACCCTAGATCGCCACCGATATCGTGTCGTATGTAGCCCGCTTAAGACAGCGATGGATACGTGAACAAAACATACCTAAAGCCTCCCGTGACGTGAGACTGACGAGAATTTATTGCATGGAATAAAGATATACCTACCTCGTAGTAAGCGCCAAATGCACTTTATTCAATAAATTATCGAAAAATGCAATTAATTTTTAACAATCGGTAATGACAGCACTAGATATAATATAAAAGATGTCATCTACAACATTTTTTGCTTGATAATATTATGTACCCCGATCAAAACAAATCGGTTCATGATGAAAATAAGAAGTAACTTTGTGAATTTTTTTCTATCGCGAAAATTTTATTTGATTACTTTTAACCCATGACGTCCCTCGCAATTGCGACATAATATCCATATTAATATTTACTGTTAGTTTGTATTTGATTTAGCTGTGTAAAAATTGAATCAACGATTGGCAATTTGTGCTTTACACGTTGTTAGGATTCGACTTTAGAAGCTATTAAATTATTTGATTATTTAAATCGTAATAGTCGATATTGTAGGGCTTTCTAGATTCTCTGTAGATTCTTGTCAAGCTGTTTCTAAGGGTTTAATGTCAACAGTGGTCTTTCCTCTTTTAATATTAATTAATTCAATATTATAAATTCATATATGTGCGTCGTTGAAGCGACAGTAGCCTAATGGCAGGGCGCGGACCGCGAACTTAAAAAGGTCGTGGGTTCGAATCCACCATTCGACTACTGGCGTGAACCACTCGTAATACAAGCAATTTAAGCTTACCACGAGTGGTTAAGGGGAATATTAGTAATGTTTATAGCATTGTTAATATTCTTTAAAAAAATATAAATTCGATTAGCTTAATTGTAAGTGGATAAATCATTAGTTTCTGTGTAATATGGCTTGTTGGCCGCTCCGCGTACAGAACACCTTGCCCGGAGAAAAATCTCCGCTTTTACTTCCACCGCTAAACTGGTGAGTAACCGACGTGATTTGAACACGCAACAATGCAACCTTCGGAAACTTCAACTTCAAGCTTCATCATCGTCATCAAGTACCCCCTCCATTCACTCCCGAGCAGATGTCGTCTGCAGTCTTTGACATCCTGCAAGCCATCTAGCTATACAAGGTTCATCACAGCCATAAAGTTTAATTTACAATTTCACGGAAAAAACAACAACTTTAAAACCGTTGTTTCTCCGTTCGTGTCTCCAAAATTTGCTGAGGAAAATAACCATTTTTATCATGAAAAGGACCGTTCAGAAATCTCAGAAAAAACATGATGTCATTAAAATCATCAAACAGATCAAATATTATGTGTAGGTGTATAATTGGCTAAAATTATTAGGTTTGAATAATTCTACTTACGCGATTATTTGTTATTTATTTTATATTATAAATGTTAAGAATACATTTTTGCTAAATTAATTTAATTATTTGGGTTAAAAAGAAGCTATTAGCGAAATGTAAGGCCTTCCGGAAACAATACGCGAATGAAGAAATAAAGAGTGTTCAAATTTCTGTATAATTTAACCCAAGGTAAACGGCAAATTTACGACAAACGATAATATAATTATGCAATTACTTTATTACGAGGTTAATTAACAAGTGTATAAAATGTTCATAAATGTACTATAATTCGGGTTTTAATCATTTTTGATAAATGTGTCTAAGTTTTAAATCCATACATCTATTAGTGCCTATAAAGGTCCACTGCGGGACATAGCCTCCCCCCCCCCCATAGATTAGCGCTTAGGGGCACATTTTGCCATAGTTGCCACGCGTGGCAGGCGTAATAACATCCGCAGATTTTTTCAATATTCTGACTTGTTATCAGAATGATGCTGCTGCTCATTTCTTGTGTCAGTTTCCCTCTGTCTTACGACACCCACGGGATGATATAGGTAGGAGTGGATATTCTTAACTTGTTACCTACTACACGTTACATTATTTCTCTCTACTTTAAGGATAATATCTATCATAATATCAATAATGTCATCACTAGTTGAAAAGTAACACACATGCGCAGGGTAGGTAATCCCACAGGAAACAGTGTCAAGGCGACGGCGTAAAGCGCGGACAAAGCGATCACTTTAGGGCGCGAATATACTGACCGAGCGTGTCGGGTGATCAGGCTCGAGGCTTTTACTGTTCGTTTGAAATGATTGCTGCAAAAAAACAGATTAATTTCTCCTTTAGTACCCATTTCCTTGGTAGCAGAGTAGTTCACAACTGGAACATGTTACCAGAAGATATCGTAAACGCGACAGCTGTAAATATTTTTTTAAAAACTTTGCAACTGGAATGCGCAGGAATTGTACGACTTTCTTTTCGACTCTGCCTCTATTTTCAACCATCAGATGACCAGACTTTTGACGGGTCTCTACTCCTTTGTTGATGACAAAATGTTTAATATAGCATTCGAACAAAAGGATTTGCTTCGTCATTCGCATTATGTACAGCAAACGAGATATATTTCTTGCCTTTTTAATAAAATACAGCGTACGAGCTATACATACAAACTATCTTCGGCTGCAACAATATAAGAAAACCTGCATGTCTAAGATATAACAATTTTATAAAAAAAAAATATCGAGAACATGTGAAGTTCACCAACGCATTGGGTCGAAGCTTTCACGCTCCAAAACATATAGCTGTTACTTTATTTTCATTTTGTTAATCTAGTCCGGATTCATTTTTAATGATAATACTTTTAGGAGATACTTAACGAATTGACAAGAGGCGCTGGCAGCACGCCTGAAGGTGTCTTAAACGCAATGCTGCAGTTCATATTCCAGCAAAGTACGGCTGACACACGCTGGCTGCGACGCCGAATGGCTAATGAGCTAGCAGAACTGCTTGCGAAGACCTCTTCTGGGAAGATCTTTGAATCCTTGACGGTAAGTAAAATTAAAAAGTAGAAATGAATGACAGAGCTAATTCCTAATTTCTATCAGAGATGTACACAATACTATATAAAATAGCCTAATCGTCCGAGCTGTCAGATGCAAAGACATCAATACCACTTGGTTTTCTAACACTTAATTATGTATGTCTATAATACTTAGTTAAAATCTATATACATAAAAATCAATTGCTGTCAATTAGTCTCTCTAAATCTCGAAAACAGCACGAATGGTTTTAATGATATTTTTTTGTGCGTGTGAATGGGTTCCTGGATGGTTTAGTCAATTGGATCCGGTAGGTGGTGCGAGCTCCAGAAATCACCCGTGCAAAGTCGGAGCGGATCGCTAATATGATATAAAATTATAGAAAATATAAGTTTTATTTTAAATACCTACTTATTTATTTTTAATAGTTGACAGTCCTAAATCCGTAAATTTTAAACTATGAAAGAAAATTTAAATACAAAATATACTTATCATAATGATTTATTAAATTTACGCGAACACTACACATTGAATAAAAAACCATTTATACGGATTTTATCGCGTTTAATTGGTTTTATTCAATATAAATGGTTAAGGAATATGGTAAATAACTACGGAATAAGATAAGTATCTTATTCCGTTGTTATTTACTATATTCCTAACACTTGACTTCTATCATATCTCATGGTAAGTAGTGATATAGCCCTGAATTGTAACTTATGGTGGCTATGAGTTCAGATTAATTAGTGATGAATCACTGATTCATCACTAATTAATTAATAAAAAAAGCCCTTGAAAGGGCTCTGACACTTTTCGCCCCTCACGCTGCAATTGCATGGCCTATTTTATTGACCGCCAATATACACAAAGACGTAGCAATGATTGTATATTTTTTTCGTGTCAAATAATTAGTTTTAAACCTTTTTCAGCTTCGTTCACTAGAAGTGGGCACAGAGTTTCCCAGTTTAGCGAATCTGCAGTTATTGAGCGGGGAGCTTGAGGAAGATGGCGCCCGCCTGCGCTCCCTTGACATTAGATTCAATTTAACGTATGATGGCAACTTCAGAATCGACGTGGATGCCGTTATGTTATTAGGAAAAATCGCTAACATATCAATTACAGGTAATTATTATAAATGCTAGATAAAACCGACCTCGTAACGGCGTTAACCGTGCAGTAGCGGTACGAGAATATCACCCTATATCGTCCCGTGGGTGGAAAACGAGTGTGCTTATGACCACACGACTGAAGTAAAACTTCTTTAGCTCCATCTGTATGTAATATACAGTGCAACCTTAATATAACGTACCTCAATATAACGACTACCTTGATTTAACAAATTTTTCGTGTTCCCCTTGAATTGTCCATAAGATTCAATATAAAATATACCTTTACATTGCGAACGTTTATTGCGAACAACCTCTTTATTTTCCTATCAAGAAAGTGTAAATACCTCTAATTAACGAATTTTGTCAACTCAAAACTTTTATATAAAGTTTATTAGTAGAAGTTGTGAATAAAACTATTTTTTACCTCTTTATAACAAATTTTAGACCAACCTAACCTCAACATAACGAACCTCAGTTCAACGAATTACTTGATATAACGAATTTTTTCCCTTCTGATTTGTTATATTGATGTTAATGTATTGAACAATATATTAACTCATAAAATTATTACGTATACGCAATGAGAGAAAGAAAATATGCGCGTGCACTGCCCTCTCTTGCTTATATCCCCCACTCAACTCCCGTTTGCCTCGCCCGATCACATTTTTCGTAACGCTTTCGTTACGCATTCGCCAGCTTACTCCCCAAGTCAAGCCTGTGTAAAGAAGTTTCACTTTAATCAAAAAAAAAATACTGTTTCGGGACCGCTTGCCAAACGTGATAACTATGGCAATTATCTACCTTATGGGGCAATCTAGGGGGAGGCCTATGTTCAGCAGTAGACTTTTTAAGTGTGTCACGATAACGTTAATAGGTAAAACTTAATCAGGACGGGAAGGTGATTAGAATTTCTTACTTTCTTCTTCGTGAGTCCGTAAAAGTCACAGAAATAGTAATAATAAGACAATAGAAATGAATTAGCGCTCCATTACTTCCAAAACCTATGATGCTAATCTTACCGTATTATAAACATACGCACAATGCACAATGGTATCTAATGTGTTACATTACAATGCTTGGCGAGTTTGCCAACGTGGAACAAAAGCAGCAATGGTAATTGTACAATACGAAAAGTAATAAATGAATGTTTACAATGGTAAATATCATAGTAAAGTATTCATCTAGATATAAATTAGTTAAAACAATGATAATTAGTAAATAATCAACTTACCGATGAAATGTTATGCCTTTATTAGTTGAATTGCATGTCCTTGATGAGTTTTACAACTGATTATGCTGCATTTCCCATTATAAATTTATCATAACATAAATTCACGTACGACGTTCCCCGCGCAATTAATTCACAAAAAGGTGAATGATATTCGTCAACACATCATAGCGGCGACAAGGTCACGCGTCTGCTATGCAACTTCTATGGTCTTATTATTACGATTTCTGTGGTAAAAGTCGTGAACGTGGGCCTCTCTCGTTGTAGGTAGGGTATGGCTTAATTGTCACGCATGGCAGATGGATTGGCGATCGGAAGTACCAGACGTCTCGCACCGTTGACGCTGCTCATTTAGTATTTAGTATAAGTATTTTACGTATGGTGTAAAAGAGATAGTTATATCATCTCCTTATTCATTAATATTATCAAAGACGTTGTAGAGCAACTCTTTAGCTGGGTTAATGGGTTGACTCCGCCAGGGAAGGACCAGGCTCTCACGGTATACCAACGTAAAATAGCATAGCATCTTAATGCTTCTATGTTTCGTATGGTGAGTGTAGAAAACCGGAAATCCTTTTTACTGAAAATGAGGCACTCCATGTTAGTCCTCAGGAGTGACAACGCTTTTGATTAGATTATTTATAGAGGATAGATAAAGATGTCTATGGGTCACAGCGTCCGCTTACCATCAGGTAGACGGTGTGACTTATTCTACAAAAAATGGAAGGATTTGATTTGTCACACTCAGCTGATGGATCGCCAGGCTTATTATTTTTATAATGTTTTATAAATCCTGTTAATTATTCCAACTTTCCAGTAGATGAGTTTAAGAAAATAAGTCGAGTTCTTAGAGAATAAGGATACATAGGCATAAGATTCTTCCTACATTAGTGATCGACTGACAAAATGTGGTAAATTGTAATAAGGGCCTAAAATAATTCCATTAAATAAATAATCTCACGTTCATATAAAGCTTTTATTAAATTTATACTGAACATTGTGATTTTAATAATATGTATTTAGGACATAACCCAGATAATACTTATGTGCTAGTTTCATATTGGAGATTAAGGTTAACCATGTTTGAAGTGTATGATATTTTTCTATTAAAGCTTATTAAAAATTTTCAGTGGAAAGCATTAGTGGTAATGTACGCTTGATGTTCCGACGGACTCCGTACACGCACTGGGCTTTAGCATTTGAGACACCACCGAAGCTAGAGCTCCGCGTTCGAGGACGCTTCCAAGGAAGACAGCTGAAGCCCCGGCTGGCTTCATTAGTAGCTGCCCATATTAGACGAGCGGTGGCACAAAGACATACGCTTCCTAATTACAAGATACGGTAAGCATTCTACTACTAGACATGTGTCAATCATTCATTTCTCGTGACCGAGTCATTCTAGTACATTTCGTCACGCGTACCGGTACATTCGGATCGATCATTCAAATGGATCATTTGGGACTCCAGTACCGTACAGTGCGTATAATTTCACAGCCCTATATTCCTATTGTTAATAAATGGTATGTATGGATGGTAGCATTCACCTACCATCAGGTGGATTGTATGATTGTTGTCACCCTTACTTCTATAAACAGTGCACTGCTACGTATAGCATTACACAGTAGAATGGATTTACCTAAAGGCCTACTATCCTATCTGATTAATCCTTATGCGTTAATATCGGAAGAAGTTTTGATGCAGTCACGGGTACGTTTAGGATAGATATGGATGCAGAATTAGAAACACGGGAACTATTAGAATATATCTAAACCGAAAACTTTTTGTGTTTTTATACAAGGTTTGGTTACAACCTAATCGAACCTAGGCACATATTATGTTGCAGTAGCCATGTGCGCAAAAAAACACCGATCAAAAAAGGAAAAAGTACCAGCACTTCACAGCTTTCTCTCAGATCTCTTTGCTTTTGTTTGCAGGTATAAGCCATTCTTTCCTAAGTCAGAACCTGGTAGCACAGAAGGAGAGGATGGGCCAACGCCACAAGGGCGACTAACTGTACGGCTAGTTGAGGTTACTCGTTTGCAATGGTCTGGCGGCAGCGGTATAGTTCGCGCTGCATTAGCCGTGGATTCTCATGGATGGGTAACTTTCAACCATTCTTTTAACGTTAATGTAATTATAAAGTATTAAAAAGAGATAGCAAACTAGCTACGTATGGTAGTTAATTTACCAGGAGTCTATAACTGACCTCATTTTTAACTTAAATCCTTGTAATATTTTTTTTAAAACGGTACTTGATTCGTATACCGAGTCGGAAAATCAATCAAGATAATGGGTTTGTCTGGCAAGAAATTCTCAGTAACAGCTTGGAGTCAGGCAGTTGGTAGTGTTTCACCCCTCTGCCTTGGAAAGCATGTAAAGCCGTTGATCCTGCGCCTAATCTCTCTCCAGTCGTGTCGGATTACCGTTCCATCAGACTATGAGAGTACGGAAAAGAAAGTATACCTGTGGTTGCACACACTCATGCTCGTACTTGCTCTTCGCAGATGGTCGTTAGGAGTGGCCGCCGTAACCGAAATTAGATCTAGAACACATTATTATAAATCATTCGGTTGGCTTCATCATTCGTAAAGCGTATAGTACGCTTTACGAATGATGAATTGACATTAAACGAGTGAAATAAAATGCCAGCAACCTTTCTGTCCGAATACAATGTGCATGGGTATTTTCAAGACAAGAGTGAAATAGCCTTTTATGTATATACAAATATAAATATAAAATATTTTATCCATCAAATAAAACCTCATCAATCTCGTTCGCAATGAGACTTAAACTTATTGAAAACTCTTTAAAAGACAGATAGAAATACGAGTTTAAATTATTGGATTAGATTTGATTAGAAAAAATTCATTTGTATGAGTTATCTATGACGTGCTTTAAGAATTGTACCATCCCTATCTGTCTGTTTTAAGTCAATTTATCTAATAAATAAATAATATATAAAATATTGGTCACTAAATATACTTCTAGAGGCTGAATACTTTGACACTTATTACATTTTTATGTATGACTCAAAACCGAAATGAATTATCCATTTGAGCTACCACAGAGATGAAATTATTTTCTCACATTTCATCCTATCCTCCCCGTTGGCTGTCGGTTTTTATCTTAATCCTATATCTGAATATGTTTTTTATTATATGCGAGCAGCTACGCAGTTCTAGGTAAAGAGATCAGTATCACTAAAAGATCTATTGTGATCGCTGCTATGGCTATAGTTCACGGATAAGCCCTATGTTTTCAATGAATCGAAGGAGTTGCTTAGCCGTGAGCAATTTCACTTCTTCTGGGCGGAGTAGATAGTGTCCCAGATGAGTGTTAAGTTTGCGCATTAAGGGTCCGCAATCGGTTAGGATGTGTAGAGGCGTTTCTTCCGTTATGGAACAGAACCGACACATCCTTGAGTTGCTTAGTCCCAGGATGGACATGTGCTTTTTAAGACAACAATGTCCAGTTAGGGCTCTTGCCAGAATGCGCAATTTATTTTTACTTAATCCCAGGGCTTCTGAAGCGAATTTACGATCAAAAGCCCGGATTAAGGTTTTAGAATGTATTAAGGCTGGTGTGTCAGACCAGATCTTAAGTGATTTATTGTGATAAAGAGTTTCAAGGGTCAATCGGGCTAGGCTTCTTGAGATTCCACAAAATGGCTCAGGTCCAAATTGTGTGCACTTTGAGCCCTCCCGTGCAAGTTTGTTGGCAAATTCCTCGTGATCCGGAACCCATCTTAAAACGACCCCGTAGTTACATCCCAGGGCGTTTAAACGGTTCACGCAGTCTCCAACTAGCTTTGAGTTCACTAAGTTTGATCTCAGCGCTAACAATGCTGCTTGACTGTCAGAGTTTATGTAAATTTTATGGTTGACGTAGTGTTTTTGCAGATTGATTTCCGCACACCGAAGTATATTGAAAATTTTTGCCTGAAAGATAGAAGAGTATCTACCCAAATTCATATTAAGTTTAAATTTGGGGCGTTCACCGTAAATTCCAAAACCAACGTCGAGGCCCATTTTAGACCCATCGGTATACCATATGAGGTTACCGACCTCACAGATAACCTGGCCATTCAGCCAGTCTTCTCTGGAGGGTAATTCCACTATATACTTTTTTAACAAAAGTGTGTAGTGGACGCATGATATCTGAGATCATGCATAAGACCGGTGATTCCTTAATTGAGTCAAGCATGGATCTCAATCTGTAGGAGAGCAAGCTCAGATCGTTTTGGGCGTTAATCCTATACAAACTAGCCCTCGCCTCATTATCTAGATAGATATCAAGAGGCTTTAGGCATAGAAGTGCATTAAGAGCCGCTCCAGGCAATGATCGCATAGCTCCAGTTGCAATTAAGCAGGCAGTCCTTTGTAGACTGTTTAGTCTGTCCGCAGTCGTCTTTTGGTTGGCTTTGTTACACCAGACAATAGAGGTGTACGTGAGAATCGGCCTCACTATGCTGCTGTATAGCCATAGGACCATACTGAGACGCGAGCCCTAGTTGTTCCCGACCAAACGACTGCACGAACCTAAAGCAATTTTTTCCTTATGGCATATGTTGCTAAGGTGAGAGATCCACGTTAGTTTTTGGTCGATTGATACGTCCCAAGTGCTTAACTTCCGCGGAAAATGGTACTTCTTTGCCATTAAGTTTTGGTTGGACTAATTTGTCCAACCGTCTCTTTTTGGTAAGGGGTATTATAACAGTTTTATCAGCATTAACTGATAAACTGTTATCCCTACACCAGTTATTTATGGTATTTAGGGCTCTTTGTATTATTGACGATAAAGTACTTTGGCAAAAGCCCCTCGCAATGATCACAAGGTCATCAGCATAACCCAATGTGTCAATGCGTAGATCTGCCATTTTGTACAATAGTTGGTCAACCGCAAGAGTCCAAAGAAGAGGTGACAAAACACCTCCTTGTGGGCAGCCTCTTGTGGTTGCAACCTCAATCGAAGTTTGGAACAGCACTATTTTTGCCTTTTTGTTTGAGAGCATCGACTTCACCCATCTGATGGTTGTGGGGTCAACATATTTAGATGTTAGGCCCCCAATCAGCAGTGATGTGGGGCTACTGTCGAAGGCGCCCTCGATATCTAGAAAGGCACAAAGAGCTATTTCTTTATGCTCCAGTGCTTTTTCGACCCTGTCAATGACACTGATCAGTGCTGTTTCCGTAGATTTGCCTCTGCGGTAAGCATGCTGGTTGTAATGTATGGGCCTCGTAACTAGAGCTACGTCCCTTATATATCTATCTATAACCTTTTCCAATGTCTTAAGAAGAAAGGAAGATAGGCTTATAGGTCTAAAGGACTTTGGTAAAGCGTAGTCCTTTCTACCAGCCTTAGGTATAAATAGAACCTTGACAATTGTCCATCGTTCTGGAATATATCTCCATGCAAAACTTGCTCTGAAGATTTTCACTAAATAAGGAAGAAGGATGTCGATACCCCTCTGTAGTTGGATGGGAATTATTCCATCTTTCACATCATCCGCTTGATTTAAATGGTTCAAGGGAGTCAACAGCCCACTGCACCAGGTTTCGCCTTATTATCTTTGCAGCCCTACCCAGTCCTCATTGCAAGTTTGGCCTTATTATCTTTGCAGCCCTACGCCAGTCCTCATTGCAAGGCCTTCGTAGGGCTCTGAAAGAGTTCAAGGCTGAAGTCTTGTATGACCCTGGGAAATGGGTTGACGCTAGTAACTCCAATGTTTCTGTTTCACTATTAGTGAAGTTACCATCCGGCTTTTTAAGAAGCCCGATCTGATTAGGTTTAGCTTTCGATAGCATCTTGTGAGTCTTGCACTGCGAGGCAAAGACTTAACTTCCTCGCATAGCTTCTTCCACGATGCTCTCTTGGCTTTCCTGATTTCTTTATTATATTCAGTTAGGGCTGCACTATAAATATCCCACTCTTTGGTTTTCTTAGGCCTATTAAATAGTTTCCTGGTCTTTTCCCTAAGTTCTTTCAGCTTAGAATTCCACCAAGAAACTTTTCGTGTTGAGGTCTTGGTTTTGACGGGACAACTGTCCTCGAAGGCTTCACGGATACCTACGGTTACTGTCTCCGTCGCTAACTCCAGACCTTCAATTGTTTTGATGCTTTTAGGAAACGTTTGCAAATTCCTCCTTAGGCTATCTCTGTAGATATCCCAGGAGGTCGCTTTCGGATCCCTAAAAGTAACGGTTTCAAAGGTTGGTGATGCTCCAATCACAAACTTAATGTACTTGTGATCAGACATCGAGTTTTCGATACTAACATGCCAGTCATTTATCCACCTGGACATGTTATTGGTAGCAAAGGTTATGTCTAACACTTCTTACCTAGCACGCGTTACAAAGGTTGGTGTACAACCTAAGTTTAGGCTTACCAGGCGGTTGGAGATGAGAAAATCATAAAGTAACTCACCTCTTTCGTTGATGCTGGTGCTTCCCCAGGCTGTGTCGTGAGCATTAGCATCTCAACCCACCACAAGTTCGGCATTGTGTTTTCTGGCGAACTCCGCCACTCGCTTCAACTCGATGGTAGGGTCTGCGTTCTCGCCGGGAAGATAGGCTGAGCAAATGATTACTCTGGCCCCTGTGCATCCCTTGAGATTTATGAAGGCTGTAACCAGGTCATCATTGCAGTACTCTGAAACAGCTAAAAGTTCAATATTTTTATTATAAATTATACAAGCTCTGAGTCTACTGCCTTTGGTATTGACGAGAATCTTACCGGCAGCCGCCAATCCCAGAACTTGACCGTTGGCCAACCAAGAATCTTGTATAAGGGCGAGGTCAATGTTGTCCTCTGCAAAACAAACCTCCACCACGGCAGAAGCAGCTGCTGCATGGTGAAGATTTGCTTGGAGGACCCTCTATATCTGAATATATTCTAGGTATCCCTACGCCGAGGAGTTCTCGTCCTAGACATAGTTCTACCGGCGGTAACGGGCCCATTGGGTCTGGTATGCTGTCAAGGTGTGGGTGTGGTGCTGGTGGATACTGTGGTGCCGATGTCACCTGCTTACCGGGCTGATCTCCGTCGCGACGATGTCGTGCTCGCTATTGACAACAAACCTATCAATAACGTCGCACAGGTAAGCTTTAGTTTTAGCTTTTTTCAGCAACTAAGACTTGTTTAATAATAGAAACGTAAAGAAAGAAATAATTTCTTTCTTCTTCTTTGAATATTCGTACTAGTTACGAAATAATTAGCTCATTTGCTCTTGTGTAAAAAAACTGAATGCTGAAATTTGTTTTTTTGTGTCGTGCTTAAAGTGTAAAGTGTGGGCAAATCTGATTTCGTCGAAATCTTACAAAATATTTTTTATGTAAAAATTATACCAACGTTAATTAAGTTATTCACTTAATACTAACGTTAATTAATTACTTAAGTTAAACTTATAAACAATTTACGTCACTGCCGATGGTTAAATTGACCGATTACTTTTATAACTAGGATTCTACTAAAGCGCTGGCACTAAACTGAGTTAGTCCTGAACTGAGCTGAATTTTTTTAATAGAATAAGGGTGACAAACGAGCGCACAGTCCACCTAATGGTAAATGGATGCTGTGGCCCATAGACATTTACATTTATCCTCTTAAGAATCAAAATGGAGATGCTTGCATGCGACCTTTGAGAACTAAGATGGAATGCCTCGATTCCACTAAAACGGGTCTTCGGTTCTCTACACTCACCATACGAAACACAGCAGGATTAAGCTGCTATTTTACGCTGATATTCTGTGAGTGCGTGGTCCTTCCCCGGTCGAGCCAACCGTATAAACTGTCTCCTGTTTCAGTTTCTCTCTGTCGCCTCTCACGACACTCATGGAACGAAATGGGTTAGTGGATATTTTTACACCGCCACTACACGGTGAAGAATAGGAAAAATCTATATTGCTTTATTAAGGTCTCAGTGAAAATCGTACAGCGAGGTGTGGAGTTCAGCATGCACGAAACACACGGTACTCTATTTCATTGTACTGACTCCTGAGTGGCGGCAACTTAAAATGTATACCAAACGCGATACTCTTCTTCATCGGCAAGTTTCACTGCTGAACATATATCTCTCCCGTTTTAGGGTAGATTTGCCTTAATTCACGCGTGTCAGGTGCATGGACGATCGCAGTAATAGACGCCTCGCATCTTCGACGCTGCTGTCCGTCATCGATCTGAGCATCTGACGTAAGCGAGGTGGTTAGAGCACCATCTTTTTTTAAAGGAAAGGGGGCAAACGAGCATACGGTTCACTTGATTTTAAGTGACTACCGCCGCCCATGAACGACTGCAACACCAGGGAAATCGCAGATACGTTGCCGGCCTTTTAGAAAGGAGTAAGCTCTTTTCTTTAAGGTCCCTAAATCGTATCGGTCCGGAAAAATCGCCGGTGGTAAACTATTCCACAGAGAGGTCATACGCGGAAGAAAACTCCTAGTGAAACGTACAGTAGTGGACCGCCAAGCATCCAGATAGTGTGGATGGTATCGGGATGTTTGCTACGTAGTGTGTTCATGAAATTTGGCGGCTGGAATTAATCCGAACAATTCCTCAGAGCACTCCCCGTGGTAGATGCGAGAGAAAATGCAAAGAGATATAACATCTCTTCGCAGCGGCAGTGAATCGAGCCGATCGGAAAGCATTCGGTAGTCGACGATTCGAGCTGCTCTGCGCTAGATGCAGTCAAGTGGAAGGAGCTGGCACTGTGGAGCCCCCGCCCAGAGATGGGAACAGTATTCCATGTGAGGCCGAACCAAGCCTATATATATATATATATATATATATATATATATATATATATATATATATATAATATAACAGTACGTATTCGCGCGTGTATGTATGTCCAACGCCTAGCCCAATCGCATGCTCTTCACTGAGTTTCCACTAGATGTTTTCTAAGCCTCACTCTTTTTTACCTTTTTAAAACTATCTTACATTTTCTTCTAGGTGGGCAAGTTGCTTCGTAGTGTGGAACGACGTGCAGTGACGGTGAGAGTACGTCGTGGTGGAACAGGAGGAACCGGGGCGGGAACGGGTGGAATTCGGAGGGAGGACGAGCCTCGTCGGCTGCGCACAAATTTCTCCTTCCGTCGAGTTTCTGAAGTTATGGAAGGGGTACGGCTCCAAAGTATGCGTGCAGCTGCTTCTAGAAATAACTTAATGGTATGTATGTATGTATGTATGTATTCATTTATGCCATTGGTGAACTTTATAACAACATAAATATTATAAAAACATTAACTGTTGAACATAAGTTTCTTCTTTATTATTCTAAATTAAAATTTTTATATTGTAACAATATTTGGATGTAGAAATTTTGTGTTTTAGGAAACTGATTCTCCTGTGAAGGTATCAGAGCTGCAAAACGAAACGGAACCAAAGCAAAAGGGTGAAGCATCACGACAAGTCACTAAAACTTCTGAACAACCCGGTCCAGGCAACTATGGTTTACGAAAACGAAGATGTTCTGTGGAAAACAAGTCTTCCGACAGCTCCACTGGTAGTACTCCGCCCGCTTCAGGAGCCAGTACACCCCTCAGACAAGCCACTGTCGTCAACAAAATCGTCAAACATCCTGATATACCTATAATTAAAACTGATTCCTCCGAATGCAAATCAGAAAAAACTGACAGCATACTTGACGAAGAAGAACAAATATTCGAGACGGGTGGACCGCGACAGAGTGAACATGTCGAGATATGCCAAATGTTTTGGACTAAAAGCGTTCAACTTAAACCTATTATACCCTTCGACGAAGAGACTGATTTTAAATTGAACGAGAATCACAAATATTTAAACATTAATGTTTGGGCGACTGTACCCGGTGAAAAGGAAGAAGTATTATTGGGGTATCTGAATATACCACTGGCAGCTTTATTATCGGAATGCCAAGATTCAACAGTGCCACATCATATGAAGAGGTATCAATTCCTACCGCCTGATGTGGACATTAAATTCAGGTATGAACATTTGAGATACTGCCATATTTATCTTGAGTTCATGAGTATAAAATGGAAATATAAAAAATATTCTAAAAACTAATACTATGACTGCAAATCAATTTTTGAACATTTCTAGGTAAATAAAAAAATAATTTTGCACTCACGTTGCACATATTTTTGTGTCATCGATTTATACTTATACGTAGTAGAGACCTACTGCAGCTATATTATGGTTGTAGCACGAATGGGTTGGCTTGATCAGGAATGGACCACGCTCTTACAAAATACCATTACAAAATAGCAGCTTAATGCTGCTGTGTTTCGTACGGTGAGTGTAGAGAACAGGATACAGTTTTAACTGAAAACGATATATTCTATTTTAGACACACCTGCTTTTTGATTCTTAATCAAGGATGGATGTAGGTGTGTGCTCGTTTATTCAATTAAAAACACTAATTCTCTTGAGTAGTGGATTGACGGATGGTTTTTTATATTTGTTATTCAGCAAAAGCCACAAACTTGCTTCGCATGCCGGCTTCGAGCCATGCCTGTGCTTTGGCGACGCTCTCGTGTGGTGGGAGTGGGAAGGAGCTGGTGACGCTCGTACGACGCCACGCTCCGCACCACGCGGTGTAACTCCCCCCCGTCCGCATAAACCAGCACGTGCAGCCCACGACTTCGTGCGCACGCACTTCCATAGATCGACGCAGTGCGATTTCTGTAATAAAAAGGCAAGTTACGTTTGTAGCACAAAATAATAAAAAACTAGAGTTGTTACCAACCCGCCAAGTCTGTTCTGGTTCCCTAAAGAGCAATCTATTATAAAGGCCTATTTTCAGCAGTGAACATTTCATAGGCTGTAATGATCATAAATGAGTCTGCAATGATTATGAACATGAGCATTACCTAGAAAAACAGCAAAATGATGCGTGATTTTGTGGAGAAGCCTGAACAAAGCACCTTAAGAACTGTACTCCCGATCCACCGAGAGATTGTAACATTAAGATGCAGCACGTGAAATTATTGAGGCAGATATCTTGCGACAAACTCTTAAATTACAAACTTATTTATTTTTCTTTATCTCCCTAATGAGTTTGAATTTTAGCCCAAATATAACTTGATTACATACATTAAATATAAATAAATTTTGTTAAGCAGATTGACAATCATTAAATACTAGCGCCCGCCCGTCTTCGCAGGGGTGCAACAACAAACAACAGCGCTACCGGGTGCAAATGTGAATCTAAACCATCTAGGGACCTAATCAAACACACAAAAAATTTCTTAAAATCGGTCCAGCCGTTTTTGAGTTTTAGCAAGACTAACGGACAGTAATAGATTTTTATATATAGAAATAAATAAATATACTTACTAATACATACGATTTTACTCTCGCAGATATGGTTAAAAGATGCCATGCAATGTAGAAACTGTGGATTATGCTGTCACAAGAAATGTGTTACGAAGTGTCAAGAGTCATCGCCTTGTATACCAAAGCAGGACCGAGGTGTGTATACTTTATTACATTTTGATGGTGGATTTATCAAAAGTGGGGGTATATAACACAAATTTCTTATGTCCAATTTAAGTTAAGTTTTATCTGATCAAGAAATATGAATTTAGACCTAATAGGACTTTTGGTGGTTGGTTCTAGCCAGTAGGTAACCGAGTAATTTTTTTAATAAAATGAAGTGACAAATGTCACCGTCCACCTGACGGTAAGTGGCTTCTGCAGTCGATGGACACATGTAGAACTTCAAACAAAGAAGGATTTAGACCTATAGATGCGTTGTCACCTCCAAGAACGAATAGCTCATATGTACAGCAGGGAAAACACCTAACCAAACAGACTCCTAGCCAAAAATGGGTAAAATTGACCACCGTACGGGATTGCAACTCATCGTGTGTCACAGAACGAATTTTTATATGTAGGGCGCCGCGCCGTTGCTGCAAAACGTCTAGCTTTTATATAGCACAAGCTCGAAGCAGTTACATAGTGCGCACATTTCAACGGTGTACTTTCCCTTATGTATTCATTATATTTATAGGATAAAAAACATAAGCATAGCCTAAGAAAAACATATAGTCTATCATTGCGTTTTATGCTGTCGGAAAAGCCAACATAAAAAATAAATTACTAAGGTTGTCACAACGGGAAGTAATAATAAAATAAAAAACTGATTTTATTTTATTTTACTTTTTAACAAGTTCCTGTGTATATGAAAACTGATTCCTTGTCTTCAAATAAGGACAACCCACAGTCTTTTGCCGCGCATGTAATGTAAATCAATTCAATTTATTTGCGTGAAAAGACAACCCTAAACAGCTACTAAAGCCCGGTTTACATTTTGAGAAGTGACAAGTGCGAGTAGCAAGTGCAACTGACAAACGACAAGTGCTTAGTACGAATTTGATTCACACTTATCACTTGGCACTGCCTGTTCACATGCTAAGCACTTATCATTTGTCAGTTGCACTTGCCACTCGCACTTGTCACTTCTCAAAATGTAAATCGAGCCTAACGGCCCCCGTCTAGGCCCCTTCAATGACTGACTGTTAGTAGTAGTAGTTCGAATGTCCCATAGGTAAGCGTGTGGACATAGATACTTACATCTTTCCTAGTAAATGTATTGTCATCCCTGAGAACTAAGATTGAATGCCACTACCAGTAAAAAACGTTACCGATTCTCTACGCTCACTAAACGACAAATAGCAACATTAAGTAGCTATTCTACGCTGTTGATATTCTGTGAAAGCGTGGTCTTTTCCCTTACGAGCTAATCTATTTGTACTACAACCTCAATATTGCTGTAGTACACATGGCTATACTACTCTAAAAATAAAAGAATTTAAAAAATCTTATACATTGTCATCTGATTCTGAACTATGTTCAAAATTTCAAGTCTAGCTCATCGGCAAATCACTTTAAAAATCAATTACTAAATTTGACTCTAACCTCGACACGAAACTAAGTTAATTAAAACGTGGTAGGTAATAAACATAAATCCAGCGTAGTTACACTTATAAGGTACAAAAGGAATTCTATGTTCATGGACTTTTATGGGATAATGAAAATTTAACCGCTGGCGTTTTTTTAGGCGACCGACAATCCAAAAGACTGATGATGGGTAGAGCCATCACGAGTGCGAAGGTGTCGGTGTGGGATTACCGGCCTTCTCAATACGGCTTCTTCCTGCCCTTTTTCCAAGTTATTTAGAGTCAGCATAGCATGTCTTCTCCTTACCTTCTTCTCTATAAGTATTATAATAATATAAGGATATAATTTACTAATTTCTGTACAAAGAATTTTTTTTTAAATTCCAAGGCAAATCCAGTACTTAATTGAAAATGTGAAGGCAAAAAACGGAGAAGTAAATTGTACGATTGCCAGAATTTACCTCGACACAATGAAAAAAACGTTAACTTATTATACAAAATGACTCCAAAATAAACTGCTATTTTAATTTTACGACTGTGAACATAAATGCAGAGAAACAAAATACTCTTAAGTTAACGTTTCTGTCAACGCACGCAGGCTTCCTAAAACATGTGCCAATTATATTTTTGTAAAAAACTGTTTCGTTTAATATACTTTTTTAAAGGAATGAAGGTGACAAAAGGTGGTGGTAAGTAGATTCTAGGGCCTGTAGACACCTACATAAATTTAGATGTTTACTAGTGACAGCTTTTCTAGAGTCGATGTTTATGGGTTTGTGATACGATGAAGGATCGATTCTCTCGCGATTCCACAAGCTGCACATCCAACATTACATTTATATATAATACATAAATACAGTAAATTTAATTAATATTTTATATTTACCATTATATATAAACTACCTCGTTGGTCTAGTGGTTGTAGTAGTGTGACTGCTAATCATGAAGTCCTAGTTTCGATTCCCGGGTCGGACCAAAACTTAAATTATTGAGTTTTTCCGTCGAGGAATTCTCAGTAGTTGCCCGGCGTCAGGAATTTAGCGGTTTCTCACGCTCGTGCCTCGCAAAGCACGTAAAGACTTGCGCCTGATCTCTCTTTGGTCGTGTCGGTTTACCGCCCCATCGGATTATGAGAATAAGGGAATAGAGAGTGCACTTGTGCTTACGCATACACTTGGGCACCATATTCCTGTCCTGCGCCGATGGATAGTCTACGTTGAGACTGGCCGCCGTGGCCGAAATTCGGTATGGAGGACATTATTAGGGGGTATTATAAGAGTATTCTCATCTGGTTGGGCTGAATAAATATATAAAAGGAAATGATAAATATACATAAATATATGATGAATATACTTACATAAATAAATAAATAATGTATTTGCAAATATGATCATATCTCCGAATTTCGCAAACAGCTCAAATGGCTCCCGATCCGCCTTCGCAGGAATAATCACATTCTCTCCGCGTTGTATAAGCGTGCTGTTTAATCCTTCCACTCCGCTTTATTTAAAAACCGTTTCCAGTATCTTTCTCTTACCCATAATCGGTTCCTTCGATCCTCCGTCAATCTTTCTCTCTCTACACCTTTGCACTCTTCTTCCTTTTTCAAGAAATCCTTCACCGTAACTGCTGTGTGATTGTGGAACTCCTTACCTCTCCATATTCGTCGTGCTAAATCTCTTCACTCTTTCAAAATTCTTGTTAAACCGTATTATTTAGAACGCTATTATATAAATTACTTTACCTTTCTCGTACTCTTTTCATTTAATCTATTATATGATATTACACTTATTTTTATTTGTATGTATTATTATAATTTTTATTCTTATTTTGTATGCCCCCCTCTATTTTAACTTTTGTTTGCATCATTCCTCTACGCAAAGGTTGTCTGGAAGAAATCACTTTCAGAGTGATAAGACCGCCTATTGTACATACTTTAATTTAGTTTTAACTGTACTTGATGTTTCTGTATTGTGGTGTACAAAAATGAATAAATAAATAAATAATACAAAAGTAAGTAAAAGCCCAACCAGATGGAAGCCTACGGCACGGGAGACCATACGGCCGAGGGCTAGGGGAAAAGAGAAAGAAACCGTCAGACGATGCGGGCGGTATCAAGGAGCACCACCTTCTGCATTTGAGCCCGGAGCGGTCCGTTACAGAGTCCCGGCCGCCTTGGATGACCCGAGAGGCTGACTGGGATTAGCCTGCTTGCAGAAACGACTACAGGAATAATTTCGGTCAGCAGACCACCCCACGTGTCGGTCACCTCGTGAGCCAGGTCCAGATATTTTGTTTGCTTATCTGATTCGGCTTTCACGAGGTTCTCGTCATACGGAACGGTAATGTCGACCAAAAATATCCTTGACTGTGCCCGGTCCATCAGCACAATATCAGGCTTATTCGCAAGAATAGTCCTGTCTGTGATGATGGCCCGATCGCAGTAGAGCCTGGCACGATCATCTTCGAGCATGACTTCCGGAAAATACTTGTAATACGGCAATTTGCGGTCCACCTTATTCTAAAGCGAGCTCCTGTTGCAGAATTCTAGCTACTAGGTTGTGCCTGAGCACGGTTGTATCTCCGATAGTTGTTGGTCTTAATAACCTGATCCTGTATTGCAAAGACAAAACCCTCGATTTTCCTGAAGAGGTCACCAAAACGCAGCCAATGGAGGGAGGCTACAGTGTCTACGAAAGGCTCATAAAGAGCTTTGTAGAACCTCCTGTGGAATTTCTTCCTCTTCATATGGTCTCCCCATCTCCCCGCCACTGCTAGTTAGCTAAGGATAGGGGGGTAAGTCCATTATCACAAAAAATAACATCCCTATAGAATGGATCGTCTGATTTCGCCAGGAAATAACTAAGGAGGCTGCACACTTCGCGATTATGCATGGTAAGCGCGCTTAAAAAGCCCACCATGCTTTTGCGGCAAGTACAGCCTCATTAATGACGATCTCGGATGATGCACTCTATGGGAAATCATGGTAGTGCGGACTTTTCCATCCAGGGCGTTAAGTTCAGTCTGAGAGCACTTGAGTATGCCAAAGGTATACATGAGGACAGGCATGACCCAACCGTTATATGCGTGTGTCTTATTCACACCGAACAAAAGTCTGTTAAGCACTTTGGTTAAGTCAAAAAACACGTCATACTAGTTCATACTAGCCTCATCGATACCGATGTTCTGTGACATACCCAAATATCGATATGTTTCAGCCTCGAAAAGGGTCTTTAAGTTGACGGACATAGATAAATCTATGCCCTCAGAGCCAGCAACCCTTCTCCTTTCTACATGGAGGACCGTACACTTATCCATTGCCAGCTCCATTCTAATAGATTTGCTAAAATCACAAGTAATGTTTAGCAATTCTTGTGAATAACTTGAGGTTATTCATATAGAAAAGTTGAGTAACTTTTGTTTCTCCTTTCCGAAGCTGAAATCCTCTCTTGGAGCCCTCCAGTAAAGTACTAAGAGAGTTCAAAGAGAGGCAGAACCAGATTGGAGTCAGACAATAGTCCTGGAAGATACTGCTTCTTATCCTTATGCGGCTTTCTCTTCTCTTTATGGGATGACAAAGAATCGTACTCCACTGCCCTATACGCTGCTCGAGGAAGTCTCTAACCATACAGTCAATCTTGTACAGCTCGAGGACCCTTTAGCCATGTATGGGGCACCGAACCGAATGCCTTTCTGTAGTCTATCCAGGTGGCGAAGAAATTCCGACGATTGCGTTTCACCACTTTGCCTATGACCGCGCCAATGAGGAATGATTCCTTGGTTCCACGACCACTGCCCCGACATCCAGTTTAAACGCGCGACATCACCTGATTTAAGTCCAGGTGACGAGTGATTCCCGAGTTCAAAACGGATGTTACTGTCTTTTATATGGTCGGTAGACACGTGATGGGACGGTATTTACTCGGGTCTGTAATACCATGGTCTTTAGGAACCAAATGAGTGATCCCGGTAGTGAAGAGGGTAGGGAGCGACTTCTGGTTGAGAGCCTCTTGAAACTGTCGGGTGAGCTTAGCGTGACACACCACGAACCCCTTCAGCCAGTAGTGATACATCCTCTCGGGGCTACGCCTCAACTACGTCATCCGGCGTTATAATAACAGGGTCCATGGGCGTAATACTCGCACACTGACTCGCCACAACTTCCGTCCAATGGCCATCGCTGGGGTTTACAGGTTCTGACCACTGGCCGTGCCACAATGCGACAGTGTCGGCCTGATTTGGTGCTGGACCCGTTCCACTAACCATTGGTCGTTCCAATGATTCGTAGAGACTCTTCTGATCACTCTGAAAGACACGACTCTGGTTGAATCGTGTCAACCTCTCGATATATCGCCGAATCCGCTTTCCCCAAGCAGCGATTCTCTGCTTCAGATCATCTATGCGCTCCGTCAGTTTTTGCGTTATATCTGGCTGGCGCATCCAGTCGTGGAAAGCTTGACGCGCATAATATGGCAGACTGCCAGTGCGACGCCAAAAAGAATTGAGTCCGTCTCGCAAAGATCCCGGCTGGCTTCGAAATTGTTCACCAGCATTGGGTTCAGAAGCTCTCACGACAGCTCGATTCCGCTTGCTTAGGGCTATGCGGGGAGAAGTTCGCGGTCGATTTTCGATAGGCGTACTGCGCGTTTCCACAATCGCCTCTTCCAATGTACTCCTCATATGCTCTAATTCCAGTTCCTGGGCGACTGTTCCATCATCGTTAGAATCAACCACAACTGGGGTATTCACGGCGGCATCCAGGTTTGCGGGTTACTCTGCAATTTGTGGCGCCGCATCCTTAGTCGTGCATTTTCATCCGATGAGGGAACAGCCTCACGTCGTAGCCGTTCGAGTTCGGCGACATCAAATATTTGAGCGCTAAGATAACCGAACCCGGTCTGCCAGGTTTTGCTCTGTGATGTTTATTGACAGCTCCAGCTCAGCAAAAAGACGATGCATCCTAGCCCGATACGCAATACCTCCAACTTCTCCCCCTTTCGCCCTAAAATACGCCAGCAATGCGTTGGTATTCATTTTGTTTTTCCAACGCATGCGGCGTACTCCACATGTGGCGGGTGCCAATTGCTGGGCCTGCGAGGACCCTGCCGACACCAAGCAAGCTGGTAGGTATGATGGATGTCAGGGGCTGCTGGAGCAGTAACTGGGACTCGACGGGCGGCCTCATATGCTGTCGCGTCCAGCGTCAGCTCCAGATGTGTCCTGGTGACCTCCAGGCAGCGGCCCTTTGAGCGTTATATTAAATTCCATCTTCCATTTTAGTGGACGTCATTTAACGGGAGACGCCCAGACCCGGCGCGGCACGAGCAACCTTCACTTCATTTGCCGAGGCGCGCATAACACCTCTAAGTTGCTGACTAATTTCGCTGACGTAGCAGTTTTGTCACATAATCGTTACGTCAGCGGGCGATGGGGTCGTCACTCCCCTACGCCTTATACATTATTATTATAATTACCATTATAATACTACTTACATTTTGAATGGAAAAAAGGTTACCAAGAAGACATAGATAGTACAATTAAAAAGGCATCAGGTGCTCATTTACGTTACTCAATTGGAAAATCCATTTCAGTATAAGTCTTGCATGGGGTAGAGCAGCGCTGCAGATATATAATGGTTGGAGCACAAATGGTTGGATCAGATAACGACTATCCATTATTCATTAAAGTCTATAAAAATACCCTGCCGAACATTGGTCTCTTATATATAAATTACCCCATAGTGCAATTTGCATAGGTAAGGACAATGCAATCACAGAATACCAGCGTAAAAGAGCAGCCTTAGGGTCACAGCTCATTAGAGCCATCCGGCACCCGACCCTCACCGCCTCGTCACAGGCGTCCAATCGTAGTCGACAGGTGGACCACGGGTGGACGCCGCGTTGTCACCATTGAACTTCGCGTGGTCATCGAGTGGACCTCGCGTCGTCACCGAATGAACCTCGTGTGATCAACGAGTGACCCTTAAATCATACAATAAATTATACTTCCGAACTTCTTCTATAAGTTTTTCTTTCTTTCTTTTTAAAACAAACAACAATGCGTCCGACACATTCGAAAGAAAGGCTCGAAATGAATGGTTGGTGGAGAGTGCCGCATCGCACTCGCGTGAACCGCGCGTTGCCAGCTCGCGCTTCGTGCGAGCAAGCATTCCAACAGCGAGCTATCATCGAGTGGTCCACTCGCAGTCCGCGTGTGGACACCTCTCATGCGAGGCTATCTGGTGATGGTACGGAGTTGATGTAGTGAGCGCAGGCCCATACAAGTCCATACGAAGAATACGAACCGTTCGAGGCGAGGCGGTGAGGGTCGGGTGCCGGGTGGCTCTAATGAGCTGTGACCTTAATGCCGCTGTGTTTTGTATGGTGAGCATAGAGAACCGAAGACATTTTTTATTATTAACATGGCATTCTAACTTCGTCCTCGGGGTAACAACTTATTTATATTTTTATTAGTGTAGTCGCATCTACATTTTTATTACTCTTAGTCGAGGACAGATGTAGGTGTCAGTGGACCACAATATCCACTTACTATCAGGTGGATTGTAAGCACGTTTGTCACCCTTATTCTATAAAAAAAAAACTAGTCAAGTACTGCCTTTTAATAACTAAGAAGTGGTGGGCTATGGTCGATACATTGTCGCTGTGTGCATCCAGTCTCGGGCGGCCACGGTGGTGCAGACTATATCCTCGCGTTTCTCCACGCGTCGCCACTGCCCCCGTATGACATTCGCATCTTATTGTAATATAGTTACAGTTATATTTACTTTTTTTATGAGTTGTCAAATGTATTCGCATACCCGCCTCACAAGGGCAAGGACACGGACGAAAGACCAGTGGTCTGGCTTTGACGCATATAGGCATAACTATGGGTATGTTTTCGCAAACATCCACTCCATGTCTCCTGGGGCCAGCCGTCCCTTGACAGTTATTCTCAGGAGAGTGGACACCACGGTTCCGCAGTCCTTTTTAGACAGGGCGGACATTTTAAAATATTTATTAAGAATCATAAATCCGCATTACAGAACAAAAAAGATTTGTCGTTGTTTACCCCAAATGGACGCATATTTACGAGTACGTCTGTTCCAGTTTAAAATAAACTTTGGAGATTTGCCAAAGTTCTTCTTGACTTGAGATATGTTAGCGACCAAAGTCACTGGCCTCAGTACCTTCCAGGTGGAATACAAATTTATCCCGAAACAGTCTAACGAATAAAACAATTAAGTTTATAAAAAGTCTAGCATTGCATTTTTGAACGTGAGTGGTAAAAATTGATGTTTTAGGTTACAAACTAATATTTTATGCATACTTATTATTCTCCCACTCAAATAGACACGCTAATTATTAAACTCAACTTCAAGAAATGAAAATAATATAATCATCGAAATCAGATGACGTGATAAAGTGCTATTCGCCCGTATGTCCTTGCAAATTGAAGGGTTTCATAATTTTTTCATAGACAACCCCCTTTTTAGAAAAAGGATAACCTGTTTCTAAAAAATCGTTACCATTTTGACAAATTAAGAACTTTTTTGAAGTTGGTTAAAAATAAACTTCTTTTTCATACTAAAAAAACTACTACTACTAAACTACTAAAAAAAACTAAAAGGATTCCTAATAAACAAAAACATTCCAACAATGCTCCTAAGAATTAAAGTTTGAAGAGTTAGTAACTTATTACTCGTACTTGCGTGATAGTTGCTACTTGAACAACGCGGAACACGAAAGAACGTTCCACTTCACGTTGTCGGACGTAGCGTGACATGATACTATTTATAAAAGAAGACAAATCTAACGCAACTATTATATGATTACGTCATTCTATACTATTTTATAATCTGTGCTGTCTGCGCAGTAGCGAGAGGATCTGTCGTAATTAGACCACTTTTTGTATTTGCAAGCAGATATCAACATACTACTAAACTTAAATATTCCTTATAGTTAAATTAAACTAAAGTTACAGCATGTATGTCAACGTTTCATTTGGCACAGGCCTCGTCTCATTTCGGAAAAGCCTTTTTCCTCCTTCATATTAGGGTCCTTCATATTATGTCTTCAAAATACTTTTTCATTCCCTAGTTATCTGACAGGTTTCTTTACGATGTTTGCTTCCATCGAGGATGTGGTAAATTGGCACTTAAAATTGCAAATAACAATATCATCGTTGCGGGCGGGGATCTACCCCGGATTGCTCGCGTCCAGTGTAATTTACAGCGAACGCAGGCAAGACCTTATTTCGTAGGATACACAGTTCAGGGCCTAAGCGCGTAGGCTAAACCTTACTTCATAGAATCATTGCTTATAAGTTAAGTAAACTTACCATTAATAAACAAAATAAAATTATATTTATTCATTTTAAACGTTCTGTTATGAACTTAACAATGTGCTCAAAATATACAATTAATTAAAACTGTAACGATAGTTTGGCCTAAAACACAAAAACTGCAAAACTACAAACTGTCGGTTTTTAGATTTGGTTGTTTCGTGATTGTCGCCGTGTGGGACAATACATCCTACCCTATGAACTATGTTATCGCATATTTGTTTCTAAAGGGGCCCCGAGACGGTCAAACCGTTTGAGTCAAACCAATTTGATCGTTTACACCGTTTTTATGACAGGTTTGATCAAACGTTACGTGTTTGCAGCTTATTTGATGGAAGTTTATATTTTGGTTTTCTTTGAAGCGCCATTTCTTAATACCTATGTACTATTCTTTGCATCAAATTCTTTTCCTTTTTTTCTTTTTATTTAAGCAAAAAATTGATACAATAAACGCGAGAAAATCTTTATCCGTAGTCGACGGCATTTTTTGAAATCTCAATAGAACTTTTTTTGTTTAAACTTTGAAACCACTGCCCTATATATAGTATATACCCGGATGACCGAGTTTTGCTCGATAACTTTCGAACGGACTTAATACGCATTAGGTTGTGTGGTTACACTTTTGATAGGTATTACTGAAAAACAATTTTAATTCAATATAGATTACACGTAATTCTTATTTGAAAGTCATTTCTTTACTACCACTAGTTCGGAAAAAGCATCTGTCCTGGGAAGAAACCCAGCGGGTCTTTAAAAGAAAAGTAAATTAAATAATATGATAGGTATTACAAACTATTCACAAAATGTATTTTAGAAACAGCTTAGAAGCGATCACCTCCTTCCCATGGGTTATTACCAACCATGCATACACTTATATTATAATAACCTTCGTTATACCTACAGTTTTTGTTTAATAAAATATTTAACCTTGGTATTAGAGAGATCTTGTATATTTTCGAGGTCCGAAGAGAGGGGGAGGACACGGTGATTCTCGAATCCGGCAACTTGTTCTATCACCGGGAAGGCGACCATCTGTCCCAAGGAGGTGTCGGATTTATCGTCCACAAGTCTCTCGTCAACAA
Source organism: Parnassius apollo (assembly GCA_907164705.1). Taxonomy (NCBI): domain Eukaryota; kingdom Metazoa; phylum Arthropoda; class Insecta; order Lepidoptera; family Papilionidae; genus Parnassius; species Parnassius apollo. The sequence continues at coordinate 2,486,896 of CAJQZP010001367.1, forward strand.
CGTTGTACAGATTGAGAGTGTGTCGACGAGGGTCGCGTACCTGATACTCAGAATCACCAAACGGTATTCGCTGAAGGTCATACAGGTTTACGCACCAACGTCGGCACATTCCGATGAGGAGGTGGAGGAAATGTATGAGGATATTTCCAAAGCCATACATTCCTCCAAAACCCACTACACGGTGTTGATGGGAGACTTCAACGCAAAACTAGGCACAAGAGAAAACGGTGAGCTGAAGTTAGGGAAATTTGGAGTAGGGCAACGAAACCGAAGGGGCCAGCAGCTGGCCGACTTTATGGAGAAAGAGGGACTCTTTATGATGAACTCTTTCTTCCAGAAGCGGCCCCACAGGAAGTGGACCTGGTCGAGCCCCGACAGTTCGACAAAAAATGAGATTGACTTCATTATGACGACCAGACGCCAACTGTTCAGTGATGTCTCAGTGATCGCAAGGGTGAAAACTGGCAGCGATCACCGAATGGTTAGAGGCACACTGAACCTAAACGTTAAGTTGGAGAGGTCTCGTCTAATGAAGTCAACGCTCCGTCCCCCCTCGTGCTCTGATCCAAAATCCCGAAAACTTTCAGCTCGAGTTACACAACCGCTTTCAGTGCCTACAAGATTGCAATGCAGTGGACGATATGAATGACAAGCTCGTGGAAACTGTCCATGCGGTCGGAGCTAAGTTCTGCAAGACCCGCCGCAGAAGAACACAAAAACTCTCCGATCACACTCTTAATCTCATGGCTGTTAGACGGGAGATGAGGCTGCAATCGTCAACAGATTTGACAGCATACAGGCAACTGAACAGACAGATCTCCAAATGCCTGCGGCGAAACTTACGCAACTTTAATACTGCTCGTATTAAAGAAGCGATCGAGCGGAACCAGGGCTCCAAAGTCTTTCCCAGAGATCTGTCTGCCAGAAAGAGCCAACTGTCAAGGCTGAAGACTGAGTGTGGCAGCATCGTTTCCGGGACACCTGAGATTTTGAGTGAGATTGAGAGGTTCTATGGGCAGCTGTACACATCATCGTTGGAGCCACACGCAAGTGTGAGTAACGATCCAAGAGCAAGTCTTATCCGACACTATTCCGATGATATCCCGGACGTCAGTCTAAGCGAGATTAGAATGGCTCTCCAGCACCTTAAAAACGGCAGGGCCCCAGGCGAGGATAGAATTACAGCGGAGCTTCTGAAAGCGGGTGGAACACCGGTACTTGAAGTCCTTCAGAAGCTCTTCAATTCCGTCCTCCATGGTGGCACTACTCCAGAGGCGTGGAGCAGAAGTGCGGTGGTCTTGTTCTTTAAGAAAGGCGACAACGCTCTCTTGAAGAACTACAGACCGATTTCCCTTCTGAGCCGCGTCTACGTGCTGTTTTCGAGAGTCATTACGAATCGTCTCGCACGCAGACTCGACGACTTCCAGCCTCCCGAACAAGCCGGTTTCCGAAAAGGCTTCAGTACCATAGACCACATACATACCCTGCGGCAGATTGTACAGAAGACTGAAGAGTACAATTTGCCACTTTGCCTGGCGTATGTGGACTATGAGAAAGCCTTTGATTCCGTCGAAATTTGGGCGGTGCTGCAGTCCCTTCAGCGGTGCCAAGTTGACTGTCGGTATATCGAAGTGCTGAAGTGTTTGTACAGTAGGGCTACGATGGCTATCCGAGTACAGAACCAGAGCTCGAAACCTATCCAACTGCAGAGAGGTGTAAGACAGGGTGACGTTATATCCCCGAAACTCTTCACCGCTGCTTTGGAAGACGTTTTCAAGCTACTGGACTGGAAAGGATACGGTATTAACATCAATGGCGAGTACATCACTCACCTTCGATTTGCCGACGATATAATCCTTATGGCAGAATCGCTGGAGGACTTAAGCACTATGCTCAATGACCTCAATAGTGCCTCCCAACGGATAGGTCTTAAGATGAACATGGACAAAACAAAGATTATGTTTAATGTCCATGTCACACCTATGCCGGTAGTTGTTGGGAGCACTATGCTCGAAGTTGTTGACGAGTACGTTTACCTGGGACAAATAGTCCGACTAGGTAAGTCCAACTTCGACCGAGAGGTCAATCGACGGATTCAACTCGGCTGGGCAGCGTTCGGGAAATTACGACATATCTTCTCGTCAGGTATACCTCAATCTCTGAAAACTAAAGTGTACAACCAGTGCGTGTTGCCAGTGATGACTTACGGATCAGAGACGTGGTCCTTCACTGCTGGCCGTATGAGGACGCTCAAGGTCGCTCAGCGAGCTATGGAGAGGGCTATGCTCGGAGTTTCTCTGCGTGATAGACTCAGAAATGAGGATATCCGCAGTAAAACCAGATTGACCGACATAGCCCAACGGATTAGTAAGCTGAAGTGGCAATGGGCCGGCCATATAGCTCGAAGAACCGATAACCGATGGGGAAGAAAGGTTCTCGAGTGGCAGCCTCGTACCGGTAGGCGTAGTGTAGGGCGACCCCCACTAGATGGAGTGACGACCTGGTAAGATATGCAGGAAGTCGATGGATGCAGGTGGCTCAGGACCGTGCTTTGTGGCATTACTTGGGGGAGGCCTATGTTCAGCAGTGGACTTGTGAAGGGCTGTGATGATGATGATGATGATGTATATTTTCTGGGACTTCGTTGTAATAGTGTATACATTATTATATTTTATGAATGGATAGATTCTGTGGAGTCGAGAAGTCTTTGTATATCATTTTTTTTTACTAAAACTACTTTTGTTTTTGTGAACATATTATATTAATTTTCGTAAATATACTAATATAAATATATAAACACTCACGCCTGTCACCCAGAGGGGTAGGCAGAGACTACGGACTTCCATTTGGCACGATCCTGACATACCTCTTTCGCCTCCTTTACATCCATATATCTAATTTGGTCGATAAACTTTTTTCTAGGGCGTCCCTTCCCGACTCGGCCATTCACATCTGCCATATAAATTTGCTTTGTCACTCTTTCCTCATTCATTCTTTCTACATGACCAAACCACCGAAGCATTCCTTTCTTAATCCTGGTCACAACATCATCTTGCATACCACATTTATCTCTTAGGGTCACGCAATTTCTCACCCTGTCATTCAAATTCAACCCTAGTACATATATTCCTTAAAGACCGCATTTCTACAGCATTTATTCTACTTTCGTGCTTCTTCTGCCACACCCAGCTTTCACTACCATACATTAAAGTAGGGACTAACATAGCATTATGAATTACCATACGTGCCTTTTTTGACACATTCTGGTTCTTCATAATAGAGTGTAGTGCCCCATTCACTCTATTCCCTGCATTTACTCGTCGTTCTATATCCCTATCATATCTACCATCCCTGCTAAATACACATCCCAAATACACAAACTCATCCACTTGCTCAATTAACTCTCCTTCTATTCTTATTTCACATACCGTTTTGCTTTCTTCTCTTTCAAAAACCATCACTTTCGTCTTACTTGCGTTCACTTTCATTCCCCTTCCTTTTAATTCCCAGTTCATTAATGTAACCATCATTTGCAACTCAGCCGCCGATGACGCAAATATGACTTGATCATCGGCATTCCGCAATCCACTTTTTGCCCCTCCGGGAGACAGAACGTGATGGATGGCGAACCTCGTCGCCGGTTTATACTGTATATAATATATTGTTTATGTTATAAAAAAAAAGAATATTTTTAATTTTTTTGAATCTTCCATAGAATAAAAACCTATAGGTGTACTGATTTCCCTTATTTTACTAAAAAGGTTATTCTATTCCAGATACTTCAACAGGAGGCGGATGTTCACCTCCAGAATTAATTATGACGGAACCTGACTCCATGCTTGATCCATATTCTGATGAAGAAGATAAGACTGACAGAAAGGACTCCTTAGACGTGCATGAAGAAGGTTATTATATATATAACTTCGAAAATAAATTTTTACTTGTTTTAAAATCAATTACTGAAATATAATAGCAAAAACATCAGATTGCAACAACTCAAACGAAATACAAAAAAAATATCTAAAAGTATTTTCTTTAACAGACTAATATTTTATACATGTTTAAAGCGCAATTATAGTACCTATTAGTTTAATGTCGCTGATTCCCAAATATATTTTTGTTTGTTGCGCAGACGAACTATTCAAATGCTGACGAAAGAGAAGTTTCACGCGTTATTAACCCATCCGGACTCATCCGACACGTAACTACACAGACCGACACAGGTGTTTTTTTATATTTTTGATGTTTAATCCCCTCTGTCATGCTGCGTTTTGTAAACTCCTTTGTTTTGATGTTTTCCTCGTAGTCATCCGCCGTCCGTAAATGTAAATTTTCCTTTAAAACATTAATGTTACGAAATAAGTTACAAAAAAGTTTTATAGTAATAGTTTTACAATAATTTTGTAAAATTATATTAAGCTATAAACTTTTAAACCGGTGCTAATATTATATTCATAATACATAATACAACATACAGTTCGTTATAAACCCACTACTAAAGATAGCTGAAGTAAAAACATTTCCCATAAGGTTATGTAAATAATTGAAATATTAAAATAAGTAAAACTTGACGAATATAAGTTTATAGATTTTCTTACAAATTATTGACAAACACAATGGCCTTGTAAATAATTTATGCGTACAATTTTTACTCTACGTAATTAACAAATTTTCGTTATTAGAAGTTAACTGTTTTTTTTTATCCTTACTCATATAAACATTACCTAACCTAACCTAAATTTTCCACCTAATGCGTTGGTATATAATTAATTGCTACGTTCTGTTAAAATTTCTAATTAACGAAGTTAGGTATGTTAGAATAGTAACTCGTCTAAATAAACGGTCTGGTTGGCATGTTCTTCAAGGATAATAGTTTGTATTAAGAAATTCAACACAATGCAACGATCTCCGAAGCTTATCTACGATCTTTTGCTATCGTGCTCATCCCCACTTATAATTTCGTTACACTAGTACATACGGGATCGAATTAGAGACAGTTGTAGAGGCCTTGACTTATGAAGGAAATAGACCATCAGAATTGCAGAGGATTATGTGTCTTAATTGCAATCCATATGAGTTACTTTACTATGGAGAATTAATTTATTGGAGCATGACCGGAATAAGCGAGTCACGGAAAAGTACAGGGAAATGACTGAACGCGACGTGAAATATAAGCAATTGTTGCATTCCAAAATTTTTATTGCGTAAAATTGTTTTTATTTCTTTTGGCGCTTTAAATAATCTAGCAGAGATTTAATAGATATTATTCGGCATAGCTAAGCTGCGGCTGTGGAAGAAAATCTGTGTCTAAAATTTACAATACGCGAACAAACCAAGTTCGATACCTGTCGGCACCACCACACGGATTTAACACATAATCGGCGTTAAAGGAAACCCTTCACAAGCTTAAAATTGAACATAAAGATCCCCAAGGAACGCCGCAAAGCATGGTCCTGAGCCTCCTACGTCTATCGACTTCATGCATGTTTTCCCAAGTCTTCAATTCATATAATGTGAGGCAGTAACAATACTTAAGCATTCTCTTTCCTATATTAACGTGGGAACAAAACTGCAACATGCATTGTTTCCCCAAATGATAGAAAATATAAGTATAACATTCTTTATGACAGCCTACAGAAAAAAATTAAGTTTTTATATTTCAAATCAATACTTTATAAAGATGGAGAATCTACCGCTGTTCATAATATATACTTTTTTAAATCTGATTTTAAATAATCACATTGATTATTTTAAATATATAATAGAATAGAAGCTAATAGAACATATTATGGTGCACGGTAAGCTTTTTTAGATCATAGATATCTTAAAAATCTTAGGATTTCTCTAGTATATGTGAATAACCAGCGTGAAATAGTAGCTTAATGCGGCTGTGTTTTGTATGGTGAGTGTAAAGAACCGGAGACCCTTTTTGCTAGAAACAAGGCATTCCATCTTAGTGACAACGCATCTGCATTTTGTTTTGTAATCTAGGATAGATGTAGATGTCTATGGGCCACAGCAACCACTTACCATCAGGTGGATTGTGTGCCTGTTTGTCACCCTATCCTATAAAAAAAAATATTCGTTACTGTTCTAAGAAGTTTAAATTGTCCTCTAGGTCGTAAATCGTAGTTCGTAATCGTAGATAACGCTGGAATTCTGTGAGAGTTCGATCCTCCCCATGTCGATCAAACCCACTCGTGCTACAACCTTAACTTAGCTGTAGCTTGGCTTTACCATGCATAATTTCAGACTGTCTGCAGCAAGGAATGTACTATTCTCTCCAGCGACACGATGTGACCGCCTCGCAACATCAAACTTGCATAAACAAATCGTAAACTAAATCAAAATAATGATATAATTTAGTAAATAATATTAAGGGCCCCTCAGAAGTCCACTGCTAAACATAGGCCTCCCCTAAGGGTTATCTCATAACAAGGTCCTGAGCCACCTGCATCCATCGATTTCGTAACTCTATCTAGTTGGAAGGCTGCCCTACACTTCGAGGTTGTCACTCTAGAATCTTTCTTCTCTGATCGGTTGTCGGTTCTTGCCACTACAGCTTACTGATGTGTCGGACTGTTGGTTACTCTTCATTACGAATTTTATCACGCAAAGAACTCCGAGAACAACCCTCTCACACGCTCGCTGAGCGACTTGAAGCAGTAACAAATAGTTTGAAAATTTTTATAAAATCATTTTTTTTAGTTTGTGTTTATATGCCTACCACTTCAATCACAAATATAAGTAAAATCTAGATGAATATATTGTTAAAATTAAAAATAAATAATATATTGTCACATGATTCGATAAAATGAAGTCGATAAATTAACAGACACAGACAGTATAGACAACGGTGAGACCGTTTAATCGCTTTCAAATCGACTCATCTTTAAAGGGCCTTGTTTCTCGATACTCCACCCAGTATTTCGAACAATAGTATAGCCGGATGAAATGAAAACAGTTTGACTACAACAGGAGGAGGTGCGATGAGCGCTTTGGTGGCTGGTTTGCGACGTGCGGGTTCCGCTCACTCGCTATCTGCGCCGAGGGCCAACGCGTCTTCCCGCTCATTACCTCCATCACCATGCCACACACCGAGGTATAATTATAACATAATCCTCTCCCATCTGTAGCATTCTCCTGCTCCTTTATCGACCTGTGAAAGCTTACTGCTAAATTTGAACCTCTTCCGTAGTATTGAGGAATTTGCCTTAGTGGTCACGGTTAGCAAAATGGTTGACGATGACAGTGCCAGACGTCTCACTCCTTTAACGTTACTGCTTAACCTATCTTACTATATGGCTAGATTTTAGCTTCTGCAACATATTACTAGTATTCCGATATAAGATACGTTATTGCATATATGTAAAGACAATTTATTTCCTTAACTTTGCTGGTAGGTTAGTAGTAGATGTAAATAAAAGTAAAACAATATTGTTCTATATGTATAGATTTTTTGATTCGTCAATCCTAACAAATCATCATTCATCATCATCATTACAGCCCTTCACAAGTCCACTGCTGAACATAGGCCTCCCCCAAGTAATGCCACAAACCACGGTCCTGAGCCACCTGCATCCATCGACTTCCTGCATATCTTACCAGGTCGTCACTCCGTCTAGTGGGGGGTCGCCCTACACTACGCCTACCGGTACGAGGCTGCCACTCGAGAACCTTTCTTCCCCATCGGTTATCGGTTCTTCGAGCTATATGGCCGGCCCATTGCCACTTCAGCTTACTAATCCGTTGGGCTATGTCGGTCACTCTGGTTTTACTGCGGAATCCTCATTTCTGAGTCTATCACGCAGAGAAACTCCGAGCATAGCCCTCTACATAGCTCGCTGAGCGACCTTGAGCGTCCTCATACGGCCAGCAGTGAAGGACCACGTCTCAGATCCGTAAGTCATCACTGGCAACACGCACTGGTTGTACAATTTAGTTTTTAGAGATTGAGGTATACCTGACGAGAAGATATGTCGTAATTTCCCGAACGCTGCCCAGCCGAGTTGAATCCGTCGATTGACCTCTCGGTCGAAGTTGGACTTACCTAGTCGGACTATTTGTCCCAGGTAAACATACTCGTCAACAACTTCGAGCATAGTGCTCCCAACAACTGCCGGCATAGGTGTGACATGGACATTAAACATGATCTTTGTTTTGTCCATGTTCATCTTAAGACCTATCCGTTGGGAGGCACTATTGAGGTCATTGAGCATAGTGCTTAAGTCCTCCAGCGATTCTGCCATAAGGACTATATCGTCGGCAAATCGAAGGTGAGTGATGTACTCACCATTGATGTTAATACCGTATCCTTTCCAGTCCAGTAGCTTGAAAACGTCTTCCAAAGCAGCGGTGAAGAGTTTCGGGGATATAACGTCACCCTGTCTTACACCTCTCTGCAGTTGGATAGGTTTCGAGCTCTGGTTCTGGACTCGGATAGCCATCGTAGCCCTACTGTACAAACACTTCAGCACTTCGATATACCGACAGTCAACTTGGCACCGCTGAAGGGACTGCAGCACCGCCCAAATTTCGACGGAATCAAAGGCTTTCTCATAGTCCACATACGCCAGGCAAAGTGGCAAATTGTACTCTTCAGTCTTCTGTACAATCTGCCGCAGGGTATGTATGTGGTCTATGGTACTGAAACCTTTGCGGAAATCGGCTTGTTCGGGAGGCTGGAAGTCGTCGAGTCTGCGTGCGAGACGATTCGTAATGACTCTTGAAAACAGCACGTAGACGCGGCTCAGAAGGGAAATCGGTCTGTAGTTCTTCAAGAGAGCGTTGTCGCCTTTCTTAAAGAACAAGACCACCGCACTTCTGCTCCACGCCTCTGGAGTAGTGCCACCATGGAGGACGGAATTGAAGAGCTTCTGAAGGACTTCCAGTACCGGTGTTCCACCCGCTTTCAGAAGCTCCGCTGTAATTCCATCCTCGCCTGGGGCCCTGCCGTTTTTAAGGTGCTGGAGAGCCACTCTAATCTCGCTTAGACTGACGTCCGGGATATCATCGGAATAGTGTCGGATAAGACTTGCTCTTGGATCGTTACTCACACTTGCGTGTGGCTCCAACGATGATGTGTACAGCTGCCCATAGAACCTCTCAATCTCACTCAACATCTCAGGTGTCCCGGAAACGATGCTGCCACATTCAGTCTTCAGCTTTGACAGTTGGCTCTTTCTGGCAGACAGATCTCTGGCGAAGACTTTGGAGCCCTGGTTCCGCTCGATCGCTTCTTTAATACGAGCAGTATTAAAGTTGCGTAAGTCTCGCCGCATGCATTTGGAGATCTGTCTGTTCAGTTGCCTGTATGCTGTCAAATCTGTTGACGATTGCAGCCTCATCTCCCGTCTAACAGCCATGAGATTAAGAGTGTGATCGGAGAGTTTTTGTGTTCTTCTGCGGTGGGTCTTGCAGAACTTAGCTCCGACCGCATGGACCGTTTCCACGAGCTTGTCATTCATATCGTCCACTGCATTGCAATCTTGTAGACACTGAAAGCGGTTGTGTAACTCGAGCTGAAAGTTTTCGGGGTTCTGGATTAGAGCACGAGGGGGACGGAGCGTTGACTTCATTAGACGAGACCTCTCCAACTTAACGTTTAGGTTCAGTGTGTCTCTAACCATTCGGTGATCGCTGCCAGTTTTCACCCGTGCGATCACTGAAACATTACTGAACAGTTGGCGTCTGGTCGTCATAATGAAGTCAATCTCATTTTTTGTCGAACCGTCGGGGCTCGACCAGGTCCACTTCCTGTGGGGCCGCTTCTGGAAGAAAGAGTTCATCATAAAGAGTCCCTCTTTCTCCATAAAGTCGGCCAGCTGCTGGCCCCTTCGGTTCCGTTGCCCTACTCCAAATTTCCCTAACTTCAGCTCACCGCTTTCTCTTGTGCCTAGTTTTGCGTTGAAGTCTCCCATCAACACCGTGTAGTGGGTTTTGGAGGAATGCATGGCTTTGGAAGTATCCTCATACATTTCCTCTACCTCCTCATCGGGATGTGCCGAGGTTGGTGCGTAAACCTGTATGACCTTCAGCGAATACCGTTTGGTGATTCTGAGTATCAGGTACGCGACCCTCGTCGACACACTTCCAATCTTTACAACGTTGTTGACGAGAGACTTCTGGACGATAAATCCGACACCTCCTTGGGACAGATGGTCGCCCTCCCGGTGATAGAACAAGTTGCCGGACTCGAGAATCACCGTGTCCTCCCCCTCTCTTCGGACCTCGGATAATCCTATAATACTCCAGCGCAACTTGTCTATCTCTTCTTCCAGCTCCAGGATCTTCTCGTCAGTCCTCAGTGTGCGTGCGTTAAATGTTGCCAGGTCGAGTCGTCGTAGGTGGCAACCGAACCTCCACCGGAGATTCTTAGCACCCCCCTGCCCCGCCGTTACCATGGTCGCCACCGTAGCCAGGAATAGCGGGGCCGCCGGGGACTGGGGGCCGTCTATTTGTGTAATTGTTCATGGGGGGTAATTGTCATAGTTGCCACGCTTGGCGAGCGGGTTGGCAACCGTAGTTTTTTTTGTCATATAGTTGCTGTTATCAGGAAGATGCTGCTGCCCATCTCCTGCCTGTCTCCCTCTGTCGCCTTTTACGACACCCACGGGAAGATATGGGGAAGTGGATATTCTTAACCGCCACTACACGGCACATAAAATCCTAACAAATAAAGATAAACAATCTGATTATATATATAATACATAATCACTCACGCCTGTCATCCAGAGGAGTAGGTAGAGATTACGGATTTCTATTTGGCACGATCCTGACACACTTCCCTCGCCTCCACCATACCTACGTATAGATTTTCTTTCTCACTCTTTCCTTATTCATTCTTTCTACTTGACCTAGCCACCGAAGCATTCCTTTCTTAATCCTGATCACAGCATCATCTTGTAAACCATACTCTTCTCTTACCACACAATTTCTCACCCTGTCATTCAGGTTCAGCCCTACATCTCCTTAAAGATTGCATTTCTATAGCATTTATTCTACTCTCGTGCCTCTTCTGCCACACCCTACTTTCACTTACTATACATTAAAATAGGACCTAACACAGTATTGTGAACCGCTTTCCACAATAGAGTGTAGAGCCCATTTACTCTATTTCCTGCATTCACTCGTTGTTCTATATCCCTATAATATCTCCCACCTATTTATATCTACGGGAAATGTCAGGAAAATCTTATGGGTTCCGATATATGGCGATATAATCATCTCGTTTACGCTATACGAAAAATAAGTACCCAGAAATTTGACAAGCTGCAGTATCAAAGGTGTGATCGTCTATCCGCTTGCCAAGCATGACGATAAAGGCAAATTGAGAAAACAAAGTGGGGGCCAATGTCCAGTTATGAACTTTTACGAGCCGATAAAGAAGCCACGCTGCGTTTTGGGGAAAATTCAGGCTGCTTTTTAGGATAGAGCCACACTGCTTTTTGGGGTAGAGCCACGTTTCTTTACGTAGTAGAGCCACATTGCTCTAAGTGGCAGAGCCCACACTGCTTTACGTTGTAGAGCCATACTGGTTTACGTGATAGAGCCACGATGCTTTATGTGGTAGAACCACGATGTTTTATGTAGTAGAGCCACGTTGTTTTACGTGGTAGAGTCAACGCTAATTTTCTTGGTAGTGCCACGCTACTTTATGTGGTAGAGCCGTGTTTCTTTTGTGTTAGAGCCACGCAGGTTTTCATGTTAGTGCAACGCTGCTTTACGTGGTAGAGCCATGTTGGTTTATGTGGTAGAACCACGATGCTTTATGTAGTAGAGCCATGTTGTTTTATGTTGTAAAATTTATGTGGTATAGCCGTGTTCCTTTTGTAGTAGAGCCACGCAGGTTTTCATGTTAGTGCAACGCTGCCACGTAAATCCGAGTAAAGAGTAGAGTAGAGTAGAGTCGAGCTGCTTTATGTAATAGAGACATATTGCTTATGTAGTAGAGCCACGCTGCTTTACGTGGTAGAGCTACGCTCCTTTATGTGGTAGAGCCATGATGCAAGAGTGTAGCACAAATGCATCGGCTCTACCGAAGAAGGACCACGCTCTTACAGAATACCAGCGTAAAATAACAGCAAAATTCTGATGTGTTTCGTATGGGGAGTGTAAAGAACCGGAGATTCTTTTTATTCGGGGGTGAAACGCATTAATTTCATTCTTCACTTTAAATAGAAGTAGCTGTTAATGAGTTACACCATTCACTTACCATTAGATGGGCTATGTTCTCGTTTGTCGTCCTTATTTCAATTTTGAAGCTGTACCAAAACCGTCTGAACATAATTTTTAGGCAGTATTACTCTGAATATATTCATCATAAATAATTATATGAGTAACCCTGATGAATATTTATTAACTCATTTACCTCTTACCGAATTCAAATTGTCGGAAAGTTAGTCAAAACCTAATAATTCTTTTGTTCGTAATTTTCTGAGACAAGTGTGTTTGCGCACGCGTTTGTGTGAGTCTATGAGTGGTTGTGACGATCAACTATGTTAACGTTCTCCAATTATTAGTTTCCTATTTGTTATCTTCTTCTTTTAAACGTGTAATGGCAGTGTAGGAATATCCACTACCCCATATCCGTAGGTGTCGGCGGAAGGAAAAAAACTGAGAGACGGACTTATAAAATTAAAAAACTGTGGTCGCCAACCCACATGCCAAGCGTGGCAACTATTACAAATATCCCTCTTATGAGACAATCTTTGGGGGAAGCCAATGTTCGGCAGTAGACTTTTGATAGGCTATAACGATGTCTGGAACGGTATCTCCTTCTCTATCAGATCATGATAAAGCCTATATTGAGCATATTATGACTGTCACATCATATAAAGAACAAGATACTTTTCGCCTATTACTTCTTATTACAACCTAAAACCATTCCTAAGTATAGTATCATGGATAGTTTATACGTGGTAGAACCACAATGCAGCTATAACATGGTTTGTAGCACGAATGGGTCAGCTCGACCGGTAAGGACCACACTCTCACAGAATACCGGTGTAAAATAGCAGCTTAATGCTGCTGTGTTTCGTATTGTGAGTACAGAGAACTGGAGACCCTTTTCACTGGAAACAGGCATTCATCTTAGTACTCAGGTAACAAGACATCTTGGTTCTTAATTGCGGATATATGTAGATGTCTATGGGCCACAGCATCTACTTACCGTCAGGTGGACTGTGTGCTCGTTTTTATCCTTATTCGTTAAAAAAATCGTATAACCGAAACCCGCTCGTGTCCACCTGTTCACATTTGTATACGGCAACGGTTGACATTTTTCACGATCAGCCCTTGTACCGCAAAGGAGGCAGTCGCTGGAGGGGGGTCCGTTCGGTGCGTGTGCGGCGACGTGGGTGGCGCGGGGCGAGAGCGCGGCGGGCGCGTCCGCGGCGGTGCAAGCGATGCTACGCCCGGCCCTGAGCAGCGCGCTGCCGCCCGACGCGCTGCTGGCGGCCGCCAGGGACTCCGCGCCTGAACTCGCCGCCAAGCTCACCGCGGCGCAGATACACGAAATAGTAAGTACTCACTACTTGTGCGACTCTTATATTTCACCTCATTCCACAGTGGCTCTGCCCAGGTGATGAATGACTGGTTTTGGTGACCAGCTATTTTCTAGTTAGGTTGACCGTTTAGCGGCGGTGTAAGAATATCTACTATCACACATAATTCCGTGGGTTCCGTAAAAGGTAACAGTGGGAAACAAACTAGGATATGAGCAGCAACTTCATCCGAATAAACAACTATAAATAAAAAACTGCGATTACGAACTAACCTGCCAAGTGTGGCATCTAGAACACATCCCGCAGATAGACCGCAAAACTCACCGCGGCGTAAATACATGGTATGTTAAAACAAGTCGCGTCTTAATAATTGGTGACGATGATTACTGATTGTTTTTTGTTCCCGAGCATTAGCTTATATTTTAGTTTACAACAGTGAGATTTAGTGGCCACACAAAGACTAACGGCAAAATCACAAATTAAGATTTTACACGATAGACCGTTTATACTTGTAATGAGGAATTACCTACATCTTAGTCCATAGAAGTGACAGCGTAGATGCTGGTATCTGCATTATGACTTAATCAAGGTTAAATGAAGGTGTCTAAAGGAAGTGGGACTAGAGGAAGTTGATCCATAACAGTCACTTACTACCAAATAGACTGTGTGCTCGTTTGTCGTCGCAGCGTGCTCCAGGCCATCAAAAAATGTAGAAGATGAAAATATGCATGGTACAATAAAATATTGGAAAAAATTACTTGATACTGTAATACAACATAAATTTACAAAATATTAATGCTCTTTCTTCTAGTAAGTAGTTCAAAGAATCGAAAACGGTAGGATCTTTTAGGCTGCCAGCCCTGAGTCCGTTGAAATTATAAAAACCTCTTGCCTAACAGAACTAACAACACTGTAAAACATAATTATAAGTTAATGATAATTCATCAATTAATTAGATACGTTAGAATATATTTCCTAGTTAACTTTTTTACCTTTACAAATAATATGACGGTCAATAAATATCTAAAACTGTTTTCAGCTACAGGCCGTCCGTGAGGAGTTGTCAGCGGAGGACGGGAGCGCGGGGGAGGAGAGCGGCGAAGGCCGCGCATGTGCCCTCACGGCTCTCATGCTACACTGCTGCGCCGCTGCACAGCTCGCGCAGCAGCGTGCCGACGACGCGCCGACCTGATACTAATCAATATAATGTCGTTCAATGTCATTTTGTCTTTTATTTTTTGGTGTTTCGCGCCAAAATTAGCGAAACACAACACATAATATATTTAAAATTGGTGTATTTTTTCTATAGAATAAGTGTGACAAACGAGCACACATCCACCTGATGGTAAGTGGATGCTGTGGTCCATAGACATCTACATTTATCCTCAGTTAAGAAATAATTTGCAGATCCCTTGTCACCCAGTCCAGTGTTCCAGTAAAAAAGGTCTCCAGTTCTCTTTACTCACCATACGGAACACAACAGCATTCCCTAGGGTGTCAATTAAAAACCTTTCGCTGCATAATTTCTAAAAAGTTGCTTATTTATTCTGTGATTAATTAAAAGCCAGAAAAATAGACAATCAGGTATAATTTGATGCTATTTCTCTTAAGTTAATTGATCTGGTGTTACCAATAATTATCAAGTCATTATTACAAGGTCAGCAGCCTCGAGGGAGGCCAGTCGACCAAGCTGGTTAATAAATATTGGTTCTCAGGACGTCCGCCGGCGTTGCTGCTTAAGGGGAAATATAACCTCAAATGGCTTAGAAAGATCCTCCGTTATGCCGAAAGTGTTGCAGCATTAATTTTGAAATAAATATATGGTAAAGTTGAGGATTAATGTTAAGGACTATGTTCGACGAAAACACGATTCCGTAAAATTTTCTCGATAGAAAATAAATCCAAAGTTACCTCCAAACTGAACAATAAACCGCTGTTATTCATAAAATACTTTATATAAGATCATGAAATTTTGCATACTAACTGAACTAACTATAAAGCAGTGCTTATGTTACTTACTTTTTTTAAAATATATATATTTATGTAATATATTTTCACTGTAAAAAGAAATTACCTAAACTATCGGCGTCTTGAAGTTTGATTCCTGTCGCCCCGTTAGTATCGCTTAGGCTTTGGAGGGAGAAGTTGTGTCGCTTACGATCAGAATACACATTACGCAACAGGACGACTTAAAATTAAAATGGGAAATAACCGTGATAAAAATAAGAAGCGACTGAGTTGTCGTTAAGAAACAAGCATAAATATGATAAACCTAATGAAATAAGTATCCAACGACCTATCTACTTACAGTATTAGTGATTACAAACATGTCGGTACATAGCATACGACGCGTGGGGAAGTAGAAGCGAAATTAGAATTTTTTTTATAGAAGAGGGGGAAAACGAGCATGCGGCTAGCCTGATGTTAAATGTGAAGTGACCGCCGCCCATGATCAACCGCAACACCAGGGGAATTGCAGGTGCGTTGCCGGCCCTTTAGAAAGGAGTACGCTCTTTTCTTGAAGGTCCCCAGGTCGTATCGGTCCGGAAAAATCGCTGTTGGTAAACTATTCCACAGAGAGGTTGTACGCGGAAGAAAACTCCTCTTAAAACGTACAGTGGTGGACCGCCAAGCATCCAGATGGTGTGGATGGTATCGGGACGTTTGCCGCGTAGTGCGTTCACGAAATTTGGCAGCTGGGATTAATCCGAACAATTCCTCAGAGCACTCTCCATGGTATATGCGAAAGAAAATGCAAAGGGATGCAACATCTCTTCGCAGTGCCAGTGAATCTAGCCGATCGGAAAGCACTCGGTCGTCGACGATTCGAGCCGCTCTGGGCTGGATGCGGTCCAGTGGAAGGAGCTGGTACTAGGGAGCCCCAGCCCAGAGATGGGAACAGTATTCCATGTGCGGCCGAACCTACGCCTTGTAAAGTTGCAGGCGGTGTGCCGGCATGAAATACTGTCCCGCTCTGCTGAGCACGCCAAGCTTTTTAGAGGCCAATTTGGCCTTCTTTTCCAAGTGACCACGAAACTGCACGTCACTCGATATGTCGACGCCGAGGATTCCGATACTGGCTGAGGCAACAAAGGGAGTGCCTTGAAACTGAGGAGATACGACAAAGGGGTTCTTTTTAGCGGTTAACGCGCAAACTTGTGTCTTCTGGGGGTTAAACTGGACTAGATTTAGTCGCCCCCAATCCGAGACTCTGTTCAGCAAAGACTCGACTTCAGACACAAGTTTGTCCCGGCACTCGGAGACGTTTTCCCGAGAAATATTGGCACGGCCGGTGTAAAGAGCATCACCGGTGCTGTCATCTGCATAGCAATGAATGTTACGGGTTTGCAATATATCATTGATATGCAGAAGAAACAGCGTTGGCGATAGCACGCAGCCTTGTGGAATACCAGCATTAATAGGCTTGCAATCGGAGCTTGCACCGTCTACAACGACGTTGATGCCCCGATCTGCAAGAAAGCTGGTGATCGCACAATTTCTCGGGAAGCCCATAGGAAGGGAGCTTCGAAAGAAGCGCTTAGTGCCAAACCCGATCGAAGGCCTTCGCAATGTCCAAACTAACGGCCAATGCCTCCCCCTTGGACTCTACTGCCTCCGCCCATCTGTGAGTTAGGTAGACCAGAAGATCACCAGCTTACCGACCACGGCGAAAACCGTATTGGCGGTCACTAATCAGCTGGTAATCCTCAAGGTACCTCATGAGCTGGCAGTTTACAATGGACTCCATTGTTTTGGAGAACAAGGAGGTGATGACGATAGCAGCAACACCCCTTCTCCCGCCGGTAGTTGGACGGGTCTGAGCGGTCGCCTTTTTTAGGGATCGGGTGGACGAAAGCCGTCTTCCATGATTTTGGGACTACGCCTAGGGAGTAGGAGTACCGGAAAAGACGCGTTAAAACCGGTGCCAACTCTGGAGCACACGTCCTCAGCACAATTGGGGGGATTCCGTCAGGCCCACTCGACTTGTGGATGTCCAGGGAGAGGAGTGCTTTGCGAACCGAGCGCTGTGTGAACTGCACTTCCGGCATGGAGCACTCACACCGCGGGATGGTCGGCGGCGTACTCCCCCCGTCATCGTGAGTCGAGTTGGACGCAAAGAAAGAGCCTAGAAGATCGGCTTTCTCCTTTGCGGTATGGGCCAGTGAGTCTTCCTCCCTGTGCAGAGATGGAAAAGATGGCTGACAGAAATTCCCCTGGACAGCCTTGGCGAGAGACCAGAATGCACGGGTTCCAGAAGGAAGACGAACTAGTTTCTCGCCAATTCTGCCTATGTGCTCTGACTTTGCCTTGGCAATGACTCTTTTGAAGGACCTAGAGGCGGAATTATACTTCTTTTTTAGAGCGCTGGTGTTTACATCCCGGGACGCTGATGCGTCAGCCCAGGCTTGGTAGCACTCCTGCTTATAGCATGATGCTATTTTACAGGAGCGACCAAACCATAGCTGAGATTTGCCTCCAATGGGCACCACAGAGGAAGGAATAAAAAGTTCCATACCCTGAAGTACCACATCAGTGACAGAATCCGCAACAACGTTGGGATCGTCCGGCGAGAAGCAAACCCGCCCCCAAGGGTAGGATGCAAAGAAAGACCGCATCCCATCCCAATCGGCTGACCTATAGTGCCAAACACGGCGGCAGCCTGCAGAATGCAACTGCGATTTCAGCGTGAGTGGCACCACACTCCGAACAAGACAATGGTCCGAGGAGCCTAAAGGGGCTTCGACGGAAATCTGATATCCGTCCGGGTGAGAGGTCAGCAGAAGGTCCAACAGGGAAGGTGCATGATCCTCCACATCTGGAATCTGCGTAGGCGAAGTAACCAGTTGTGTCAGACCATACGCCAAGGCAAAATCATGAACAGATCTCCTTGCATGATCGGTTAAACGTGAACCAAGCCATTCGGCGTGATGGGCGTTAAAGTCGCCGAGGATCACGATCTCTGCGGAGAGGATCTGTTGTAGCAACGAATCTGTAGCCATTTGGACGTGGTCGGAGAGTCGGTCTGTTTCGGCATTACCGCTATGGGACCTATAGAGGCACCCGTAGACGCGCGGATGGTCGTCGCTGTCTACGCGTAGCCAAAGGATGGGGTCCACCTTCAAGTCTGCCGAGGCGTCGAGAACAGATGTCCTCTCTGACGTAAACGCAAACTCCAGCCCGAGGGACAAAGGAGTGTTCCAGTTTGTACCCCGGGCAGGAGAGATACGAGACATCAGCCGGAGAGGACACCTGCGTCTCGGTCAAAAAGAGCAGAGCCGGCCTCGCCGTCTCGAGATGGTAGTGGACGGCGTTTAGGTTACAGTGAAGTCCCCTGATATTGCAGAAATTCACGGACAGCGTGGCAGGGGTCGCCCTGGTCTTGTTGCTTCGTTTGCCCCGAGCAGTTGTAGTCTTGAGCGGAGTTTTGCCACCCCCCCCCTCCCCCAGAATACGCGGGGCAGCCTGAGCACCCACGCTCAGAAGTGGAGAAACATGGTCGTGGATGCTCAGCGAGGGATTCTCCTGGGGTGCTGGTACCCTCCTGGGGAGCCTATCATTTTTTTTTTTTATAGAAGAGGGGGCAAACGAGCATGTGGCTCACCTGATGTTAAGTGACTACCGCCGCCCATGATCAACCGCAACACCAGGGGAATTGCAGGTACGTTGCCGGCCCTTTAGAAAGGAGTAAGCTCTTTTCTTGAAGGTCCCCAGGTCGTATCGGTCCGGAAAAATCACCGGTGGTAAATTATTCCACAGAGAGGTTGTACGCGGAAGAAAACTCCTTTTGAAACGTACAGTGGTGGACCGCCAAGCATCCAGATGGTGTGGATGGTATCGGGACGTTCGCCGTGTAGTGCGTTCACGAAATTTGGCGGCTGGGATTAATCCGAACAATTCCTCAGAGCACTCCCCGTGATAGATGCGATAAAATACGCAAAGAGATGCAACATCTCTTCGCAGCGCCAGTGAGTCAAGCCGATCATCATTTAATTCCGCTACATTGTTGATAGAGGGGGGGGGATTTGGGCCTCCGGCCACCTGCACTCACCAGAGGAAACGCGGAAGCAGAGCTTCCACTTCACGCCGGTATTCTGTGAGGTCGTGGTACCACCCCAGTTTGAGCCGGCTCATACGTGCAACAGCAAAGCTGCCGCGTAGCTCTACCACTGTTAAATTTGAGCTGACTTACTATATCCCCTTAAGGAGTCCACCACGATCGCATGATCAGTCCCGATTTGATGTTATCAGAATCACAGAATTTCTAAAAATTATTGAAAAAAAACTGAACAATAAATGTAGAATGAACCAAAGTTATTCGATTATGGGAATTCAACGTGTTAGTCATTCAGATGGTTGAAAAACGAATAAATAAAATAGAATAGAATCATTTTTTATACAATATTGATTACATATACTTATTGAAAGTAATTTTTTACTTTTACCACCGGTTTGAAAAAAAGCCTCTACCCTGGGAAGAACCGGCAAGAAACCCAGCGGATTTTTTTTAAAAAAAGCACAATTTACAAAAAGTTTTATAACTATTGTTATGAAAACGTTTAACAACAGCACGGTAGTGATCACCTCATTCCCAGGGGTTATTATCAATCATATTTTCTTGAGTAGTATTAACCCTTACTAAACAATTTTTGCTTAATAAATAAACTTTTGGATAGATAGGGTCTGCATATTTTCAGGGACTTTATTGAAAAAGCGCATACATTGCCCCATGAAAGAATTACTGACACTTTGGATTCAAATAACTGGTATAACGAGAACCGGGGATGGTGCACGCTGACAAAGAATGACGGCATAGGTCTGCTGTTTTTAGTATGTTGCGTGACGATAACGCTCGATATTTGATAGGGAACAAATACTGAAGCCCAGTGTGTGTAACATAAAATTTACATTAGAGATGGTCGAAACACATTTGGCGGAATTTACTTTGGCGATCTTCTGTCTCTCAATATAAAATTAAAAAAAAATATATTAAAAAAGTAAGCCCCACGATAGGAAAATTTTACCTCTCACCTCTACCGTGATGGAGTCTTATGTAAGTAAATTACACGTGGGGAAAACATCCAGATCCTGATTCCGTGTGGGAATCGAATCTGCTACCTACAACGCAGCAGCTAAACTCTTTGTCCAGCCCGTTACCGAATCGTAAAATGTGCTTAAAACACTTCCAATATTCAGAAAGCTCATGATTTCCTGATGATGTTTTATTCAGTATCTGAATTTAGTCATGTTACAATAGTACAATATACCAGGTTTTTTTATAGAATAAGGGTGACAAACGAGCACACAGTCCACCTGATGGTAAGTGGATGCTTTGGCCCATAGACCCATAGACTTTCGTGTCTACGAAATAAAATAAAAATCGGCCAATTGCATGTCGGACTGGCGCATCAAGGGTTCCGTACCATAGTAAAAACACGTTTCTAGTAGATTAGCACCCTTTAATTTATAATTTATTTTTATTATTTGTTGTTATAGCGGCAACTGAAATACATATTCTACAAAAATTTCAATTGTCTACCTATTAGACCCATAGACTTTCGTGTCTACGAAATAAAATAAAAATCGGCAAAGTGCATGTCGGACTGGCGCATCAAGGGTTCCGTACCATAGTAAAAACACGTTTCTAGTAGATTAGCACCCTTTAATTTATAATTTATTTTTATTATTTGTTGTTATAGCGGCAACTGAAATACATATTCTACAAAAATTTCAATTGTCTACCTATTACGGATCATGAGATACGGCCCGCTGACAGACAGACGGATAGTGGAGGCTTAGTAATAGGGTCCCGTTAGTTACCCTTTGGATACGGAACCCTAAAAACGAGAGTATCTGAATTTCAACAACACCCCTTAGATTAACTTAGCGGACTCCTATTTGATGTAATACCCAATAATATATCTTTTTTATTTGTTTTATGGTTTTTCGCAAAGTAACACCTGATTTTATTAATTGCCTAGTAGCTATGTATTAAAATTGATAATAGTAGGTATATATTATGTATGTACCGGTAAATTTTTAAAAGTATTAATCATATCAGACCATAGTTTATGGGCTAAAAATATGTTTATTTACTAAAAACCACAGAAAACAAACTTACAAAAACATGATCTTAAATATTCCCGTGAATAGATAAAAATAGATTCCATTTTTCATTAGTCTTAGAAAATATATCTACAGAGATGACATAAACAGTGTGACATCCAAATCGCTTTTTATCACCTTTTTGTGAATATCCTATTTCACCTTAGCTTCACATAATTTCCTGATGATGTTTATTTACTTATTTACAATAACAAATGATTGATTAGGAAGTATACGCGCCAACTGTAAAATGATCATTAACCACGATGCAAAATGATCACCAACACTAAAATTTCTTCACTATGCGATTTACATCTGGTTTTGGTTAACACAAAGAAATTTGCACTTCCTGCCCACGCGGGCCCTGCGTTCCTAATCCTTTTTGACTCACATTAAGTCCTTTGCAATCTTATAACAATATCAGAAGAGCGATATTCCTGTAAAACAAGACGGATCAAAGACCCGAGCACGTGGTGAACTGCGTCGAACCCAGTTTGGAGAAACAACTGGCTCGCTTCCAAATTTTCCTGAAATAGCACAAAGGATCAATCTCGACTCTCGTGGCGATGAAAAAAATATCTGCAAAATATCAGTGGTTCCATTATGGTAGAAAACTTCGTGCGTCATTGCGTGTAACACGGTCAAAATATTTTTATATTAGATAATATTTTTCTAGCAATAATTCATCTAAGGAGTTTCGAAGACGGAATTTACTATAGTTATAGAGAAAATATTATATTTTGAGTAATTTTACAAATTTTCTCCACATCTATTTTTTATAGAATTAAGGGTGACCAACGAACCACACAGTCCGCCTGATGGAAATGGGATGACGTGGTCAATATACTCATCTATCCTTGACTAAGAATCAAAACGATGAGAGAAAGATGCTTTGTCACCCTTAATGACTAATATAAAATGCCTTGTTACTTAGTAAAAATGTCTACATTTCGTTCTTGTCCATAATATTTTTTTATAGAATGAGGGTGACAAACGAGTACATAGTCCACCTGATGGTAAGTGGATGCTGTGGCCCATAGACATCTACATTTATCCTCGATTAAGAATCAAAACGCAGATTCGTTGTCACCCATGGGAACTAAGATGGAGTACCTCGTTTCCAGTAAAAACGAGTTTCCGGATCTCTACACTCAGCATACGAAACACAGCAGTATTAAGCTGCTATTTTACGCTGGTATTTTGTGAGAGCTTGGTTCTTCCCCGTTCGAGCCGACCCATTCGTACTACAACCATAATATAGCTGCAGTGTGGCTCTACCACGTATAAAATGTTGTGATCTTTGTATAATTTTGATTGATCAATGTGTTAACAATTTTCCTGTACTATCCATATTAGAGTAAATAGCTAATTACAGACTGCCTCGTTAGTCTAGCTATCGTAAGCTCGACCGCTGATCATGAGGTGCCGGGTTCGAATCCCGAATCGGACCAAAGTTAGTTATTCAGTTTTTGAAATTCTCTATAGAAGCTCGGAGTCAGGAATTTGGAGGTAGTTCATCCCTGCGCCTCGAAAAGCATGTGAAGCCGATCGTGTCGGTTTGTCGTTCAATCAGACTATGAGAGTGAAGGAATAGAGAGTGCACCTGTAGGTATTTGCGCATACACTCGAGCGACCGCAATTCAATCTTACTGAAGCCCACGGAATCAGCAATGAACTTCAAAACAAGAATGAAAAAATACAAAAAGGATAAAATTGGTTTTATAAGAGGATTAGAATGTTCAAAAGACCCTTTTACAATTACTTAATTAGGTACATATATAATTGCAACTTTCAATTAACATATTTTTAGTTTAGGAGTAGTATATTGGTGCAAGAGTATTAGAATTTTTATTATATGATCATAGTAGTGCCAAAGTCTCTAGTAAGTTACCTATATACTAGTACTGTGGCAGTACCTTATCTCAATGATAATGATTGCCAACATGCAGCCCAAAAAGACTGATAGCTATGCCAAGGCCAAAGTGCAGTCATTAGTTGCCTAGTAAAATAGGTATTTTTTTTGCACAACCAACAAACGACTACATAACATAAGAATATTTTAATAAGGAAGCTAAATCATAAATATCGTTCTATAAAATTAAATCACTAAACGTGTTGTTTGCGACAAACATATCCACGTCTTGTCTATGTCTATTTTCCGTTATTATATTATAGAAAGATTTTGAACGGGAGCACGGGACTTGAGGTTACAGTATTTGGCAAGCGTTCAAGGTTACTAAAATTGAAATTTTGCGTCTCTGTTTGGCCAAGACACAAAAACAACGACCTGTACGCCAAAATAATAGACGTCAAACTTTTCAAGCCGACGCAAATAATTTGAGACTAATTAGAAATTCATGGCATGAGCACCTGAACAAAGACTTCTGATTAGATTACGAATTAGGTACCTACATAATATGAGGAAGAACACTGATACGATAATCCCAAGTGTTTTAAAATTTGAATAGAATCTAACATCACATTGTTCATTTATTGTATTGTAACAATGATTTATAGGTACTATTTTTAAAAATAAATTTATGTTTATTATCGTCACGCACAACATGTTAACACACATATAATCCTGTAATTATTGCACCCTTATCTATGATTCACTAAAAACTTTTTTATTTTTTATTACTTAAATGATTTTTATTTCATCATTGCGATTAGCAATGATGAAATAAAAATCATTTAAGTATAATAAAATCAAGTTCAATAAACTACTTATGTACCATGTTTATAAAATTTAAATTATCGCATACTTTACATTTTTAAGGAATAACAGCAACATTAATATTATTTATAATCAGTTAAAGCATGGTTTAGGTACCAAATAAAAAATTACCGTGGCACTAGATACCATTGAATTAGATAGGTATTTGAAATTATTAGATAATATTATGCTGTCTACAATTCTATTATTAGAAATATACTTAGTTTAGTACATTAACCGACCAACCAATCGTTCATTCTTATTTTATCCTCAAGTCCACAACCAAACACCATAACGTTGATAAGGCTTTGATTAAAATTAACAAAAGCCATCTGATAACGTTCTTGCTGAAACCACAACGTTGTTTGGAAACGTGACAAAAAGTCATTTAAAATCAGGCATGGGATCATTGTTTATTTAAATGAGAGCATTAATTTTATGTGATGGGATTCGCGATAAATTTTCCTCGTACTTCCGCGAGAAATCAACGTGCAAAATACTACGCAACAAATTGTGCGAGCGAGATAGCGATTTGTTATTGTTGTTTTCTCACTTCCGCACCACGTTTCTTTGTTTTGGCGACGATATAAAGGCTGGCTTTGGTTGCGGCGTTCGAATTTTAAAAGTGGTTGCCGCTCACCCAGGCGCATTGCGTTTCGGAGCGGTATTTAATACGGAATAAAGCTGTGATAGACTGTGCAACAGTTGTGACCTCACGGGCTGAGGAGTGCAGTGATAAGCAAGCAAGTGCAGTGATGAGGCCCCCGACAGAATTTGATGGCGGTGCGAGGATGCCAGCAGAGGCGGAAGAAGGAGATCCGCGAGCTCCAGCAATGATGATATGCGCGCGGTTGGCTGGTCGTGCCATAATTAGAGTTGTTGGACGATGTGAGGATGCCCAGGAAAACAGCCAACTCGGTTAGTGTCCTTTCGACACTTTAAAAAAATCATATTCTGATTTTTTACCTAGGTTTTATAGTATACGTGGGTTTTATTTTATTTTTAAATTATGAAAACCGAATTTTTTAAACATTATCCTTAGTGTAAGAACATACATACGTTATCAAATGTAAAAACAAGACCTAAATGAATACTTAAGAAAACTTAAATTTAAAACAAAAATATCAAACCTGCTCCTACTAGTGTGCTATGTGCACTCAAGCCTTCAGAGAATTTATAAATGACTTGCTAGCTGTACTACTTTAATTGTGCAGTTGACTGAACTTTTCCACCCTAAAAACATAATTTGATATCGAATAAGTATCACCTTCTTTATGTCATCGGGGAACTACGACATGTTTACCTACTTTGCAACAACTCTAGTTTGTGTTTATATCTTATCTAAGCATATAGATACTTAATGTTATATCAAATATAATATCTATAGTTGCAGAAATTAATGTTTATTATATTTAAGTAGCATGGATCCATCCAGGTCAATGACGAACACAAAAACATAAAGAACGCTATTTTGTCTTTAATAAGCTTACATAACTGTAAAACTGAATAAATTTGAGAGTAAAATCGTTTAACTAGAACGCATCTATCATTATTATCAATTGGGTCGATATTCATAAACTTGTGCTAATTGTTATTAGGACCATCGAACTTATAAACAATAAATATGACCTTTACCTCTTCTTAGCTATTTAGGTCCTATTAACCCAGTTTTACTAAGAGTAGTGTTTAGTACGTAACAGGCAGGTTTTCTCACGATGTTTATTTTTTCACCGATAAGTAGGCACCTAAGAAGAAAGTTGAAAACTTTGCAAAAATGATTCTCCTTAATTCCATCTCTTTATTGCAAAACAATTCATTGTTTTTTTACAGATATTCCACAACAAAAGAAATCAGAGTTATAGATAGGTTTGTTTACGTAATAACACGACCGCACGGTGTTTGTATGTTATATGTCAGACTTATAGTAAGTAATTTATATGTTCTGACCCATTTAAAAATGGTACCAAACTTTCTCTATTCTATACCTTTGAATTGCATAAATAAAAGATCTATTTTGCACACGAAATAAACAAAAATGTAGCAATGTCGTCATAAAATTGTTGCAAACACACACTAACATTCGTCTCTCACTATTTCTAAAGTTGATGTTGTAAATATTGCATTTTGAGACAATCTAAAAATTTACCGCGGGCTACATAATATGTAAAATGAAATAATACTAGAATCAATACAAATAATATACACAAGGCTGTAATGCTAGTATAAAATAATTTTTAAAGAAGATTTAATGTAATGTATATTTCACCGATTATACCTTACATTTTGTAAGCTAATTTATAATGTCTCACATAGGAAAATAGATTGACTGGAACTTAATTCGAAGATAATGAATAATATTATCACACTTGTATTTGTACTAAGCCCTCGCTGTAAATTTCACAGTACGGCAGCAACCCGGGTTCGATCCCCGCCGGGACCAATGAAATTGTTAATTACAATTTAAAGTGCTGATTTACTTCGTGCATGGCAGTGAAGGAAAATATCGTGAAGAAACGCGCATGTTTGAGAAATAAGAAAAAAATTTATTTCGGAGACATGTGAAATTTGCAAACACGCATTGGGGCAGCGCGGCGGACACTTCCTTGCCCCAAAACCCTCTCAGAAATTAGAGGAGGCCTGTGCCCAGCAGTGGGACGTATATAGGCTGTAACTTAACATCATCGTTAAACTGCAATAGTCTACTTCCGGTTACAGGTCATTCAAATGTTTGGAAGAATCCTCGTAAAAACTTGGTAGTCATAATCGACTAAGGATACATAGATATCGGAACTTCATTTATCTTTGATTATTATCATTTATTACCCACCGTATTACACATATGGTGTGTAGCAGGCGGTGGCGACAAAATATATGGAAATAGCAAGGAACAAGAAAAACCTTTAGTGTAGGGCGGGATTAGGTGCGATCGTCAGTTAACGACGATAACAATAGGTTATGCCTACTTGGGAAAAGCGAAGTCATAAAATAGCAGTAAATGTTTGTTTACAGACAGATGAAATCACAGTTAAAATAACAAAAAAAAAAAAAAAGCTAAACCGATTAACTGAAATAAAGTCGAATCAATTACCTGTTTTTTTTTAATATGAATACACGAAAGATAACATCGTGCTCATGACTCTCTGCTATTATCTGCTGTAATCTCGTTCCGCTATAAGCACGGTACAACGCGTGCTTCCGGTTTCATTGAAATCGTTTAATCATACAATATAACACCATAAGTTAATGCACGAAGTACGTTTATATAAAATGAAAATATTGCATTCGTCACATATGCCATAATATATTTTACTGATTTATTTATTTCCATATTTATTCATTTCGCGTATTAATATATAACAATATTTTAAATGCAACAGCTTTGACATGTCTATAAATACATCGAAAGCCCGAAAGACAATTAAAAAAAATAAAGATTAAGTTTAAAAGTTAGGTAAATAATATTTTTTTTAATTATGTAGTTATAAATTCGCAGACAATATCATGCAAAAATTATTACACTTGTCTTTACTCCTTTTTAATATAAGTAGTTTATAATTTTATCGCTACATTTCTATAACTTCTACGTTTTAATACAATAATATCGCTTTCATTATTTTATGTCCAAGTTAAAAAAATCAACAAATTCAATATATTTACTAAAACTAGTCGTAACGATTTTGCCGAATGTAAACCCTAAGTTATTAAATATTTGATTTTTTACCAACAAATTCTTTAATATTATCAGGTAACTTATTTTGTTACTAATTGTGGTCAAATTGAAATTTTATATAATAAGTTGTGTAACCTATTGTAAGGCTGTATAATTTTTATTAGGCGCCTAGACTTCTTTTCACTGCCTAGGAGTTCGTCTGGATGGATAGCACAATAATTCTTATTTTTTATAACTCGCAATACGGAATACGCCAACTTTTTCTCCAAATGTCAACCTTACCTGCACACGATGCTCGCGCTAATTGAAAGGCGAAGGTCTTACAACTTGGTAGAAATTGATTGTGGAAAAATCGTGGTACTTATTCGCATACTGATGACAGATATCAGCATTATCAGTGCGAATAAGTTGTTAGGAAAGAGTAGAGTCAAGTGGATTTAAAAAGGCTTTTGATTTGAGGTGACATTTCTTTAGCGGTCAAGTGTTTATGGGTAAGCTTACGTGACTCAGAATTTCGTGATTGTTCACACTTTCCGCATTGCGGTAACTGCACTCAATTTTACACTATATTTCCTTTCAGCCCGCAATAACTTATAACTAGTGACTTTAACTACACTTAAATGTTTTACGATTGACAGTATTTTCTTCATTCATATCGTAAGTGAAAAACTGTTTATTTATATTTTTATAACATTTTACATTTTAAATTAGATTATGTAGATAAAATTATTATTGTTATCGCATTGGATGTTACTATTTATCAAAAAATGGGTCATCGGAAATGTTTGTACCATGTAACTTTTTAAAAGAAAGTTTGCTCAATTTGCCTGTCGTTACGGTACTGCATACGTTCGTAGCAACAAGTACTAACTTTCTATGTCTTTACATTAATGTCGCTTTAAGTACCAGTAAGGAAAGCGATTGTTATCCAAGCTTACAAAAAACTAAGATTCTAAACCAGACTTTAAAACGACTTAAAGAAGATTGAAATTATTAACTGTTTTAATAATTACATGAAATATGCCACCACTTACGCAACTTTTTTCAAATAAATGAGAATGTTCTCTGTTGCATTGTGCTTTCGCAAACACGAAGATATTATAGCGTAAAAATTGTGAAACGAAGCGAGGTCAGCCCGTCAGCGTTTTAGTACTCGGATTAGTTAAAAATGTTTTACTTAATTCACTATAATTAGTCGTCAACATGACACCATGTATTTTCCCCTTTTATCTAATGTTAATACGCAGGAAATGACTTGCGTTTGCTTTGTTAGAGACTACTAATGGAAACCTTCAACAAGAAGATGTGTCGCCATATATACAACGTTAACTAAATCTTTAATCTTCTAAAGAAGTTTTAATTTTTTTTCTGTACAACTTTTAAAAAAAAACAAAAGCCTTTTATATCTAAATTCTAGATGTTTATTAGAAATAAATAGCGACCTTTAGCCTGTAGACCAGACGCAAGCTAGTTTTATATATTAGCGTATTAGGAGTTTGCAATAAAATATACTAAAAAAGTTCGTGATGCGGTGGCTTAAAAGAAAACCAGCGATATCTATCTCGTGGGTAAATCACGTAGGCTTCAAGTTGATAAGGTATCTGTGAACTTTTTCTTAAGTGAGTTGAAAGGGACACCTTTGCTGCAGTAGCCGCTTACCATTAGGTAGATAGTCATTCTAATATTTTAAAACAAACCTAATTCATCACAAACTAACAGTAACGTTTCCGCATTATTGTCCTTTTAAGTATGTCACAATCAACCCCCGGAAGACGTATAGTAGAGCGAGCTAGTGTCGTAACATCGCTTCGGTACGGAAAGCTTATAGTGATGTTCGCTTAAAAATAGTATGTTATCGGGGTTCTATAAGACTAAACAATATTTTTATTACCTACATTAATAAGTTTGTAAAGACAACGCCCTTCTATTTTAGTATATCAAAGTACATTTTATGCAGAACACTAATATTGTCAATGGGAGATTAATTGAAATACTTCCAGGTCATGTTAATTCGGACTAGATGAACGTTTAAATAAAAAAGTGGATGGCAATGAGACTTCTTTTAGCTGACACCTCACACAGAATTGGTATAAATCATAACTTAAATGAGCATTGTAGGAAAAGACGTATTATTGTTTCTTTTTTACTTTTGTCAAAATTTTATTTTATTTGTTCTCACATTTTTGATACTGCATGAAAAGGCTGTAATGACAACGGGTGTGGGAAAGTACATTATAATTGAATGTTGTATTTTTATATTATAACACTATAGTCATAATACCTACAGGATATATATATATATATATATATATATATATATATATATATATGTATATATATATATATTCAGATTGGTGACGAGAATCGGTGTCAAGTTACGAGAGTTCTAGTACTGGAATCGCCAATCCGCCTGCTGGTCGTTGCGATTATGGCAAATTCAAAGAGGAGAACTTATGTCTAGCAATTATAGACATTTGCAGGTTAATAAAGAACAATATCATATCATATCGATACTTTCTAAACACACTAAAGGCCAAAGTAGCGTGTATATTTACGGCAGGGAATGCGACACATGTTTACATGGGTATATTATGTATTTCTCCGTATGACAAGTTATTTTAGCACGTCTTGCATTGATTTATAAATATAAACTCCACTGATATGAAACGCGTTAACCTTAACGTATGTAACGATTTCATTCCATAAACGGCCAAACGGCTTTGTAGAGGACACTGTCCTTTAAAAGAACTTCCTCGTATAGTAATGTATAGTAATGTTCAACAACACTAAGCATGAATCAGTAACTAAAGTAAAAAGAAATTGTCAAAATTGGATTTTTTACTTTTCACAATAAAGTGAGCATCTAAATTGTTACAACTTCACAGTCTACACGTTGATTTATATTTCCATTATGATAACAATAGATACCTAAATTATAATCGTTAATATTTTCATATTATTTGTGAAATCAAGGGGATTAAAAATATCAAGAATACAATAGTTTAAATATTTTCAATCATGTTTCATAAATATATATTATAGAATCTCGCGACGATCCTTTTGACCTGTTTATTAATTAATTTATTCTTTGTTGAAGAATAAATTAATAATAAACAGGTCACTTTCCTTTCTGTTTTATACTGCATACTGATCAATCCCTCCACTCCACTATGCCTGAAGTTCATCTCCTCCGCTCATGATTGTTATCTACGTTTCCACTAACTTCATATTCGAGCACATTCATCCTTCTTCAATAAATCATTTTCGGTTATGGCTGTACGCTTGTGGAACTCCTTGCCTTTATAGATTTGACGTGCTTAGGTCCCACTTTTCCTTCAAAAATCTAGTCAAAGCTTATTACTTGGAACTTTAATATTTCCTACCATAACTCCCGTTCGTAATTGTATCCAATACACCCATCCTCAACTTTCATCTTCTTGTGTTTTTACATTTATTAATTTATTTCTTATACTTATTTGTAATTTATGCACACCTTTCCTATATTTATTTTTTCCTTTTACTTAATTGTTTAATTTATGTACCTTCCCTATTCATAATTCATAGTAAAAAACCAAACAGTATATTGCGCAAAGAAGTTGGCTGGAGGAAATCGATTCCAGAGCGATAAGACCGCCTGTTGTATCCTCTACACAATTTATTTCATTTTGTTTTTGTTTCATTGATTTATTGATTAATAGGAACAGAAGGCAAACTAATGCTAAAAAGTAAAGGTTAGTGAAGGATTCTGTGCCAGTCAACCTTATTATTTTCTGACAATACGGTATCTAAATAAAGGAAATAGAACAGTGAGAGGTCTTGGTCGCTTTATGGATTTGCCTCAATCGATACATTTAGCATCTTAGTTTGACCCTGATTCATTACCTTAGTTTGCGCGTTTGTTGCCAAAACAATGAATTGCCAGTAACAAGCTTTTTTTTAGTTATTGACTCAATGATCTGAGACTGTTAATAAACTCTTTGTAGTTAAAAGTCCACCCAACAGAGTAAGTTAAAACATACTGATACATTCCATCTGGTCAGAGAACACTGTCACCAAAGATATCTCTAAGAATCAATGCAGATTCAGATGCGTCGTCATCACCAAACCAAAAAGAGTAAAGAAACTATATCAAAAGAAAGTCATCCCCGAGGATTTTGATGAAATACCTTTAGAACTGCACCTACAATACAATAATAGTGTTTTTTAGACTCATTATAAGTCAGTGCTTCAGCATAATTCCACCTGGGGTGGTAAATGGTAATGTGGCCCCAGATGGTAAATCGCACTGTCTTAGCGTAATAAAAGCCTATTCACTCTTACCTTGAAGACGGACAGATTGTATTCGAACGGAAACATAGACGTCGGTCAATTATTCCACTCCTCTGTTGTACGCATTACAAAAGACGACGCGACGTGTGGTTCTAATTCTACCGCTGCAGCCGCTATCTGACATCGGTACACGACTTGCGACACTAAATCTGGTTGTGGTGGGTCTGGTTATAATCTTTACGTATTATATAAAGTTAGTTAAAGTTACAGCCTATATATTTATACGTCCTACGCCTGGGCATAGGCCTCCCGCTCATTTCTGAGAGGGTTTATACACATATTGTATATCATCAATGTTTATTTATAACACACTTGATTGGCCCGAATGATACCGAGGAAGTCGTGGAATGGCGGTATAAGGATATCCACTACCCCATACTATTGACCCGTGGCTGTCGTAAGAGGCGACAGGGAGAATGGGCAGCAGCATCTTCCTAATAACAATCAAAAATTGGAAAACCTGCCAGACGGGTTGGTAACCGAGCACACAGTCCACCTGATGGTAAATGCTTGCCGCGGCCCATAGACATCAACATCTATCCTCGATTACAAATCAAGATGCAGATGCGTTGTCACCCGTGAGGACTAAGATGGAATGCCTCATTTCCAGTAAACAGGGTCTCCGGTTCTTTACACTCACCATACGAAACACAGCAGTATTAAGCTACTATTTTACCCTGGTATTCTCCGAGGGCGTGGTCCTTCCCCGGTCGAGCCGACCTATTCGTGCTAAAACTATACTACTAATATAACTGCAGTCGTTGTTGTCCTCTGCAGGGCATAAATGCCGTGCAGGTCTCGGGCCTCGGGGTGTACCCCTTTACCCGGATGTTCCTCACGGCACACTACAATGTGCCGGTC
Source organism: Parnassius apollo (assembly GCA_907164705.1). Taxonomy (NCBI): domain Eukaryota; kingdom Metazoa; phylum Arthropoda; class Insecta; order Lepidoptera; family Papilionidae; genus Parnassius; species Parnassius apollo. The sequence goes on from CAJQZP010001367.1 coordinate 2,520,080, forward strand.
CTGGGCGCCTTGATGTTAAAGGCGTTGCTATGACGACTATTGTCGCAGTCGGTTAAGTTATAAGAGAGGGAGGTTATCTATTAATTGTGTTTAAATAACACAATTATTTGTCAAAGTTGGCCTTTCTGCGGCATTGAGGGGTTTACTCGGACTCCCTAATCTATATAGGGAGGAGTTCTCTTGGATAAGGTCGCCCGTCCGGCGGCCTTGCATGCAACGGCGCGAAGCCGTTGAGGTGTTCATGTGGCCCGTTGTCGGCGCGGTCAAACATACCGCGCGCCAGCCGGACCACGAAATCATGTAGGCTCTCCATCTTGAGGTTGGCCGCTATGATGTCATTACGGACGTAGCAACCCGCACCGACTATGGTTCGTAATGACAAACTCTGCTGGGCCTGAAGTCGCCGCTTCTGATGATCGCTCAGGAGTGCATACCAGGCCGGAGCAGCGTATGTTAGCAGGGGTCTTATATAAGTTTTATAGATGGTTATCTTCGACTTTGTCGGTAACTTGGATCCTGTCCTGAACGTAGCATTGCCCGCGCACATCGAGCTTTGCGTATAGCAGAGTCAACGTGCGCAGTCATACGCAGCATCCTGTCAATCCGACATCCAAGGTAGGTCACGGCCTTCTCATATGCGATCTCCTGGCCTCCGAGGGTTAGCGGTGGTGGTAGGTTTCTATAGCGGCGAGTGAGTAGAGCGGTCGTCTTGCTAACATTGACGGCCATCCTCCACTCATCCAACCATGGTGGCAGCAGGTCCAACAGACGTTGCATCCTGGCAGCTGCTATGTGGGCTCTTCTGGACGACGTGAAGTATGCGCTGTCATCCGCAAACAGTGCTAGTTCGACGTCGTCCTCCCATTCTTGCAAGTGTCCTGCCAGGGTGGGTATGTCATTAGTGTACGCCGCGTACAGGGCTGGAGATAGACAGCTGCCCTGTGGCACACCAGCTGCTATGGTCTTAATTGCGGACTCGGCGTCCTCTACGCAGACGTAGAACTTCCTGGCTTCCAGGAAAGACGCCACTAGCCGCAATATAGCAGGAGGGATACTTGTTTGCACATCTAATTTATAGAGTAATCCTGTGTGCTACACCCGGTCGAACGCTTTCTCGATATCGAGAAAGACGCCCAACGATATGCGGCCACGGTTGTGTTCGGCCGCAAGCAGGTGCAGCACTCTGGTCAGCTGTGTTGCTGTTGAGTGACCCCTCCTGAATCCATGTTGCTCCGCCCGAAGTTGGATGCACGGGCGGAGACGTCTTAACAGTAATCTTTCGCACAGTTTAGCTATATGCGGTAGCAGCGTGATCGGCCTATAGTTGGCAGCTCTACGCCTGTCCTTCCCGGGTTTCGGCAAGACGATGACTTTGCCTTTTTTCCAGTCCTCCGGGAAGTGGGATGTCCGCAATATTCCATTGTAGAGCCGACCTATCTCTACAAGGACTCTATTGGGCAGCTGTCGTAGTGCAGCATTAGTAATCCCGTCGTGCCCCGGCGCCTTCCTCGGTTGCAGGCGGGTTACTGTCCTCCGCAGTTCAGCGGGGGAGATAAACCACTCTCCTGCAAGCGGTGGCGCGGGCGACGACAGGAGCTCCTGCACGCGGCTTTCTTTCCGTGAATGGGATTCCAGGAACTCCGCACTTGTAGGGTTCGGCATAAACTGCTCCTCGAAGTGCTCAGCTAGGATATCCGCTCTGCCCTTGGCATCGTAACGTTGAATGCCCGCGTTGTTGGTCAGCGGGCAAACAGGTGGTCGAGTTTTCGTTAACTGCCGGTTCAATGTGTAGAGCGACGCGTGCTGTTCATCAGCTTTCCATATGCGCCGCTCCCAGGCCTCTCCTCTGTGGGCCTGTATTGCAACCGACAGTTCGTCTGACAAGGTGTTCAGTTTTCTCTTTACTCTAGGGCAGCGGGTACGCGCCCAGAGCTTCCTCAGCGCTCTTTTATGATTTAGCTGCACGCGTATCTTTAGCGGCAGCTCCTCTTTCCTTCCCGAGAGAGGGACGATCGTAGAGGCCGCGTTGAGGGCCTCCTTGATGCTCGTGGAAATTCTGGTTGCAGCGGCCTCTACGTCGTCCGCTGAGGTGATCGGTGTATGGACTGGAGGTCTCTCTTGCAGGTGTTGGTGGTAGAGCCTCCAGTCGATCTTGGTCTTACTGGCTCTGGGCGGTGAGGTCACTGCCTTAGTGCCAAGGGTTATCAGAATCGGGAGGTGCTGTGTATTCAGGTCATACAGCACTTCTACCACTACTGGATAGTTGACGTTCCTAGTGAGCACGATGTCTAATACATCCGGACGCTTCCTATGGTCGCTAGGAATATGCGTCGGTTCCTCGGGACCTAGAACGTCATAGTCATGGTGTTCAGCGTCTTCGTACAGTTCACGACCCGGCGGGGTGATCATTCTGGACCCCCACGCCGGGTGTTTGGCGTTCAGGTCCCCGGCGATGATGGTGGGTGTTGTGCCTTCCATTACCGTCCGGATGTCTGAGGAGTGAAATGGAGTCCCTGGCGGGCGGTATGCTGCAAAGATCCTAAGTTCCTCGCCCGCCGCCTCCATTTTTATGCCGATTGAACGCATCGTCTGGAAGTCTGGCAGTTCCAGCTCCTGGTGGACGATGTCTCTCCTCACCAGGATCGCTGTCCCTCTATAAGCGACCCCTTGAGGATCGACCTCGTCCCTCCTGTATATGTGGTAATTGGGCAGCTTAAGATGCGTTGATGGTCTTAATTTAGTTTCACCCAGCAAGATCACCTGGATGTCCTGTTGCTGGGTGAGAGTGCGGAGTTCATGGATCCTTTGACGGATCCCGTCCGGGTTCCAATATAACAGGCGCAGGTTGCTATCCTCCATAGTGCCTTGCCAGTAAGGATGCCAGCGCCTTCATGACGGCGGTAACGGGATCAGTCCCGGCCCTTATGTCGGCCAGGACTTGTGTACCGACTTCGATGGCTATGCCTACCAATCTATGGATGGCATCAGCCGTCTCGAATCCGGACGCTGGTGATCTGCGATCTGAACTACGCTGTGAAGGCACTGGTCTCGGGGCTTTAGTGGTAGTTTTCCTTTGCATTGAGCGTGCTCTGTGCGTAGAGCGAGCTCTGCTTTCTGGCAGGGCCCTTTCAGGTGCTTTACCTGCCGTAGGTGGTGCTGGTGTTCCTGCAGTCGTAGGGGTAGAGGTGGTTGCAGCCTGAGGAGGAGGCTGCTCCGTTCTCTTGCTCCTGTTCCTCCGCCTCTTCCTCCTGGAGGGTTGCCTCTCAGTGGCGTCGTTGGCAGGAGGTCGGAGAGTCGCCCCGGTGGTTGCCCTTTCATCTGTGGGACCAACCGTTTCTGATGGTACTGCAGGAGGGGGGGGGGGGGGGCTGGTTGCCTACCCTTCCCTCTAGTGATGGTGGCCCCCCCCCGTCCTCCTGTATGGTGACGGCCTTTGGGCGACTTGAGGGGATCCTCTTTGGGTTCTCCGGTAGTAGCCCAGGTAAAACGATCCCCTGCTTCCTGGCTATCCTCCTCAGGACCGGGCAGCGGCGATCGTTGGCTGTGTGGTTCTTGGCGCAATTTGCGCACTTTGGCTCCTCCTCTCTACCCCTTGGGCAAAGGCTGGCAATATGTTCACCGGCACAGCGAACGCATTTCACTGGCCTGAAACAATTAGCGGAGGCATGTCCGAAAGCCTGGCAACGGTGGCATTGTGCCGGTCCGGTCTTCCTCTGCCAGGCTTCGATGACGACTCCTCTCATGTAGAGGAGCTCGTCGAGTTGGTAAAGTTGCTGCAGCCGTTCCAGGCTCAGATGCTCCAGCTGTGCATAGTAGAGGCAGCCCGGTCTGCCCCTACGTGGTGGTATAGCCTTCACATAATTGATAGGGAAGCCTTTTGCCCGAATAGCCTCCTCAATCATTTTTGTGTCGGTGCCCACAGGCAGGCCACGGATGCCCACTTTAGTGGGCTTCTCCTCTGCCGGTGTATAACAATACCACGACATTGATTTATCCTTTTCGGAGAGTTCTACCATGAACCTCTGTATGGTACGGAACTCATCCGGACTCTGTGGAGTGAACCTTACTCCTTTCCCGAACGGACGGGCATTAGGTGGATGGCCCAACTTCTCGTTAAGGGCCTTAAAGTGCCTGGTCCAGTCCGGGAGGCATTCTGCGACAATCGGCGGATATCTTTTCTCTTTTTCCTTCTCAGTTCTTGGAGGTTGCTCCGCCGATTGCGGTCGTGGTACTGCCGGGGCTGCAGCCATGTGGGCATAGCTCGTTGATGGGCGCTGTCCATCATCATGAGCTAACCCGGACGGGTTGGTAGTTTGTACCGGGGATGACTTTCCGGCTGATGCAGCTAGGGTTGCATATGTTGTCGAGCCCCAGCTGTAGGACTCCTCACCTCCTTGCTCAAACTGGGCCGAGTCGTGACTGCGTCGGTCCGGTGAGATGGATGGTGGCTGTTGCGGTGGTGATGGTGACTTAGGAGGTGAGGTGTGGACCTTCTTCCTAGTCTCCGCTTGGGGCTCTTCATCATCCGAAGACGCTGATGATGATTCCGATGGTTGTCCAATACGCTGCCTCTTCTCGTAGAGTGAGGCTTCGGTCTCAGGAGGCGTGTGCTTTCGTGGCGTCTTCATGGCCCGCTGAGGCTGAGAGGGCAGCGGTTCACGCCCAGTCGTACACTCAGGTACGATGGGCGAGAGTGCAACCCTAGATGCGGACTCCTTACCCGGCGACAAAGGTTTCCGGGTGGGTATTTGGGAGTAGGATGAGACGACTCTCATCCTCTCCGGGTTGAAAATGTCCCTATAGGCGATGGGTCTATCCAAAACGCCTGATCGATCCGGTGGTTTTCTTGCTCTCGGAGGAGGTTCCCCCTTATCGTTCCCTGACATCCTAACCTACCAGTCAGTGTCAGCGGTAATCTAATTGAGGCCCTATCTAACTTCCAAACGATCGGCAGCAGGTGTTGATGCGCGACGCGGATGGTGGTGATATTGTTATGAGGACTATTCACACTGTGGGCACTGCCTACCCCTTTTGTAGCAAAAGGGTTGGGGGAAGTGCAAAGGTGGCACTTTAATGCGCGACTAGGCACAGTATGCACGGAACGCATAAAGTGCCAAGAATCACCTAGGGGCCGGTGACCTCGACGCCTCACGGAATCACGGGACTCAACGTTCGGCGGAGTATGTCGTACCGGCGGTTATTTGCAGCCACTGTATACTGCAAGTAACGCACACCTAGGAGATCCTTATAACTGCAGTATGGCTCTACCGCGTATAGCCACGTATAGCGTGTCTATGGAGAAAGCCTACGCTCAGTAGTTGACCTTGACTTTGATAGGCTGTACAATAACGGTAGATGTTTGGTCAAACCTTCAATATAAAATCAACATAAAAAAATCTTGTGTCATGTACTGTATTTGCTAAAAAAAATTGAGTTAAAAATGTTATGGTTATGGCTAATTATTCTACCCAGCTGATCCCACAACTAAATATATTTAAATTAAATGTAAAACTCACGTATCCTTAAACACTACTCGTATGAGTGGTGCGCACAGCAAACAGTAATAACTGTAGTATAAAAATAACTATGGAAGCGTGAGTGAAATAGAAACTGTACTCAGTAGCTATCACAGAACACTATTTGGTAGCTATTCTAGTTCCGTTTAGGTATTAATAAGTGTGAAGTTTTAATAAATATAGTGAAAATGGCATATGCAGTAACACGTGTAGTTGCAAGATGCGAAACTGCGCAGGAAACCGAAGCATTAGGTAGGTATGAAGCAGAAATGCTAGCGGGAGTAGGTTATTTTGGTTGATTTGATAAAATAGTAGTAACATATTTTACCTAGTTTCATAACTAAATTTATGTTCTCTTCAACTATTTTACTTTTTCTGCTCTATTAACTTGTAACGTAATGTGATAATGGGACCACAAGTAATTTATTGAAATGTAATTTTAGGAAAGAAAAAGGTGGACTTATATATTTTATGGGATTCAATAATATTTAACTTATAATACCTATCATTGATTGAATGGTTAGCAAGAACAAACAGGCTATATGACAACATGACATGGCTATGAAACAGGCTTTATGTTACAATGTGGTTTTATCCTTCGTGCAGTGACTGTTTTATTTCCGTTCACTAGCTTGGTGTATTAATATCTTGATTACCTCTTATTCATTTGATCTTTAGTAGCAAGCATACATCATATCTGCACATATGTACGCTTAGGCACATATGCACATATGGACTTAGGATTTGGTGTAGACGCAACCTTAGCCATACTGCTAAAATACATTATATATGTGTATATTTGGTTTACTTATATAACATGCAAGTTTTCAGGTTATTTCTTAAAACGGCTATAAAATAAATAAGACCTTAAAAATGTATTTATAATAATTTTCACTACAATAATAGAAATCATTCTATGGGAAAGAACTAGGTAGTCCTTATTTTATAATGTGGAATGGTGGAATTTATTGCATTTTCAAATTGGTTAGCATAGGTAAGTTTAGGTTAAGTTAGGTTAGATGTGTTTATGGATTTTATTATAAATATTTTATGTGGCCGTCATATATACATAGGTTGGTGGCCGTGATATATACATAGGTACATAGGATGTTTGGCATGGCTTGGCATATAGATAATCTTCTTTACAACACCAACAATTTAACAACTGACTCAAGTTTTATTATTTATGTCATAAACTTCGTTTACCTACTTTTTTTCTGAGAAATCTTTGTTACTGAAAGTAATTATTTCGTGAGATATAAATTAAAATTACCACTAAACTGTCACAGTAACACGAAATTCTATATTTTTTTATTTTGTTTCAGATTTGTCAGAATGCCAGTTGATGCAAGTACCTGATGCAGTATACCATTTGATGCGACATACAGAACTAAAGAGCTGTGACCTAAGTGGGAATGTTATCACTAAAATACCGCCTAAGTTTACAGTTAAATTTAGTTTAATCACAGGTGAGTTTTTTGTGTTTTACTTTTATTATAAGAGTTGCGATTTATACTAATTAACTTAAAAAGATTATTTTTTGAAAACAAAAAAATAATATATATCCCATATATGTTTTATATGGAAGAAAATATTTTGCCATAATATTTAAGATTTTTTTAACATTGTATTATCACATTAATGCTTATAATATATTTATACCATCATTAGAGAATACATTTCTTTCATTTTCATTACAAACATGTAATCAAATTGTTTCCACATTTTTCAGATTTGAACCTGTCTAATAATCAAATGGCTAGGCTGCCTGATGAATTATGCACACTCGCATGTCTGCAGCGGCTGGACATTTCACATAATAGTTTTGTGGCACTACCGCATATAGCCTGCCAGTGTCCCAGTCTTCACACAATGTTGGCGCACCACAATCAAATAATTGGTACTTGATTATTATTTCTTAAACAGAATAGAAACATGTTTATTCGATCTGAAAGCTCACAACACTAAATATAAAAAGATTTAAAAATAAATTTTAATCATTAAACAGTATAGAAGTGCAAAATAGAATGGATGGTATGTCATGACGTGATGTGTAAGATAATTAGAGGACTTAGAACTCTAATTAATCATAAGTAATCTTTTACTCTTGTTTATAGTAATTTTTTGAGTAAAAAGAATACTACTATGTGAAGATTTTTGTTACGGGTTATAGGGTAGTCCCCATACCCCGTGTTTGGCTTAACAGGCGATAGAGGAAAGCTGAAATGGGAGCTAATGGGCACTATCCTAATAAAATAATAACAATAAAAAAACTGCGGTTGCCAAATCGCCCGCCAAGCGTGGCAACTTATAGCAAATATGGGGGATATTTGCCATGAGGAAAACTACAAGGAACTTTAGAATGGAAGGACTGTAATAAACAAATGAATGAATATTTATGGACATTCATTTAAATGTTTTTACCCTTTATCAGACTTAAGACCAAATACTCAAACGCTAATCAATTTTAAGACGACGTTAAGTCTTGTGGTGTCTCAATTACTTTTATTCAAAATTTGAGTAGCGCTTGAGCATTTGGGCATTAGCTTTCAGAAAGGTGGTAGTTTAGATGTATGCATCATAATATACTGGATTACCTTTTTTACCGTCTGGAAAAAATATGGTGTAATATTTTACAAAAAAAAATTAAAATTAAAATTTTGAATTAAATTAATTAATTAATTAAAATATATCGAAATTCAAATCATATCCACCCTAGCTTGGGACTCTGTGAAGTGACAAGGTGAAAGATACCTACTAAATTTATTGTTTTATTGCCGTTTGTAAAGTAAGGTGGAAATGATTTTAATTAATCAATTAATTTAATACTTACAAAATCTTTGTTTTTATTCTTTGTAAAATATCAGTGTCAAAGCTTTTACTCCATTCTCATGTTACACTCTATTTTTTTCCAGACGGTAAAAAAGGTCATCCAGTATAAGTGATCATATATGTACTATCAAGGTACGCTCAAGGTCACTCAACGAGCTATTGAGAAAGCTATGCTAGGCGTGTTAAACTTAGAAATGAGGACACCCGCAGTATAACCAGAGTGACCGACGTAGCCCAACGGATTAGTAAACTGAAGTGGCATTGAGCTGACCATATAGCTCAAAAAACCGACAATCAATAGGGAAAAAAGGTTCTCGAGTGGCAGCCTCGTTCCAGTAGACAAAGTGTAGGGATGTAGTAGATGGAGTGACCTAGTAAGACATGCAGGAAGTCGATGGATGCAGGTTGCTCAGGACCGTGCTTTGTGGTATTCCTTGGAGGAGGCCTATGTTCAGCAGTGGACTTGTGAAGGGCTGTAATAATGATGATGATGTATATACTATGTACATTGCTGTGGAGTGACGGCGTACACCCCATTTCGTCGCGTGGATGTTGTAAGAGGTCGACTACTACAAATATCGAATATATATTTTTGCTTCTGATAGACAATGGTATATGATAAGCATCTCGTTTATACCTGGCGTAAAATATTCAATGAACGCAGTCTCAAATTTGTCAACGTCGAACGACTGATATCGCGGGCTACAATCCTTTTGCCACGCGTGGCGACTATGACAAATTCCTCCTTACTATGGTAGAGACCCAATGTTCAATATTAGACGGCTAATGAAGGAGAAGTACATATGTATGTTGCTGCTATTAATTTCGTGATACTTATTTTTCTTAATTTTTTATTTGCAGAAGTGGATGTCGACAGATTAGCTAGATCAAGAGCTCTCGAGTATGTAGACCTCAGTGATAACCCCATACCTAAACGAATGCAAGAAGAACTGAAACAGCTTTCTAGGCCCTCAGTGTCAATATCTGAAAGAGAAAAAGAAGACTGGGAAGAAGATATATTGATATAATGAATATGCTTTCTAAATATTTGTGCTTTTCGATTTGGTGAACAGTGATAGTTGGGTTGTGAGGGACTAGTGCAATATCATGCCAAATATGGAAACAAACTGGTCCTATCTCAGCTGTGATCTTTCAATATGTAAAATAAGAACATTACCTAGTATTTTTAAGGAGTGAGAATATTTTTTACAAAAATGACTGGTTATTACAGTCTATAGTTTATAATGCGAGTGATTAACACGTTGTGCTCAAATTAACTTTTTGTACTCATTTTGGAAAATATTTTCTACAAGTGTATTGCAACACTGAAGTATTATTCATCTAATTTGTCTTTTGTAAAAAAAATTTCATGTTTTGTGGTATTAAATATTAGTCTAATAAAATTTTTTAAAGAATTTTCAAAGTACTATATCTGAATTCAGTCTAATTTTATAATAAACAAAATTATTCAATTACTTTTATTTGTAAGGATACTTCGACGCAAATTGTTTATTTTCTATGTTTACTAATCGTGCTAAAGGGATTTTAATTTTATAAATTTATAAAATCTAGTTTAAAAATATTTCTTTAATACAGAAATGTAGATGTGCTGCAATTTAAATACACTATAAGTTGAGGCTTAAACATATAGTATATTTTTGTACTTATACTGTTACTTTATAGTTTTTATAGTAATACAAATAAATTTTTACCATTTTGTTTTTATAAAATTTACAACCAATGAAAGTTTTATGTCTAAATTATATGAAAATGTAAATTAACTGCAATCATATAATAGAAAACTTAAGTAATAAACATTTGTATTTCTCATAAGAAATAGATACAATAAAAGCGAGTAATCCATTGCTGTCTTTATTTATAATACAAGGCCCACTGAGCTGAACATCAAAAAGCTTTTAAGCACAACTTAATTCCACCTAGGATTTACATGATTTTTCTAATAAAATGAGTACAGAATAGGGGTAAGATATTAATCCCATCAAAAACATAAATTTGAAATGAGAGCCAAGTTCAATATTATGATATATGCCTTGTTTGTTGACTTCAACGACAAAAGAAGTGAGATCTAAATGGGTGCCAAGTTCAATGGTCAGCCCTGAAATTTATTTATAATAACATAAAATATCGTTTCTTCTTATAACTTAGGATAATATATTGTAGCCTAAGGTCTGACTTGGCTAGTTTTCATATACGAATTATATTATAGCCTTCGCAAGTTCTAAACCTGTTACTTGTCGGTTTTTATTTTATTGTTCCGAAAATTTGGCTTGCTGGTAAAAACTAGCTATCGAACTAGCCAAGTCAAACCTTAGGCTACAATATACTATCCTAAGTTATAAGAAGAAACGATATTTTATGTTGTTATAAATAAATTTCAGGGCTGACCATTGAACTTGGCACCCATTTAGATCTCACTTCTTTTGTCGTTGAAGTCAACAAACAAGGCATGAAGTCAACAAACAAGACATATATCATAATATTGAACTTGGCTCTCATTTCACATTTATGTTTTTGATGGGATATCACCACTTTTTGTACATAAATTATTAGTAGGTACTTATTTATAACAAAATTAATACCAAATGGTTTTTGTTAAACAACTGTATTTTCTACGTTTACGGGGTATAATTGTCCGTTTTGTGTTATTTTCTATATTTTCTTGTACCTTTGATATATTTGAGTGAATTGCCCATTCAGTATCCGGAATTTTTTTCACGCATTTTCTGTTTATAATTAATTTGGCCAAGTCGGGGCGGTAGAACGTGCGCAGACGGTTGTACTCTACAATAGAGCTCTCTTGTGACTTGATTTGACTTGGATCTAAATTGATGAGTTACTCCATCTAAGGTTTTAGCTCTAGGGAGTCCAACGTAAGCCTGCCCTCTACTAAATATGGAGGAGCCTATGTCGAGAAGAGCACTGTCAAGGCTAAGGCCATTGTGGATAGTAATAACATATGCTAAGCGAATAGGGAATTATTCACACGTGAACATATACATTACTTAATATCTGAAACGGCGATCGCATGGTATAGGCAGCTTTCATCGGGAGGCATTAGAATAATTCGGTGTAAGGTAAGTGTGTCACCCACCCGTAATTCTATTGTACGACTGATTGTACAATATACGTAATAAAAAGATAATTATTTAAGACACATAACAAATTACATGTTATGTATTGAATTCTCAAGAAAATTTGTTACCATACCAATAAAGTCTCATTCTCACTCATTCAGAGTTAGGTATACATACCTACTTATAACTATACTAAAGTTATTATTAATATTTGATTTAAACTATTTCCTATACCATCTATACACGCGGTGCGTACTTACTAAAAGAAGTGTAATAATAATATAACCACAAATATATAAGCATTTTTTAAGAAAACTTATTAATTTCGTAGCATAAATCGCCACCTCATAGGTCAGATATCGAGAGACAACCGGACAGCAAAACGGCGCTCGCGCTTATGAGCGCTGCTGCTAGTGCCACCTGCCACTAAAGTTGGGCGTTATAACATACAACAGATAATATATTTCATTATATATTTGTAATCTTACAACACATTAGAATAATGAACCATTGACTGTTATAATATATTCATTATCGTTAGAAAACGTCATCTGTTTACGTTTACGGTCCAGCCGTCGGCCGAGACGCGGCACCACAATGGGAGTCAATAAAATACTACATTCATTATGCCACAAGGATTGCGTATATAGGATAGCTTACACTAATTTAAACTCTAAGCTAACTTAATAAGAGCTTATTTTACTAACACTAAATTATAACGGTAAACAAAAATATATTATTTCTTTCATTGCTAGCTGTTGCCTGTTGTGCCTGTTATTTAATTTTTTGGCTGTTGTAATATATTAGTGTTCAGTTAGCTGTCTAGCTGAGGTGACAATGACAATGTTATCTGTTAAATTACATACGTAATGTTTTGATAGCAGGTCCCCATATTACGTGAAAAAGCTATTGTTGTTTTTGTTTATTTTTCGTTAAGTTTTATTCCTAAAGTAATTTTAAATATTTAGTGTAATATAGATAGGATTTAGCGTGTTGTATGTAAAAGTGTATAATAATGTCGCGTCAGCATAGCGCAGCCATTTGGAACTATTTTAAGTCTAAGTCCAAAGTGTGGACGAAAAAAAGCAGTGTGCAATTAAAAAAAAATTATCTTTCAAAAGTACAATTACAAATTTAAAACTTCACCTTAAGCAAAGACACGTTTAATATCGGATAGACTCACAAGGCTTACGTCGTCAAAAGTAAACCAAATAATGTTTTTGAATAATAATAATAATAATATAATAATAAAAATAATGTAACTGAAAAAAAAATGTAAATAATTGTAGATAACTAAAACTTTGACCACAGTTTAAATAATGTAAAAATTCAATCAAAATGTACATAACATCCATAAACTTCTAACCACGCCTGAATGAGTTATATTTATTAAAATGTTTGAAAATATGAGTAAATAATTATAACAGATACAATAATTACACAGCTTAACATACATTCAGACAGTCCTAAGCCTGTAAAAAGTAGGAAGGGAAGTTCATTAAACTTAACATACATATTTTAAATGATTCTCTTTTAAAACATGAAACACTCAAATGATGCTAATACAACTTAAAAATATTTTTTTTGTCTTCATATAATACTTATAATCGTTAAATATTTATAATCGTTATAACAACATACAAAAAAAATGCTAACACAGCCAACAACTGAACTGAACTAACCGCGTGTACAATGTAATATTTGAAACTGTTATAATATATTATAACAGTTTAAAACAACAGTTAGAAAAATATATTACAACAACATAACGAATTAGAAAAATATAACAGTTTCGCCCACCTTTACCTGCCACTCGCTCGGACCTCGCACGCGTTCGCGTCAAAGTTTTATCGCACCGCTCCCACCCCGCTCCTCCGGCGGCGTACCGCGCGCTGTGTACATGTTCCTAATCGAATCAATGAAGTGAAAAATTATAATAAAATGATAAAAATTTACCAGTTTATGGTTTATTCCTTTGTATTCACCTAATTACCTATCTGCATGCCAAATTTAAAATTTCTAGGTCTATCTATAGGTCAGTCAGTGATAAAAATGACGATTTTTAGACGTTAATATCTAAATAACAGTTGAGATGTGTTTACGAAATTTGAAGTACATATATATCTTGCAAGTCTCAATATATGTGCCAATTTGAAACGTTTATGTGTAATAGTTTTTGAGTTATGAGGGGTTCAAAAGTGGCTCCAAATGTTTCGTGTAATATTATAGATGCTACGGCTCGCTGTTCTGCTTGAACTTGGCTTGACACGCTACCGCGTGTCTAGATCTATATGATCCAGGCAATGCATATATTTTAATCGTTGTATAAAATACCTAGTTGTTCCATGGAACACCGGGCTTGCTTACGCAATGTATAAAATATGGAATCTATCGTTTACTACTACATACACAAGATGTATAGAATGCCAAGAGAAGATGAGGTGACGTATAAAATGCAAACAAATAAAATTTATTTTCTTTGGTGAAAATCAACTTTACTAAGAATTGCAGTCAAATTTGAGAACAAATTGTTTACAAAACATCATTAAATGTCAATCAGGTAAAATTTAAAATCGTTTGGCAGGAGGAGGAGGCAGAATGGGGGGAAAGGGGGAGAAGAGAAGAGGGGAGAGGAAAATATCCCCCGACACCGCTCCCATGAAAAGGTAATACAGCTCCCACTCAAATAACCTCAAAATGATAACAATCATATATAGATATAATTGTTGATTGAGAGTCCCCTATCCCAACTGTAAGGATTTCTGGGTGTTCATGTATTTCTGGGCGGTAAAAAAGTTATCAAGAAGGCTGTGGCGAAATCGAAACGCAGCGCAGTTCCTGTCACAGCCTTCTATTCTAACTCGCCTAAAAAGATTTCTGGGTGGTAATAAATTAGGTGGGTTAGGTTAGTATTAGTCATGTCTTGACTGGGGACGTCATTTTAATAAATTGGTATATTATGATAAACCGTGAACGCATTTATTCAATACATTGCCGGTTAAACATTTAGTTTTGTAAAGAATTCCTAGGCAAAGTATGAAATAAATAATATATTATACATTGCCTGAATGTTTAAGGTATTCTATAGAACACCTATGTATTCTATATAATACCGGATTATATAAATTAGCGGTAACATATACAAATAAATAGTTAAAGCGTCTATTTGTAATTTCAAAAGAACAGCTTTTTACTAAATGCATATGAAACACTGACCTCTATATGCATATAGAGATCAGTGATATGAAAGTATATAACTGTACTTACAATAAAAACAATTTTTAAATTTTTGTCCGTCTGTCTGTCAGTTCGTCGGTCCGTCACTTCGTTTTGGCTAATTTCCGAAATAGCTGGACCGATTTTGACGGGACTCTGGTAGATAGCTGATATTATAAGGAATAACTTAGGCTGCCTTTATAAAAATTATAGTAAAAGAATAAGGGTTCTGCGCAAAAAAAATGATACCCATGAAACGCAATCGTGATAAAAATCCACGCAAACGAAGTCGCGGTATTATATGTTGATATGACAGTTTTTTTTAAAATAAAACTGAAGTGATAAACGAACATAGAGGCCACCTGATGGTAAGTGGCTACTGCAATCTCTGACAACCCGAAGATAACTTTATTCAAAGAAGGCTACAGATACGCTGTCACCTTTGAGAACTAATACAGATGCCACTCGGCCTGTAATTATACTGGATCTCTATAGGTACTCTTCAGACCGAAACAAAGCAATCAATGTTGCAAACTTGACGGGTTTCTCGTCAGATTTGACTGGTCAGCGATATTGGCAACGGGAAAAAAATGTTTTTAACGGTTAACGGATTTTTTAACGGGATAACTAAAATTTATCATATGTATGCGTATACTTTGGTTTGTTGTTGTTATTCTCTTAGATTGAATTCTGAAAAATAATCAATTCATTTTTAATATTTAGGGGGGAATGTAAACTCTAAAATCACTACTTGACGGGTTTTGACGGGATTATAGTGCTACAACGGGAGCTAGGTTCTAATGTTGGCAACACTGAAAGCAAGACAAGCGATGATATTTTCCGGCAGAAACAGATAGAGGGCGGTACCTATCCAGATGGACTCATAGACAGAGAAGGCATCCTACCAATTTATAAAGTTATCAGTACCTAAAAAGTATCAGCTGTAAGTTACATCTTGTTAAAAACATTTAACTTTAAAAATCGAACCAAGAATGGTGACCAATTCACTCTTAAGAGAAATAAAAGCCAAATCGTAAAATGCGTGTTGTGCTAGTTTGCGGGATCGTTCTTTACACTCATCATACGAAACACAGCAGCATTGAGCTGCTATTTTACGCTGGTATTCTGTGCGAGCGTGGTCCTTCTTCGGTCGAGCCAACCCATTCGGGCTGCAACTATACCAGCGTAAGTTGTATGTTTAAAAGAAGTAACAATATGCTTTAAACAGCGTCGCCTTCACCAGTTGTGTTTAAGCATGCCTAGGTTTGCACGTTAAAGTGGTGCACAACAATAATATCCATTTTATTTGTTGTTCATTAAGTATTTTGAACCATAATAATAATCAGAGCATTTCGTGAAACTGTGGATGTGCAGTTTCAATCAATATTTCTTCAGCTTACATAATTCATAATATTTTTCAACATTTACGGGAAAAGGTCCTGTAGGTACTATTTTAGTTTTAATAACTTTTACATTTAATTCAATTAGAACAGTAAAGTGATCTGATAAGTACCTATCGTGTATCATTGATATACTAACTATAACCACTTTTGCCGCGGTGGTAAGTCACACACATTGGTCATGCCTCTTCCGTGTGTCTCACTCACAAAGGCAAACGTGTCTCTCGACAGCAGTTCTAAGTCACAATAGAAATATGACCTAGGAATATACTACTCTCTGAAGAACATTCTACGTTGATGTTTTCCCAAATAGTTTTACTATGTTATAGATTTTTTAACGCTGCCAAGCACTAGCTAACTGTGAAGCGGAGTGCTCTTCTTCCAAGATGTCGTATATAGAAAACAAATATAACCTATATTGTGTATAACACTGTTGAACAATCGACTACATTATTTATCAGTTCTTTCCATAAATTGTGATTTAAAAAAGACAGACACTGTGATGAGCAAATAATAAAAATCTAAAAAACTCTTTATAATTTATTTAACATACATATTACACAAAATTTTACAGCATCTAAGTCATATAATTTTTTCCAGACCGTATACATCACTAAGTATAAGGAACAGTTTTTTTGACATGATTAGTTTGATTAATTTGGTAGAACCCCAAGTAGTGGTAGCTCAGGCCTTCACAAATTCAAGGTCCGCCCGTGTCCAAGCATAAATATATATTCTACATACTGGCTTTCAACAATACCTTAACCTGGTCCTAACGTAACATTGTACCAAAATTTGCTCCAACTTTTTTTTATTCCACTTTAAAACACTTGTCTAAATCAGTAATATTATGTATTATTAGTTTAACCTGACATTAAATACATTATTGTATTTAGTGACCAACTTTTTTATTTATTTTTATTTCTTTTGGAGCAAAGTAGTTCTTATGCATGGGGTTTGCACTTTGCACCGTAATTTCTCTTCACAAGTTTCTCATTTATTTTTTAATGTAGCATAGTTTTATTTAGTTTCGATTGTACAGGGTAATAGAAAACAAATGTGTTATAAAATCACCTTTATTTATGAGAGATCAATTTAAAAATCACATTTTGGTTATTTATTGTACACATACATTCTGGCAAATAAATGAATTTGAATTTGAATTTCACCAGTTGTCGGCGAAACAAGCATCTGATCCTCCACACTTTTGCCTGGTATTAACTTTAGCTTTTTTCTGCCTCTGTTGGTTGTAACACCCTGAGTCCATGCGTTTCTTTTTATTTCCAGGATTTATACAAAATAATCATTGATTGCCTCAGTGTTAATTGCATGGGGTAGTATATCTAGGAGAGGTTTAGCATCTGAAGGATAGATTCCGCGTTTTGTTAACCCAGCTTTGAGGTTATTAGCACTGTTCAGGTTATTGCATTTACTAACGTTTTAACATTTGAAGGAAAATGTCTAGTTGCGCGGAAAAAGAAACGGGTACTGTCACATTTTGTTCAATTGCTTATTGTTTGCCAGTGTCTCTTTTTTTCCTATTACGCATTCCATTCCTCACGCACTGTAAGTGGAAGCTAAATTATGTGGCGCGATTTTTCTCGCCAATGAGAAGCGCGCCCCACCGAGTGGTCAGAAGTGGCCAACCAATATAAGGACGCCCACTGTCGCCGCTCGCTCCTTCTTGCATTGTAGTCGAAGAGAACCGCTAGTTGTGTCCGCACCTCTGTGGCAGTCATGCCACAGAACAAACGATAAGTAACCGCCTCGCATAGTTCGAGTTATCGTCCCATAGCATGTACATATTTGAATTGAATGTGATCATGACAACTTTACTGCCCATAACTCACTCTTTGTTCTACCCAAGGTTAGCTGGTAGAGAATGCCATATAGCATTAAGCTCGCCTTTTGTACAAAATCTTTGGTGCTATAAAGAATAAAATAAATAAATAAACATAGGTCCCATAGCGGTAATGTTGACACAGACCGACTCATCGACCACGTACAGATGGGAGACCAACAGGTCCCATCCGCAGAGATCGTCTGGTTTTCGTTTAACCGAACATGCGGGTAGATCTGTTTATGACTTTGCTTTGGCATATGGTCTGACACAACTGGTTACCTCGTCTACGCGTATCCCAGATGTGGAAGATCATGTACCATCCCTGTTGGACCTTCTGCTGACCTTACCCGAACGGATATCAAGTCTCCGACGATGCCCCTCTTGGCTCCTTGGACCATTGTCTAATCCGGAGTACGGTGCCACTGACACTCCCATCGTGGTTGCGTACTGCAGATTGCCGCCGTGTTTGGCATTATAGGTCAGCCGATAAATCTGCAAAGCTTTTTATGCACTCCGTCAGACTTTGCTGGTCCGTTTAAGCTCACGCTCACTCACGGGCGTAGTATAAGATCCACGAAGGCATATGTTTGTACTTTTGTATGTTTGACTACTCGCGCTGTGCATATAGAACTTGTCGGTGATCTGAGCACAGTGAGCTTCATGGGAGCATTTAAAAGGTTCCTTTCATGCCGTGGCTCTGTAAGTAAAATGTACTCAGATAACGGTACGAACTACGTCAGCGCGAAACGTATTTTATCAGAATTACATGAATTTCTATTCTCTAAATATTATAATCCGGAGTTCGCTCACATCTTAAACGTCTCTGAACGTCCTCGCCGCGAGTCATTTTGGGGGGAATTGGGAGACTAATTTTAAAAAGAGCCATTTTATACCGAGTAATTTCTTTTTGTTTGAAAAAGAATATTAACAATGCTATAAACGTTACTAACATTCTCCTTAACCACTAGTGGTAACATTTTCCTTTAACCACTAGTGGGAAGCTTAAATTGCTTGTGTTACGAGTGGTTCACGCCAGTAGTCGAATGGCGGATTCGAACCCACGACCTTTTCGAGTTCGCGGTCCGCGTCCTGCTATTAGGCTACTGTCGCTTGAAGATCGAGTACTGTAACTCGCACTACGATAAGGGGCTATTCATGACGCATTCGCAAAAATCGAGTGCGTCATGAATAGCCCCCCTTTATCGTACGTTGTCAAGTGACCCCTCGCAGCCGCTGGCTCTAACTCCAGCGCATTTTTTGAATCTAACGTCTATTTAGTGTAAGGAGTACAGACTGTGTATTAAAAAGTGTCTATAAAAACCTTTAAATAAGGTGGCGCCACTATATAGATACGGGATAAATTTTAATTTTATATTTACTAATTAAAATTATTTTAGATTTTAGAGCTACTGAGCAGTTTAGCAGCACAATTCAAACCATCGAAACTGCTAAGTTCATTTCATCCCAGTAGCTACTCCCGAGCTGTTGTGGTGAGTTTTTGAACTGTTATTTACTGCTTACAGATAACCACTTTTTCAACTATTCTACTATGGGAGTTGGTACTCCTTACTTTAATACTCCATAATAACGCCTTTGAAATATCTGCCCGCCACAGACATAGACGAGGACAAACTTAATGTTCCTTCAGGCCATAACTTATTAGACCGGCTTGTGCAATCATTTTCGAAACGATGGAAGACGGAATATTTGCATATGTAGTCTGCGCGCAAATGGAACACAAAAACGAAACCTTTAATTATTTGAATATTTTTGCCGATTATTCGCATAACAATAAATTTTAATCATCCAAACACTACGGTAAGTACATAGCGACATATCATTGAAACGACGTCAAGTAAAAAAGTAAATACTGGTTATTTTTTTAATATTTTGCTTTGTTTGAAAGATTCTAATTTAAATTAGTGATAAAAAACTATTCATGTTGTAATGAAATATAGATAACTTCATAATTCTTCGGATTTATGTAAAAGGTTATTTTAAATCGTGTGAGTACGCTTGTGCAAAGTTATTGCGAAATGATTAATGTAAAAAGTCAAAAGGTATTTCTTAGATTTGGTTGACTATAATTAAATGCGACTGTAATTGTTTTAATCACAAGTTTAGGAGATGCAAGTAGATTTTACTAACTTTAAAATTTTCACCTTGTAGACCGCAGACAGAGAAACCAATAGACTAATGATGGCCTTGTTTGCGTTTGGCGTGGCCTTGAGTGAGAAAGGACCATAACGTAGTTTTAGGTTATACAATAATCTTTATCTATCTTTATCTAATCTTTATCACTTTTAAACATATTTGGATAAAATTTAAACGTATATTCATATAGTTCTGTAACGAAATTTAAAATAACAAATAAATTTTATGCGTAATACCAGATAAAATGTACTATACTTACTAGTGAAATGATATACCGGTGAGTTTACGTTCACTATCACTTTTACATCCTAAGACACTACATCTAACCATTTTTAAAATTTTTAATTGTTCTAGAACTGAACTGAACAAGATTCACCAATCTTAAGCTCACAAAATACTTTTTTCTCACTTAAAGCAACTTGTAAACTCTTTAGAGACGAACGTCAAAGTTTGTTTCGCAAAGTGTAGTTTGCTAAACAAAAAAAAACCGGCACGGAGAAAGGGACAAACAATCACACCGCTCTGTCTCATTTCTATGCATGACGTATACATAAATCTATCTTTTTCGTGTGCGAATGCGAAAGAAGGCGTCAATTTGTCTATAGGTTTCTCTGTCTGCGTTGTAGACCGATGCAATTCTCCACACACACACAGAAAAAATAAAGGCTGACTTGGACATCTGTCAACTCTTGTGTTGCTAGATCAAGAAAAACATTTCATCACATCAACAAAATTATTGGATTCTACTAAATAGTGGAGTATCAATACGCAAAATTAGATTTAGTAATTTTTCGGAAGTGGAGCATTTTCACCAGCCTAGGAGCAAAAAGGACCAGATCATGGCAGCATTAATTTCACCAATTTTTAAGTAAACTCAACCAGGTCATTTTAGAGAAATTAAACATGATTTTTTTACGTGCCTCTAAATTTGTCAATGAATGTATATTATGTGTTTATGAGTTACACGATCACAATTACACATACATACACACACACACATATATATATATATATATATATATATATATATATATACATTATAATATATATATATCGTATAACGCACGCACCCTGAGGACTGACGAGAAGATAATGGAGCTAGAAGAAGACAGTAGACAAGTTGCGCTGGCATATTATTGGATTATCTGAGGTCCGAAGAGAGGGGGAGGACACGGTAATCCTCGAGTCCGGCAACTTGTTCTATCACCGGGAGGGCGACCATCTGTCCCAAGGAGGTGTCGGATTTATCGTTCACAAGTCTCTCGTCAACAACGTTGTAAAGATTGGGAGTGTGTCGACGAGGGTCGCGTACCTGATACTCAGAATCACCAAACGGTATTCGCTGAAGGTCATACAGGTCTACGCACCAACCTCGGCACATCCCGATGAGAAGATGGAGGAAATGTATGAGGATATTTCTAAAGCCATGCATTCCTTCAAAACCCACTACACGGTGTTGATGGGAGACTTCAACGCAAAATTAGGCACAAGAGAAGGCGGTGAGCTGAAGTTAGGGAATTTTGGAGTAGGGCAACGGAACCGTAGGGGCCAGCAGCTGGCTGACTTTATGGAGAAAGAGGGACTCTTTATGATGAACTCTTTCTTCCAGAAGCGGCCCCACAGAAAGTGGACCTGGTCAAGCCCCGACGGTTCGACAAAAAATGAGATTGACTTCATTATGACGACCAGACGCCAACTGTTCAGTGACGTCTCAGAGATCGCAAGGGTGAAAACCGGCAGCGATCACCGAATGGTTAGAGGCACACTGAACCTAAAGGTTAAGTTGGAGAGGTCTCGTCTAATGAAATCAACGCTCCGTCCCCCTCGTGCTCTAATCCAGAATCCCGAATCTTTTCAGCTCGAGTTACGTAACCGCTTTCAGTGCCTAGAAGATTGCAATGCAGTGGACGATATGAATGACAAGCACGTGGAAACTGTCCATGCGGTCGGAGCTAAGTTCTGCAAGACCCGCCGCAGAAGAACACAAAAACTCTCCGATCACACTCTTAATCTCATGACTGTTAGACGGGAGATGAGGCTGCAATCAACAGATTTGACAGCATACAGGCAACTGAACAGACAGATCTCCAAATGCATGCGGCGAGACTTACGCAACTTTAATACTGCTCGTATTAAAGAAGCGATCGAGCGGAACCAGGGCTCCAAAGTCTTTGCCGGAGATCTGTCTGCCAGAAAGACCCAACTGTCAAAGCTGAAGACTGACTGTGGCAGCATCGTTTCCGAGACACCTGAGATTTTGAGTGAGATTGAGAGGTTCTATGGGTCTGTACACATCATCGTTGGAGCCACACGCAAGTGTGAGTAACGATCCAAGAGCAAGTCTTACCCGACACTATTCCGATGATATCCCGGACGTCAGTCTGAGCGAGATTATAATGGCTCTCCAGCACCTTAGAAACGGCAGGGCCCCAGGCGAGGATGGAATTACAGCGGAGCTTCTGAAAGCGGGTGGAACACCGGTACTTGAAGTTCTTCAGAAGCTCGTCAATTCCGTCCTCCATGGTGGCACTACTCCGGAGGCGTGGAGCAGAAATGCGGTGGTCTTGTTCTTTAAGAAAGGCGACAACGCTCTCTTGAAGAACTACAGACCGATTTCCCTTCTGAGCCGCGTCTACGTGCTGTTTTCGAGAGTCATTACGAATCGTCTCGCACGCAGACTCGACTAATTCCACCTTCCCGAACAAGCCGGTTTCCGAAAAGGCTTTAGTACCATAGACCACATACATACCCTGCGGCAGATTGTACAGAAGACCGAGGAGTACAATCTGCCACTTTGCCTGGCGTATGTGGACTATGAGAATGCCTTTGATTCCGTCGAAATTTGGGCGGTGCTACAGTCCCTTCAGCGGTGCCAAGTTGACTATCAATATATCAAAGTGCTGAGGTATTTTTACAGTAGGGCTACGATGGCTATCCGAGTACAGAACCAGAGTTCGAAGCGTATCCAACTGCAGAGAGGTGTAAGACAGGATGACGTTATATCCCCGAAACTCTTCACCGCTGCGTTGGAAGACGTTTTCAAGCTACTGGACTGGAAAGGATACGGTATTAATATCAATGGCGATTACATTACTCACCTTCGATTTGCCGATATAAGGACTATTATGGCAGAATCGCTGGAGGACCTTAGCACTATGCTCAATGACCTCAATGGTGTCTCCCAACGGATAGGTCTTAAGATGAACATGGACAAAACAAAGATCATGTTTAATGTCCATGTCACACCTATGCCGGTAGTTGTTGGGAGCACTATGCTCGAAGTTGTTGACGAGTACGTTTACCTGGGACAAATAGTCCGACTAGGTAAGTCCAACTTTGACCGAGAGGTCAATCGACGGATTCAACTCGGCTGGGCTTTGTTCGGGAAATTACGACACATCTTCACGTCAGGTATATCTCAATCTCTGAAAACTAAAGTGTACAACCAGTGCGTGTTGCCAGTGATGACTTACGGATCAGAGACGTGGTCCTTCACCGCTGGCCGTATGAGGACGCTCAAGGTCGCTCAGTGAGCTATGGAGAGGGCTATGCTCGGAGTTTCTCTGCGTGATAGACTCAGAAATGAGGATATCCGCAGTAGAACCAGAGTGACCGACATAGCCGAACGGATTAGTAAGCTGAAGTGGCAATGGGCCGGCCATATAGCTCGAAGAACCGATAACCGATGGGAAAAAAGGTTCTCGAGTGGCAGCCTCGTACCGGTAGGCGTAATGTAGGGCGACCCCCCACTAGATGGAGTGACGACCTGGTAAGACATACAGGAAGTCGATGGATGCAGGTGGCTCAGGACCGTTCTTTGTGACGTTGCTTGGGGGAGGCCTATGTTCAGCAGTGGACTTGTGAAGGGCTGTAATGATCATGAATGATGATGACAGGACGTCGACTCAGCCGCGCAACTAGATTTACTCAAGTGAGCAATGCAGCTAGTTTTATTGTAGGCATAGAACTGCGTAGACTTACACTACGCAGTCCTGCTTGGAACACCTGCATATGCCTACTCCCGTCCAAGCCGCCGGTAGTCCGTGTCACTCTGTGTAGTAAACACCCCAACAATCTCAATTTTTATAGTAAATACTAGTTGGTCATGCAGACGTTGTTTTGCCCTCTCCGATGGCCTAGTTCTAAAAAAAACCTTAAATTCGTAAAAAACATATCGAGGGTTTGTTTTACCAAACTGCACACAGTGTGCGAATCAGTTTAATAATTTAGGAAATCGTTGTGGACAAACAATGTGACACGTAATTATTATATATTAAGAATTTACTAAGTAGCTACTTTATGTATATTGAGTTTTAATAGGCCTTATTTATATAATTTAGAAAAAAAATCAAATGACAGCACTACATTGTCAAAAATTTTGGAAGTAACTGTTTAAACGTTAGCCAGATAAAAAATACGCATTAATTCCATTAAAAATAACGTTGATTACATGGCTGGCCCAGGAGTTGAAGATAATCCAAACTTAAAAGGATTAAGCCGTTATTTTAATAGTCAAACCGACAGAGGACGAGCCAATGTTAGTATCTATATCTTTTGACCAAGTTATCGCATACCCACGACCTTTAACCTTATTCGTTTATTTGAGGTATTAACCTCAAAAATATACGTGATTATCCCTTAAACCGTCCATTGCTGTTCATCAAATATTCACATAGGAAGGATTGGGAAGATGTGCCTTAATTCAAAAACCGAGGTGTCTCACGGCTTTGGTTGTACCGTCGTCGCCGTTGCTTCACTTCGCTGGTCTCAAGCAAATAGGAGGTAAGTAACTCAACCATCATCTGTCGCCGGGCCATGCGGAAATTTTTGACATTGTCCTGGCTTTTACCATAGCCACGGGATAAAATATAGAAATTGATTTTCACGCCGTCACTACCTACATGGGAAGTAGTACAAAGACATGTTAAACACAAGGACTCTAGACTTATCGTGCTGCTTAAAGATAGCAAACAGGTTGATGAATTCCAATTTTTTTTAAATTAAAATACAAAAAATTGGATTTAAATCAAACTTGAAGTAATATGTACTTACATACTAGAACAGCCTATTTCAAACAAAAAATGTGCGCTGAGGACTCTGTGTTCGCGCGGTTTGTTTTCTTATCATAGAATAAACATGGGTAGAATGATCAGTAGGTAATAAGAGATTGTACTGTTATGTGAATAGGTAAATTATATCGAGAACAATTTTTAAAATTTTGTCATTAATTTTGTATATTATATTTGCTTATTTAACATAATATTACATAATATTATATCACAATTACATTTTAATGATATTTTTTATTTGAATATTTTAAAAGGTATCTATCTCAAATATAAAAAAACATACTAAATGTATGTTTAACAAAACTTGTTAATATAACATATAAATATACAAACACATATATTTAAATATAGAATAAGAGCCGTTCATAAATACTGGGCACGCGAGAGTTAAAAATTGACGAATTTATTCAACTTTGACTTTGATGTGGAAACCTAAAAATAAAATATAAGAATAATTAGCAGATTTAAATATAAAAAATTTGTCCAAATTATGATAACTCATATATGTTTCTACAAAAAAATGTGTATAATAATATATTCGTTCTTTATTTAAGTACCCATAGAAATTTCGCATCTGAACAAATTAATTTCATAATCTATATTACGTGACACAAGATGGCGTCTTAGGAATAATTTGTTTTATTACTAATTTATAATACTTTTTTTTATTGATTAAGTATCTTATTAACCAATGAAAAGCAATTCCTTGGTTTTTACTGACATTTCTTGAATTATTTGTGCAATATCTAAGTATGCACTACGGCATATTTTTATCACGAGATTTTTTTTAAATCAACATAACACGTGTTAACTCTAGAAGCGCCTAGCGAGTGACTGATTAAAGTGCGATGTTTGCACCGCAGTTGAATGGAACATAGTAGCTGAATGCAGTGTCGCGTCTAGTACGTAGTACATATTAGCTCAATGATTTAAATTAAACTTTTTCGAATTTTGGAAAGACAAAAATATAAGGTGATCCGCAAAACTTATTACCAAAGAGTATGAGAGTGAGGGAATAGAGAGTGAACCTGTGCTTGGGCATACACTTGGGCACTATAATCCTGTCCTGTGCCGATGGCTAGCCTCCGTTCAGGTAGGCCGCCGTGACCGAAATTCGGTCTGGAGGACATTATTATTATTATTATTATAAGTACAGAAAGGGAGAGAAAATTGAGAACTAGAGAGTGCGTTTGCATTGAAACCCAAATGCAAACAGCATTTGCCTCGAATATAGAGGTACCTCTACACTCCATAAGCATTTAATTTGCATATTTGATACCATAGAGTATAGTAGTATATTGTATAGCCCGTAGGGATAAAGAATGGGATTTGGCGACTCATCGAGCCCGTACCGTCAACATGCACACTACAAATAACTAAAACCTGCTAATAATATATACCGTTATTATTTTAATTACGGTATACCGTTATTATTTTAATTAAAACGTTAGTTATATTATTCGGTTAATTGTAAATTTTCTATTGATGGGAAAATATTTAAATAAAATTATATACACAAGTAGCCACATTAATTTTAAAATAAAATTTACAAATAACCAGTGACTCACACTGGCTTCGCTTTGATAAAATTGTTTACAAGTATACATTAGCAAATTATTCATAAAGACTATAAAATAAAACAATGTGTTCGCGATGGCCTAACAACGCTAAGAAACAAAGTGATAAAGAAATAGTGAAATTACCGACAGAACTGGGTGAAAACGTGTATTGATATAGTTGTGTAGCATGTTTATAACTCTTAGTATATTTGTATAGAATGTCGTTTTGATAACAAGTGATGTAAACAACATTTATTAAGAAAAATCGACCAATCCCAGCGCTTCTTATCGTAGAACTCTCTAGAAGTTTTTAATTAACTGCGTAATAGTTCATACAAAAAATAATGAAAATAATTTTATGTTCTAAAAGAGTTGTAAATATGACATTAAATTAGCATATGGCTTATAGATTAAGGAAGTGTAGGAATATTTTGTATAATTAAACGCATTTGGTAGTTATAGAAAAATCAAAGAATTAATGTACCCAAATATTATGAAAATTTGGGACATTTCGTTTAATAACTTTATACAATGTTAATGTTTTTTTACATGAGTAACCTTTATGATATACTAATAAAGTACCAGACTACCGATTTGATGATGTATAGCATGTTAATGTAGCAATTAGTTTTGTATAGAAAATATTGTAATTTATGCCATTTGCATAGTGAAAAGTTTATGCAATAAAGACGCAAAACGGAAAATGGCAAGCGGCTCACTGTAAGGTCTAGCCAAAGTCTACCTTAGGGGCTCGGGACCCAGTAGGACCCAGTAGGGTAGGGATCAAGAATCTCCTGGGTGTGCGTTGATTGTGGTTAGCAGTGGCCACATACAACCGCCGGTACGACATACTCCGCCGATCGTCGAGTCAGCTAATTCCGCGAGGCGTCGAGGTCACCGGCCCCTATGCAGATTCTTAGGCACTTTAAAGCGCTCCGTGCTTACTGTGCCTAGTCGCGTATTTAAAGTGCCCCCAACACACTTCCTCTAACCCTTTTGATATAAAAGGGGTAGGCAGTGCCCAAAGTGTTTACGCCAACGTTATCACCCCCCCCCCACCGGAATTGGCCGTAGTTAGAGTACCTGACTCGCATTAGGTAGGTTCTTACCATCATGTCCGATAAGGACAAGGGGAGCCCCCACCTAAAACCAGAAAACCACTGGACCGTCCTGGCATATTGGAGAGACCAATAGCATACAGAGATATATTCGACCCGGAACGAACTAGAGTAGTGTCCTCCTACTCCCAGATCCCAACCCGTAAGCCTTCGTGCTAGGGTATAGGACCGTATAGGACTGGGCGTGAACCGTTCCCCCAGCAACAGCGGGCCAAGAAGACGCCTAGAAGGCACACTCCACCCGAAGCAGCAGCATCCCTACAGGAGAAGAGGCAATGCTTAGGATTCCCCCTACTCCTCGGAATACTCAACATCCGAGGAAGAAAATACTAACAACAACCGGAGAGACCCATCCGTAAATCACCACCAAAATCGCCATCGCCGACTAAACCAACCCCTCCCAGATCACCGGATCACCTTACCAGCATGGATGCTGTTTATTTGGAGCAGAGAGGAGAAGGGTCATACGGGTGGAGTGCAACTACACGTATGCGACCCTAGCACCATCTGCCGGACACTCACTGTCCGCGCCAACAACCAACCCGTCAGGCCGGCCATCGGACGATGGTCAAAGGTCTTCGACTAGCTACGCCCAACTGGCAGCTGCCCCAGCAGTACCAGTACCGAGGACATCTGAGGCACCTAAATCCAAGCCGGATGAGGAAACATCTAAAAGATACCCGCCCATAGTGGCTGAGTGCCTCCCGGACTGGACGAAGCATTTTGAGTTGCTCAACAGGAAGTTGGGCCACCCACCAAATGCTCGTCCGTTCGGGAAGGGGGTTAGGTTCACCCCCCAAAGTCCGGAATAATTCCGGACGGTGCAAAAATACCTAACTGAGATTACCGAGAAAGCACCAGCCATGTCCTGGTACTGCTATACACCCGAAGAGGACAAGCCCACAAAAGTGGGCATATGGGGACTGCCAGTGGGTACGGATCCATCCGCGATAGAGGGGACTATCAGGGCAAAGGGATTCCCGATTAAATACGTGAAAGGGATCCCCCCTCGTAGAGGCAGACCTGGGTGCCTCTACTTCGCGCAGCTGGACCACCTGAGCCTGGAGCACCTAAACGAATTACACCAAATCGACGAACTCCTGTTCATGAGAGGAGTCGTCATAGAGGCCTGGCAAGGAAGAGCGGGTCCATCGCAATGCCACCGCTGCCAGGCCTTTGAACACGCATCTATGAACTGCTTCAGGCCAGTGAAATGTGTTCGCTGCCCCGGAGACCATATCGCCAGTAACTGCCCAAGGGGTAGAGACGAAGTCCCGCGATGCGCAAACTGTGCTAAAAATCATACAGCAAACGATCGCCGCTGCCCAGTCCTGAGGAGGATTGCAAGAAAGCGGGGGATCGCTCTACCGGGCCTACTACCAGAAGAGCCCAAGAGGGTCCCCCAGAGTCGTCCCAGGGCCGTGGAATTAGTCCACCCGTCCAGGAAGACGGGTGGACTACAATTAGAGGAAAGGGAAGGCAACCTGCCCCCCCCCTCCACCCCTAAAGCAACTACCGGGGCGACTCTCCAGCCCCCCGCTAACGACGCAATTGAGCGCCAAACCTCCCAGAGGAGTAAGCGGGGGAGGAAGAAGAAGGAGAAGGTGCAGCCCCCTCCTCAGGCAGCAACCTCTACCCCAACTCCAGCGATAACTATAGCCCAGGTGCAGGTTACCAAACAGAAGAAAGCCAGAATGGGTAGAGTGCCAGAAAGAGCTCTATCGGAAAATAGAGCCCGCTCTACATATAGAGCGCGCTCTACCCATTTACAAAGAGAAGTACAGCAACACCCGAGACCAGTGCCAACGCCTTCACAGGCTCCAAGAACACCATCAGCCGGCTTCGAGACTGCTGACGCCATCCAACGTTTGGTTGGCGTAGCAATCGAAGTTGGCAGTCAGGTCCTGGCCGATATTAGAGCCGGGACGGACCCGATTACAGCAGTGATGAAGGCGCTGGCAAACCTCCTGGCACGGCACCACAGAGAAGTCTAACCTGCGCCTCCTCTACTGGAACTCGGATGGAATACAGCAGAAGCTGCATGAACTCTGCACTGTCGCCCAACAACAAGACATACAAGTCATCTTGCTGGGAGAGACGAAATTAAACCCGAACACGAACGTAAAGCTGCCCAACTACCACATGTACAGGAGGGACGAGGTCACTTCTCAAGGGGCCGCCTACAGAGGGACGGCGTTTCTAGTGAGAAGGGACATCGTCCATCAAGAACTCGATCTACCGGAGTACCAAACGATGCGCTCTATCGGTATAAAATGGAGGCGGCGGGCAAGGAACTTAGGATCTACGCAGCATACCGCCCGCCAGGGACACCATTCTGCTCCACAGATGTCCAGACGGTGATGGAAGGCGAAACACCGACCATCATCGCCGGGGACCTAAACGCCAAACACCCGACGTGAGGATCCAGAGTGATACCAACCCACCGGGTCATGCACTATTCGAAGACGCTGAAAGATACAGCTATGACGTCTTAGGTTCCGAAGAACCTACACACGTTCCGACAGATCCATGGAAACATCCGGATGTATTGGACATCGTGCTCTCTAGGAACATCAATTACCCGATAGTGGTAGAGGTGCTGTACGACCTTAATTCACAGCACCTTGGCCTAAAGGCGGTGACTACGCTCTACCAACAACACCTGTAGGAGAGAATTCCAGCACACCACCCCTTAAGCACAGCGGACGACGAAGAGGCCGCTGCTACCAGAATGACCAAGGCGATACAGGAGGCCCTCCACGCTGCCTCTACGATCGTCCCGATTACTGCAAGGAGAGACGATCTGCCGCTATAGATAAGCGTGCAGATCAGGAGAAAAAGGGCGTTAAGGAGACTCTGACGCGTACTCGCTGCCCGAGAATCAAAACGCAGTTGAACACCCTGTCAGAGGAACTGTCGGTTGCAGTCCAGGCACACAGAGGAGAGGCCTGGGAGCGACGCATATGGAAGGCGGAAGAGCACGATGCGTCGCTCTACAAACTGAACCGACAGTTAACTAAAGCCAAACCTACCGTTTGCCCGCTGACCATCAACGAGGGCGAACGTCATTACGATGGCAAGGGTAGAGCGGATATTCTAATAGAGCACTTCGAGGAGCAATTTATGCCGAACCCAGCAAGTGCGGAGTTCATGGAGCTTCATGCCCTGAAGGAGAGTCGCATACAGGAGTTCCTGTCTTCGTCCGCACCACCGCTTGCAGAAGAGTGGTTCATCTCCCCCGATGAACTGCGGAGGACATTAACCCGCCTGCAACCGAAGAAGGCACCAGGGCACGATGGGATTACCAACGCTGCACTCCGACAGCTGCCCCATAGAGTCCAAGTAGAGCTTGGTCGACTCTACAATGGGATATTGCGGACATCCCACTTCCCGGAGGACTGGAAGAAAGGCAAAGTCATCGTCTTGCCGAAACCCGGGAAGGACAGGCGTAGAGCTACCAGCTACAGGCCGATCACGCTGCTACCGCGCATAGCTAAACTGCTAGAAAGATTGTTGCTAAGACGCCTCCGTCCGTGCATCCGAATTCGAGCGGAGCAGCACGGATTCAGGAGGGATCACTCAACAGCAACACAGCTGACCAGAGTGCTGCACCTGCTTGCGGCCGAGTACAACCGTGGCCGCACATCGTTGGGCGTCTTTCTCGATATCGAGAAGGCGTTCGGTTCGACAGGGTGTGGCATTCTGGGCTACTTTATAAACTAGAAGAACAGATCAGTGTCCCTCCTGCTATGTTGCGGCTAGTGGCGTCTTTCCTGGCAGACAGGAAGTTCTACGTCTGCATAGGGGACGCCGAGTCCGCAACAAGAACCATCAGAGCCGGTCGCAGCTGTTTGTCTCCAGTCCTGTACGCGGCGTACACTAACGACATCCCTACACTGGCAGGAAGGCTGCAAGAGAGGGAGGACAACGTGGAATTGGCGCTATATGCGGACGATACCGCCTACTTCACCTCGTCCAGAAGAGTCCACATTGCCAATGCCAGGATGCAACGTCTGCTGGACCTGTTGCCACCATATCTAGATGAGTGGAGGATGGTCGTCAACGTTGGAAAGACGACCGCTTTGCTCACTCGCCGCCTCAGGAATCTACCACCTCCGCTAACCCTCAATGGCCAGAAGATCGCGTACGAGAAGGCCGTGACCTACCTTGGGTGACGGATTGAACGGGCGCTGCGCATGACTGCGCACATCGACTTCACCGTCCGCAGAGCCAGATGTGCGCGGGCGATGCTCCGTCCGGTCCTGGCATCCAAGTTACCTCTTAAGACCAAAGTTAAGATCTTTAAGATGAACATTAGTAAACCCATCATCACGTACGCTGCTCCGGCCTGGTACGCGCTTCTGAGCGAGCCTCTGAGGCGGCGACTGCAGGCCCAGCAAAATTTGACGTTAAGACCCATTGTCGGTGCGGGTCGCTACGTCCGGAATGACGTCACAGCGACCTACCTCGAGATCGAAACCATTCAGGACTTTGTGGCCCGGTTGGCGCGCGGACTGTTCGACCGCGCATACAACGGGCCACACTTACACCTCAACAACCTAGCGCCGCTACACACTCGTCCACCGGACGGGCGACCCTATTCAAGAGAACTCCTCTCTATATCGATAAGAGAGTCGAGTAACAGCCCACAATGCCGCTGATAGGCCAACTTAGACACCTCAAGACAACCTCCTTTTTTTCGTAGTCTTAACCGTCAACGAAAAAATTTTTCTGCCAACTACGGACTAAAAGCCGAATTAACTAACAACGCCTGAAAGGGCTAACAGGACCGGTCCATGGTGATGGACCGCGAGGACAACCCGGGTAATGGGGGCATACCCCGAGGCCCGAGACCTGCAGGACTCAAGTAGTCTGTGCAGACAATACGAAGTAGGGTAGTAGTGTGAAGAACTACCAGTGACAAGCAGTAGTATCCGGTAGTAGCTGAAGTGACTAGTAGCAGTATATAGTGAATAGTGAAAGTGTTAGCTAGCCGAAAAAGGTCGTAACTGATATTCGCAGTTACATACAGTGAAAGTGTTAGCTAGCCGAAAAAGGTAACTGATATTCGCAGTTACATATAGTAAAAGTGGTAACTGACATCCGCAGTTACACAAGTAATATAATCAGCTAGTTTAGTTGATAATAGATGCTAGTCAGTAGTGTTAGAAAACCAGCTACTACCAATAGATATTTGATACTACCGTACAATTTAAAGAAATCTTTTAAAATTAAAGTGACCAACAAATAGTGAACAACCGTAGTTGACAACGTGTCCTAAACAATAGTTATAATATTTCGCGACTAATCAATTAGTCGAACCGCTGGCCACTAACTTACTATTTGTATTTATAAATCGTGCATTTTGATTTGAACCTCAGTCGGCAGTGGAAGTATCCTCCGGAACCGATAGGTGTAGGACGTGAGCGACTCGCGAAGTATCTTCGACAACATTTACTCCGAAGAGTTTCGCCCGTCCGGCACACAATGTATTTCTTAAATTTAGTTTATATTCATTTAAATATCAATTAAAAAAATATTTCCAATAGGTCTGACAGGCAAGAAACTCTACAGACATTTTTTTACGTATAGTAATCTGTGAAAATTAAATTCTGCTACATGAACCTTCACCAGATCGTCTGAGAATACTTTGATTCCGGACATCCCGTCGTTATCTTCTTAATCTGATCATTGTTAGAGTCGGAGCAGCTATCACTTTCACAATCACTGTTCAGCCCAATATTAATTATAAACTCTTCAATGTCATTTTTATTTCCTACCTTCCTCGTCCATTAATTTTTCCTTTATATATTTAGTGAAAATTTGCCTAATCCTTTAATGATAGTAATCGCTATTTTTGGTTTTGGCCTTAAAAATCAACTCAGCATCCTTCAAAAATCCATTTTATGAACCTGCGTGCACAATAATCCGTCTCTTTGGGTTCCGTGCCACCAAGTCTATCATTGTTTATCTTGTTTTTATTATTTGTTATTTAAGTATAGAGTATATAATAGACAATCATGTTGGCATATCCACCCTTGCATTACTATAATATTGCAATTGGTGATAACGTTCCAGAATATTTTCTTCCTCAAAATACTTTATTACGTTATATGTAATTTAACGTGTAGCACAATGTAGTACTTTCCCACGTTTATACTCTATTGTTAAAAAAATTCATATAAAATAATAAAAGAAAAATAACAAATAAGAAAATAGTCAACAAAAACGAAATAACTAACGACGCTTTACAATAAATAATAATCAAAAACAATAACAGCGACTTTACAAAAGTATTAACAAAAACAACACAAACTATAGTTCACAAATTTGCCGGGAAACCGGGATAATTTTTTTAAGTTTACGGTATTTAATTACCATTTATGCATATGACAATTCGGACTGAAGTTTTAGCACATACGAAAAATGCATGTCGAGACATATTTTTTTTTGTAGTCTCTACTGGTGAGCGAGAGACAAATAGAGGCGACGCCATTTTGAGTCCCATTCTTTAACCGCACGAGTAGTAATCATGTATGCATGGAGTATAGAGGTAAGGAGGACAATCTCCCATAGGAGAATAGTTGAAAATGTGTCTGTAAGCATCTGTAAGCAGTAAATAACAGTTTAAAAACTCTCCACAACAGCGCTCAAGTAGCTACAGGTTGTGATAAAACGCCGTAAAATACATTGAGAGTGATTTTCAAAAAAAGAATAAAATTTTTTCACCCCCCCGACACTTCTTTCATATTCCCCCCCCCACCAGACCCCCCCCCCCCGTTAACAAAAAAACACCCCCCCCCCACCCGACACGGGGGGATCTCCAACCGGAAACCCCCGCCAAACCCCCCCCCCCCCCACCTCTTTTCTTTCTTTTTTTTTTTAATTAAAAAAAAAATAATCACACCCCCCCCCCCCCAAAAAAACCCCCCCCCACAAAAAAAAACAAAAACCGGCCTAAAAAAAAAACCCCACCACCAACCCCACGCCCCCCCCCCACCCCCCCCAAAACAAAAACCCAAACCCCCACCCCACCCCCCCCCAGACGCACATTTAGAAGAAATAGTGTTCTATGTATTATAGTAAAACTATTTATATTTGCGATTGTCGTCAATTTTTTGAGACTCCAGTCTTATTTTTGTGATTAGAATAAACTTTTACTTTAAATTTTTAAAATATCTTTTTTAAGTAAATTATTTATGTATCGATATTGTATAGTTCTCAGTTCATCGCAGTTAAACGCAATTATTCGCATTCCATTTCAGGTATCAAAAGTAACCTTGTCTCTTGTGGCGTTGTACTATATTTATTATAAATTATCAAAAAACAAAAAAGGAAGAAAAAATAAATAAAACGTTATATCTGTATTTAACAAAAACACAAGGCAGCAAAAGAATATAATCGATTAATATTTTGACATGAGCACCACAAACTATAAAATTATAAATATTTCAAACTTAAAACTTAGTGCACGCAAGAAGTTTAGGCGCACTATAAAATAAATGGACTTGATGTTAGTGTTTTTTTTTATTAAAGTTGTCCTTTATTTATTTGAGTATGTTGTTTTGTAAGTAATTTGTGAGTATATTATACATTTTTGTAAAAAAGACCATGATGTAAATTAAAGACTACTTTTTTTAATTTAAAATGTACAAAATGAAGCTAAATGAATTTTTGTATTCCGTAAATGAAACGGAACGGTTCTGTTCTGTCATCTGTCAACTCCATGGAAAAAAAAAGATAATAATCTTGGGCAATCTTGGGTACTGGAGGTATTGAGGTTATAATTACATAAGGCCCAAAATTTAACAGGTAAAGTTTACTTTTATATGTAATTTACACAGCTATTAATAAATGGCAATTTTACTAATTGTATATATATCTTTCGTTCAGAATGGCTGGAGATTCCGTCGATGAATCCCAATTTAAGGGACTATCCAAGTATTTCAACAGCCAGACTAACCGGGGAAGAGCCAATGTAAGTCTTTGAATATGAATATTTTTTTGGAATGTAAGCATTATATTTACACTCAGTTTTAAATTCGAAATTTGGGAAATATGAACTGACACACCCTGCTAGAAAAATTGCGTAGTATTATTATTTTTCAACACCTCAATCCAAATCTATAAAAACAGTGACGTAAATTTTTAGAATGCGTGATGGATCGTCACTATAGCCTACATAATATATAGCCCTCATAAGTACATTACCGTATACAGGCTTTCCCAAGAGATGACATAAAACATGTCCAGTGCCAATTTTGAATGCATATTAACGTTAAAATATCTTATTTATATATTAAGATTTAAATACCAATTTTGTTATTATTTTAGAACACTTCAGTTCTGTCCTATCATTCCATTATTTCCATATTTATTATTTTTACTTTGCTGAATATATTAACTATAAAATTTAGTAGTATTTTTAATATTAATACCTAATTTGTGTAAGATGAGCATGAGTTGCTTAAATTTTCCGTTTTACAAAAACCTGTCTCTATCCAGAGGCATATTTAGCTTAGGTGTTACAATATGAGCACTCCATAATTTAAGATTTTTGGTGAAGTTCACGACAATGCAAAATAGAGAAGTATAACAGTAAATAATTCGAATATTTAAATAATGGTCATAAGGGTTTTTTAAATACATCACACACTTCTAGGTCATACCCTACATTTTGCATGTGTGTTTGCATGTGTATCTGTGTAATCCTGCATCAAATTATTTCAGTAATGACTATCCTACAAAAAACATCTTCATATTTTAAATAAAACATATAGTGAACACAAATTTTAAATATGCTCAAGTGAAATGTACATCACTTATAATCTTTATCAATATTTTCTTGTTTATGTAGACAAGTCCTACACTTTAGGCATTATATAACATACAAAAAAATAATCACACAAAGTGTACATTTACATTTGTTGATAAATATTAAACTAAAGAATTAACTTCATTAAAATACATTGCTTAATTATACATCTTAATACAATACAACTAAATAAACAAGAGTACAAAACAAATTATAATAAAAATCTGCAGACTATATCACTACAATAACATTATTTGTAACTATACATGTGCGCAAGTGACACATGTAGTGTAAGCAAAATGAAAAATGACTATGTATGGCACCTTATTATTTTCGTTATTATTATTTTTATAATTCTTTTTCAGACGGCGAAAGCGACATATGCAGTCTTTGGTGCGATAATATTATATTTCACTTTGAAACCCAAATCAAAGAAGTAACTCATGAAGTATCAACTTTATTTTTAAATAATATTCATCTAGTAAATTATAATATTTAAGTGCATGGTGTATTTAGTGTAAATTAAAATCATGTGAAATAAATTTCTTTTCATTTACAGTGTGGGTCTAAAAGAATACATTTACATTTTCTTTCCATTTTTTAATTATATGTAAATAATACTAAATATATGTTATAGTCATTGATGTATTATTTTTATTGAGTGGTCAATGTGGTACATAAACCTGTATATGTCCCACTCCTGGACACAAGCCCATCTCTCATTCTAAGAGGGATTAAGGCAAGGAAAGAAGGCTCAGATATGGTACACTCAAAGTAGTGTTACAAAATCTATTATACCAATAAATTTACACAAAATGCATATTTATGAAAAACACGTGTGAATGTTATTCCCTGTAGATTTACTGGTTACACTGTTGGGAACATTTGTCTCCAGAAGTCTTACTATTAAGTAGCTTATAGTCAACCAAATCTAAGAAATACCTTTTGACGTTTCACATTAATTATTCAGCAATAACTTTGCACAAGCGTACTCACAATATTAAAAATAACCTTTTATGTAAATCCGAAGAATAGTGAAGCTATCTATATTTCATAACAAAGTGTATAGTTTTTTATCACTAATTTAAATTTGAATCTTTCAAACAAAGCAAAATATTAAAAAAATAACCAGTATGAACTTTTTACTTGATGTCATTTCAATGATATGTCACTATGTACCTTACCGTAGTGTTTGGTTGATTAAAATTCATTGTTATGCAAATAATCGGCGAAGCTATTCAAATAATCGGTAAAAATTTTCAAGTAAACGAATCATTAATTTTTTTTAATGTATTATTTGTTTAATTAAATTTTTATTTTTAAAATTCCTTAAATTACGTGAGTCATAAATAAAACAAGCAATTTTTTTATTTTGTCAACGTAAATTTGTGTAGGCAAAATAACTCATATACATATTAAAAAAACCAATTCGTAATTTCAATCTCCCGCCATTTTGGGAGCACACTGTGCGTAATTTTGTGATTTTGTGTTTTTTTCCTTCTTATTTTGTGACTCGGCTTTAACTTTTTGGACTGTTTCTTCTATATTTGTTTCGTTTCGTGTCAAAATGTATTTCTTAGATTTGGTTGAGTAACTTATAGTAACGTATAGTAAGACTTTTTTCTTAAAACTAACTTATAAGTAATGTTTTTATACAGAATAAGGTGACAAACGAGCACACAGTCCACCTGATGGTAAGTGCATGCTGTGGCCCATAGACATCTACATTTATCCTCGATTAATAATCAAAATGCAGATGCATTGCCACCCCTGAGGACTAAGATGGAATGCCTCATTTCCAGTAAAAAAGGGTCTCACCATACCAAACAGCAGCATTAGACTGCTATTTTATGCTGGTATTCTGTGAGAGTGGTCCTTCCCTTTGATCCTTCCTGTTTAGTCGACCCATTCGTGCAACAACCATATCATCGCTGCAATGTGCAGCTATGATATTGTTTCACACCTGATGACTGTGGCTACTGCAACCCATGGGCATTGCAACTAACTTCAAACAAAGGCTACAGATGCGTTGAACCTTTAAGAACTAAAATGAAATGCCTGTCAGCCTGTTATATTATTGGCTAACTAATAAAACTGTTGTGATATACTCCGCCGTTTCCCTTCACTGCTGAGCATGATAAAAATCGGCACTTTAAATTTTATTCTTGCTAGTGTAGATCAAACTCAAGTTGCTAGCGTTTCCGAAAATCCCCTTTTTTTTGTGAAAATCTAACTAGACTAGTGGTATTAGTAATAGTGTCCACTACCCCATACTATCTAGTGAGGTCTCATAAGAGGCGACAAAAGTAAAATAAGACATGGGCAGCAGCATCTTCCCACACATCAATTACAGCCCTTCACATGTCCACTAGAACATTGGCCTCCCCCAAGGAATGCTACAAAGAATGGTCCTGAGCCACCTGCATCCATTGACTTTTTTATAGGATAGGGTGATAAACGAGCACAGAGTCCACCTGATGGTAAGTGGTTGCTGTGGCCCATGGACATCTACATGTATCCTCGATTACGAATCAAAATGATCAGATGCGTTGTCACCCGTGAGGACTAAGATGGAATGCCTCATTTCCAGTAAAAAGGTTCTCCGGTTCTCTACACTCAACATACAAATCACAGCAGCATTAAGCCACTATTTTACGGTGGTATTCTGTGAGAGCGTGGTCCTTCTCCAGTTGAGCTACGATTCCGACCCATTCATGCTACAACTATACTTCTAATATAACTGCAGCGTGGCTCTGCCGTGTATAACAACTTCCATGTATTATAAGGTGGTCTCTCTGTGTACCTAAGTGACACGATATTTTCAATAACTCAAATAATAAAGAAACTGGTTACCAAACAAAGAAACTGATTAGTAGACCTTGATAAAGTGTAATGATGATGCATTCATACGGTTTCCACCTGAATGCCCCAGAAGAAGGGTATGTAATGCTAAATATTATATAATATTATCTTTACCTTTGTCATTTCCTGATACCTAAACGGTTTAACGGATTTCGAAGAGTTGGTATCGACACAAGATTCTTCATACTTCGAATTTCATAGGCATTGTATAGTGATAAAACCAGTGCAACACTTCCTAAAAAATAAGGTAATGACGTATGTTCTCTATTGGCAAATGTGAATTTTATTACTTGTGAATAGATCACATTCTCTGTATTTAATAATAATTGTTAACTCAATTAAATTATAAATTACAAACGTACAAAGTAATTTCAATTACTTTAATAGTTGAATTGCCGTGTAATTGTAGTGTAAAAGAATCCACTATGTACACCGTATTCTACCGTATGTCGTAAGAAACTAAGAAACTGAAAACGCCAAATGGACAGCAGCATCTTCCTTACATTAACTCAAAATCATCAAAAACTGCGGTTGATAACCCACCTGCCGAGCATGGCAACTATGGCAAATATTCCCACTGTGAGATAATCAATAGGGGGGCCCCCTCTTGAATAAATGGTGGAATAATGGAAAAACTTTGAAATGAAAACTTATTGGAACACTGCTTTTGATATAGTTTAAATTGTATTTAGTAAAGACCATTAGATGGAGTGACAATCTGGTAAGCCATGCAGGTGGCTCAGGACCGTGCTTTGTGGCATTACTTGGTGGAGGCCTATGTTCAGCACTGGACTTGTCAAGGGCTGTAACGAATGGAACTGCTGAATCGAAACAGACTGTTTTATTGGGAATAAATTATTTCACATTTTGGAACTCTCCAATTTAGTGAAAACTAAACACCAACCATACCCTTTTAAAACAGAGAATCCTGTTGGATATAAATATATAAGCAAGTAAAACCATTTAATATTTTCTAGATACATTTCGTCAATTGAGAATAATGCGACATCAAGTTTTGAGTGACTTCACCACACCACAGCAACTTGTCTTAAACAAGCGGGTGGTGTAGGATTTCCAAGGTAGTTTTTTGAGTAGCATAATTAAACTTGTATTACGAAATAGTACATAAATAAAACTCACTTAAATAATTTCAATTTTATTGGTATACATGATAATATGCAGAAAATAATAGCATTGGACAGATTACATTAACATACAACAAATTACAGACACTATAATCGGGTCTTAAAAAAATATGGATTTATTTTTTTGGTATTAAAAGAATACAGTTTTTCGAGACTGACGTCAAGTAGACTTAATAAGAAAAGCGAAGTGAGTAATATTTAAAATCTCTAATATCAATGTAATTTTATCATTTACCAACTACCAAAATGAGTTCAGACTATTTTGTGCAGGCTATATATCTTCAGTACAAAATTTATTACTAACAGCAAAGCACTAGCACCAATATCTATAGAACCTGATCCACCGAAATCTACTTTTGAGGTAACCCATAAATATAAGCATTTATCTATAATAACTATTGTGATGCAAATGCATAAACATTTTATTGTGTCGCTATAATAATGCTGCACTATCACCAAAGTTTTAATACATCTAAAGATACGTGAATAATAATAATAATACTGTAAATAAAATTAGACTGACAAGAATTATTTAACTCCAATATCACATGTCATTAAATACACAATCACCTTTTATCATCAAATATTATGACTAGCTTTTAAAAGTTCGCACTCCCAGCAGCTCA
Organism: Parnassius apollo; assembly: GCA_907164705.1. Classification (NCBI taxonomy): domain Eukaryota; kingdom Metazoa; phylum Arthropoda; class Insecta; order Lepidoptera; family Papilionidae; genus Parnassius; species Parnassius apollo. Next base: position 2,561,330 of record CAJQZP010001367.1, read on the forward strand.
ATCTAATTTGACTCATGTGTCAGATAAGAGATCTCTCTCAAATTATACAACATCAAGTATATAAATTGTAAACCAAGTTAAAAACCACACAAATGTTACAATACCAATGGAATGCCGGCATATTATTACCTTCTCGTTGCATAGTTTTATATTTTTCGTAAACATTATAGCAAATAACTGATCTAGCAAAGCGTAAGCATTCCTTATAGTTGGTTTGAAATACTCATATAAAAATTAACTTATAAATAGTATCATGATGCATCAATGTTTGGCGCATTTGTTAATTTAATCATATACCTACATTACTAACCTTGTAATTAGACGTACAACATAAATACTAGGTACTTCTAAATTGCTTAAAATGTATAAGGCCTCAAATAAAAAATAAAATGACGTTTTTTAAACCTTGATGCTTTCCGAGTATAATTTCACCTAGAGGCCGTGATCAAATCGTCTTTACTTTTAAAAGTTCCAAATTTAGCAGTCCACACATTAAAAAAATTATTTCACTTAAATATAAAAGATTAATTATGTACTAAGAGTATTTTATTACACGCCTATAGTTTGTCTTACCAAATTTTAATATCACCGATTTAAATAGGATTTTTTATATAGGTCCTTTGGATATTCAAAGTTGGATGAGCAGGTGAGAAATGCCAATCACGAGTACAGATAGCGGCACAAATTGTTGAGCACAACCATGACTAGCGCACTAGTGGATTTTGGGGTGGGTACAGTGAACATTTCTTCACGTGTATGGTATGTTAGTAATCCGTCGTCCCCTATTGGATATTCATTCACGTGTTATTCGCTTAAAGTTTAATTATGAGTGTGATACTTTATCCAAGAATGTAATAACTGGGAAATGAACATGCAAACTTGTTCCCACTACTATCACTACTAGACATGTGTTATTCATTCATTTCTAGTGACCCGATCATTCCAGTATTGATTAGTCATTTCGAGTTGCAGTACTCTGGGCGTTTCCGATACACACTGCGAGAATAGCTCAGTGCTTTCACTGGTGAAAAATTCGTTCTGTTATAGACTGCCAGTATACTGCCGCAATACCCAAGGGCCGCAATATTTCATAAATCGCCGCCATTTTAATACTGTGAGCACTGACACTTTCGAGGTAAGGTACTGTCAGTACTTTGGTCACGTGATCAAAAAACAACAGCGCCTAGAGATTTACCAGCTTCCAAGAATGACTGTTATTATTATTCATTAATATTGTTATTCAAATAAAGTCGGACATTTAAGTTTTAAAAGCAACAACATTCATATAATAATTTTTCTCGTTCAACAGAAAACACGTACATGATAAATATTTTCATTTGAAAACAACGCGTTGCGTTTTTAACAGTAACCAGTATAGCAGTATAGCTGTAAAGGAATAGCTACTACTACTACTAGTATACTGAATTGACGTCACACCTTACAGTGGTCACAGTGTATATCGGAACACGGCCTCTGTTAGAACCGTTCGATAATGTCGGTCGTCGACTTAGAGCATACATTACATGGAGGGAGCACTGTGTGAGCAGAAAGCGTGATCGGCGTAGAGAGAGAGACTGAGTTTAGGTAGAGTCTGTCTCTCTCGCACAGTCACTGTCATTGGCTGTTTCATTGGGCATGCGCTCGCGCGATGCAACGGTGGAAAACACGCCAGCCAATCAGAAGCATGTGCGAGAGAGACAGACTTTACCTAAACCTGAGCACCGATCACGCTTTCTGCTCACACAGTGCTCCCTCCATGTAATGTATGCTCTGAGGTCGTCGAACATTAATATACTCTTTGGTCGTACGTCATGCCAATCTTTTCATCCGGAACGTTCAAAAATGTAATTCTAAATAATCATCAATATTTTGATGCGACCCGAGTCAAATGAATGCATCATTTATGATTGACATAACATGTCTAGTCTCTACTATCACTTTGTGCTCACGCCTCGCGTCGCCTTCTATACTATATATTATAATATAATATTCCTCACTAAAGCATGTATTCACAACTTTTAAAAAGGCAAAATTGACCTCTATACCACCATATAGCAAGTTTTCAAACACTGCAAATCAAATGTCAGAAAATAGCAAAAGTTTAATTTTTGGTCGTTTAGTGCCAATCTTTTATGAGATCAAAATATTAGTTACACAAATTCATACGGCGCGCTGAGCGGAATGGCTACTCGCAGCGAGTACCCTGTCACTCAGCGAATTCTCGTGGCAAGTATAGGTATATTCGCAGAGAGTAAAATTGAACATGCTCAATTCAAATCGCGACAAATTCAAGTCGCGGCGAATGAATCTATTCGCAGCAAATACGCTATTACACGAAAATCTGTTCGTGCTTTGTTTTTAGTGTTAAATTACCATATAAATTATTTCCATAGGTACTTAATATTAAGCAAGATGAAAATTTATTAGGATTATTAACTGCACTTGTTTTTATTGTTTGGTTGGAGTAACTGAATAAATAGAAAGAAAAAATAGAAGGAAGTAGAATAAATGCTTTTGAATATTTTGTGTTGTAAGATACTAATGATCGAAGATAAAGATATACATTACTTTTCATAACAAAAAAACAATTTCGCTAGAGTAAGCAATGATAGTCAAGAACTAAATAGTACTTGCACCTCGCTGCCGTCCGTCTTTAAGTTTCATTCCTATTCCTCATCACACGACCCGAAATATAACGCATTAAAAATAAAAATATAAGGACAAATAATCATAGAATGTTATTATGTAAATATATTATATGATTCCATTTTTATTTTATATAATAAGCAATCTACGAGAAAATACTCTACAACTTGAATTTTATTATTCTACATAAGTGCTTGCCAAGTAAAACTATAGAATAATAGGAAGAGTTGCCAAACCTATTACACAAAATAAATGATTCTATTCTGTTACGGGTCCTACACGTGAAATAAAAGTGAAGTGTAAACTGTAAGCTAAAGAACTATAATAGTTTTATACGATTTGATTTGTAATAGATTTAGATGTAACTTTGTGAGATGTGTGTGATATAGATAGTCAGTACAAATGTTACAGAAAGTAAAATTTAGAATATAACGCTTGCTTTCTTTTGCAGCTTAAACAGCAAAAACTCTAATTTAAAAGACAAAAAATTGATATTTTAAGTCTCCATTCTGTTGTATTAACTTATAACATTTGTTCATTTGGTATATTTTTATAGTTTTAAAATAATATTTTACATTTGAGAAAGGTTAGCCGACGGTCTTTAGATCTGCTTCGTGGTATATATAAGGTAGGGCGAGGGCAGCAACTTCGATCCCGCTGCCCGCAAACACCACACAAATCCTACCTACAAGTGTATGATTGGTTAGAAAAATGAATGTGCAAACACGTCCTATCAACAGTCCAACGTTTGAGACTGGTGCCGTATACGGTGCGTCAGTCAAGGGTTGTGAGGGTTCAGAGCCAGGTGGGGGGGCGCGTGAGCGAGTAAAGCGCGGGCGGGTGGGGAGTGTGCGCGGGAGGCGCGGCGTCGTCCGAGTCCGACTCCTCGGACGACACGCGCTCGGCCGCGCTCAACGCCACGCGCGCGTACTCGTCCGTGTCGATGCTCTTGCAGAAGTGGATGGCGTATCTGTGGGAAATATAACGAAATAGTTAAATTTTTTAAACCTTATTGTGCTAACCTTAAGAGTTACACAGGGCGTACTAAATTCCAGTTAGAATTTTTTTAATTAATAAGGATAACAACAGCGTATATCATAATCTAAATACAATTTCAAATTTACTTACGTATGCCAATATCAGTTATCCACATACAAATATCTGCCAGTCAACCCATGGCTTCGTGAAAAATTTGTGGCAGGTGAGTTAAGTAACTAAATATAACAAATATAAGAAATCTAGATCGACGTACTACCCTTATAGTCTAGGAGGAATCGACGCTTGAGTACCGAAAACTATTCCACCTCAACTTTATTATGCTATTCTCTTCAAATTGTTCTTACTGATGATGTAAATGCATATCGCCGTGGGGCAGCTCGGTGCCTTATTGTTTTAAGTTTAAACAGATTTTTTTTTTCAATTAGAAGGATTTGTTATTTTCAAGCGGGAAGTATTTTTATATTTTTGATAAAATATAAATAAAAAAGATCAAATGACTTTTTACGATAGAGTTAATATTTTCGGAGTCATGAATTTTTAAAAATCCGTAGTTATGATTTTTACAAGGTTAGAAAAATTCCAAAATCTGATACTTTTGATTCATTAAAATATATAAAGAAAAAATATATGAAAGATATTTTTTTTATTCTTTGATGAAATACGAAAAAATAAGTTTTTTTTGAAGACATTACATATTGACAAACTAGCACACAGTTCCCCTGATGGTAAGTGTATGTTGTGGCCCATAGACATCTACATTTAAACTCGATTAAGAATCAAAATGCAGATGCGTTGTCACCCTTGAGGACAAAGATGGAATGCCTCGTTTCCAGTAAAAAAGGTCTCCGGATTTCTACACTAACCACACGAATCACAGCAGCATTAAGCTGCTATTTTACACTGGTATTCTGTGAGAGCGCGGGACGTAGACGTTTCCCGGTTGAGGCGACACATTCGTGCTACAACCATAATATAGCTGACTGCCTCGTTTGTCTAGTGGTTGAAGTAGTGTAACTACTGATCATGAGGTACTGGGTTCGATGCAGGAGGGTACAAGCTTGATTGTGGATGTTGTCTCTCTTACATAGGACAAACAAAAAGATCAATAAAGAGTCGCTTTAAAAAATACATAGCTCATGTAAAGAATCGACGCTCCGGGAAGTATACAGTCTGTGAACACGTACAGGATCACCCTATAACTACATCTGATTTGATACATTACAAATCCTCGCTAAAGGACACCGATTCCTTCCAAGGATGATTTGCGAGGCTTTTGAAATAAAAAAAAACATCCTAATTTCAATAGCGAAGATGGATTGGTGCTAAAATCTGCGTGGGATCCTATAATAACTAATAAAATTAAATCCCAACCCAAGCAATATAATATCTTTTATTCCTATATAATAAAAATTAATGATTTTAATCTGGAGGTAGCCGTGGTTATTACGAGATTGACTTTGGGACGACACCTCAGTCCCCACGTGACCATGGGTGCTGTAAAGTGCTCGAAACGTCGGGAATATAAAATAAGTTAATATACGCGACAAAATCCGTAAAACCCAGTTTTATTTAAACGTGTAGTGTTCGCGTAAACGTAAGAAATCATTACGAAGTAAAATTTATAAATAACTAGCGGGTACCCGGCGCGTTACAGCAGAAGAAATCAATGTGAAAATATCCTCTTAAATTAAGAACGGTTATATTGTTTAATTGGGAATGATAACACATTAATTGAAGTGGAATGATATATGAACTGTATATATATAACATTATTTTATTACAACATAAGATTAAAACCCATTTGTTTTAAATATATTCATATTTAAATAGCAATTCTGCAATGGATTTGCAAAGGTTTTTAAAACAAGAGGAGGCCTGTGCCCAGCTGTACTTAAATAGGCCAATTTTTTGTTGCAAATATTGTAATAAATTCACTTATTGGGATATTGGGATATTCAACAATCAGTACCTACCTGAGTTTCTCCCGTAGGACCGCCTTGCACGAGTATCTGGGCATCTTAAGAAGGAAGAAGCATGTGTAGCTTTCTGGCAAGAAATGATCTGGCGGTTGGTACTTGTCAAGCACCTAAAATATTTAAAAAAATATTATTAAAATATTTTTTAACCAATTAAATACTGTTCTGTTCGATGATGATTAAATAAAATATATCTGTTGAACCCTCAAGCATGTTTAAGGTTGCAATAAAAATACTTGAAATAAAAAAGAAACTTAGAATCTAACAATCTAAGGAAACGAAATAACAATCTTACAACTTTATTTTTCGAGGATCATTATTATATTTTCTGTATAAGTAACTAACCATGTTAGTGACAATAAATATAAATAACCGGCACGCGTAATATAATGTATATCAGCAGTGTAGTGGCGGTGTAATTACACCCACTATGCAATATTATTTCGTGGGTGTCGAAGAGGCGACACTAAACTGCGGCGAAACTAAAACAGATCGGAGCAGCACCTTCCCGATTACAGCTGAGTTTAAAAAAAAACTGCGGTTGCCAACCAGATTGCCAAGCGTGACAATCACAGAATACTATAATACACAATAGAATAGAGGTCAACCTTATTTTGTACGACGATAGGCGTTGCCGGGAGCACACAAACAAACAATAACGTATTATCACTACTACAAACTCGATTCGCTGTGTTGACAGACAGATTTTAATACATATTTATTTGTAAATAGCGTGCAATTTGGCATTTTCTAAATAATTTGCATGCACAATTTGGAAACGATTGTAACGTCAAAACACATCTTGTGTTGACATTTATATGTGTGAATTGACGTGTTAGTGACATTTTAGTGGCTACACGGGCTCCGCCCACTCCCCCGTTCTATTATGTATGTATTATAGTATTCTATGGTGACAATTATGGCAAAATCCCTCCCATGAGGTAATCTACGGGGGATGCCTATGTTCGCTGTGTAATGAGGATGTATGTTTTGTATGTAGTGGACTTTTATATGTATGTGTTAGTTGATCTCATAAAGGTTAAAAGGTTTACTTGAAATTGACCTACAAAAATTATTATTTTCTATGCTGACCTGCAATACGAAATCCCTTTGTCTAGGATCCTGTGGCGCGCGCGGCAATCGTGTCCGTCCCCACACGAAACGCAGAAACAGAGCCCGCTCGCTACCGGACAGTTCCTCCATCACCTCCCAGAACCACTGCACTAGTGGCGCATTCGGGTCTATACCTGTGTTGTAAAATTCACATTGGTTCTAACCCTCCTGTCTCACACAGAAAAAAGAGAAATATACAAATTATAGTAAAATATGGCGACGTTCACAAAATTCTCACATTGGTATCATGTATTTTATATTTCACTTCTATCTTCCTTATATTATATTCGTGCTTACTATATTAAAGTGTTAGTATAGAGACGTTGTTATTTATTGTTACGAGCTTGAGGTTCGTGACAATAAAAAATGTCGATTGAATTACCAAAATTTACACTTTCATTTCCTAACACCAATTAAAACTTAATAGGCACTAATAATTAACCACACTGATTCACTTTATTTCGCTCCGAAGCTTCGCTTGTCTCGCCAATTTCAATACTGCCCCGATCGCGGCATGCAGCGAGTTTAAATACACTTTTACGCCGAAACATCCAGAATATTCCCGTAGATACGGGCGCCGGCCGACCAGACGCAGAAAGTTCGAGTGTGAAGCTTCTAGAAAACTTAGTTTTTCAATTCGATACTAGATGGCGATGTTGGTTAAAAGATTAGTCATGTCATTTTCTAGAAAGCTCTCCTCGCTCTGTTACCCGACACTAGATGGCGCTCGTGCCAGACGTCAACTTGGGCGCGCAACACTGCCCCCTCCTAAGACATGCTCGTCCCGAGCATTATCGGCCCCATAATAACGCGCCAGGCGATCTACATGGACGATCTTAGGAGGCCCTCTTGCGCCTTTCTGTATCCGGTAGGTTACATCGTTGATCCTGGTCACAATCCGGTACGGGCCGTCCCATTTAGCTTGAAGCTTAGGAGATTTCCCTTTGCTGCGGACTGGATTATGCAACCACACTAGTGAACCTTCGTCGAACCCTTTGTTGTTCATTTTGCGGTCATACCGGGTTTTCATCTTTTCAGACATTTGCTAGCCCGATTGTCTGACGTGCTCATAAATGTCATTCATTTTATTCCGCAAGTCATTTGCATAATCGGTTATACTGCGTGGGGCATCAGGTGGTATCCCGGTGATCAGGTCTGCAGGCAGCCGTAATTCTCTTCCAAAGTTTGCGAACGCTGGTGTCACTGCTGTACTTTCGTGAACAGCGCTTTGATATGACAACAAAAACGGTGTATGTGCTTGTCCCAATCTCGTTGCCGATTGTCTACAACTTTTGCTAAGTATCTCTCCAATGTCTGATTAAATCGTTCCACCATTCCATCAGATTGCGGGTGATAAGAAGTCGTTCTTGTTTTATGAGTACCCATAACTCGGCAAGTTTCCTGGAATATTTGAGACTCAAAATTCTTTCCTTGATCGCTGTGAATCTCTAAAGGTACTCCAAAACGACAGAAGACTTCATGAACTAGTTTATCCACAACTGTTGAAGCTTCTTGATTTGGAATGGAGAAGACTTCTGGCCACTTAGTGAAGTAATCCATCACAACCATGAAATACTTGTTACCGCTTTCACTCTCCGGAAACGGCGCCGCCACGTCAATGGCTATTCTCTCCCATGGTGCACCAACATTGTACAACTCAATGCACCGCTACTACGAGTCTGAGGTGCCTTTACAGCCGCACAACTTGTACATTTGCGACACCAGTCCTCGACATCGTTTCGACAGTGGACCCAGTAAAACCGTTCTCGGATCTTCAGTAGGGTTCGTTTAACTCCCAGATGACGAAATTAGCTGTAGAACATTCGGTACTTTAGCTTTAGGGACAACCTTTTGCAAATGACAGCTGTCTCACCGAACATTTTCCCATTTACGGCACAGAAATCCATCCTGAAGCAGCAAGCTGTCCCATTGGGCCCAATAGCTTTTAGTGTTCGAACTCATCGCTGAGACGTCGCTTCACTTGGGCTTGGGAGCACTGGCCTTCATCCATTCCAGAATCGGCTTGATGTCCGGATCTTCCTGCTGTGCATGTTGTAAGCTGTCCTTCCACTCGTTGCTGAGGTGGTCTGACCTGAGCATCCTCACGGATACCACTTCCTTACTCTCTTGCCTAGTACAATGTTTGCAATCTTCAGGACCAGGTCTTCTTGACAATGCATCTGCGTTTCCATGAGATTTCCCGCTGCGATGTTCGATCTCAAAGTCGTATTCCTGCAGTAGTTCAATCCACCTCGCAACTTGTCCTTCTGGATTTTTAAACTGCAATAGCCATTTTAGTGCAGCATGGTCAGTTCGTACGTGAAATTTTCATCCCAGAAGATATTTGTTAAATGCTGCAACGACTTTACCACAGCTAGGAATTCGCGTCTTGTGACACAATAGTTCCTTTCCGATTTTGACAACGACTTGCTGAAGTACGCTATCACGACCTCCTGGTCACCATTCCGTTGAGACAACACACCGTCAAGTCCTATATCACTTGCGTCTGTGTCAACTATAAATTCTTTGCTTGCATCAGGGTATCCCAAAAAAGGTATTTTGCACAGACGGTCCTTGAGCTCCTGGAATGCGATATTGCAACTTTTATCGTAGGATTTTCGTGACATGAATTACATAAATGGTAGGCCACAGTTTATTTCTTGACGACGCGATAGCGCAGTGGCTTAGCATTGGGTCGCGGCGATGAGGACCGCGGGTTCGAATCCCGTCTAGAATAACTATTTGTATGGGCTACAAATAATTGTTTCCGGTCTGGATGTTTGTCCTTGTGTAATTTATGTTTGTAAACTGCCTGCACGATACAAGAGAAAATCCTAGTGTGGAGGTAGTTTTTTCAAAAAAAAAAAAATAAACGCGTGCAGCTCACACGTGACAGAAGTGAAACCTTCAAATGAAATGACATATAAAATGTAAATACTTTACGGCAAATTATTTATAATTTAAACACTACATGTTGGACATAAAATGTAAGAAAATTTAATTTTATAGTAAATAAATGTACCAATCCTTTTAATAGATATATTAGACACAGATATTATATTACTCTTTTCGATATACCTTATATAGGTAGTACTCACGAATTACAAAAAGATTTATATCAATTTTACCTATAACGAAGTTGAGGTTTGGCTGTTCTTGTGTATTCCATATTCCATAGGCACACGACACCTTCGTACCTTGTTGAACAAAACGCGTAAGAGACGTCGCTTCGGAGGCGTTTACGACTTTTTTCTCGCGAGCATTGAGCTATAATCTATAATGCTTCCTATCTCATTTTCTCCCACGTTATTAATTTATGTGTCACGTTATGAATTTATGTGTCTGTCTCTTTTTTGTTTCATAGACTTTCAAATCACAACGATGGTAAAGAAGTTTTCACTACAAAAACATCAACAAAACAATTCCTATTAAGATGCAGTGTTTATCGGTTCGTTCCGATCAGAAAAGGCTACGTTATATTATATATGTGGATAGAAAATCTACATATTAACATAGCCTGTGTTAAGTGTGGTGAGTAACGAGAAGGGAACCGAAGACCTTTTTAATAGTAGCGAGCCATTACGCTTTAGGCCTTAGGCATGTGAAATTTATATGAATGATATGTGGGATGGATGGAAGGGGGGGGGGGATATAAAAAATACCTTTGTAAGTGGCGGATGCTCTGAGTGCGTGCACGGGTATGTCGGGCGAACCGCACACGAGCGTCTCCAGCTCGGCGGCGGAGAACAGCGCCAGCAGCGGCGCGGGGATCACGCGCGACATCCCGTCGCGCACCGCCCGCACCTGCTCGTCGAACTCGTGCAGTCTGATAAAAGAACCAATCAGCAGTCATGCACTCGTATCCTTCTAGTCGGGTTTCAACAAAAACTATCAACAGCGTATTCTCGGATCGAAAGAATAAGATGCACGGCGCCTGAGATTATTAGACGTGGGTAGGTGTAAATTTGAGTGTAAAATTCTTAGCACTATAATACACACTCAGAACAACAGTTAAGTGAACGGAGTGAAACAATCAAGAGAAGCCATGAAAAAGAATAACAAAATGCAAATCCAGTATTTTTCATAAAATTGGCTGATGAATTTTCATAAGTATTTTTTATAACATTTATTTTGAAATAATTTTACTGTATGTGTCTAACGAATAACCAAACAAATAACCAAATCGCGCCAATGAACACTGTGGTCAGCTATTATTTTATTAATTGATATTCCTTTTTTTGGCTTCACTTCATTGCTCCACTCACTCCGTCTACTTAATTGTTGGTCTAAGACGGTATTTTAAAGCACAAAAAATGATCAAGCGAATCTACACCTATAACCATGCGTAACGATTCTAATCATCATCATCATCATCATCATTACAGCCCTTCACAAGTCCACTGATGATCATAGGCCTCCCCCAAGTAATGCCACAAAGCACGGTCCTGAGCCACCTGCATCCATCGACTTCCTGCATATCTTACCAGGTCGTCACTCCATCTAGTGAGGGGTCGCCCTACACTACGCCTACCGGTACGAGGCTGCCACTCGAGAACCTTTCTTCCCCATAGGTTATCGGTTCTTCGAGTTATATGGCCGGCCCATTGCAACTTCAGCTTACTAATCCGTTGGGCTATGTCGGTCACTCTGGTTTTACAGCGGATATCCTCATTTCTGAGTCTGTCACGCAGAGAAACTCCGAGCATAGCCCTCTCCATAGCTCGCTGAGCGACCTTGAGCGTCCTCATACGGCCAGCAGTGAAGGACCACGTCACAGCTCCGTAAGTCATCACTGGCAACACGCACTGGTTGTACAATCTAGTTTTTAGAGATTGAGGTATACCTGACGAGAAGATATGTCGTAATTTCCCGAACGCTGCCCAGCCGAGTTGAACCCGTCGATTGACCTCTCGGTCGAAGTTGGACTTACCTAGTCGGACTATTTGTCCCAGGTAAACGTACTCGTCAACAACTTCGAGCATAGTGCTTCCAACAACTACCGGCATAGGTGTGACATGGACATTAAACATAATCTTTGTTTTGTCCATGTTCATCTTAAGACCTATCCGTTGGGAGGCACTATTGAGGTCATTGAGCATAGTGCTTAAGTCCTCCAGCGATTCTGCCATAAGGACTATATCGTCCACGGCAAATCGAAGGTGAGTGATGTACTCGCCATTGATATTAATACCGTATCCTTTCCAGTCCAGTAGCTTGAAAACGTCTTCCAATGCAGCGGTGAAGAGTTTCGGGGATATAACATCACCCTGTCTTACACCTCTCTGCAGTTGGATAGGTTTCGAGCTCTGGTTCTGTACTCGGATAGCCATCGTAGCCCTACTGTACGAACACTTCAGCACTTCGATATACCGACAGTCAACTTGGCACCGCTGAAGGGACTGTAGCACCGCCCAAATTTCGACGGAATCAAAGGCTTTCTCATAGTCCACATACGCCAGGTAAAGTGGCAGATTGTACTCTTCAGTCTTCTGTACAATCTGCCGCAAGGTATGTATGTGGTCTATGGTACTGACTAACTAACGATTCTAATCGCTTTCGGTTAAAACGACCGCCGTGTCGGAGGCAGACATAAAAGCTAGAACTCAGAGATAATCTCAACTTGGAACTCTAACAATGTCAAAATTCAAGTCAGTCTATACTATTCTCCACAAATCTCTATATATAAAAATCAATTAAGTAGTCTCGTTATAACTCGAGAACGGCTCGATCTCGAACTCGAAAACGATTTTGATGAAATTTTTTGTATGCATTTGAGCGAGTCCTTGGGATGGTTTAGATTCACAATAGTGTGATTTATACGTGGTACAGCCATGCTGCAGTTATATTAGTAGTATAGTTGTAGCACGAATGGGTCGGCTCGACCGGGGATGGACCACGCTTTCACAGAATACCAGCGTAAATTAGTAGCTTAAGACTGCTGTGTTTCGTATGGTGAGTGTAGAGAACCGGATACCCTTTTTTACTGGAAACGAGGCATTCCATCTCAGTCCTCACGTGTGACAACGCATCTGCATTTTGATTTGTAATAAAACGAGGATAGATGTAAATGCCTATGGGCCGCAGCAACTACTTACCATCAGGTGGATTATGTGCTCGTTATAGGGTGACCTATCCTGTAAAAAAAGGCGTACGTAGGTGGCGCTGTTGTCGAGATCCAGAAATCACACGTGCGAAGACGGGGCGAATCGCTAGTATTCGTATTCTAGGATTGTAGGACTCGTATAATAGGACATATATTATAGGACTCGATTCGTATAATACGATAATCAGAGCACAAGCAAACCCAAAAGTAAACAACTTATTTTTAGACAAATTCTTAACCATACGCGGCGCACCTGTAATGCAACGCCAACTGTACGTATTCATCCTTGTTGTCCGGCGTGACTCGCTTGTGTCGCGTGGAGAGCGGCACCTCGTGCCCTGCAGCGGACGGTATCGAGAAGGGCAGCTCCAGGTTTTGTAGTTCCTGTAACAATTCATATGAATTTGTGATTTGGATTGACACATGGTCGTTGTGCGAAACACGACAATGTAATAATCTAACTTTTCAGTAGTTAGAACAACAACATCAGTTTTAACAAGTGATTGAATAAAAACTACCTAAATATGTCATAAGATTTTTGCTACTAATTTGAACAATTGAAACAATGCAAGTCAGGTTTTTAAATATATAGCGTTTGGTAAATACTACATACCTTTGTAGACGTAGAAGTGTAAGTTATCGGAGAGGCATTAGTTATGAGAAAGCAGTGGGGGTAAAGAATCTGATACTATATTGTAAAAACCTCTATACTTCTGACATCGTATCATCGAGCTTGAATATATGATGAGTTGGAACATGCACATGAGAGCACTATAATGTGTTTCCCGTGTTCTTGAAACAACCCGATTGTTCGGAAGTTGTCGAACATCGTGCAGGACGCTGGACGCATGAGGTGGCGGGCGGGGCGCGCTGACCTTATTGGCGGGCGTCATGTCGCGGATGCAGAGCAGCGCGGGCAGAAAGTCCTTGTCGACCTCGGCGAGGTCCTGAGGGCGCAGCGCCTGGCCGGCCAGCTGCCGCCACACGCCCTCCGCCAGCGACAGCGACAGCGGCGACCCCGTGCGCACCGCGATGCCCATCAATACGCCTGCACGCATCAAAATACCAATTTCAATAATTACACAGAACCTATGTATTCATGGGCGCCGCCAGGATTTCTATTTGCACCTGCATCTCACATTATAATAGTAACTAATATAAAATGTTAAATTATTCAGGTTATTGCTGATGAGACTGCTGATATTAGTGACACAGAGCAATTAATGATTGAAGTTTTCTATCTACGTTATGATAAAAATGGTAAAAGACCATAGAATACTATAATACATACATAATAGAACGGGGGAGTAGGTGGAGCCCGTGTAGCACCAAAATGTCACTAACATGTCAATTTACACATATAACTGTTAACACGACATGTGTTTTGACGTTACAATCGTTTCCAAGTTTCGCATGCAAATTATTTAGAAAATGTCAAATTGCACACTATTTACAAATAAATATATATTAAAATTTAAACGATTTTTTTTAATGATGATCTTGAACATTAATCAAAAGTCTAAAATGTTTAAATTTACTCAGTCTATCAACACAGCGAATCGGGTTTGTATAGTGATAGTAATGATAATTGCTTATATGTGTGCTTCCGGCGATACATCGTCGACCCTCGTACAAAATAAGGTTGACAGCCATTCTATTATGTATTATAGTACTCTATGTAAAAAAACCAATAATTTGTGAAGAATTCCTCAGATATGTACCGGTATAAGAGTTGAACGCAAAAGCCATTTTGGAAACTATTATCCGCCACCAGCAAGATTGTAATTTTGATTTAAATAAACTTACGATACGACAAGTGTGCTGCAATGGTAGGTCACATAGGTGGTGTGTAGAAAATTACGAGGGACGGCTGATAAGTCCGCGGCCTAAGGTACTTAACGAAAGAAAATATATGGTTTCGATTTTTTATCTACCTCAAGTGAAATACATTTCGCACATCTCGCATACAATGCCTTTAACCCACCCAAAAAATATTCTGTATCTTTCTTTTCAAAATGACGATCAACCGCAGCTTTCATTTCATTGTCATCTTGCAAATCTCCGGCCCCGTAAGTCCTTTTTTAAATTGGATAACAGAAAAAATTTGCTAGGTGCTAGGTCGGGCTATATGGAGAGTGGTCAATCTCTGAGAATCACATGTCTTTCAGGGCTTGCCTCGCAAAATGTGCGTTGTGAACTGGCGCGTTTTCTTGCAGAAAGAGCACTCTGCGAGTCAGTTTTCCACGTCGTTTCTGTACAATAGCCTCACAAACCTGAGTCAATAAATTGGCGTAATATTGGCCATTCATCATAGTTCCCTTGGGTAGGTAGTCGATGAACGAAATTCCCTCGCTATCTCAGAAAACGATCGCCATTAGCTTGGACGCCGACTTTTCCTTTTTTTATCCATTGCATGGACTCTTGATTGAACTCCGGATCATATTGGCGAATCCATGTTTCATCTATGGTGACTATCCAATGCCAAATGTCTTCCTTGTTAACGCCGACTAGCTCCAAAAAATCTTTCCAACTTGCGAGTCTACATTGCTTATTGAGCGGTGTGAGTATTTTCGGTACCCAGCGCGCACAAATTTTTCTCAAATTCAAAGATTCATGTAAAATTTCTCCAATTCATTCTTTGCTAATCTGCAGTTCTTCAGCAATCTGCCACAATTTAATTCTTCGGTCGGACAGAACGATTTTTTCGACTTTTCGGACGTTTTCTTCAGTCAGTACCGTGACAGGGTCGTCTACACAGCTCTCTCGTTCTTGTTGAATTCCATTTTTTCTCCATCGTATATGAAGGCGCAGAATCCTGAAGAACTGATGACATCTCTTCATAAATGTCTTTCGGTGTATTTCACTTCTTTACGAAGAATTTTATCATGGCGCGGTGTTGAAAAGTCCGAGAATTACCAGATTTGGGTGTCATGGTGATATTTTTTAGGTTGTTCAATAAATAATTGAGTGCTTTCATAATACTACTGAGTGTTGCAAATAGTGACATGAGTAACAAGCTAATTACTCATCGTTAAGTACCCTAGGCCGCGAACTTCTCAGCCGGCCTGGTATTAATAATAAATATCCTTCAGCACTATTTTTCCACTGTGCAAACCATGTAATGAATCTTGTCATTAATGACCTGAATACTTTCAGTCAAGTGAAAAATACTGCTGGGACTACAAAGAACATTATTGATCTAAATCTTAAAGTTTTTAATCTATTGTTACGAGCTCAGGGTTCGTGACAATAAAAACTGCCGATTGAATTACCAAAATTAACACTTTATTAACTTTACACCAATTAAAACTTAAAAGACACTAATAATTAATCACACTGATTCACTTTATTTCGCTCCGAAGCTTCGCTTGTCTCGCCAAATTCAATACTTCCCCGATCGCTGCATGCAGCGGGTTTAAATACACTTTTAAGCCGAAACATCCAGAACATTCCCGTAGATACGGGCGCCGACCGACCAGACGCAGAAAGTTCGAGTGTGAGGCTTCTAGAAAGCTTAATTCTTCTGTTCGATACTAGATGGCGCTGTTGGTCGAAAGTCAAGATTGACATTTTCTAGGAAGCCCTCCTCGCTCTCGTCCCCGACACTAGATGGCGCTAGTGCCGGGTACATGACGTAAATTAGGCGCACAACACTGCCCCCTCCTAAGACATGCTCGTCCCGAGCATTATCGGCCCCATAATAACGCGCCAGGCAGGACGATCTTAGGAGTCCCTCTTGCGCCTTTCTGTAACGGCTCCGTAATGTCAAGGGCTGTCCTATCCCATGGTGCACCAACATTTTTACTCAACAATTTCGATGCTCCCCTACTACGTGTCTGAGGTCCCCTCACAGTCGCACAACTTGTACATGTGCGACGCCAATCCTCGACATCGTCACGATAGTGGACCCAGTAAAACTGTTCTCGGATCTTCAGTAGAGTTCGTTTAACTCCCAGATGGACTCCTGAACAACCATTATGGTGCAGCTGTAGAACATTCGGCACTTTAGCTTTAGGGACAACTATTTGCAAACGACAGCTGTCTCCTCGACCATTGTCCCATTTACGGCACAGGACTCTCACATTGGGCCCAATAGCTTCTAGTGGTCGAACTCATCGCTGAGACGTCGCTCCACTTAGGCTTGGTAGCACGGGCCTTCATCCATTCCAGAATCGGCTTAATGTCCGGATCTTCCTGCTGTGCATGTCGTAGACTGTCCTTCCACTCGTTGCTGAGATGGTCTGTCCTGAGCATCCTTACGGATACCACTTTCTTACTCTCTTGCCTAGCACAATGTTTGCAATCTTCAGAACAAGCTCTTCTTGACAATGCATCTGCGTTGCCACGAGATTTCCCGCTGTGATGTCTGATAGTAAAGCCGTATTCCTGCTGCTGCTGGGCGGTGATAATAGCCGCACTTCCCTTCTGAGATCGTTCACCTTCCCTTTCTAGGGTTCGCTTAGGGCAGCTGGATTGAAGATGGCCCCTTTCCCCACAGCCATAGCACCTAGGGGTGTATACTTTATTGTGGTCGCGAACCGTAACTGCTGCAACCTCCCAAGCGTGAGGGGGAACGATGATCCTGCCACTGCCAGGCGTGCCGTTAGCTGCACTACCCTCTCGAGATCGATCAACTTCCCTTTCTAAAGTTCGCTTAGGGCAGCTGGATTGAAGATGGCCCCTTTCCCCACAGCCATAGCACCTAGGGCTGTATCCTTTGTTGCGATCGCGAACTGTAGGTGCTGCAACCATGACGCGATGGAAACGATGATCCTGCTGCACGGCTTCCACCTCCAGTGCATGGGCCAAGGCGTCCTTAAGCGTCTCGTGGTGCCCGAGCCTCACAGCAGCTCTGACTTCCAGGTCGCGGAAGCCGTCGATGAATGTCTGCATCAGCTTCCCTTCAATGAGCGCAGGTACAGACCGTTATGCTTTTCGCACCAGCTTCTCCACCTCTAGAGCCCACTGCTGAAGGTTTTCGTTGATGCGCTGCAAGCGATCTTTAAGTTGCGCACGAAAGACGTGTTCCAGGTAAGCGTCGCCATATACGTAAGTCACTTCCTCACCGAGAGCTTCCCGAACTGTTAAGGCCTGGTCGCGCAGGCCTAGTATGAGAGCAGTCATGGCCTGACGTTTATTCCAGCCGTTCGCCTTCATAACAGCCTCGAACTGGATTTTGTAGGCTGACCAGGAAGAAGTCCCATCGAACAGTGGCACCTTGAACACACGTAGCGAAGGTGTTGAAGCTACTACGGGAGCTATAGTTCCATCTCCAAGTTTGAGTTCGTCCAGTGATTTCTTCATGTCAGCCGTTACGTTTTCAACCCGATTGTTTAGTTGGTCGATTCGGGTTTCAGCTTCCGACAAGCGGTTGTCATGTTGAGCAACCTTATTCTTCATCTCTCGTATCTCTTTTCCGAAGGTAGCATGAAGGTCCTTCATGAGGAGCATCTGCTCTTCCAACCGACGTGCCTGTTCCTCTTGTCGGCGGGCCTGTTCATCCTGTCCACCCCGCAGCTGCTCTTCCAATCGACGGACCTGTTCCTCCTGTCGGCGGACCTGTTCCTCTTGTCAGCGGGCCTGTACATCCTGTCCGCCCCGCAACTGCTCTACCAACCGACGGACCTGTTCCTCCTGTCGGCGGACCTGTTCCTCCTGTCGGCGGGCCTGTTCCTCCTGTCGGCGGGCCTGTTCCTCCTGTCGGCGGGCCTGTTCATCTTGACCGCCCCGCAGCTGCTCTTCCAACCGACTAACCTGTTCCTCCTGTCGGCGAGCCTGTTCCTGCAGCATCACCATCAGAGCACCTAAGTCGGGTGCTGCAGATGAGGCTACTGACGGACCTGCAGCCGGTGGCTGGCCCTCCGACGTCTGCGGCGTTGCACCACCAAATCTTCTTTGGTACGTCTTCTGATGACGTTGACTTCGGGTACGGACACCCTCCGTTTCCTCCTTAGGTAAAATCGGCATGATTTTATCCCACTTCTGACAACAATTGCTACGAGCTTAGGGTTCGTGACAATAAAAACTGCCGATTGAATTACCAAAACTAACACTTTAATTCACTTTACACTAATTAAAACTTAAAAGACACTAATAATTAATTACACTGATTCACTTTATTTCGAACCGAAGCTTCGCTTGTCTCGCCAAATTCAATACTGCCCCGATCGCGGCATGCAGCGGGTTTAAATACACTTTTACGCCGAAACATCCAGAATATTCCCGTAGATACTAGACGCAGAAAGTTCGAGTGTGAGGCTTCTAGGAAGCTTAATTCTTCTGTTCGATACTAGATAGCGCTGTTGGTCGAAAGTCAAGATTGACATTTTCTAGGAAGCCCTCCTCGCTCCCGTCCCCGACACTAGATGGCGCTAGTGCCGGGTACATGACGTCAACTTAGGCGCGCAACACTATTATGATTCTATTATTTGCTCTAGTACAATCCTACTTAAATGTGGCAATTTATCTGAAGACGGTAAAGGACACAGGGTTAGCTTAACAGACGTTTGATGTAAAATAAAGAACCTCATATTAGTGAATTAATTCATTAATGTTTTCCATGAGCATTCACAATGTGTTTAAAACTAGATACAAAACAATAACAACATAAATGATAAATTTGGCTAGAAATTTAAGCATTTGAAAACTTTGAAAAATTGTTGCCACTAATCTTGTAACCTGGACACTTGTACGTAGGCTTGCTGCAACAGGTTATTCCGTTTATCCACGCAAGGGTGGATATACTCGGAAACACATGTTTGCAGTTATTAAAAATTAATTAAAAATTTAAGTATATGTGTTGAACTGTACTTGGGGTAAAAAGTCGGAAGATTAAATTAAAGTGAATTCCGATTATAAGCAAGTCTGGGGTGGCTTATAACTCGGCACTCGCTTCCGAGTATCCACCCTAGGGTGGATTTTTTAGGGTAGATAAACGGAAAAAACCGCTGCAACAACCAAATTTTATGTGTGTATACAATAAACAAATATATATTTATAAAAGCGGCGACAAAATTTACCGAGGAATCGGAAGCAATTAAGATGTAGCGGCGTATTAGCGGTGGGGTTGAGCAGGAAGGCGTCGCGTGAAGCACCCGCGTCACCACGTCCGTTGGGTGTCACCATCAGCAGCGGCAGCGAGCCATTCTGCAGCTCCTCGCACATCTCTGCGATGCTCTCGCTGTAGCCCCCTCCGCAGTCATCCACGCTCTCGCCTGGCATTATAATATCGGATTGGTTAGTTCGGTTGCACTTTATCGTGTCAAAAACACGGTGACAGTCACATACCCGAAAATTTATAGCATAAAGGCTTCGCGTGTCGCGCGTCACTTCTGAGTCCAGTTAAAAACGCGGACAAAAAGTCAGACTCAGTGTTAAATTAAATGCTAAGTTAGGTGAATTAGCGCTAAAGTTATTATAGTAGTCGAAAAACTATAGTTTTTCACACAAGAAAAAGGAACGTGAGTAATCCGCGAGCATGGACAAGTATCTGCGTTCAGCAACTGTTAAGTAAGATCATCCAATTTTTTATCTTTTTCTGTAATATCATAATAATATCTCGATGGGATATGGAAACATACTATCAATTTGGAAACGTATTAACCTCTCAATATGCACGCGGTCGGATCCGACCACGGCGATATTCCGTCAAATTCCAAGTGGTCGGATCCGACCACACCCACCCACAGCACTTTAAACCATAAAAACTTATATTTAGAGACTACTTGTCTATGAAGAAGTTTGGCATTATAGGCTCAATGTGACATTTCCTTTCCTCTAATGCAATAAAACGTAGTTAGTCTATGGTTTTTTATTTATAATCGACGTTCCTGTCATACGCCTATTTCGGGGGCGTGTTATTGTGTTGACTTTTTAATATTTTATTAGTGTTTAGTATAGTGTTTTACTATAAAATCATTACAAAAGATTTTGTGTGAATACAGTTTATCTTTTTACGTAAATAACTTCGAGTAATATATAGAAATAATTGTGCAAATCGAGCTGCTATCCTGTGCTGAGTAAGTACTATTTTTACTATAAAAATATAATTAAAATATATTTGTAATGAAGCAAAAACATTAAAACTAGTAATATGACATAATAAATAAACAGAAACAAGTATTATATTGAAATTTATAATGAATTTTATAGAAAATAAATGTAGTAATGGGTTAAGGAGTCCTTAATCGACAACTTTTTTAAATTGGAGCAAGTTTTTTGGCTATGGAACAGGTATTTACAAACTAAAACTAGAGAGTTAGCATAAGAATCTGGACTATATAAAAGTAGTAAAGTTAGATAATTACTAGCGCGAATATAAATATGACATCGTATAAATTGCGTGAAAGAAAAGGAAGTATACAATAATTGTCATCAAATAGAAGAGAGCAGGGCTTCTAACTCAACGGGGCTTCTAAACAAAACACGCGAACACGTATTATGTCCTCCGTTGGTCGCGGTAGCCTGATGTACAAGCCAGACACGCCAACGTAAATAATAATACGAAAAAAAACGGGGAAAATAAGAATACGAGACGAACGGGAGGCGCGTCGCACTAGCGTGGCTCACGACTAACAAGAGAGCGGTGTCCCTCATTCACTTGAGAAGCATCAACAGTGAAAAGTACAAACTGTTAATAAAATAATGTAACATTTTAACAACCGAATAAAAATATTAAAGTAGAAGAGACTGACCGACAAACTTGACCTTCCAGACGCGGTGCGGCAGCGCGAGCGCGTCCTGCGTGAGCGCGGGCAAGCGCGCCACCATCTGCCCGAACACCGAGCGCATGCCGCCCGGGCCAGCCAGACCCGCGCCGCCGCGCCGCGCGCGCCTCGCTCCCACGCGCGACAGCTCCACCACCGGCCCGTGCTGCCGCTCGCGCACCATCGTCGCCATTATCGCCTGCACAGTAACGCACAAATTGCCTTGAGCGGTCGTCATGAGATACGTCATAAATTAACTAACTGGTTATTAAGGCGTTGCTTACGCCTCCTGGACCATCGTCATCGTTATCGTCTGCACTGTAACGTGTAAATTGCCTTGAACATTCATCTTGAGATACGTCATCAGTAAAATAATACAATTATTGTAGTGTAGCACCGCTACTTTCACCTGGTGCAACGTCATTGCCGATATCGCCTGGACCGTAAAGTGCAATTTTCTGTGAGCGTTCACCGTGAATAGTTTATCAATAAACTTGACGTGGACCATGGTGTCATCTGTTTACTTAAGCAAATCTAGATGTTCGTTTAAGTTGTAGCGCGCAAATACATCGGAACTTTGGACACATTATTAAGCCCCAAGACCAAATCCGCAGAGGAGTAAACTACTAACTATATTGACCTCATGTCGAGCCTTGTGTGGATATTGCATAAAATATAATTATAACTCATTAACATATGTACTTTTATTAATAGGATTAAAATCATCATCATTAGACTTCACATATTTTTTTTTTTATAAAACCAAAACTCAACGCGCGTCGCGTCGCTGAAACTATTAGCTTTTTCAGACCGATACAATTTATTTATGAAAAAAAAAATACACAGAACAAGTAATAAATATCTTTCGTCTTTTCGTTCCTTACCTTTCTGAAAGCAGCTTCTTTGACGCTGTAGAAGAGCAGAGTTCTTAACTGGTCCAAAGGTCCGTCTAAAATCAGCAACTGTAAATTTGGGCACACCAATTCCGAGAACTGATGCAGTAGAACCTGTGAGGAGCAATAACAAAACAATTATAGAAATGTTAGCAATTCAACATTTTTGACTTACGCCGGATTCACACTAGACAAACGTGATGTATTGTGATGCATCAATAGGTACAACAGAAGTTTATCGAAATCATATATTTTGTATAAAAATATGCACACTATTCTGACGCCTTTCGAAGTCATACGGATTGCTGAAGCACCGATCCCATTAGCGCCCCCACTATTGCTCTGACGCGTGTCAACATGACACTAGTGCACACGCTACCTATCGCAGTCATTTAGCAAAGTACGGGTAATGGATGTTTTAAAAGAATTGGTTCGGCAACATCCGAAGGTAACACACATGATACGTAGATATGCTCGCTAGCTCTGACGTTACGAGTAAATTATGACACGATGCGTAAATTTTGTGTGAATTTGATGTGATGAGTATTACACTGACTATTGATGACTATTTTTACCGTCCGGAAAAAAATAAAGTGTAACAGATGAACGGAGTAGAAATCTTGGCACTGATATTTTACAAAAAATAAAAACAAAAATTTTGAATTAAATAAATAAATCAAATAAAATTTATCGAAATTCGAATTTCAATACTTTACAAACGGCAATAAAACAAAAAATTTTTAGCCATCTTTGTCAATGTCCTTTCGCACGGTCACAGGCTCAAGGGCAAAGCCGCCCGCGCCTTAAACTCTCATTTCATTTACCTGTAGCTAAGCAAGGAGTGACGTCGCGTCGCCGTCGTATTGTTTATGGTTCTGCGTGTGTATCGTAAACATGTACCAAAACTCTAATGTCGAGTATCTAGCATTGATGAGCCAATTCCGTGATAGATGGAAAGGTCCCGGTTGACCTGTGAACTGGCCGGCGAGAACACCAGACCTAATACCTCTAGACTTTTATTTGTGGGCCGAACCAAAACGATTAGTGTACACAGAAAAAGCACAAAGTGTAAGTGATTTAAAGTTTTAAAGCAGCGTATAATAGACGTATTTAATGTGATAAACAGTGATAAAGATTTAAACAGTAATAAAGGTTGATTTCGATCTTTTAAATACGCCAAGATGTTGCAGTATAAGGTAGGCATAAATATTATTATTTTACTGTTTATCAATTCATTATATTATAATATATAGATTTGTGGACTATGAGAAAGCCTTTGACTCCATTGAAACTTGGGCTGTTCTAGATTCTTTTCAGCGGTGCCAAATTGACTAGCGGTACATCGAAGTGCTGAGATGCTTTTACAACACCAGTACGATGTCCGTCCAAGTACAGGACAGTCAAACAAAACCAATCCAGTTGCATCGCGGAGTGAGACAGGGGGATGTTATATCCCCTAAACTGTTTACAAATGCACTGGAAGATGTTTTTAAGACGTTATTAACGCAATCGATGAGTACATCTCACACTTACGCTTTGCTGATGATATCGTCGTCATGGCAGAATCGCTGCAGGAACTTCAGGATATGCTGAACAGACTAAATGAATTCTCCCAACGTGTTGGTCTGTGCATGAATCTGAACAAGACAAAAGTTATGTTCAACGATTACGTCATGCCAGTTCCAATTACTGTTGATGGTGAAATTCTCGAAGTTGTCCAGGAATATACCTACCTCGGGCAGATATTGCAACTAGGTAAGAATAACTTCGAGAAGGAAGCCGATAGGAGGATTCAGTTGGGCTGGGCAGCATTTAGAAAGCTCCGTCGGGTTTTCACCTCGCCCATACCGCAAAGTCTGAAGACAAAAGTCTTCAACCAGTGCGTTCTGCCCGTACTCACTTATGGTTCCGAAACGTGGACACTCACGATACTTCTGCTCCAAAAGCTTAAAGTCGCTCAGCGGGCAATGGAAAGAGCTTTGCTCGGAGTTTCTCTGGTACACAAAATTCAAAACGAAGAAATTTGCCGGAGAACCAAGGTTACTGAGATAGCTTTCCGTGTTTGTAAGCTGAAGTGGCAATGAGCTGGTCATGTTTGTCGCAGAGGTGACAACCGGAGGAGTAGACGTGTTATGGAGTGGAGACCGCGTCTAGGCAAACGTAGTGTGGGACGCCCCCTGACCAGATGGAGCGACGATCTGCGCAAGGTGGCTGGTAGAAACTGGATGCGTGTAGCCGAAGATCGGCCTAAGTGGCGCGCCTTGGGAGAGGCCTATGTCCAGCAGTGGACTGCTGCAGGCTGATGATGATGAAATGAGTAGTGAATGGATGTGAGGGCGGTTATTAGTATAGTGTGCACGCACCAGCCTGTTGCAGATGAGGGGTGTGGGCAGGTCTCGCAGCAGATGGCACTCGAGCGGCGGCGGCGGCGGCGGGCGCGGCGCGCGAGGCGCCTCGACGCACAGCGCCACCGTGTGCGCGCTCCCGCACGCTACCTTCGTCACGCGCTTGCCCTGCAACACCACTCATTCACAACATGCTACATAATAAATACTTTCCTATCTGGAACCATTTTTGGTATCATCATCATTATCAGTACATTACGTTACAGTAAGTACATTATCTATCCGTTGGGACACACTATTGCGGATGTTGAGCATAGTGCTTGCTTATCATAGAGGTTAAAGAACATGAGAACGATCACTACGTACTAAAGCAATAGCCCGTCTGTCCTTGAAAATTGTAGAATTTATAGCGGCGCTGACGTCGGTGAGTAGTGACTGCGAAGTTAGCTGTTTTTTAGTACAAGTAGATGAAGTTAGTTGTATAATATACAAATTTTCTTCGCGGCAATGGTGAGAAAATTTTCATGCTCCGTAATTTTGTAATTTTTGACAAAAAGAAACACTAAAAATGGAGAAATATTTTATTGTGCGTGGATGTGCAAGTGGTTTAGCATCTGATCGGAAAATAGACTGAAAATTACTTTTATTCAGCGAACTTAGCTATCGCAGCGCCTCACTTATGGTGTCCATATTTCTGGGACACTATTTTCTACGGCGATCGTTCTCCTCTTCTCTAACCTCCATGGTGCTTATTGTCAAACAAATCTAAAAAATACACTTTGACAACTGTCAGACTTATTGCACCGAGCATGCCAATCAAAAAATGGGAACGTACAATATTCGATTAAAAAAAAATCGATATCGATTATTTAGAGTTGGTATTAATTTACAATTTGGTTTTAATAATACAAGAATAAATTAAAAACGAATAATTTTAAATCCAAGATTTATCAGTTTCTTCCTATTTGTTGTTACTGTTTATTTCTAGAGGCACAGTTATAAAAATTTAACATTGAACTAGATTCAAAATAAATTTATTCAATCACTTTCAGTACAACTAGTTGAGCTGTCGTTGTTTAGATGAATTATTACTTGATTTTCAATAATGCAGCCAAAATTAATGTCTCTTTCAAAGTCATTCATAATCAATATTTTTGTTTTTTCTACCCTATTGCCCAATCATGCTTTGTGACATGGGCACATGCTTCAACGAATATAGAAGAAACAGTTCAAAAAGTTAAAGCCGAGTCACAAAATAAGAAGACAAATACAAAATCACAAAATTACGCACAGTAAGCTGCCGAAATAGCGGGTGATTGAAATTACGTAGTGGTTTTTTTGCCTACACAAATTTACGTTGACAAAGTAAAATAAATAAACTTGTGTTATTTTCATGATTCACGTAATTTAAAGAATTTTAAAAACAAATAAATAACTAAACAAATAATACATAAAAATAATTAATGATTCAATTATTTGAATATTTTTACCGATTATTTAAATATTTTGACGATTCGTAATGAATCTCGAAAACAACACGTAGACGCGGCTCAGAAGGGAAATTGGTCTGTAGTTCTTCAAGAGAGGGTTGTCGCCTTTCTTGAAGAACAAGACCACCGCACTTCTGCTCCACGTTTCCAGAGTAGCTTCACTAAGGAGGACGGAATTAAAGAGCTTCTGAACGACTTTAATTACCGGTTTTCCAGCCGCTTTCAGAAGCTCCGCTGTAATTACATCATCGCCTGGGGCCTTGTCATTTTTAAGGGGCTGAAGAGCCATCCTAATCTCGCTCAGACTGACTTTCGGGATATCATCGAAATAGTGTGATCGATTGCTTGGTGTGGTAGAAAGTATCAATCGACTTCGACTAATCCATTGCATCATCGATCGATTGGTGTGGGTTGGGAATTAAAAAGTTAAAATAAAACGCGATAAATTTCGTAAAATTTCACTGAATCGAATACCTGTAAAGCCACAAGCAGGCGGGGCCTTTGCGCCGCCAGCGTTGTGCCGTCGCCGAGTTGTCCCTCGTCGTTGTCTCCCCAGGTGTACACCTCCCCCGTGTCCGTGCACGCAACGCAGTGGAGACTCCCTAACACAGTTTCAACACTGATGTTAGGTACCACAATATAAGGTATAACTACGAATTTAATAATAAAACAATAATTCAATCCATTAATGAATAAGATTCCAGTTTAGCTAAAAACATGAAAGTTTTAACAACTACAATTCCGCACAAAATTATTTATTATTGTTTATAATATATATCTACCTGTCGCAATCGATGTAATCATTTTGCCCTGCATGCCCGTAACGCGCATTGGACGTCTTACGTGTTCGTAGCTGCCATGCCCTAGTCTATGGTAGTCGCCTTTGCCCCTAAAGTATTTTTTTTTAATATTAGAATATTAAATTGATTCCTGTGTATTTTATTATAAATAATTTTGCATTTAAGTTAAAGGAAAACTTAAATTAAACTATAGATTTTTATATTTTTTATTTATATAGAAGAAGTGTGACAAACGAGCACACAGTTTACCTGATGGTAAGTGATTGTTGTGGCCCACAAGCATCTATATCTATCCTCGATTACGAATCAAAATGCAAATGCGTTGTCATCCGTGAGGACTTAGGTGTAATGCCTCATTTCCAGTAAAAAGGGTATCCGGTTCTCTACACTCACCATACGAAACACAGCAGCATTAAGTTGCTATTTTACGCTAGTATTCTGTGAAAGCGTAATCCTTCCCCGGTCGAGCCGACCCATTCGTACTACAAATATACTACTAATACAGCTGCAGCATGGCTCTACCACGTAAAATACTGATAATATGTTAATTTTAAAAATACACAATAATAATATTTCATTTGAATGGAGTGTTTCAGATGAGAGTACCCAGTGTCTTTGTAATAAGTCTTTGTATAATGACGAATAAAAAATATGAAATAAATCAAGTCAAGTATATGTATATATAATTAAGTGTATTTTACAAACCATGTATAAACACTTCCACATTGGCATAAAGCGACGGAGAACTGAGAGCCACATTCTACCTTGATAACTCGCAGACCTTTCAGACAGTCTATTCTCATCGGAAGCTTGCAGCCTTCTGAGCCTCCTCGACCTAGCAAACAAAGATTGACAAAATTGGTCAATACGTAATACGTAAGATCATAAATAATTAAAATCCCCGCTGGAAGTTCCCAGGAAAAAGGTTTTTCAAACTAATGGTAAAAGTAAAAATAAAAAATGTCCAACGGAATATCGAAACTTTCTGTATTCTGTAAAATATTCTATAAATCTATAAAAAAGTAGATGTCGTAGTCTAATAGACATCTACATGTGAATTAGAATGCAGATTTGTTGTCGCCCCTGACGACTAAGATGGAATGCCTCGTTTCAGGTAAACGAAGTCTCCGGTATTTTTATATTTTAATTGTATTGAATTATTATAATATGTTGTTATAACAATCAAGTAACTACACTAAATATAATTGTATGTATTTTATTTACATGTATTACACAATTTTTGCTATTTTAGTTTATTGTTTTCTCATATTAACTTTATACCACACCTACTTCATACTATCTCTGCATCACCCCAAGGTAGACTGGTAGAGAATGCCTTATACATTAAGTCCGCCTATATACCACGTCTGTACATGAAGTTTTAAGTAAATAAATAAAATATCCCGACCGACGACACATGCAAGAAAGTTGCGTGTATATTATATACTGCAATTGCAAAATACCTGGCTCCTAACCATGGCGAATTACGTGTCTGTTAATAAGCAGAGGAGAAAGTTAATCATATGACAACTTTCGCAACAGTTCAATTTAAAAAAAAATTGGGGTATGGCTGTGTGGTGGACACGACCGTGTTTCACGTGAATTACGTGTACGTAGCGAAACGGCCAAAAAAGGGGGTCCTTCTTTTTCCACTAAGTGCGATGACGTAACAGTCCTGACTCAACGTAACGGATTCTTTGATCTATCGAGTGGTGTAGTTAAATTTTGGATGTAGATGATAGATATGTAGCTGCAACACCAAACTGTATCTTCCGATTTTGTTATTAGTTTTCAGAATCGCCTCCGACTATGGAAGCTGATTTAAAGACGTATTCACGTCAAAAAACCAATTAATGAAGAAATATAGGATACCAAGTTTGCCATAGTCGCCGTCGCCCCAGGACCACACGTTGTCGTCGTCCGTGATGCACAGCGTCTGCGCGTCACCCGAGCCGCACGCAACGTCGATCACCCGGTGCTGCGAGAGCGCCTCCACCTAAACGTTTGGAGAGTTTAACTCAAATTCAACAATAAAATGCAATTTTAGCATTGCTATAGAAACTGTCTTACTGGAAACGGACGCGCCTTCATTTTTCCGGGGTAAAAATACCTATCTTATACTTTCAGTGAGCAAGTGTTGTGGGTAAGTGAGAACCTATCGTAGCAAATCATCAAACAATGCTTGTTAGCTTGACTAGTATCGACCGCGACGTTTTTTCGGTAGAAAAATTCTTCTTAAGAATACAATTAACCGA
Source organism: Parnassius apollo (assembly GCA_907164705.1). Lineage (NCBI taxonomy): Eukaryota > Metazoa > Arthropoda > Insecta > Lepidoptera > Papilionidae > Parnassius > Parnassius apollo. Next base: position 2,590,655 of record CAJQZP010001367.1, read on the forward strand.
TGAGCATGTATGCGTAGGTATATGGATGTGGAAGAGGTGAGAGAGGTATGTCAGGATCGTGCTAAATGGAAGTCTGTAGTCTCTGCCTACCCCTCTGGGTGACAGGCGTGAGTGTTTATGTATGTAAAGATTATTCTAAAGTCAAAGAAACTAACTGTAGAGATCTATTATTTAGATGAAATAAACGACACGTTTGTCGGAATGCGCTTCAAACAAGTACCATAATCTATTTTGCGAGCGTGCGACAGTAACCTAATGGTCGTGAGTTCAAACTTGCTATTCGGCTACTGTGGCGAATCACTACTAAAACAAGTATTTCTAAGCTTACTAGAGTGGTTAACGGAAGTTTTATTTATGTTAATAGCGTTACCAGTATTCTTATAAAAATATATATAAAAATTAAAAATCATACACAAAACAAAAAATTAACTACTGATTCAAAAGTTAGTATAACTAATGGTTCTTCCCAGTTTTATGATGACATGGCCTACCAAACATCATCTAGGTTCATGTTTTACACACCATCTTAGGTACAAGTTGGTCTTCAGAGTCGCCATGTCCCAGGCGTCCGTATCTGCCCTTGCCCCACGTGTAGATACGACCGCGCGCAGTCAGGCAAGCGGAGTGAGCGCCGCCGCAAGCGATCGCCACGACCTCCAGTCCCGACAACGCGGTGATTAGCTTCGGACGGTCGTAGCTTCTGTGGGTGTATTGACATAGAAACATGAAACACATGTTAAAATACTTTTATGACTTCGAATGAGTTAACAGTCCGCCTGCTGGTAAATAAAGACACCCACAAACAACCTCAAAGAAAGATATAGTAATGAGACCTACGAGAACGCATTTATGTTTTTTTTATATTTTTATTTGTTCATTGATGTACATATAAATGTTTAATAATTTGTATGTAAATTTAGAATTTTTTTAAACAATGATCTTGTTTTGTGTATTTTTCATGTCTTAATTCACGTATCAAATAATGTCATGTCATCCAGCGTTGACTGGAAGAGAATGCCTTAAGGCATTAATTCCGCCCTTTGTAACCTTATTATATTTTAAACTGAAATGTAAATAAAAAAATAAAAAAATAGCAAAATGCCACGCTATCTGTAATAAATTGTCTCCATTAACCTCAAATTCTAAACAGCCATAGCTTTACCCTACTCAGCGTAGCGACAATAGCAGCAGTGAACATATAAATATCAGATATGTAGGAAAGACGGCGGTATACTATCTCAGGTATTCAAATAAGCCTTTTACTAGAAATAACACCTTTATCGTATTTTAAACAATATTATTTTACTCATTAAAATATATCATAAAAGAGAATCATTACAGTTAAATCATTTGTGAGTTGCATTACGTTTGGTTATTTGTAAAGACTGGCAGATATTAGTCTAGTTTATACACATCTATTTGCGTCTTTGTTCACGTACAATTATTATATTATAAATCATTGTTTTTTCAATCGGGTATCTAGCCTATCAAAATTACACTATCTCTCACATTGATTACATCATAGGGGAATATATATGTCATAGTTCCTACGGTTAGCAGGTAGATGGGTAACGCAGTCATTATTATTTAGAGATGTTATCAAGAAGATGCTGCTGCTAATCTCCTATTTTATTTCCCTTTATCTTCTCTTATGACTTCTACGATGTGATATGGGGATAGAATCGCTTACGCCGCCTGAATTTGTACGTTCTAACAAATACATTGTTACACCATTAGTAAATTATTTGAATCAGTTAGAACTAAAAGGTTTAAATCAGTTACTGTTTTTTTCTCTAAGTTAGACAAACATCTATATACTGATATATACACACAAAGAATCGGGATATTAGTGAATTGTAAAGTATATATTTATATATTAAGAGAAGTAAAAATACATGTTACTAATCAAAAAACTTACACTCTGTTGCCGTGGCCAAGTTTACCGTCCTCGCCCTCGCCCCAGCTGTAAACGTCTCCATCAGCAGATAAAGCCAGGCAATGTTTGCCTCCAGAGTTACAAGCCACCTTAAATAAAAAAATCGTACATATGTAATTACAATTTTTTGCACACAACTCATTTGGATGACCATAACTTTTTTACTTAACTTCTAACTTACAAGTGCCTAATAAATTGGGACATTTTAAATTTAAAAATATTCCCTTACTAATTTTCTTTATACTTTAACGTTTTGGTTAATATACTATAATCTATACTGATATAATAAAGAAGAAACGTTTTTTTTTTTGTTTGTTTAAATACGCTATTATCTGAAACTACCAGTCCGATTTGAAAAATTATTTTTCGTATACTATAGCCAATTAAACTACACCTCTCAGCTAGTCTTAAATATTAATTTTTGCTAAGCAAGTCAGAGGAAAAAGCGTTTTCGAAATTATTTATCCGCGTGCGCTAGCATAATAGTTAGTGATATGTAAATACAATGTTCTACAAAAATATGGATCTTTACTCCCAGCTAAAAAAAGTCCACGATACCATATGACTAGTTTTATTCATAAGCCACAATAAACTATTTTGTGACAAAAATTAATAAAAATTTAAAAAAGTGATTTATGAGCTTTATTATAAGATATGGCATATTAATCTTTACGAACGAAAGTTAATTCATCATCAAGTTAATTTTATGAAGATAAGCTTTGCTTTTGCTAGCATGTTTTTGGACGCATAGTTTAAGACATAGAATACTGTAATACACTATAGAATGGCTGTCAACCTTATTTTGTACGAGGATTGGTGTCGCCTGAAGCACACATACAAGCTATTACGTTCTATTATCACTACTAGAAACCCGATTCGCGAATTTACACATAGACTTTTGATTAATGTCTTAGACACATCAATATTGCCTGATAATGAAGCCTGTGTTCATAACCAAACACAATCTGCTGAATAAATATCAGTCAGGCTTTCGTGCAGGTCACAGTACTACCACTGCATTGATAAAAGTCACAGATGATATTAGAATGGGAATGGATGAGCAAAATCTTACGGTGGTAATGCTTGTTGACTTTTCAAATGCTTTTAACACAGTCAACGACGATATCCTTATAGCCTTCCTAACTAATCTTAGATTCTCAATCCCAGCTTTGGAATGGTTTTCATCCTATCTTCGCGGCCGCCAGCAATCAGTACGATTAGGACAAGAGTTCTCAAGATGGGCTGACATTGAAACAGGCGTGCCGCAAGACAGAATACTTTCTCCTATAATGTCTATTTTTCTTTATTCATAAATTCTATCACTTCAGTTCTCAACTGTTCGTACCATCTGTATGCAGATGATCTTCAGCTCTATGTGCAATCTAGTGTTAACGACCTTAACGATAATATTCATTAACTAAACCACAACCTCGATGCCATAAGAGATTGGTCGTACAGACATGGTGTTTTAGTTAACCCAACCAAATGCAAAGCAATGGTTATAGGTAGTAGCAGAATGTTAGCTAAGATTAATAACGATAATCTTGCTCCCGTATTTTACAACGGAACGTTGTTGCCATTTTGTAAGTCTGTCAAAAATCTTGGCTTACATATAGACCATACCTTAAGCTGGGGAGTTCAAGTTGCCGAAACAAGCCGTAAAGTAACCGCCACCTTACGTTCTCTTTGTCGTCTCAAAAACTTTCTGCCTTTTAAAACTAAACTTCTGCTAATCCAGACTTTGATATTACCCATTATTGATTATGCGGATGTGTGTTACCCAGATCTATCTCAATATCTTCCCGATAAGTTGGAGCGCCTTCTCAAGAATTGCATTAGATCACCTGACCTCTATATATACAAGTACGCTGGACTGGCTATACCATACAACAATACAAAATGACTGCGCCAATTTGAAGCGCCGCTAAAGGATGTCTTGAAAAATAAAATTGACATAATATGCCAAAGTATGTTGTCTTATTCAAATTATCATATTTAATAAGTCTGTATTTTGAACTTTTACACTAGAAAACGAAAGTATTTTATATTGTTTGATTGTGTATAATATTATACAATTACATAATAAGATTTATATTTATTAATAATGAGAGGGTGCGTTAATCTGTAAAACTCGGTTACCAAAAGGGGAGTGGTATAACATTTCACAAGTAAGTGAATTTGCAGTAAATATTAAACAAAAACTATTTGATAATATAAGTACTCAGAAATTTGTTACTAATCTTAATATCATATATACCAACATGTTTGGCTGTATATTACTGAGTTTTGATAAACAATAAAATTCAATAGGGTTGTCGAGTTCCTTGTCTACAATACTTATCGATGTTCTTTCCTACCCATATCTGTTAACAAACAAAGTCACCAACAACAGATGATTATCAAATATTTATTAATTAACAGGTTTCCAAATGAACCTAGACTAAAATTATGGCTTAAAATCATGAATATTGTGAATTCGCGTCCGAAACAAAATGATCATATTTGTTCCAAACATTTCACAGACGACTGTTTTATTAGACATGAGAACTGCACCACTTTCAAAAAGTGCAGTCTACCGATAATATTTTCTGGTAGTACCAGTACCGAGCACTGACAACTACCAAGTACTAAGTATTAGATTATTATTTCGAATGTTTTTTTTTTATCTCTTCGTTCCTAATTTTCCACCAAACTGAAGGGCCATAGCCGAGTGTCGAAAGGTCGCCTGATGATGTCGAGCCACGTTGGATGTGTGTTATGTGCGGCTGCGGCTAGAGGAGATTTCTCTCCGTTTACCGCTGTAGTCGAGGTGGAGTCGTAAGGGAAGAGGAGTGTTGGTATGGCATCGTAGAAAGTACGAGCAAACATAAATTTTTATATAGTAGAAAATATTTTACTGGTAATAGACAGACCTGTAGTTGATTATAATAGGCGTTATTATAGCAGCTGATTTGTCTTTTATAATACTAAAACAAAATGAACGGTTGACAATAAATTATTCTATAAATTATGTTTTTATTTTGTGTGCTTAGTTAATTGTTAATAACTTTTAGTTGAATGGTTAAGGGCTATAATGGCTATCCGAGTACAGAACCAGAGTACAAAACTAATCTAACTGTAGAGATGTGTAAGACAGGGTGACGTAATATCCCTGAAATACTTTACCGCTGCATTGGAAAACGTTTTTAACCTACTGGACTGGAAAGGATACGGTATTAACGTCAATGTCGTGTACGTCACTCACCTTCGGTTTGCCGACAATATAGTTCTTATGGCACAATCGCTGGAGGACCTACGCACTATGTTCAATGGCCTCAATAGTGTCTCCCAACAGATAGGTCTTTCTAGATGAACATGGACAAAACAAAAGTCATGTGTAATGTCCATGTCACAGCTATGCCGGTGGTTTTTGGGAGCACTTAGCTGAAGTTGTTGATGAGTATTTTTATTAGGACAAATAGTCCGAATAGGTAGGTCCGTCGATTGACCTGGTTAATCGACGGATTCAACTCGGCTGGGCAGCGTTCGGGAGATTACAACACATCTTCTCGTCAGGAATACCTCAAAACTAGATTGTACAACCAATGCGTGTTGCCAGTGATGAAATATGGATCTGAGACGAGGTCTTTCACTGCTGGCCGTATGAGGAAGCTCGAAGTCAAAGCTATGAAGAGGGCTATGCTTAGGGGTTCAAACTTATGAATGAGGATATCTGCAGCAGAACCAGAGTGACCGACATCGCCCAATGGATTAGTAAGCTGAAGTGGCAATTGACCGACCATATAGCTCGAAGAACCGAATACCGATGGGGAAAAAAGGTTCTCGAGTGGCAGCCTCGTACTGGCAGGTGAAATGTAGGACGTTCCCCCACTAGATGAAGTCAAAACCTGGTAAGACATGCAGGAAGTTAATGGCTGCAGGTAGCTCAGGACCGTGCTTTGTGGCATTCCTTGGGGGAGGCCTATGTTCAGCAATGGATTTTTGAAGGGTTTTAATGATGATGAATGATAATGGCATTATATTAATATGATACATAAATAGAATGGGCGTTACGGGTAGAGTCCATCTATCCATAGAGTCCATTCTATTTATTTAGGTACAGGTAGGGTATAGAATTTTTATCGATATAATTTGGTACACTGTCTTATCCCTAGTATTAGTTCCGTGGACGTGCACTTCTGCTGACAGCGCCAAAATGGCGGAAATCAAATCGCTTCAGTATGTCACGGTGTATAGCCAGTCCAGCGTATTTGTATATATAGAGGTTAGTGCATTAGATTCATTTTCGGCTTACGTAAGTATGACCATATTTCCCAGTACCGATCTAAGCTTAAATGGCTCTCTATTCGTCAAAGGCGTAGCTCCCGAACTTTGCAAGTACTACATTCAATTTTAAATGACCCCAATTCTCCCTCGTATCTAAAGGATAACTTTCAATATTTGTATTCTACTAACGATAGAGTTCCCGTTCCCAAAATTGTCTTAAAATTCGTATTCCACCACACAGGAGTGGTTTCTTTAATTCCCCTTTTTACTGTACAGTCTATACTGCTCTGGAATGCCTTGCCTGTTTATATCAAGAAAACTAATAATAACAAGAATTATTTTAAAAGACTAGTTCGAGAGTTCTGTCGTAAGAATAATACCACCTGACTATCCGACTATTGTTTTTTCTCTCTCTTTCACTTTATAAGTAATATTTTGTATAATGTATTTTAATATGTATTGTGTTATTTCATATATTTATTATTTATCCTATATTATATATTAAGTAAGTATGTATATTTTACTAACTATACATCTATTCTATTCATTTGCATTTTATTTTGTTTTATATCCTTATTATTTATTTATGAAGTCATTGATTACACCTGCCACAGTTTCTCAAATCATCCAGGATTGACTGGCAGAGAATGTCATAAGGCGTTAAGTCCGACCTTTATATCTCTTAGTATATAAGGTGTATAATAAAGATTAAATAAATAAATAAATATTTTATTTATTTTGGCTATAATATTTACAAAATATAAATAGTTTCGATTTACTGGTTGTAGGATATGTCTCCTTTACTTAAATTCCATTTCCCGCTGTTCTTTCTACAAATAATGATTGCACAATTTGCCATTTTTAAATAATTTGCATGTAGCGACGCTTGACACGAAAATTGAAAACTATTGATTGTGTTGACATTTATAGGTGTGAATTGACATATTAGTGTATTACACGGGCTCCACCCACTCCCCCGTTCTATTATGTATGTATTATAGTATTCTATGGTTTAAAAGATAATGAAAAATTAAAATAATTCAACACTCGGCTCGGCGCGCGAACGACGCAAAAGACCTAATCACCCGATGACAACTGAGAGAAATCAGCAGTAAACTCTTCTACAAGCGAGGTTAATTCAATAATTTTAACTAGATAGTTAGCAAAATTAATAGAATACTTTTATCTATCGGCATGTGTACGTTATAGAGCGAAGTTAAATTTTATCCCCCTCCCGGATGAGCATCCCGCGCCGCAGAAAGCATCCCAAAGCGAGGTTTTTTCAGTTTAAAAAAAACCGTACACAAGTGTGTAGGTACGAAATGACCCTTGATAAATTTTCTATCAACCTCTTATAAATATGAACATTTTTTATTATTTATCGATTCTTTTAAAAATTTTGTTTTCTCAATCGTCACCCCTCCCGCTCAAAGTGTCCCAAATCGCGGTTTACCCCGAAAACAGTACACGAAACAAGAAAAGTGTGTAGTGTGAGGGGAGAATATATTGTTGCGCGCTATAATTAGCGCCCGTTATATGGCGGGTGATTATTAGCGCCATCTGGTATCAAGCAGCAGAAATAGGAGCGTCAAGATCTTTCTAGAACACTTCCACTAGTGCCATCTAGTGTCGAATAGAAGAACTAAGCTTTCTAGAAAACTCCACACTCGAATTTTCTACATCTAGTCGGTGGGGATCGGTATTTGCTGGAACATTCTAGATGTGTCGGTGGAAAAGGTCTATATAAAGACGTTGAGGGCCGCGACCGGGCCAGTAATGAATTGGCGATTCAAGCGAAGCTTCGGAGCGAAATTAAGTGAAATAAAGTGATCAATGTGATTAATTATTAGTGTGTTTTAAGTTTTAATTGGTGTTCGGTAACTAAAGTGTCAGTTTCGGTAATTAAATCGGCAGTTTTTATTGTCACGAACCCTAAGCTCGTAAATTTGTCAGACGTGGGATCAAATCATGCCGATTTTACCTAAGGAGGAAACGGAAGTCACGCCAGCAGGAGACGGACCAGAGACGATTTGGTGGTGCAACGCCGCAAATGTAACTTAGCTCAATAACGTATATAACCAATTTCTTCTCTACATTGCCATCTAAATTTCTTGAACTAGGTGTCATGTCATGTCGCGCATGCAGCTAGTTCGTTAAATATTACTCATGTTTTAATACCTTTGTTATAAAGACATGTTGAATTGACGCTAAAAGTGTAGGCTGAGAGACAGAATCAATGCCGCCTATTCCTAATCGTCCCCCAGCGCCGTAGCCTGCAAATGTGAAAGGGGATTAGTGCCAGTTTTTTATATAGCGATCATTTATGATTTGATCATAAATAGTCGCTATTAAAAAATAAAATTAAATTAGTGTTGCAAAAAAAACCAAGAACGTCGTTCAATTTTGGAAGTGTTATATAAGAATATACATTATATCAGAAATGTATTAAAATTTTAGTTATTACACATACATGAAGCTACATGGGACTACAGAGAGATGGTCAAAATAAAGCGGCATGACTTCATATAATATCTTCTATGGGTGTTGTAAGAGGCGACTGAGGAAAATTTAAACAAGATGGATAGCAGCTTCTTTCTGATTATAACTTGAAACTGTGAAAGACTGCGGTTATTACCAACCCAAATCCTTCCTATGAGACTATCTATGGGGAGGACTACGTTCAACAGTGGACTTTTATAGGACGTAGTGGATGCACTTTATAAAAATACATTTTCTTTAGTTAATGCAAAACGTCAAAAAAGTAACGTTAAATTGGCCATTTTTAAATATGTTAGTATTTTTTTAAAATGTAAAAAATACCAAGTTTATGTAAAATTTAACACTGACGCCCAGTCTGAGACTACTTGTTTTGTTGGAAAATTGGTTCTAGATTTTTAAGCCCTTCCAAAAATGGCAAACTTGCCATGTTTTAAGGTATTTATTAAGTTATCATAAGTAAACTTGTATAAATATAGTTATATTTTATAAATAATGAAAAGCAACAAAGTGACCTGTGGCGTAGACTTTTCCATCGGGCGTGACGGCGAAGAGCGTCTGCTCGCCGCCGACGAGCTGCACGGGGCTGAGCGCGGCGAGCGCGAGGCAGGGCGCGGGCGAGCGCACCTTGGCGCCGTCCACGCCGCCCAGCTGGCCGCGGTGGTTGTGCCCCCAGCCGTACACCGCGCAACCGCGCGCGCCGCCGCCCCACCACCCCGACCACTCCTCTGCTCGCCTGGTACATTGCGCACGGTATAACCACTATGAGGACTAATAAATTCCCGCCAACCAGATGTCGCTAGTTAAGACCGAGGTGAACTTTTTTTTTACAAAAATCTCATTTCATTGAGAAGTTATTTTTTAATAAAAGTTTATGAGTTTCTAGAGTTTTATATAACCACACAAAACAATGCCTCAGTGGTTTGCTCTTTCATTTTTTGCACATTTTTAACTTCTTTTTAAAATTTTCTACTGATATGAGTATCTGTTGTTTGATTTATTTATTTAATCTAATTAATATAAAATGTAACTAATAGTACAGAAAGGAACATTAACATTACGTTTTTCGAACAAATTAACTTCCCCGCTATGAAGTCTGACTCCACCTCATTTTAATCGGCGCCGCCGTGGTGGCAGAAAAAGTCGTGGATACCCTTATTGTATACATTCTCTTGTGCCAAAATAAGCGTACGGTACGCATATTGTGACCGCACCATTGGAATTATTATTTATGAGTATTGAACACTCAGTTACGCACAATTATTAATATTGGACACTACGTCCGACGATTGGACACTATAACCGTGTAGTGGCGGTGTAAGAATATCCACTACCAGATATCAATCCGTAGGTGTCGTAAGACGCGACAGAGGGTAAATGAAACAAGAGATGAGTAGCAGTATCTTCCTCACAACAACTCAAAATAATAATAAACTGCGGTTGCCAATCCGCTTGTCAAGCGTTGCGACAATGGCAACCCCCCCCCCCGCATGAGGCAATCTATGACGAAGGTCTATATTCAGCAGTTAATTTTTATAGAGATGAAATGGACACTATGTAAAAATAAGACTGCGCCTTAAACCTATTTAGTCGTACACAGTTAGTGGAGCAATGTCTACTGTGCGCAGCCAAGCGTATTATATCGTTTTTTAAGTGTGGTTATAACAACATTGTTAATATTTTTGCGCTATGCTTTCCATTAGATATGACAAAATGGGAAGAATTAAGACACTAAAATATAATTTTACCCTATCAACATTTTCAATATATATAGTAGTCATAAAGTTAAATGACCAATGACGTTCTTCCGTTCTTGGATGATATCATAATAAAATTTATTAAGCTGTAGGATTTGTTTTTCTTTTTAAATAGATAAAGAATGGTCTTATGGCGTCTATCTACATGCTAGACCTATAAATTCTTGCAAAAACAAAAGGAACAGTTAAAATAAACAATTTTTTCTTTAATTTATTTAATACTAGACACTGACGCGCTTGGTACCTGCAAGGGTGTCGATGACACAGTCTCATCTATTATTTTAGCAATTTGATTTAAATTGTAACATGTTTTTTTTAAATATACCACAAAATAATTAAAACGAGAATTCCGTTTTATTTAAATAACTTTAAATATGAATATAGCGAACTCACTTATTGACCCAATGCAGCAACTGCTCATCATGTTGCTTAGTGAACTTGGTGTTATCCTCCCAGGGGTAGGGCGCGTCGCCGGCAGTATCGTCGACGTTGTAGACACCGAGTTCGGCAAGTCGCTTGCGTACGTCCGCGAGGAACGGCACGGGCAGCGGCGCGCGGCGGATCAGCGCGTCCGCGGTGCGCACGCACAGGCAGTAGCGCTTGAACCACGCCCAGCGTGCCGCGTCCGCCCCGCCGCACACGCGCGAGTCCACGCGCAACCCGCACGCGAGCCACGCCAGCTCCTGGATGTTCACGTATTTGTAAACGTTTAAACATTGTTTTGATATAGATAAGTTCCTGAAATTTATTTCTGAACTGTTGGATTTTACTTCCCGTGAACTTGTGATATGTTTTCAAATAGGATTTACTTTGAACAGTAAAAGGCAAATTTCACAGTACAAATGCAACCTGAGCTCGATCTGCATCGGCACCAATGAAATAGTTTTGAAATGTAAATGAAATAGCAATTGATATATTTTAAAATCATCTCAGAAGTGCGACGAGATCTGTGTTTAGCTTTTTATAGAATATAAAAAGAATATAATAGATCGCAACTCAATCTCTACTCTTTTTAAGTAAAAGAAATAAGTTTGTAAATTGTTTTTTTTTAATTAATAATAAAATTTAAAAATGGAAGTGACAAACAATCTTACAGTCCTATCACGACAGGAGTAGCTAAGGGATAAATGCAACCGGCGTAAACAAAGAAGGCTACAGATGTGTTGGCATCTATGAGAACTAAGAAAACAGCAGTGTAAGCACTGTTGTCCGGCCCTGGTCGTAGCCATGGTCCGGAGCGAGACGGAATGGGATGCCGTCACCACCATCTGCGAAGCAGTGATGCTAGCGAAGGAGGTGGCGGAGCGGGAGAAGGAGAGAGCAGCAGCTTTCCTCCCCGGCCGCCGCGGGAGACGCCCCGGGCGTCGGGGGCTACGTCGTGGCCCCCGGCCACCGTAGGCGCGGGCCTGTGGACGGCGAGCAATGGGTAGCTCGCCGTCCGTCCGTCTAACGACGACAGGCCGTGTCGACGGCGCGTTTTGTTCCACGCGCGCCTCAAAGAGCTGTCAGCAGCGTGAAGGGGCCCGCAAGGGCCGACGCCTGCCGGGGCTGCGGGCTGTTCGAAAGAGATACCGCGGCTCCGGAACGTAAGGGCACTGAAGGAACACGGATGGTTTTTAGTCAGTAAAAGTCTGACACTCCCTTACGCTCCACCCAGAGCGAAAGGCGTCATTAGATGATTTTCCATCCGCAAAAAAAAAAGTGTAAGCACTGTTATTTGGCGGTAGAAAGGGGTAAAAGCATAATACCGACCCTAGGTAGACTCCTAGGTAGAAAAGAAATTCTACCACCTTGTGCCACTCCTCACTGATGTGTAGTGATGACCTGGTAAGACATGCAGGAAGTCGATGAATGCAAATAGCTCAGAACCGTGTTTTGAGCATTCCTTGGGAGAGGCATTTTAGGTTCAGATAATGACCGCTGATTTGCAGTGATGTTTGGGATAAAGAATGCAATGTGAAAACTTTTTGAATCTTTGTCTGTCTGTATACCAGATCATAACATGCAAATGTCAGCCAATTTAATTCTCAAAAGCATTTTAGATATTATGTCAGTAATATAATATTATAAGGTCAAAAGTAGATAGATCGTGCGGTTCACCTTGAGGTAGTGCGTGTGCAGCAAGTGCGTGCCGGTGCGCAGCGCGGGCTCCTCGTGCTCATACTGCGCCTGCAGCAGCTGCGGCAGTTGCTGCAGCGCAGGCGGCACCCCCGCCCCCGCGCCCGCTCCCGCGCCTGCATCACCCGCGCCGCCGCACACCACGCCACGAAGCCGCCGCACGCACCACACGCGCGCGCGCCACGCTAAAGCACACATAATCACATACAACAACACAACTTTTTTATATTATATCTAATAATATATAAACATTTACGTTTGTTTGTTCGTATGTTATGAGCTGCCTTACGCTACGCTTGCGATTGCGCTAAAACTTTTTCAACTTCATGCTGGCACTTGTGCGAAGTTTATAGGCATAGTAAAATTAATTTACAGCAGTATCAAATATAGCCATTAGTAGAGATGATATAATTAGAAAGATTAAAACACAAGAGGCACACAAAGATCCAAGCTCCGATGGAATTCCATCATTATTTGTTAAGGCGTGTTGTGAAGAACTTAGTTTGCCGTTATTTATAATTTTAATAAGTCTATTAAGAGCGGCATATTTCCCTCTGTTTGGAAAAACGCCCATGTAATTTCAATTCGTAATTCTGGTGATAAAGCAAAATGTGAAAACTATAGGCCAATTACTATTTTCTACTGTATGGCAAAAATTTTTGAATCGCTGGCTTATGACCATATTTACAACCACGTGCAAAGCATATCAAACTTACAACATGGTTTTGTCACTGGTAGATCAACTGTTAGTCACCTACTTGTGAACAAAAATTACATCTGTCAAACGTTTGCTACCCAACGCCAAGTAGACTCAATTTATACTGACTTTTCAAAGGCGTTTGACAAAATCAATCATAGAATACTTTCGGCTAAATTAGCAGCATACGGGATACATGGCAATTTGTTGCGTTGCAAAATTTATATCTTTCTAAACGTATTCAGATCGTTGCAATAAAAGGTTTCCTCTCCAAACCAGTACGTGTAACATCCGGGGTTCCTCAAGGGTCCCATATCGGCCCTCTGTTGTTTATTTTATTTATTAATGACTTGGTAGACCATATCACAAGTGAAAGTTTACTATATGCAGACGACATGAAAGTTTTTAGCATAATCAATGATGTTAATAATTGCCTCTTGTTGCAATGCGACTGTAACAATATTCATACCTGGTGATCTCATAGTAAAATGTATTTGAATGTACCTAAATATTTTTTTGTAACTTTCACAACTAAGAAAACTAGTTTACAGCATACATAGCATATAAATGATCAACTTTTGTCTGAAAGTAATGTTACTAAAGACTTAAGCGTTATCTTTGACTCTAAACTAGATTTTAAGCAACCCTTTAGTCACTTAACGCAACGTGGTTAACAGTTAGTTGGTTTTATTACACGATTTATGAAGGAATTCAAGAGACCCCTTAGTCTAAAAAAGATATATTATCTTTTTAACACTCTTGTGACACCGATCCTTAAATACGCCTCAGTAGTCTGGTCACTCTATTACAAAGTACATATAGTTAATATTGAACGAATCCAGTTAGATGTTTTCTGCGGGGTCTATGTTGTAAACATGGATCAATCCGCCAGTTGCCATCGTAGAATGAAAGAGTGAATTACTTTGGAGTTACGAAATTAGATAAACGTAGACAATATTCTGAGCTTATTTACCTCCACAAAATCGTTCACTTCTCTATCGATTGCCCGGAACTGCTTAATTTGATTAATTTCAACAATCGATCCCGTCTGTGTAACCCGCGTATCTTTCGCCTTGATGTTTACAGAAACAACACGTCTTTCTTTAATCCGGTCATTAGAATGTGTCGAAATTTGACGAGCTGGGACATCATAACGCTGATATGGACATTTTTAATTCTAACACTTCACAATTTATAAGATCTGTAAATGGTGCGTTAAAAATCTAAATGTATACTTGTATCATTAAGGAAATTGTAAATATTTGAAATTTTTATTTAAAAAATTGTGAATGTTTGCAGTTCACATGCGGTAGAAGTGAAACCTACAGATGGAATGAAATATAAAATATAAATAAAAATATACAATATTTAATATACCAATATTAACACCAACAGCAATAGCACCATCTACTTCATTTTATATGTAAAGTCATTTTATCTAACTAAAATTGATCGATTCTCAAGGTGGTAAGTAAAATAGACGCTAGACCATGGAGGTTAGAGAACAGGAGAACGATCGCTGCGTGTTAAAGCATAGCCCGTCTGTCCCTGAAAATTTGTAGAATTTATAGCCGCGCTGCCGTCGGTAAGTAGTCTCTGCGAAGTAATTTTTTCATTTTTGGCAAAAAGAAACATTAAAAAAATGGTGATATATTATAAAAAATAATATTAATACTAATAAATAATAATTTATATTTGTAATAACTTTTAATATTTATAATAATTAAAATTACGGAGACAACTTAGCGATCGCAGCGCCTCACTTATTTCGTCCATATTTCTGGGACACTATTTTCTACAGCGTTCGCTGTCTTGTTGTCTAACCTACATGCGCTAGACGGCCGTAACACGACTTATTAAATATAGTATTGTATCTTATTCTCTCGCAGGACACCGTAAATCCCATAGACGTATAAGTTTCTCTTATTTTACTGTCGCTTTTTTGTTTCATCGAGTTCCAATTCACAACGATTCTAAAGAAGTTTTCACTTCAAAAATTGATAAAATATCTGATCTTTATAAATCGACAAATTGCCTCATTTATGCGTATCATTACATATATTAAAAATGTAAATTGCAGATGTCTGCACATTTTATATTTTTGTAACAAAATTGATTGAGAGGGACTAAAAATAAGTAATTGAATACATTTCTATAATTTTCAGAGTTGTTGGTCTGTCGGCCTGTCTGTCTGTCTGTTTGTTTTTTAAAGTATCATGTGTAAAGTAATGATTTATAATATATCAAAATAATCGTTAGGAAAATTGTGAAGCGTATCTTCTTTTTAAATATAGTCTTTGTTTTATTAAAATCGGTTCATCTTATCAAAAGTTATGAATAATATTCTGAAGTATGGGTACGAAATATAAGAAAGAATTTGTTCAATGGTAGAGTTGAGTGATCAAGAACATTTTTGTAATTAAATAATGTAAAATAATGTTGTATAACGATATAATCGTATCTAAACGCAGTAAGCAAAAACAATACAGAATAACGAAATAAATATTTAAAAAAATATATAAATTCTAATATATTAGCTAAAAAAGTACAATAGTTAAACAATGTCATCGACAGATGGCGTTGCAAATTATTTATTAAATTTTAAGTAGGTGTGCTTATAATTTTTTTCTTATAATTTGGTGAGAATACGATTTTTTATAAGACTGGGCCCTTAACGTGCTTTTTGAGGCATAGGGACGAAACACTGACTAACTTTTGCCTCGGGGCTGCTACTGTGAATTTCTTAATAGAAAACCTATTATTACTTAAAAGACAAAAAACTTTCTAGTTTTTTTGTCTTTTAAGTAATTGTTTTATTTTTGACGTGACAACGTCTAATAAATCGATGAACACCGGCTACATGCACGAAAAAGGATGACTCATTGTCCCGTTACGCTCCAGCCGAGCCGAGCACGATCGGAGCGAGAGCGCGGCACGAACGAGCGAAAGGCACAATCGGTTATTTTATTCATAAAAGTGTGCAATAACTTCATCAATGGGTGCGTTTGGCAGAAAAAAGCGCTAGCAAGCGCTTATAAGCGCTAAAATAGTTTTCGGCCAGGACACGATTGCTACTTCAGTAGCGCTGACACAATCCGCCATTTTGCTTATTTAATTTGTTTGTTTTGAAGTAGAGTTTATAAGTTGTTTTGTGCAATATTAGTTTTAAGTAATATAGTGACATGAATAAATATATACATGCTATTAAAAACTCATGATAGGTAAGTTTTTAATATGAATACTTTACAAACATATATTTAAATTAGGTTAGATTCCCCGCTTAAAACTAACATCGTGTCCTGGAGGAAAATAGCTACTTACGATTTGACAGCGCTTACCGCTTACGAACGCCATTTTGCTTACAAGCGCTTGCTAGCGCTTTTTTCTGCCAAACGCACCCAATGTTTTGTTATGACGTTGTTACGTTAAACTATCGTCCGTAAACCAACTTTACAGACAACCATTTTTCATTTGTTTGCAGGATGAAACAAAATATAGGTACTTACGCAATTTCATTTATTTTGTTAGTATAGGTACTAAGTTTTAGGTAGGTATTGGATTGTAGTTTTCATTTCAAATTTTTTATTCAATATCAATAATTAGTGATGGTGCTTGCTTATTTAGGGCAATATTTTATTTTTTGTATGGAAACCAAGTATTGGCTAAAGAAATTCGGGAGCAAATTAAGAATTACGTTATTGCGGTCATTTTGTTGTTTATTTACAAAATAAAACACAAGCGTACAGTTTGCCCTATTCGTTTGTGGGTCCATTTATTTATTCGTTTGTTTGTTTGTCTGATTGACCGACTAACTGAATGTTTTATTCAGATTGGTGTCTTTCTTTGTCTTCGCGACCGTTTAATTTACAAATAAATCATCATCACTTAGAATAGCAAAAGTACTGATTCCACGCGAACGAAGTCGCGGATACAGCTAGTCCTACATATAATTAAAGAGGTGTTTGCGTAGAAGAGGCAGTTCGTAAATCTTTAAGTAAATAATTTTTCTGTGCGTGTTTATGTGACTGAACTCTTTCTAAACGACTGGGTTGATTTTTATTGAAATTTTGTATGTGTTATTAAGTTGATTCAAAAATGGTTTAGATTTACATTTGGACCCGGTAGGTTGTCGAGATACAGAAATCACCTGTGAACATAAGTAATAAATTACATTAATAAATACTTACAAAGAGTTGGCATCTGAGCACATATAGCGAGTGCTTGTGCAAGTCTTGGGGCCAGTTGATGGTCGTTAGAAATAGCCGTCAGCAAAGGACCGTCTAGTAAACGCCATGCCAATTCAACCGATGGACAGGACAAAACGTAGCGGTCAGATCCGCTTTCCTAGAGGATAAAATTAAAGTATTAAAGTCAACCAAATCTAAGAAATACCTTTTGACGTTTCACATTAATCATTCCGCAATAACTTTGCACAAGCGTACTCACACGATTTAAAATAACCTTTTACGTAAATCCGAAGAATTATGAAGTTATCTATTTCATTAAAACGTGTATAGTTTTTTTAATTTATTTATACTTGAATTTTTTCAACAAAGCAAAATATTAAAAAATAACCAGTATTAACTTTTTTACTTGACGTCGTTTCAATGACATGTCGCTATGTATATTACCGTAGTGTTTGGATGATTAAAAATCTGAAAAATATTCAAATAATCGGTAAAAATATTCTAATAATCGAATCATTGATTTCTTTAGCATATTATTTGTTTTATTTAATTTTTATTTTCAAAATTCCTTAAATTACATGAATCATAAAAAAAAGTTTATTTTTTTCACTTTCTCAAAGTAAATTTATGTAGGAAAAAACTCTTATACAAGGCCGTGCTAAAATAACCACTACATAATTTCAATATCCCGCCATTTCGGTACCAGTTACTCGACTCCACAGAATCAGTAATTCATTTTTGAGGCGATGTATACGCTTTCATAACAAAATGCCAGAAAATATACAAAATTTGACGTAAGTATACAAAGTTCAAAAACTATTAAACTAAGTTTGTATAAAAAGGGTTATATTAATATAGAGGAATTTTTTGGAAGCTATTTTTAATGTATTTTGTGTTGTTAATTGTAACATACATGATTGTAAACTCTTTTTTTTAAACTAGTCCCGTTGGGTTTCTTGGTGGTTCTTCTCAGGTCAGAGGTTTTTTTTGCGAACCAGTGGTAAATGAAAAAAGTGACTTTCAATAAGTATTACTTATAATCTATATTGAATAAAAAAGTTTTTGTTTCTGTTTCGAGAGCTTACTGTGCGTAATTATGTAATTTTGTGTTTGCCTTCTTATTTTGTTACTCGGCTTTAACTTTTTGGACTGTTCCTTCTATAATAAATTTTTGTAAGTGTTAGAGCCACGCTACATCTATATTATAGTTGTAGCACGAATGGGTCGGCTCAACCAGGGCAGGACCGCGTTCTCACAGAATACCAGCGTAAAATAGCAGCGTAATGGTGATGTGTTTCATATGGTAAGTGTAGAGGACCGGAGACCCTTTTTACTGGAATCGAGGCATTCCATCTTAGTCCTCAGGGGTGACAATGCATTTGCATTTTGATTCTTAATTGAGGCTAAATGTTGGGCCATAGCATCCACTTACCATCAAGTGGACTGTGTGCTCGTTTGTCACCCAATGCTATAAAAAATTCGTTGAAGCATGTGCCCATGTCACAAAGGATGATTGGGCAAAAGTGGTAGAAAAAATAAAAATGTTATGGATGACTTTGAAAGAGACATTAATTTTGACTGCATTATTGAAAATCTAATAATAATTAATATATACAAGGACATCCCTACTATTTGTACTGAAAGTGATTGAATAAATTTATTTTTAATCTAGTTTCAATCTTAAATTTTTATAACAGTGCCTCTAGAAATAAGCAGTAACAACAAATACGAAGAAACTGATAAATCTCGTGTTACAAATTATCCGTTTTTAATTTAATCTAGTATTATTCAAAATAAACTGTAATTGATTACCAACTCCAAATAAACGATATCGATTTTTTTTAAGAATCGAATATTGTACGTTCCCATTTTTTGGTTGGCATGCTTGGTGCAATAAGTCTGACAGCTGTCAAAATGTATTTCTTAGATTTGGTTGATTATAGGTTAAGTAAATAATAATGGAAAATGAAGGATAAACATATAATTTTTAATATGAAATTAAGGTTAAATATAATTTCATGATCTTTAAAAAAGTTTGTTTTTTGAGTACATAGTAAGTTAGTATTTAAGTAAAGCTCAATACAAATTACAATTGCATGCGAGACAATTACCTAGGTTTTACAAAAGTGCCTAAGCATCAAAGTTCGATTTAGAATGCCGTTATTGGAAAATAGCGTGAGAAAATTAGCAAGATGAAGAAACAAACATGTTAGAGGTTGGGAGTCGGACAGGTGATTAGAGCTGAAGTAACAGACTAGGCCTCTCTTCATTACTCTATCAATGATGAATAGAAGATGAATGTGAATAGAAGCTCCTTGTAAATTTCACAGTACGCAAGCAACCCGGGTTTGATCCCCGCCGACACTAATGAAATTATTATTTATTAAGTGCTGATTTACCACGTGCTCTGGGGTGAAGGAAAACATCGTGAGGAAACCTGCATGTCTAAACAATAAAAAATATATTTCGAAGACATGTGAAGTCCGTTAACACGCAGTGGGGCAGCGCGGCGGACACTTCTTTGCCCTGAAATCTTCTCAGAAATGAGAGGCCTATGCCCAGCAGTGGGACGATAGGCTGTTACTTTACTTAATAAATAGAAGCCATCCCATGAATGGGACATCAGTAGACTGGTTTTTGTACTACCATCGACATAATATTTAAGTCACATTCAATTGTTTTATAAAAGGCAATATGTATATTAAATTAAAAAAAGAAATAGCGTGTCGTCTTCATATTTGTTATTTTGATTATCTCCTAGTAGCCACTAAGTAGGTATAGTACAGTAAGTAGTTACATTATATTATATCAATAAGCATTTTTTATTAAATTAGACATACAGTCCACCTTTTTCATATAAAGCAGTGCAAGCAGAAATAGGTAAGAGGACCCACCCAGACACTCTTATAGCCGATTAACACATCGACAAGTACAGTAGAGAGTTCAGTTCCCGGGCAGTCGACAGTAAACGGTTAAGTGGACAGTAGCGTTCAAATGTATTCGTAGTGAGTTTAGTTAAAAAAGTACAATTTTATATTTTGAGGGTCGAATGCGAACACGTTACGTCCTGTAAACTTATGCACTGAAATAAACTCGCTCGTTTACACGAGCGGCGAATTTAATTGCGGGTGGCGGGAGACGCGCAGGAGGGCAGCACTTCTAACTTAACATGCCGAAAAATAGACCGGCCGGCTATCCCGTTCAAATTAATTGTTAATTTGCTACTTAACTCACTAATTGCCGTTCAAACGAGATTTGCTGCTTAACTCACCAGGTTCGCAAGTTAACTCGCTACTGCACTTGTCGAAGTGTAAATCGGCCTTTAGAAAGTAAACAAGTTCTACCAACTAATTGACGATAGTTTGATTCCTACATGCCATAATTCATCCACCACCAACATATTGCCACAAAAAAAATAGTTACCGCAACTGAATGAGCCGGAAGTATTGGATATACAGTGAACCTCCAACCCCAACCGGTTACTGAACCGTCGCTCGTGAACCTCCACCGTAATTCATCGCCTGTTGTAAAATTAATAATTATTATTGTTAATATAATTTTATGCCTTGTGTATAATTCCATTAAAAATATGTTAAAGCATATTTATAAAAATCTATGTTAGTGAACCTCAGAAAAAATGGGTCAACAGCCTAATTACGATTCTAAAAATGACTTATGTTCTAAGGGCAAACGAACTCATCATCATCATCATTACAAGTCCACTGCTGAACATAGGCCTTCCCTAAGGAATGCCACAAAGCACGGTCATGAGCCACTTGCATCCATCGATTTCCTGCATGTCTTACCTGGGGCAAGGCAATTATTATAAGCAAAATCATGTAATGGCGTACATGGGATGAGAGAATTACAGAGAATTACATTATAGGGATGTTTTAAATCAAGAGGGTTATAAACTATTTTCAAAAGTAACTTTTTGAACTGAGTAAAATATTTTAAACAGTTCTTACCATTAACTATAATTTCCTGTGCCCAGTCTGCAGGTTCACGGCCGGATCGCGTGGCCAACACGCGCCCCGCTGCGTCCGATATCGTCAGTGGATCGTTGCGTCGCTCCGTGGAGCAGCCCTGCTCAAACGTCACACGGAGAGACGACGCGCCCGGGATTTTCACAACTCCTGTATGCGATAGCTTATAGATAATAAAAAGAAATTAAATCATTAACCTATAAAACGGATCGGATCTATTTTTGATGGAATAACTTTTAGATAAAAATTGTATAACACAAAGCGCTTCATCAATCATTAAAAACTTTAGATTTACCAAAACTAACATATTGTTACGCGCTCAAGTCGACGGCACTAGCGCCATCTAGTCTCGAACCGAAGAACTAAACTTCTTGAAATTGAAACACGAACTCTCGGTACCTTGTGCGTGTTTACTTGAATATTCTGGATATTTCGCTGCTAATTTATATAAATAGGCGCTGCAAGATGCGATCGAGGAAGTATTGGATTCGGCGAGACAAGCGAAGCTTCGGAGCGGAATAAAGTGAATCAGTGTGATTAATTATTAGTGTTTTTAACTTTAATTAGTGTAAAGTGAATTAAAGTGTTAATTTAGGTAATTCTATCGGCAATTTTTATTGTCACGAACCTCAAGCTCGTAACAATATATTCAATTGCAAAAAGCAGTTTTACTTAATACTTGTAGAATAGTTAGAAAATTTATCTCTACAGAAAACTACCCATAATCAAACAAGTTCATGGTATCCACTTGGCTTTGTCCCGTGGTAATAATCATTAATCCAGTTTTGTTAAAACAAACTGAGAAAACGTAGAAAATATAAATAACAATAATAATATTATATTAAATAATAATAATAGTCTTTTATTCCTAAACATAGGGTTACAAGAAGTCCCTAACTTCGGTGTGCCTTTTGGCATAGGCCTCCTCCAATTCCTTCCGATGGTTCCTGTCCCTTGCTGCTCTCAGCCAGAATGGTCCCGCTGTCTGTTTCAAGTCGTCTTCCCATCTTCTGACTTGATGACCCCTGCCTCTTTTGCCATCTCTTGGTTGCCAGAGAGTGACTTGCTTGCTCCATTTGTCAATGTGGTGGCGTAGCAAATGTCCAGCCCATCTCCATTTTCGGACGTCTATCCGGGTAAGAATGCCTGTGAGTTTTGTTCTTGTTCTAATGTCTACGTTCCTGACTCTGTCTTTGATTTTTAACCCTAGCATGCTTCTTTCCATGGCACGTTGGCATTTTGTTAGCCTTTCCCTATGGTGAAGTGTTGTTGACCAAGTTTCACAGCCATAAGTAAGAACTGGTAGAATGCAGGTCTCGAATGTTTTCTTTTTTATGTGATTTCCTAGATCCTTACTTTTCACTATTTCCTTCAGTGACCAGTATTTTCTCTATCCTTGGGCTATTCGTCTGTTTATTTCTTTTGTCATTTCATCTGAAGGGGATATTATCTGTCCTAAGTAAATATATTCTTTGAGATATTATATCTTTCTTTTTGCCATCTACCATAACGTCTATTTCCCTTGAGTTTGACATTAATTTTGTTTTACTGGCATTGATTTCCAGACCAACTTCCGTACTTATATTTGCTAGGCTCTGCATCATTTGTTCTATTGCTGCTGGATTCTCTTCAAGGAGCACCGGATCATCAGCAAATCTTAGATGGTTTAGGCGAGCTCCATTAATGTTCAGAGACCTAGGTGGTCCCAGTTTAGCTGTCTAAAGATGTGCTCGAGTACGGCGTTAAATAGTGCAGGTGAGAGAGGATCGCCTTGGCGCACGCCCTTTTTGATAGGAAATGGTTCTCCTGTTGATTCTAGTTTAATACTGGCCTTGCTCGATTTGTATATACTCTTAAGTATTTCTATATAGTTGCTCTGGACCCCTTGTTGTTCAAGGCTCCGCCATATGTATTGGTGCCTGAGGCTGTCGAATGTCTTTGAGTAATCTATAAACGCCAGGTAGATTTGTTTATTGTATTCGTTATACTTCTGTATCAAATGTTTTATTGTGTGAATGTGATCTATTGTGCTGAAGTCTTTTCTGAATCCTGCCTGCTCTACGGGTTGGCTTTCGTTGAGTGTTCTTTCCAGGATCACTTTAGCAAATACTTTATATATATATTTGAGAGAAATCGGCCTATAGTTCCCAATCTCGTCTCTGTGGCCTTTTTTATGTAGTAGAATTATGTGACACTCGGTCCATTCTTCTGGAATTTGCCTTGTTTGTAAGATTTCATTGAAAAGTTTTACCAGCACGGGACTGATATCCTCCAAGGATCCCTTGAGCATTTCATTAGATATCTTGTCCGGCCCTGGGGCTTTCTCGAGTTTTTGGGATTTTATTGCCTTGATTACCTCATATGTAAGGATTTCTGGCACTTCATCCACTTTGTTTTCTTTTACTTCGGTTACCTCCGGAATTGTGGCCATCCTTGAATCGAAATTATCAGAATACAATAGGCGGTAATAGTCCGTAGCTAGTTTTTGTATTGAGAGTCGATTAGTTAAGTAAGATACGCGTTGCTTTAGTTTCGCTATCCATTCTTTCCCATGTTCGCTTAGTTGTTTCATAGCCTTTTTTGTTCCTCCTGTTCTTTTTATATTTTCTTCCAAAACTCTATTTCTTTTCTCCTTACGGTCTTTCCTCATATTCTCCTTAATTTCCTTGCTAAGGGTTGCAATTTTTTGGCGTCTTTCTTTGTCCTCTTTAATTTTATATTAATGTTCTTCTTTCGTCTAATAGTTCTAGTGTCTTTTTACTTAAATAGCTTTCTTTGCTTCTGGGTTTGCTGACTAGCATCTCTTTCAATTTGTTTTGTAATCTCCTGTATTTAGTCCCAGTTTCTGCGTCGGAGGTAATAATTTCATTGAGTGATTCTGTTGTGCGAGTATTATTGGAATCATTGCATTCTGATATTTGATACAGCTTATTATTGTTTACTAGGCTTTTCCTGGATATTTTGGATTGGTTTAGGTTTAGGCAGCTTCTTACCACACGGTGGTCTGTGTTAAAATTGAGGTTTTTAACTATGTTGGTATCTGTGAACGCACTTGCTTTGTTGGTTATAATAAAGTCAATTTTAGTTTTGAATTTTGCACTTGACGGGGAGGGACACGTCCATTTGCTTTTTGTTTTTTTTTTTTGTTAAAACATGTGTTCATTAAAATAAGGTTATTTTCCATCATGAATTCTACTAATTTCTGTCCATTTTGGCTTCTTTTGCCATGGCCAAACTTCCCGATTGAGGATTCTTCTCCAGTTTGCCTTTCTCCAACCTGTGCGTTGGGCGACTTCCATGATTATTATGTTGTTGTTGTAACGCGGTTTTATTGCTTCTGAGATACTCTCATAGAAATATTCTATTTCTGATTTCCCTGCTTGTTCTGTTGGGGCGTATATTTGAAAGATGGCCCAGTTTTTCTTGTACCCCGGAAATTTTAAATGAACTACAGCAATTCTGTCAGAAACTCCTTCAAATCCCATAATGTTCTTCTTCAGTTTAGACTTTTTGAGGAAACCTATTCCTTTTTGTCCGGTGTATTCTCCTTTGTGAAACATGATATAGTCGTTCCTCTCTTCTATCTCTTCTCCTGGCCTTCTCATCTCGCTGATGCCAATTATGTCCCATTTTATGTTAGATATGGCTATTTCTAGTTCTTTTAGGCTTTCTTCTGTTCTTAGTGTCCGAGTATTCAGTGTGCAGACATTTATATGTTCAGTGATCTTTTTACCTTGTTCTATCTGTATTGTTTTCTTATTAAATATGTTTGCTTTAGGGTGTTTCGAAATATAATGTTTTAATTTAGATGGAGGGTGTTTGTCTTCTTCCCCCACGGTGACAAGCCGGCTTGGGATGCAATTTGTGAATATTGTGTTTGGTAATGTGTTTGTTAGGGTTGTTTGGATCCGGGTGTCGCTTATTAGTTTTTTGAGAGATTTGATAATGAAGCTGATCTCCCACGCTCTACATAGTTCAGTATATTTGGTCTGATGATATCCTTTGTCGCAGTTTTAGAGGGGGCGTTGTTCAAGGTGGTCAATGTACTTTCGGTGCTACCTGCATTGACTTTCTTTTGTGATGGTATTTTCGGTGATCTTGAAGTCTCTCTTTTCCTTTTTTCTCTGTTGCTTTCGTGTGTTTTCCTTTTTATCAGTTTGTAGTATTTTATGTAGGCTATGTTCCCTTTTTTCTTTTCCTCTTCAACTTGCAGCTGCAGTTGTTTACGTTTTCCTATTATTTCTTTAGGGTAATCCTCTTTGATATTTACACCTTTTTGCAGGTTAGCTCTGTTTCGCAGAATCATATGTATTTTTCATGTAGTTGTGAGTGAGACTACAACTGGACGATTTTTATCCAGCTCTTTTTTTACCGATTCTGTAAACATTATTAATTTCGAAGACTTCTAAGTATACTCCCATTTCTATTATAATGTCTTTTATGTAGTCTACTAGCTCTGGTTCTGTTGTTGCTTTTCCTTCCTCGATGCCAAAAAAGACAAGGTTATTTTTGCGCTTATCCTTATCAACGAATTTAAGTTTTAACTCTAGCTCGCTTACTTTATTTTTGAGTTGGGCGTTTTCTTCGGTGACCACTTTAAGCTTTTCGTCTAGTGCTGCCATGACATTTTGTGTTACTGAAGTTGTTATAAGTTTAGTTTGTTGGTCTAACTTTTCGTCTAATTTTGCCAATAGGATTTCCATACTTTTTTCCATTTTTGGTATTTTTATATTGCTATGGCAACACTTGATTCACTGTGGCAACACTCGTTTCGTGTTGGCAACACTTATTTTCTATGGCAACACTTGTTTTGCTATGGCAACACTAGTTTTGCTGTTTGTTATGTTGGTACTGTAGTTTCCACTCTATAGTCTATGTTCAATTTGCATCAGCTGACTCTTGACGGTATTTTTGTAGGTTAGAATGATTACAGAATTTAGGCACGTTGGGCACTTTTGGGATGGTGAAAAATCATTGCAGTGACCGTCACGTTCAGATACATATTTACAGATTTATATATATATATATATATATATATATATAACGGAAATTTCATTAGTACATTAATAGGTTGATTAAATAAACTTCTAATACAAAATACTTCCTAAAAATTTTTTCTTAACAACCCCAAAATAATGTTTACAAGTATGCGAAGCTAAAAAGTTTTCATTCAGACGAGCAGTCCTACGACTGACAGTTTTTTTTTTTCAAAATTAAGGTTTACCTTAAAAATTAAATATATCTATTAAGCGTTTTTATATAGTTAGGATGACTAACGAGCACACAGCCCATCTGAGTTGTAGGTGTTTGAGCCGATCCATTCGTGTTAAAACCATAATAAAGCTGCAGCATGCTCTACCACATATGTAGCTCCTTCATTTATCTATTATTAGTCGTAGGTAGTCTCGTGTGTAATGCGACGCCCCCGCTTACTCACCGCTTGAGCCCTTGTTTGTACAGCAAGCGTTTGTTAGTCTCTTACATTACCTTACAATCTCGAAGACGTCGCGCTCCGGACTCAAGTCTCACGTTATTATACACGAGTAGTACAACCCCAGTCAGCCGGGTTATAACGAAAGATGTATGTGCGTCTGTTTTAAAGACAGGCGTATCGCGTGCGACGTATAGCTGCGGAGTACGCACCGGATATGTTGGTGGTAGTCCACGTAAGGGTGCGGGCTGTCGACGGTGGTGGGCAGGGGAGGCGCGCGGCCTGCGCCGGCCGCCGCCTGCTCCAGTTCGCACACGTACACCTCCATCTGCGCAGTACGTACCGGATATGTCGGTGTCGTCCGCGTAAGGGTGCGGGCTGTCGACGGTGGTGGGCAGCGGCGGCGCGCGGCCCGCGCCGGCCGCCGCCTCCTCCAGCTCGCACACGCACACCTCCACCACCATGTCCGCCACCGCCGGCTTGCTTCCGCACAGCGCTGCAGTTCCCCAATCATATTTTTATAAAAACACCATATTATGGTATTCGCCGCATAACTGTTACATGTAAGAGAATTTACTATCCAATACATTTTTTTTGTTTACTCCTTAACAAAGAAGTTGCAAGGACGGACTGCTTTTAGGCATTCTCTCTCAATCAACTTTGGGCGTGGTGAGATGGTATGATAGGTTCATTAATTTCATGGGTGTCGTATAAGGTTACAGTAAGAAATTAAAACAGGAGATTGGCAGCAGCATCTTCCTGAAATTATTCAAAATAATTAAAAACTGCGATTGCCAAACACACCTGCCAAGTATCGTAACTGTTGCATATAATCCCTCATGAGGCAATCTATGGAGGAGGCCTATGTTCAACAGTAGCCTGTAATCATATGTGATAATGATGATGATGATTGATCATACTACAATGTGAATTTGCCACTTTCAGTAATCTTAAAACTTTGTCGATTTTCCAACATAAGATTAAATTAAGATTTTTTTTTAATATTTAAAAATATACAAATAAGATGATAATTTGACTATTAAATATTCCAAACCTTTTATACAGCACTTTGATGCAATAAAGAATAAAATAATTATGATGATGAGCTACTTGATCGATTTAGACTACAGTGAAAGCTTTCAAAAATATCAGCTTAATCCTCTAGCGGTCTCACGAGACCGCGGCCATATTCCGTCAAATCCCTAGCGGTCTCATAATACCGCACCCACCCACAGCACTATAACCCATAAAAACTTATATTTAAAGACTACGAATCAGATACGAATCAATATGAAATTTTCTATCTTCTAGTTGAATAAAAATTCAGTTAGTCTATAGATATTTATTTATATATGTAATTTTAATGTATATTTATATCTACCGTAAAATTGCGCCATTTTCGTATGGTCGGCAAATGTCGTAAATTGACAGGAGAATAAAAATAAAATACATAGAGTGACTGACTTTTGTTTAGACCACAGGATAAAGAATTTCGTATAGATTCTATAATGAAATACTTCTTTATAGAAAAGTAGTCTATAAATATATGTTTTAATGCTTTAAAGTGCTGTGAGTGAGTGCGATCGCATGCCACCGTTCGGAATTTGACGGACGCTTGCGACGGCATGGGAATTTTAAGAGGATTGAGGGAATATTATTATAAACTGCACAGGACACAAAAAAAGAAAATAGAGGCATATACTCGTTCCAATCCAATATGATGATTATAACCTCGTACAGATTTTGAGCATGGAAATAACTTTCAAATATTATCGAAAGC
This sequence comes from Parnassius apollo, assembly GCA_907164705.1. Classification (NCBI taxonomy): domain Eukaryota; kingdom Metazoa; phylum Arthropoda; class Insecta; order Lepidoptera; family Papilionidae; genus Parnassius; species Parnassius apollo. The sequence goes on from CAJQZP010001367.1 coordinate 2,619,309, forward strand.
TTTCATCATTACTAGTAGTAATAGTTATAGAATATTACCCATCAAAACGTCAGTGATAACTTTCACTGCGTTATTAGCATCGGGCACTCGGCCGGCTGCAGCAAGCTTCAATAAATCCACTAAAGCTCTCGCGTCTGATTCGCCCAGTTGAGATGTGAAGTCGTCCAGTACCAACTATAATAGATAAACAAAAACAAAAATTACAAAATACCAAATATAATTACGCATCAAAAACAATTTTTTTTTAAATATATAGACTTACTTTAGGTGCCTCCGCCTGTTGCACGGTCATCGTCGCAGCGGCGACCGACACCGCACTAGACGACATTACGGCAGAATGACGTGACGAGATAGAGCCGCTAAGCGGACTGCTCGCACCGCTCTAACCATAAAAGAAGCTATCAATAATTATTAATTTAAATATATAAAACGTCTACAAAAAAGTATATGTGCAGTTACACGCGGTAAAACCTTCAGAAAAGGAGACCAATATAATAAAAAAAACACTGTATACCGTATTTTTCTCATTCTCTCACTGAATAAATTCTATTGATGTATGTTTGTCTAGATAGAGATTGTATAGAGTTTAAAATAACAACGATTCTAAAGAAGTTTTCACTTCAATAATCATGAAACCAGCAGTGCTATTATATTAAAAAACTCACTACGAACCTGCGTTGCCTTTATAATAATTTAGTGACCGAAAACAAAAATTAATATACAAAATATCGGGACGCTATCTTTTTTAAAGTAGATAAAAATGAATTCTATTCAATGACAACGAGAACTAAATATGAAGTATAAACATACGGGGAGTGTAGCTCTGTCGGCGGGCGCCTCGCCGCCACCTGTGCGCGCGTCGGTCTCCGTGTCGTCGTCCTCTGCGTCCAGACTGGCAGACACCGGCACCGTAGAGCACGCTTCATGCGCACGAAGTGCCTCCACCAGAAAACTGCGTGCCTGGTAAAGCAAACATTTGATACATTTTTAATAAATTATTAAAACATGTTTTATGTATTACTATTTTCATACATTAAATCATTCATTGTTACAGCCATGGCAGGCGGTTTGACCGCCACAGTTTTTATTTTTTAATTGTTATTATGAAAACGCTGTTACATCTCCTGATTTGTTTCCCTGTAATCGCCTCTTACGGCACAACCCAAACACTCATGTTATAACATGGGATAGTGGATATTCTTACACTACGCGGTACACGCAGTACATTCATTAATTGCAGCTTATAAATGTCTAGCTAGTACATATTTGCAACAGTTGCCACGCTTGATAGGCGTTTTCTTATGAATGTATATATTATTATTTATTATTTATATTATTTTGAATTTTAATGAGGAAGCAGCTGCATTCATTACTGTTTTATTTCCCTCTTTCGCCTCTTACGATTCCCACGGGATAATATGGGGTAGGTAGCGACTGTATTCTCTTATGCCGCCACTACACGGCGATTTAAATTTTAAGTACAAAATATTGTATTGCGTTTATATACATAAAATTCACATGGACAAACATCCAGACCAGGTATCAGGTATTACTAATCTCATAATATTTTTGGCTGTTCCATGGTTCGAATGCGGGGATAAGCCAAAATCAGTTATTGGGTTGTTTTGTTATGAAATTCTCAGCAGCGGACAGAAACGAGAACAGGCCCTTACCTCGCGAGTAGAGTCATTGGTTCTGCGCTTAATCTCTCTCCTGACATATCGGATTAATGTGCCATCTGCCTGTGATAGACAGGGAATAGAATGCACTATGGTTCCGCGTACACTCTGGCACTATAATCATGTCCTGCACAAACGGCTAGTCTCCATTTAGACTTGCCGCCTTAACCGATCGATCGATCTGAAGTAGATTATAATATTTTTACTGACCTGTGTTATGTGTAAGGCTAATAATAACAAAGACAGTGCATGTTGGACGGCAACGGGAGGCTCCAGAGCTAAAGCCGCCGAAGCCAATGATGGACGTGGTCCTTGCGGTTCTTCTATGGCAGATTCTTCGGAGTACAGACCTAATAAATTGTCGATATTATTGCGGTGACAGTATAAGTGAATAAATTGGCATTTCTTGATTTATATCTATTTTTATAAAGAATCTTTAAAACATATATTATGTATGCATGTAAACTATTTAAAATAAACACTTTTATACTTATGTGTACATCAAAGTACCAACCGAGCTACAGGTATAAATAGAATAAGAACTGAGCATTCATACTAAAAACTGGCCACATTTAGAAAAAGTGTGTTGTCCACACGGTGAATACCAGTCTTTTTTCATTTTTTTTTTATAGAATAGGATGACAAACGAGCACACAGTCCACCTGATGGTAAGTGGTTGCTGTGGCCCATAGACATCTACATATATCCTCCATTAAAAATCAAAATGCAGATGCGTTGTCACCCGTGAGGACTGAGATGGAATGCCTCGTTTCCAGTAAAAAGGGTCTCCGGTTCTCTACACTCTCCATACGAAATACAGCAGCATTAAGCTACTATTTCACGCTGGTATTCTGTGAGAGCGTGGTCCTTCCCCGGTCGAGCCGACCCATTCGTGCTACAACTATACTACTAATATAACTGCAGCATGGCTCTACCACGTAAGACAAGTGGGCTGGTTAGAGATCCGTGTGTGCGTTTCAATTAGTGCTTTCGTTGTTAACTTAACAATATAACTATATTGTTAATTTGTATTTGCGTAACCAACCGAGGTAGTATGCGAATCGTATCATTTTTGTCACTGTCAATTAACACCCACTCGCTCTGCTTCATGGAATATCGTTTGTGTATGTGATTGACTAAAGCTGTATACGCCGAGCCAGTTGATGATGGTTGTGGGTGGGTTTTATGTGGATGTTGTGTCTATTACGGTGAGGGCAACTGCAAATGCAAATATGTGTTTTGTTATTGCCAAGGCTGTCAGAGCACATTGCGACAAACCAGACTCTCGATGACGGTGGGAGCACACCGCCGACCATCCCACGGTGTGAGTGCTCCATGACGGATGTGCGGTTCACACAGCGCTCGGTTCACAAAGCACTTCTCTCCCAGGACATCCAAAAAATCGATTGGGCCCGACGGAATCCTCCTAATTGTGCTGAGGACGTGTGCTCCAGAGTTGGCACCGGTTCTAACGCGTCTTTCCTGGTACTCCTACTCCCTAGGCGTAATCCCGAAATCATGAAAGACGGCTTTCTTCCACCCGATCCATAAAAAAGGCGACCGCTTACATCCGTCTAACTACAGGCTTATCGCCATCACCTCCTTGTTCTCCAAAATAATGGAATCCATTATAAACTGCCAGCTCATGCAGTACCTTGAGGACCACCAGCTAATTACTAACCGGCATCGGCAGTACGGTTTTCGTCGGAGTCGATCAGCTGATGATGTTCTGGTCTACCTGACTCATAAATGGGCGGCGGCAGTGAAGTCCAAGGGGGACGCATTGGCCGTTAGTTTGGACATTGCGAAGGCCTTCGATCGGATTTTGTATAAAGCGCTTCCTTCGAAACTCCCTTCCTATGGGCTTCTCAAGAAATTGTGCAATTGGATTATCAGCTTTCTTGCAGATCGGAGCATCAAGGTCGTTGTAGACGGTGCATGCTCAAATTACAAGCCTATTAATACTGGCGTTCCACAAGTCTGCGTGCTATCACCAACGCTTTTTCTTCTGTACATCAATGATATGTTGCAAACCGGTTACATTAATTGCTATGCAGACGATAGCACTGGTAATGCTTTATACACCGGCTGTACCAATATTTCTCGGAATAGTCACCGAGTACCGGAATAAACTTGTGTCTGAAGTTGAGTCTTTGTTGAACAAATTCTCGGATTGGGGAGGACTAAAGCGGAGAATTCATTAAAACATGACGGACATTTTTTTTCGTTTGTCCGGGACTCATCCGTTTGTTTTAGACCGGCTACGTAATCACGTATGTGCATGCAAAACTAATCAGTTTTGCGTGCACATTAAGATGACAACGAAAAGACGAAAAATTGCAAAAGTAGCTGGTGCTACATTAATACTGTCCGATGATACGAAAAAAAAAGAATTTGTTGTAAAGAATTATACAAAAATAGAAATAAGTTTAGCCATATCAATTTACATAAAGAGATAGAAATTGATGAACCATAACACATACATAAGTCGTACAAACTCTTCCCAGAATATTTTATTATCATTAAAACTCATTGCAAGTTAAAAATCTCCAAAGTTCGTTAAATAATAATAAAAGGCCCTCTGCACTGGTTGCTATCCCTCTTGTGTCTGCACATAGACAGCTAAAAGTTACCATTCACGTTCGGGCATAATGATATCGTTCAAACGTTCAACAGGCAAATCTGCAAGATCAGTTGCGACGGTCCTACATCATCAAACTTTGCACAGAACTATAGTAGCGAACTTCGGCAGGCATGTCTGCAGACAAGCCCGTGGGCAAGTCCGTCTAGTGAATTCCCCGCTTTAATCTAGTCCAGTTTAATCCCCAGAATACACAAGATTGCGTGTTTGCCGATAAAAAGAAGTCCTTCGTCGTAGCTCCTCAGTTTCAAGACACTCTGCTTCAGCCAGTATCGGAATCCTCGGCGTCGACATATCGAATCGTGTAGTTTCGGAATTACTTGAAAGGAAAGCCAAATTGGCCTCCAAAAAGCCTGGCGTGCTCTGCAGTGTGGGACAGTATTTCATGTCAGCACCCCGTCTGCAACTTTACAAGGCACAGGTTCGGACTCATATGGAATACTGTTCCCATCGCTAGGTTGGGGCTCCCCAGTGCCAGCTCTTACCACTTGACCGCATCCAGCGCAGAGCAGCTCGAATCGTCGACCATTGAGTGCTTTCCGATCGGCTCGATTCACCGATGCTGCGAAGAGATGTTGCATCCCTTTGCATTTTCTTTCGCATTTACCACGGAGAATGCTCTGGGGAATTGTTTGGATTAATCCCAGCCGCTAAAATTTCATGAACGCACATCGCGGCAAAACTCCCAATACCATCCACACCATCTGGATGTTTGGCGGTCCACCACCGCACGTTTCACTAGCAGTTTTCTTCCGCGTTCGACTTCTCTGTGGAATAGTTTACCATTGGCGATTTTTACGGCCAATACGACTTATGGACCTTCAAGAAAAGAGCTTACTTCTTTCTAAAAGGCCGGCAACGCATCTGCAATTTTCCTGATGTTGCAGCTGTTCAAGGGCAGCGGTAGTCATTTAACATTAGGTGAGCCGTATGCTCGTTTGCCCCCTCTCCTATATAAAAAAAGTGCGCGCCACGGCGAGTCTAACATGATAGCGGTATATGCTTTGGTGTCACTGAGTGCACAAGAACACAAAGGCACGCTGAGTTACTGGAATTGACTGAATCCGTATGCCTGGAGCGCGGAACAGAGATAGAGAGTGCGAAGCGCCCAGGCGGCCTAGTGCGACGAGCAGCGGCGTGTGCTTGTGCCACTCACCGAGGCTATGCGCACCGAGCGGGTCCTTGAGGGTAGGGAAGGGCAAGGGCGCGAGGTGCGGCGCGGGCGGCAGAGCGCGCGCAGCGGGGCGCAGCGCCCAGGCGGCCGAGTGCGACGAGCCGGCGGCGGCGCGCTGCACACCCTCCACGCCCGCCACCAGCGCGGGCCGCCGGTTCACGCACGTCGTGCCGTTGCCCTGCTGCCCATGGTCGTTATCGCCCCACGCCCACACCTGCGATAGTACGAACCGTAGTCATAAGTCACATCTTACGGTTACATAAATTATGACCGTATTGAGTGAGGTAAGGCAGTAACTGAAACTGTTAGCCTTTATATTTTTTGTTTTCATATTTTAGCAACTTCAAAAGCGCCTCCCCTTTTTCGCTTGGCTTATCGTTGAATTTTGGGTCATGTTGTATATACAACACCGAAGGATAGTTATGCCCCGGACTAATCGGGGAAAAAAAGAAAAAAATATATATCCCAATTATGTTTTAAGTTATATAAAAAAAAAATGAAATTCTTCAGAAATTGAGACCGTTTATGATATTTTCACTTCCATGACCACAATTTTTTTAATATTTGTTTCTTATTTTTATAGGCAACCTGAATAGCACTGCTATCTACCACAATTCTTAAAAAATCCGGAATAACTCTTGTTTTATCACGAAAATTAATGAAACTTTTTTATTCCCTAAATTTTTTGAAGACTTTTACTTTTAACCAAATTTAACTTATCGTGGTGTAAAAAAAAGTATGAACACTAGTATGGCAAGTTTTTTTAAAAATTGACGCAACTAACCAACATTCCAAAATGGTATAATACTCTAGGAAAACAAGTTATAAAAAATATGGGCCTATTATTTCTTAACGGGGGCCAAATGACGGTCGGGTGTAATAAAAGTATTAGTTCTTGAAAAATGTTTAATATTTCAAAACAAATGGTACAAACAGTTTCACGTGTAATTTATTAAGTTATTAACATTATAGCAAATGTTCGAACTGTTTGCCACCAGCATTAATACATGCACGACATCGCCTTAAAAATTATCGTTTTATTTGTCTTGCATATCTTCTGCTATTAATGTAATCAGCAGCCTGAGTGATATTTCGACGAAGCTCGTCCAATCTCGCAATGGGTTTTGAGTAGACCCTGTTTTTAAGACAACCCCAATAGAAGAAGTCCAGGGGGTTCAAATCGGGTGAACGGGGTGGCCATAAGATAGGACCAAGTCGCCCGATCCAACGCCCTGGATACTCTTGATTTAAATATTCTCGCACAGGACGGGTATAACGTGCTGGGCAACCATCATTTTGCAACCACATGTTTTGGAGATCACTTAAGGCCACGTCGTCTAACAAGTCATTTTTTTCTTGCAAGTCATTTTGTAAAAAGTTTAAATACCTATTGCCATCTAAGTTTCCTTGTAACTCAAAGGGCCCAATTACTTTTCCATTTAATATGCCGGTCTATATATATGCCGGTATATCCAGGTTAACCTATTAACCTTGAATTGATATTGGGATTTGTCTTGTCTCATCAAGTGCGGATTTTCTTTACTCCAACTATGTAGGTTGTGAAGATTTAAATACCCATCTTTCTTGCATGTTGCTTCATCCGACCATAGAATTTTGTTTAGGAATTGGGGATCTTCACTGTGCCTTCGCAGCTTCACACGGCAAAATGTGACACGTAGCGGATAGTCCCGCGGTAATAACGTTTGCCCACGCCTGTAGTGATATGGGTGAAGCTTGTGACGTTTTAATATTCGATGTGCAGAACTTTTCGGGATTCCTGCAGCTTCTTCTATGGCACGTACCGAAGTAGTCGAATCATTTTCTATCTCATTGAGAACTTCGTCATCACGATCCAATCTAGGTCTTCCAGCACTTCTCCTATTGGATGGCATACGACCCTCCGAAAACACTTGATGCACATTAATAAACACTCGATAATCAGGATATCTTTGAGCATTTGGGTATTTTTCTCGATACAGTCTGCTAGCAGCGTTAGCATTATATCGGCATTCTCCATAGATTAAATGCATATTAGCGTATTTCTGTGGTGTGTACGGTTACGGCATGTTAAACGCCAAACAGTCCAAAATGCGCCGGAATTCTAAATCACAAAACACACAATCTTAGTCCAAGATTATGCCAGGTCAGTTCAGTTTGCAGATCACTTCCAGTCCAAATAATGCCAGGTCAGTTAAGTTTGCAGGTCGATTCCAGTCCAAAAACCCAAGCCAAAAGTCGATAGTATGTATGAGAGCCGCGTAAGTTGAATTGGGAACGGTGCGCAGTAAACAAAGGAGCAGAGCGTACTGAACTGACTTGCTGAGAATAATAACAGCTTCTCTACCTGCCCTGTTGTTGTCTCTTTTTAACGTAAATATCTCTATCTATCTATCTCTCTCTAACATCTAAGGTATGTTGGCCCCATTCAAATTCCTAGAAATTGTAACAAGAACCCATTTTGGGCATGTAGTAAAAGTGATTACTGACAATTACAATTTAAGGAATTTGGTCCCTGTTTAGAAATAATAGGCCTATATTTTTTATAACTTGTTTTCCTAGAGTATTATACCATTTTGGAATGTTGGTTAGTTGCGTCAATTTTTAAAAAAAACTTGCCATACTAGTGTTCACACTTCTTTTTTACACCACGATAAGTTTAAGTTGGTTAAAAGTAAAAAAAAATGTAATAAAAAAAGAGTTATTCCGGATTTTTTAAGAATTGTGGTAGATAGCAGTGCTATTCAGGTTGCCTATAAAAAAGAAACAAATATTAAAAAAAATTGTGGTCATGGTAGTGAAAAATATCATAAACGGTCTCAATTTCTGAAGAATTTCATTTTTTTTATATAACTTAAAATATAATTGGGATATATTTTTCTCTTTCTTTTTTCCCCGATTAGTCCGGGGCAGGTCTATCTTCCGGTGAATTTTGGGACATGTTGTATATGGGCGTTTTTCAAAAAAATTGTCGGTGACGTAGTTAGAATTCCACTTGTATGAGTTGTAATACTTAGCTTCAAAATGTAATTAAATTGATAAAATATAGTATGAGCAGTATGAAAATAGTATTTTTTTAAGAAAATAATAATGAATTTTGAAAATAATTACAATTTTAATTAAATTATGTTCTCAAGAAATTCCATTACGTTACTAATTTTAAAATAGTTTTCATGAAAACTAAAAGAAGTTCAGTATTTTTAACTTTATTAATGAAAAATAAACACAATCTGTTTTCTAAAAAATATTGATAATTCAGCATATTAGATCTAATCAAAAAAATGTTTTAACAAAGATATTCCTTACGCTACTTTTGGGTACTTTGTACTATATTTTTTTCATCCTAGAACGTCAAATATGAGAAATATTCTTTCAAAAGTTTAATTATAACGAATTAAAAATTTATAGTAAACTATATTGAACAAAAACAGTCAAATTTCTTTGAGATCTATTAATTAGTCTTAGAAAATAAATCACAGTAATAATAGGACAGTGACGTTAATGTAATTCGAAAATGACGTTTAGGAACTGTAAGGCAACGTCTATATGACTCTCAATTATGACAACAATCATGGTAACTTGTACTTATCGTATTAAACATAATATTACTAGTATGTCATTTAAGAGCGTTTAAAACGTACGGCATTTCATATAAACTTTCAAGTCCTTGTTTTCGAAATGCATGAACCGATTTTAATGAAACTTCACACGCATAAGCAGAACACATAGTTCTAAAAAGTTAGTAAAGAACATTTTCGAAATGTCTTATTTAAAACAAGATAATTGGAAATATCTGTTTCTATGGAAAATTTAAAATCGGCTGAATTTAGCTGTAACATTATTTTTCGAAAATGTTCTCATTAACTTTTTTGGACCTATATATCCTGCTTATGCATAGGAAGTTTCATTAAAATCGGTTCATTTATTTCGAAATATAAAGACTTGAAAGTTTGTATGAAATGCCGTACTTTGTAAACGGTCTTAAACTGTAACAAAAAACTATTCATCAGTCCCAAGACAAATCGAACAAATGTAGTCAAAAAAGGTTGTTCCGCTACATATCAGGCAAACCCAATTTTTACATGCATTACATTTTACCATTCTTTGTATAATAAAAGGCTCATGGCAATTGTTATCTGAAACAGATACGAATGATTGGGATAGATTTTTCCAAAAAAATTATTATATTATGTTATATATATATAAAAAAATATATAAATTATATTATGTAAAGTGATCGTGTTTTTGGAGGCACTAAAGTGCATTGATTGGATTTTTCATATTCATGGTTTACCCTAGCCCATTTGAACCATGATATAGCAGAATCGAGGTTTTGTTCATCATATGAAATACTCTTACAATCTTTACATTTATTGTACATGCAGTCATAACGCGTAATATCACATGCAACGATGTTCAAGAGCTCCTTTATATTCTTGTAAGTTGTGACATCTTTACACTTCAATGCATTAAACATGTACTCAAAGTTACTGTGCTTAATACATAAGCAGGTTTCTCTATTATTGATACTTGGAGACAGTACATAATAAGGCTTGTATCTGTAAAAGGTGGTGAAGCCGCATGACCCACCGTCTTTTTTATAAATTTCGTATACGTTTTTCAGTGTGTCGACTAAGTATCTTATTTGTGATTTTTGTTTGTCTTTGGACCTGGTTTCCTTCTTACCAGCTGTGCTTTTACTTATGTCGTCTCTCAAATAAAAAAGTTCTATTTCTTCCTGAGTATTCTTATTTATTGGTCGTTGTAAATTAATCCTTTTCCTGATTCTTCCTTTAAGACCTAAAATCTTACTTTCAGGTGCTTTTTACAATATATGCGCCTGTTTCCTAATCACGTTTTTAACTAATTGTTTTTCTTTATTTTTCTTACAATTCCTGTACGTACTACGAATTGATATTTCCATTATTTCTTGTCTTGCTTTCAATTCATCGTTTTCTGTGTTCAATAAATCAAATTCGGTTTCATGTTTTTTTTCATTCGGCGTAATTTCTTTCTCAGAGTCTGTGTTGTTGTATTATATTGACGAATCGTCTTTAAAGCCTTTTTGTAGTTATTTAACAATTTCCGGTACCTAATTTTCAATGAATGTGGAGCTGAATTATTGGATGCGTCACGTGATTGCCCTGATTGTGGATTCGGTTGAGTGTTTTTGTTTTCGTTTTTGTTCTCTCCAGAGTTTTACCTTTTTTCCATTTTCTCGTCCTCAGTGAGCTTTTTAATCTTCTTTTGTTGCTTTCTTTGTCTTCGTAATTCCTTCTTCTTAAATTCTTCATATTTTTCCGGGTTTTGTTTGATTTTTTCTCGGTACCGTTTTGACTTTTCTGCAGCCGTCAAGGGCATATTTAAACCTAAAATCAATAGTGAGTTATCATAATGTACCCCGTACGAAAAATCTCAAATTTTTGTGAAAAAATTTATATAGATTTACAAAAAGCGTTGCGTGAAATAATTGTCAAAATAAATGTGATAACTGTTTATCACATATATTTTCACGCAAAAACAAAAAATTTTCATTCAGGATACCATTAAAATTAAACACTAAATGCAGCCATTTCAACAATATAACGTAATAACTATCGTTATTTCACTGTTATTTTTCTAATGTTATCCTGAATGGAGTGTTTTGAGCCGAAATATCTAGTCGAAAAATCTTGTTTGATTTACACACGAAATTAAGTAATAAGCAATTCATTTAAAAAATTCAAGGCATTTCATTATTATTTTATTCATACTTAATTTATTTAGACTTTAGAACACTAATTAAAACAATGACTTTATGAACCGACCTTTAGGATTCTATTACGTCACTTTTGAGTTCCATTCATGCGATAGTAGCGTTAATGGAGGTAACGTAACCATGCCAATAAAATTTTGAAATGAATTTACTAATTAGTTATAAAACTTTTGTTCAATATAACATAACATTTCAAATAACAATAAATTAACATGTTTAATAGAAAATAGAATGAAATACACATGAATACGTTACCTGGAGAAAAGCAGTATCGTTTGTGGAATTATTTTTTTCACATGAGTCGAGACGACCACTTCGATTACGTTTTGTTGGCGAACTGGCTGTCAAAAATTAAATACAGCAGCCACCATAGACTAATAATGTTGCTATATTTGGGAAAATGCATTGAATTGGTGGTATTTTTTGTTGGAAGTCGTTGAAAATGCGGTCACGTACGCGGAAATTCCATCATACGCTATTTTGCAGGACAACCCAAAATCTGGTATTTTAAAATAATTTTCAACCGTAACATGTACATTTCAGGTTTAAAATTGAAGTTACGGTCATAAATGACCAGTCAAATGCAAAACGTTTGAATAATAATATAACACGACCGTATTATGTGACTCTGAAGTTGACACAGTAGATGTGGGACATACCAAAAACATCGACCTCATTTTACTTATCTTGATTTTATTTTTGATTTATAACAGATTCAGACCTTATTTTTATTTGATTTATGAGACTATATGTTACTTTATTATTAAAATAAATGATATGTAATAAAAACTTTTATAAAATTTGATAATTTATTCTGAAAGTGGCCGGACACTGACTTTTTTCAAGGTACAACTTTTTTGGAAAACGCCCATATATATATATATATATATCTTTTCTCATTATATATCTCAATTCGAGTGTATTTTTTAATATATATATTACTCGGTATAATTATCAATTGTTGACCGAATTCAAGGATTCTTTTCAAATAGGTGGGGTGATCCCATATAAATTTGGGTAGAAAAATAGGGAATGTAGTTATTATGTATATTATGGTAATATCAATATATATATAGGACATTAATAAAAAGAAAAATAAAATGTAAAAAAAACTTTTCCGCCATTTTTCAATTGTTTTTCTGTCCACCAGAATGAGTGAGTATAATGAAGAAATTCGATAGATACTGAGGTTTTATTACAAAAAAGAAAAAAATGTGTTTATGGACCTAATGCAGTGTCGGAAGTTGGTTCAAGCGTTTTCAGCGAGGGAATTTTGATATAAAAGACGCAGCTCCCTCTGGTGGGCGACCAGTCCATCATGCGGAGAAAGTCGATACCATATTGGAAAAACTGGAGCAAGATCGGCATATTAGTAGTAATGACATAGACGAGGAATTGAGGATTGACCACAAAACATTTTTGACCCATTCGAAAAAGTCTGGCTATACAAAAAAGCTCAATATTTTGGTATCACACGAGCTCACTGAAAGAAACCTAATGAATCGTGTATTCATTTGCGATGCTCTATTGAAACGTGATTAAACCGAAATATTTTTGAAAGGATTAATCACAAGTGGATCATCTACGACAAGAACGTGGGGAAAAATCATGGTCAAAGTGTAGTCAAGGTCCACAGATCATAGCGAAACTCGGATTAACAAACACGCATTAAGGTGATGATGTGTGTATGTTGGGATTGGAAGGGCGTCGTTTGTTATGAGCTTTTACCTCCGGGCAAAAACATAGATTCGGACCTCTACTGCCAACAACTAATGAGATTCCAACAAGAAATTGAGAAAAGCTACCGGAATTGATGAACAGAAAAGAACGCGAGCAACCCGGGTTCGATCTTCGGTACCAATGAAATTGTTAATAGCAATTTTATGTGCTGATTTACTACGCGCTCGGCGGTGAAGGGAAGCATCGTGTAGAAATCTGCATGTCTGAAAAAATAAAAAATAAAATATTTCGAGGACATATGAAATTCGCCGACACGCATTGGTGCAGCGCGGCGGACACTTCGAAAAACCTTCTCAGAAATGAGAGGAGGCCTGTGCTCAGCAGTGGGACGTATATAGGCTTTAATTTTAACACACATCTTTGGCCACTTAGCAAAATTTGAGAGCTTGGGTTGAGAAGTGTTAATGCATCCACCATATAGTCCTGACCTTGCACCCTCAGATTTTCACCTATTTCGATCTCTTCAGAATTGTTTGAGTAGTGCTAGATTAACTTCAGGAGAGGACTGCCAAATTTACTTGCCGCATTTTTTTTGTCCAAGATTTCTACACCAACGGAATTATGTCACTACAAGATGGCAACAAGTTATCGAATAAAATGACACATATTTTAAATTATAATTAAATGTAATTAAACTTTGAAAAAGAAATGTCTTGAATTTGTATATAAAATACGAAGAAACTTTTTTCCCGACCTTATTAATAATGATGTACAGTTATTGCAATTTTTGAAAATACGAATAAATAAGACTTCTACTTTTATTTGAAACAATCCCAAATTAAATATGACTTATGGGCAACATCGTTTTTGCCTACCGATCGACCCTTACGAATGTGTGCGTGCGCGGTAAAATCAGAGTAATGCATTACCACGTGTTTTGAATTTAAAATATAAAAAAGACAGAATGTTTGAGATTTTTTTAATCAATTTTTCTTCACTGTTTGTCTTTATTACTTATTCTGAACTTTCTTGGTTAATTGGCAAGCTATTGCAAAATAACCCTACTCATTATGTCCAACAACAAAAAAAGAACCAATTGCTAAATATGAAATGATTATATTTTTCAGTTAAACGTTATTATATTATTTATAAAGCTAAACTAAATTTTAACCAAACGAATTACAGTTTATATTTGTAATTTTAAAATAAAATTAGTTAAAAAAATCGGGTAGCCATAATATGAGACGATACAATGCAATCACCTCCTTAGAATTTTCAAATATTCATATAATGGTCGTAATCGATTAACAAACAAAAAAGTGACCTGGTTGTCGCTGGTGACGGCGAGGCAGTGCAGCGCGCCGACGGCGACGTGCACGACGCGGCGGCCGCGCAGCGCCTCCACCAGCGTGGGGCGCCGCACATGCGCGTCCAGTCCGTGCCCCAGCCGGAAGTAGTCGCCCTTGCCCCACGTCCACACCTCACGTACGTATTATATAAAATTCTCAACACTTTTCCATACTTATTAATAGAGAAGTTGCTTTAAAAAAAATTTGCAACAAATTTACATAATATTTTTTTATATTAATCGTTTAAAGTATATCTAATTTTTTTACTAACAATCTTATTTTTTTTTTTGATAATTTTTTATTAATAAAAAATAGTAAATTTTTTTAATGAAAAAAGTAACAACTTGTGATTGGTGGTGTCGTCATTATATACATTAAGGCTGTGAGCCAATCGCAATGATGCGATACTTTTGTATTTTCTAATTCGGATCACGATATGTCATAAGGTCATAACAAAACATATATTATTGTTACGAGCTTGAGGTTCGTGACAATAAAAACTGCCGATTGAATTACCAAAATTTACACTTTAATTCACTTTACACCAATTAAAATTTATAACACTAATAATTAATCACACTGATTCCCTTTATTTCGCTCCGAAGCTTCGCTTGTCTCGCCAATTTCAATACTGCCCCAATCGCGGCATGCAGCGGGTTTAAATACACTTTTACGCCGAAACATCCAGAATATTCCCGTAGATACGGGCGCCGACCGACCAGATGCAAAAAGTTCGAGTGTGAGGCTTTTAGAAAGCTTAGTTCTTCAATTCGATACTAGATGGCGCTGTTGGTTAAAAGATTAGTCATGTCATTTTATGGAAAGATCTCCTCGCTCTGTTACCCGACACTAGTGCCAGACGTCAACTTAGGCGCGCAACACTGCCCCCTCCTAAGACATGCTCGTCCCGAGCATTATCGGCCCCATAATAACGCGCCAGGCGATCTACATGGACGATCTTAGGAGTCCCTCTTGCGCCTTTCTGTATCCGGTAGGTTACATCGTTGATCCTGGTCACAATCCGGTATCGATATGACAACAAAAACGGTTGTATGTGCTTGTCCCAATCTCGTTGCCGATTGTCTACAACTTTTGCTAGGTACCTCTCCAATGTCTGATTAAATCGTTCTACCATTCCATCAGATTGCGGGTGATAAGAAGTCGTTCTTGTTTTATGAGTACCCATAACTCGGCAAGTTTCCTGGAATATTTGAGACTCAAAATTCCTTCCTTGATCGCTGTGAATCTCTAAAGGTACTCCAAAACGACAGAAGAATTCATGAACTAGTTTATCTGCAACTGTTGAAGCTTCTTGATTTGGAATAGCGAAGACTTCTGGCCACTTAGTGAAGTAATCCATCACAACCATGAAATACTTGTTACCACTTTCACTCTCCGGAAACGGCCCTGCCACGTCAATGGCTATTCTCTCCCACAGTGCACCAACATTGTACAACTTCAATGCACCGCTACTACGAGTCTGAGGTCCCTTTACAGCCGCACAACTTGTACATTTGCGACACCAGTCCTCGACATCGATGTCGAGACATCGTTTCGACAGTGGACCCAGTAAAACCGTTCTCGGATCTTCAGTAGAGTTCGTTTAACTCCCAGATGGCCTCCTGAACAATCATTATGGTACAACTGTAGAACATCCGGTACTTTAGCTTTAGGGACTGTGGCCGGTGAGGAAGGAAAAGGGGAGATCTCCCGCCGGGCAAGGTGTTCTGCCCGGGGAGCGGCCAACACTGCATGTGATAGTTCGGAGATGTTCTATATATGCTGTTTATGATTCGGAATGTTGATAGCGTGATTTAGGCTTCGGTGTATTTCGCTTGTGGCGCGACGATAGCGCCGCTAGATAACCCCCCTGCTCAGACCGGAGGTCGATAGTGCAGCCTCGTTGCCGACGAATGTGCAAATACCAGGAGATTGCCTTGTAGGCTGCGGTGAGTCGAGAAGAAGGCAAGTAATCTGCGAGAGTGCCGTGAAGCAGAGGAGAGCAGTAAGGCTCAGAGCCGTGCCGAACACTGTATAGCGCAGAGAGTAGCTTGAAGGAACAGGAAGCATTATTATTCCAGTGCTGCGATGAACCTTGTGAAGCTAGATGGCTTGCAGGATATGAAGACTGCAGACGATATCTGTTCGGTAGCGAATGGGTGGGATATTCTGGGACGATGATGAAGCTTGAAGTTTCCGAAGGTTATTGGTTGCGTGTTCAGATCACTTCGGGTAGTCACCACTATGGCCGTAGAAAGAAAAGGGGAGATCTCCCGCCGGGCAAGGTGGTGTGCCCGGGGAGCGGCCGACACTCCAAGTGATAGTTCGGAGATGTTCTATATATGCTGTTTATGATTCGGAATGTCGATAGCGTGATTTAGGCTTCGGTGTATTTCGCTTGTGGCGCGACGACAGCGCCGCTACAGGACAACCATTTGCAAATGACAGCCGTCTCCCCGAACATTTTCCCATTTACGGCACAGAACTCCATCCTGAAGCAGCAAGCTGTCCCATTGGGCCCAATAGCTTTTAGTGTTCGAACTCATCGCTAAGACGTCGCTCCACTTGGGCTTGGGACTTGGGCACTGGCCTTCATACATTCCAGAATCGGCTTGATGTCCAGATCTTCCTGCTGTGGATGTTGTAAGCTGTCCTTCCACTCGTTGCTGAGGTGGTCTATCCTGAGCACCCCGGATCATCAGCATCACGGATACCACTTCCTTACTCTCTTGCCTAGTACAATGTTTGCAATCTTCAGGACAAGGTCTTCTTGACAATGCATCTGCGTTGCCATGAGATTTCCCGCTGCGATGTTCGATCTCAAAGTCGTATTCCTGCAGTAGTTCAATCCATCTCGCAACTTGTCCTTCTGGATTTTTAGACTGCAATAGCCATTTTAGTGCAGCATGGTCAGTTCGTAAGTGAAATTTTCGTCGCAGAAGATATTTGCTAAAATGCTGCAACGACTTTACCACAGCTAGCAATTCGCGTCTTGTGACACAATAGTTCCTTTCCGGTTTTGACAACGACTTGCTGAAGTACGCTATCACGACCTCCTGGTCACCATTCCGTTGAGACAACACACCGCCAAGTCCTATATCACTTGCGTCTGTGTCAACTAAAAATTCTTTGCTTGCATCAGGGTATCCCAAAATAGGTGTTTTCCACAGACGGTCCTTGAGCTCCTAAAATACGATACCTAGGCTGCACTAAAAGTGTCGGGAATGGAATATTTCCACTGTTCCTGTCATTTTAAAATCTTTTTAATTGAAAACTCCTTGGTAAAACCAAGGAGTTCAAAATTCAAGAGCGATGATTTATTATGACTTTCGAAGTGGTTTAACACAAAAACAGTGTGTTGACCGGATGATTTCTGCATTTGGTGATGAAGCCCCATCCAAAACCACAATTTATCACTTTTTTGCTGAATTTCAACGTGGACGTTTCAAGCTCAATGATGATCCCCGTCTAGGTCGTCCAAAAACTACAGTCACCCAAGAAAACGTTGGTGCTGTGCGTAAGCTGATTGAGGAAGATCGACATGTGACGTACCGCTAACTTTAGACATTGGCATGAGTCAAATACAAATAATCTTGCATGAACAATTAGGTGTAAAAAAGTTGTTTTCCCGATGGATACCGCATTCGCTCTGTGAAGAGCAAAAAGCGGCTCGCGTTACTTGGTGCGTCAGAACTCTCGAAAGATTCCACGCAGGATCCCCAAATGCTGTACACAACATCGTATCAGGTGACGAATTCTGGATATACGCGTACGAACCCGAAACAAAAAACCAGTCACGAGTTTGGGTGTTCGAAAATGAGTTAAAGCCAACAAAAATTGTTCGTTCACGGAGTGTTGCAAAAAAAATTCAAACGTTGCTGGAGCATTGCATAATCCAAACGGCATTACTTTAAATTGCCACAGACCCTTTCCCGTCCGTCCGTCCTTCTTCTTTACCAGCACCACGGGTGAACACCATGGACTAGACGAAGGTTCAATAACACCATCCTTCACCATTCCTTCAATTATGGTCTCCACTTCCTTTTCACGTGCTACCGGCAATCTTCTTGGCCGCTGACGGATAGGCAATTCTTCTCCTGTGTTTATTTTGTGTTGAACTAAGCCAGTCTTTCCTATGTCAGCATCGTTTGATGAGAATACATCGGCGTACTTGAGTAACAACTTCTACGACTTGACCATTTCGTTCGGGGAGAGAACGCTGTGACAGTCTTCCAAAAGTGTGGTCACTCTCGTTTGTGCATCCTTGCTGGGGGTCCCACTCGATAGATATTGGCACCGACGTAACCAACCCACTTCCTCACGAGTACCAACTAGCGTGCCTCTTTCTATAATCTGCTCCCGGTCACAAAGGTTCAGCACACGTATTCCTTTGATGTCAGTGGTTCTGACCAAGGTTCGAGCTACTTTCCATGGAAGGTCATTGTTTACCCTTTCCATAAGTTCACAACGGTGAGCTTGCCCAGCGTTTCGAGGAACACTAACCGGCACAATCGTTTCCGATCTCGGCGGAAGAACAATCTTCTTAATGCTGTACACGTTCCCTGGTAACGCACCTTCAATAAAAAGTTCCTCCTGTCCACATTTCAAAACACCTTGCTTAACGTCGATCTCACAACAATTATTCCTCATAAAGTCTAGGTCCAGGATGCAGTCGTCCATTATATCAGCCACGATGACATTATGCAGATTACATTGCCTAGCTTCAACTCTATCTCCTTCTCTCCACGGACGGGTATACGCTAACCGGTGGCTGTTACCAAATTAATGCGTTCTCGGTTGTATGCGGAGTCCCTAAGGAACTGACTTATAAGTTGGGAATTAACAACCGTACGAGAGGCTCGAGTGGCCTCACCCTTGATGATTAGACTGTTCCCATTACGGGTTTGTGTGATCGAGATCCTTGGGGCTCTTTTAACATCAGCCAGCACCCGCCCCGCAGTTCTGGCTTTTACTCGTTTCCCTGCTGTTGCTGGGCGGTGCTGTTGGACGCACTACCCTCCTGAGATCGTTCACCTTCCCTTTCTAGGGTTCGCTTAGGGCAGCTGGATCGAAGATTTTCCCCACAGCCATAGCACCTAGGGCTGTATCCTTTGTTGCGGTCGCGAACTGTAGCTGCTGCAACCTCCCTGACGCGAAGGGAACGATGATCCTGCCGCACGGCTTCCACCTCCAGTGCATGGGCCAAGGCGTCCTTAAGCGTCTCGTGGTGCCCGAGCCTCACAGCAGCTATGACTTCCAGGTCGCGGATGCCGTCGATGAATGTCTGCACCAGGTTCCCTTCAATGAGCGCAGGTACAGACCGGTATGCTTTTCGCACCAGCTTCTCCACCTGTAGAGCCCACTGCTGCAGGTTTTCGTTGATGCGCTGCACGCGATCTTTAAGCTGCGCACTAAAGACGTGTTCCAGGTGAGCGTCGCCATATCTCGCCTCCAATGCCTCAAGGAGTTGCTCATAAGTCACTTCCTCACCGAGAGCTTCCGGAACTGTTAAAGCCTGGTCGCGCAGGCCTAGTGTGAGAGCAGTCATGGCCTGCGATTTTTCCAGCCGTTCGCCTTCATAACAGCATCGAACTGGATTTTAACAATATTATAACCTGTATTAAATTGACAATTTTTTTTTAATTTTGACAACGTAAACATGAGTGTTTTATCATTTCATCATGCATTGGCGTTACTAAAGCCATATAATGACGTCACTGGCAGTTCAATTCACATTTTAGTAAATCCGTTTTTAATTGTAAAATAACATAAAAATCAATTGTTAAATTTCGCATTACACAGAAGATATGATAAGGTGCAGCTACATTAAAGCAGCTATATTGCTGCAGCACGAATAGATCGGCTCGACCTAGGTAAAATATGCGATATAAAGAGGCAAATGCCCAGGTTTTTAACTAACAATAAAGTGACAAATAAACTATCAGACCCTTATTGTAAAGTTAAGAACAAACGCAGTCAATTTCAAACAAAAATTGCTATATTTTTTCACTCTTTAAGGGCGACGGTGGAATGCCTTAAATTATTATAAATCTTTGTGACCACAATTACTATTAAACTAACCTCTCCGTCCCTTGTTAAGGCTAGGCTGAACTGTGCACCGCATTCAACTTGTATCACACCGAGGGTATTCAGCCTCTCAATGTTCATAGGCACAGCGCATCCGTCGGAACCTCCTCGACCTAAGAGGAAACAAAACCATTAACGAATAACTATATTAAAAGTAACTTAATAAATAAACGACAATCAATGTTGTACCACAGTACCACAGGCACGAGCGTGTTTTATAGTACTTATTTAACTAATTTTAAGTGCCGTAAAAAAAACAATATCTATAATGGTGAATTATTGTTACAGATAAATGAGTTACTGTGTAAAATTGAATTCAAATGCGAGCAATGCTTACGTTTCCCAGATTTTTTTGTAAATTTTTTATCCGAAATACACTACATAATTAAATTCTAAGTGTCACCTGACATCAAAGACGTTTCACAACTGTAAGGCCTTTAAACTGTAGTTTTTTTTACGTTATAAGGTGTATTTGCTGATAGTACTATGAACTTGTAAGAAATTTATTTACGTATATCATATAAGTAATCAAATCACTTTATAACTCCTTACATTATGTTCAATAATAATTTCAAATACTTGCCCAACTTTCCGAAATCTCCATCACCCCAAGAGAAAACTTTGCCGCAAGCAGTCAATGCTAGAGTCTGCGCGTCCCGTGATCCGCAAGCTACTTGAATAACTCTAAAGCCAGCTAGAGCTTCCACCTTAAAAGCAAGCGATCTTACTTTTATATTAAAATAAATCATTATTGACGGGAACAATTACCTGTGATTTTATCATAGATAATTAATAAAATCAGGCGTTTCTTTGCATTATATTGAAAATGTTAGAATATTATACTCAAAAGAAACTTAATAGAAATTAAGTTCTAACGTCATCAATTAAAATCACTATAGAAGTACTAATGGAATTCACCATAAGACGTTAACATTGCATTCACTATCTTTAAAAACAAGCACATATTTGCCACGCTGCAGCTTTATTGCGACTGCAGCACGTGTGACAAGCAAGCAAAAATCCCAAAAAGAAATATGTCATATTATGCTTAGTCTGTTTTGCAAAGAAATCTTCTTACATGCCTGTCTGTTAAAATATATCATCTTTGCCATGTGTACGGATAAAGTTTTTTTTTATAGGATAGGGTGACAAACGAGCACACAGGCCACCTGATGGTAAGTGGTTACTGTGGCCCATAGACATCTACATCTGTCCTCGATTACAAATCAAAATGCAGATGCGTTGTCACCCGTGAGGACTAAGATGGAATGTCTCATTTCCAGTAAAAAGGGTTTCCGGTTCTCTACTCACCATAGGAAACACAGCAGCATTAAGCTACTATTTTACGCTGGTATTCTGTGAGAGCTTGGTCCTTTCCCGGTCGAGCCGACTCATTCGTGCTACAACTATACTACTAATATAACTGCGGCATGGCTCTACCACGTTAAATATTTTACATTTCATGGTAAAATCTATTTGTTTAAAATATTTTAACGGGACATTAACTCCGCGCCGAGTAGTGAGTGACGGTGTTAGATAATCCAATACCCCATATTATTCCGTGGGTGTTGTGAGAAATAACATAGGGAAATTTAAACAGGAAGTGGACAGCAGTATCTTTCTGATAATATCTCAAATTATTTAAAAAATCCTATGATTACTTAGCTCCTGCCAAGTGTGGCAACAATGTTAAAATCCGCCATACGAAAAGGATGAATGGATGCATATTGCCTGCACCAACTTGCGACCTAAATAGATCACATTGGTTCGCAAGACCTGCATAACTGCTCGTATATAATATTAAATACATGTTGAATAAAAGGTTCAAGTAATAAAGTAAAAGATAAAGTGGTCACCATCTTGGGTGCGAGCTGCGTGACGTCGTCGCCGTGGCCGAGGCGACCGTATTCGCCGAGCCCCCAGGTGTAGAGGTGTCCGCGCGCCGTGACGCACGCGCTGTGCGCGGAGCCGCACGCCACGCCCACCACACGCTCGCCCGCCAGCGACTCGATCAGCCGCGGCGCTTCCAGCGTTAGCCGGTTGCCGTGCCCGAGCTTGCCGTCTTCCCCCTCGCCCCATGAGTACACCTTTAATTACGTACTCATCATAAGCAACGGTTATTTATAGGTCGGCGATAGCAGTAAACAATTTTTTGCACATTTGATGCAGTGGCTTGTCACCAGTTTAGATATTATGAGCCTGTCATTTCGAGACGTTTAAACCACCACCTATGTATCGTTGGATATTGAAAATTTATGATACCAACTGGACGAATTGAGATTTCCAATTTGTTAAGGTCATGCATATGAACCCAAATTGATCTTATGCCAATTTTTTGCTGCAGTTACAAATGTATAAATAAATATATTTCGCTTTTAATATTTAAAAAAGTATAAATGTATAAAGTTTTATATAATACTTAAAAGCAGTTGTATCCACCTCGCTTAAATGTTTGACGTATAAATTAAAGTTAAAATTAAGAAACACTAATATGTATAAAGATTGTATGATATAACAAGTATTAAAATTTTATATTGATAAGTGAAAGTAATAACCAAAATCAATTTAATAGTCGATCTACATTTCGACAAGTACAGTAGCGAGTTTAGTTACAGGGCAGTTGACGGTAAACGGTTAAGTGGATTTTCGTTAGCGAAATATTGTAAAAGTTGATATATAATTAAAGAGTAAAGGATTGTTTTGATGATAGTAAAGAATAAGTTATCGTTGGAAAGTTATTTATAAGTTATTTATTATATAAAGTTATTTATAAACTAAAGCGACAAACAAACTTACATTACATCTGAATGTAAGTGGCTACTGCAGCCTATGGACAACTTCAACCTACTTCAGGCAAATAAGGCTACAGATATGTTGTCACCTCTGAGAATTAAAAAGTACCAATGACTCACACTCTGTTTTACATTATATATATTATATATTTTTGACTGCCTCGTTGGTCCTGCGCCTGATCTCTTTCCGGTCATGTCGGTTTACCTGTCCACATCGGATTATGAGAGTGAGGGAATAGAGAGTGCACCTGTGCTTGCGCATACACTTGGGCACTATAATCCTGTCCTGCGCCGATGGCTAGCCTCCGTTGACGCTGGCCGCCGTGACCGAAACTCGGTCTGGAGGACATTATTATTATTATTTTATATCTGTATTATACTGACTCTCTATACCCTTCAGACTACAAAAACAGCATTGGACTTAGTGACCGAAATACACATAGCGTGCGGTGCAGTGCGGGGTGTACCTTGCCGTCGGCGGTGAGTGCGAGCGCGTGCTTGCCGCCCGAGTGCACGGCGACGCGGCGCACGAGCGCGTGCGCGAGGTACGGGTTGGCGCGCGGCGTCGACACGTTGTTGCTGTGCCCCAGCCCCAGCCGCCCGTTCGTGCCCTCGCCGCACGCGTACAGCTGCCGGGACATAGCATTCATATTATATACTCTATGCGGAACAAAAAGAAACTGAAATATCACAACAACAACAACATGATTACTCCTGTGTTGAATGCATAACTATGAAGAGTAAAGCGCTCTGTCTAACTCATATATGTGAAAATTATCTTCATTTTTGTGCAAATAAATATTATGCTGATGATAAATTGATAAATCTTTAGAGTAAACACAGGAAATAAAGTAAATGGGACTCTACACACTATTGTGAAAGGTCAGAATGTGTCAAAAAGGCACGTATGACAATTCACAATGCTGTATTAGTCCGTACTTTAACGTATGGGAGTGAAAGTTGGGTGTGGCAGAAGAAGCACGAGAGTAGAATAAATGCAGTAGAAATGCGGTCGCTAAGGAGTATGTTAGGGCTGAATCTGTGGGCCAAGGTGAAAAACTGTGTGATAAAAGAAGAGTGTGGTTTGCAAGATGATGCGGTGACCAGGATTAAGAAAGGAATGCTTCGGTGGTTTGGTCATGTATAAAGAATGAAAGAGGAAA
The DNA here is from genome assembly GCA_907164705.1 of Parnassius apollo. Classification (NCBI taxonomy): domain Eukaryota; kingdom Metazoa; phylum Arthropoda; class Insecta; order Lepidoptera; family Papilionidae; genus Parnassius; species Parnassius apollo. The sequence continues at coordinate 2,643,626 of CAJQZP010001367.1, forward strand.
GACTGACAAAGCAAATATATGTTGCAGAAGACAATGGAAAAGTCGGAAAGGGACGTCCTAGGCGAAAGTTTGTCGACCAAATTGGCAATATATTAAAAATGGGCCAAATTAAGAGTACCCTTAAGCGACTAGCATGTATGCGTAGGTATATGGATGTGGAAGAGGCGAGAGAGGTATGTCACGAGATGAAGTCTGTAGTCTCTGCCTACCCCTCTGGGTGACAGACGTAAGTGTTTATGTATGTATGTGTAGTAAACAAAAATAGTTGTGCACACGTGAACAAAAATCTATTTTATTATATTCTGCAGCAGATCTCTTTTCACACACTAATACTATTCGCAACAGATTACCATAATATGCAAAATTTGTTTTTAATAATAACTCTATTGAAAACATTTATACGATGTACTCTCAATAGTGGAAAATAATTTTAATATAAGTATATACGTTAATAACAAACGCATTATAGAATAAAAGGAAATGGTAAGCAAAATTATAAATAAACAACTGGCTTACTTAGCTAACATTAAAAATTTCACGTATGATTTAGACATTTACCAAATTTCTTATAAGAAATGCACATTTTCCTATTTATAAAACAAATTAGTTTTAAACGAAAGAACTTATTCCTATATGTTATAAATTAGTTTTATTTATTTTTTCTATATATAAATTAAACATATTAATAGTCGAAAAATTGCTTACTTTGCCATCATGAGACACAACAAAAAGTGTCTTCGATCCACCGGCAATATGAACAGGTCGCAATGCACTTAAAACTGGCGAGAATACCGGCACTTTTACTTTGGAACCTTTTACACAGCCCAACTGATCTTTATCATTCAAGCCCCACACATAGACCTGTAAACAAAATAAAGTTTTTAAATAAGGTATAAAGTTTTGTGATATTCTTTACCTAAATTAAAATGTTTTACCTTTGGACAATCACTGGGTAGCGACGCTGGATTGGTTTCAGCAGAAGTAGCACCAGTTGGGTTATCTTTTTCCATCCAGTCTTCGGCAATGAAATTCATGCTCTATAAAAATAACCCATATCAAAAAGAGTTATAAAAACCACATTAAGCATAAAATAATCATTAACGTTACTTACCATTAATATTTCTGAGTACAGTGGGTTTGGTCTAAAGCCGGTAATGTAAAGACCGTGCACTCGACAGTCTGCATTAACGTTGCGATTTTGCTTTATCCCAATTTCTATGCAGGGATAATACTAAAAATAGAAAATTAACAACTAGAACGTGAATTGTCGCATAAAGATTCTTAAAGGGGCTAGAAAAGTTTCACTTTAAACTGTTTATATGATCGAAGGCACTTAACATCTATACTATTGAAACAGTACTACAAAATAGTTAATCTAATATATTTATCTTACTACCATTACAAACACGAGACATTATGGCTGGGATGCCAACATGTGAGCACACACAAGTTAATGGACGACTTTCGTATTTGAGTCGTGATTCTTGATCACTATCAAGATTATATAGGATGGCCAGATATTCAAGGACTATTCTTTGGGTACTATATAGTGGTTATTAAACATATTGTAAGTATACTAGTTTATGTCGCAAAAATGGCCAATGATAAAACAAAATTTGTCAGATGCGTAAAATAGAATTTGTCAGAAATATAAGAAGCGAGAACATTACCGGCGACCACTTACAGCACAATGTAATATAGCAGAGCAAATATATTTAATGTAGTAAGCAAGCTCGAACAGACTATATTATTACTTTGAAATAATACTAGTTTTTACGGAATTTATCGCGTATATTTAACTTTTTAAATACCCGACGTTTCGAACGCTTTACAGCATTCATGGTCACGGGCGGGACTGAGATGTTCAACGTCCATATATCATAGTCAACCGCGGTTACCATAGATTAAAATTTAACTTTTGTTCCGATCTATACAGTATGAACTTATGGTATCTTGATACGTACAGGATCGCCCCCGTCACTACATCAGATTTGATAGACCGCAAATCCTCGCTAAAGAACACCGATTCCTTCCAAGGATGATTCGCGAGGCTATTGAAATCAAAAAACATCCTAATTTCAATAGAGAAGATGGCTGGGTGCTACCATCTGCTTGGGATCCTATAATAAATAAAATTAAATCCCAACCCACGCATACAACTGCAAGACTTCAAGATACCATAAGTTCATACTGTATAGATCGGAACAAAAGTTAAATTTTAATCTATGGTAACCGCGGTTAACTATGACATATGGACGTTGAACATCTCAGTCCCGCCCGTGACCATGAGTGCTGTAAAGCGTTCGAAACGTCGGGTATTTAAAAAGTTAAATATACGCGATAAATTCCGTAAAAACTAGTATTATTTCAATGTGTAGTGTACGCGTAAATATAAGAAATCATTATATATTATTACTTGTTTTTCCTACATTAGGAAATCAATTTTTTCTTACATCAAATAATATTATTATACCATCTATAAAATATTATATTTCATAATAATATTGCTAAAAACTATTTTGGTTGCAGATTTAGTTTTTGCAAGAGATAGCTTCCATGGCGCAGTGGCTTAACATTGAGTAAACATACTGAGAGTCGCGGGTTATGACCCAGTACGGAAGGCATATTCAATCACGTAAGACCACGATACAGGAGAAAATCCTAGGGGGGAATAACTATTACTGAAAAAAGCCGTACATAGTAGCGTATAATTTTGTGAGAATTGGATAACGTCGTCGTATGTACAAGTGTATTGTGTACCTGCTTGCAATCGGCGAGCAGCTGCACCTGCGCGAGGTGCGCGGGCTGGCGGTCGCGCGACGCACCCGGTGCGACGGGCACTGAGGGCGCGCAGGGCGCGGCGGCCAGCGGCACAAGCGCGGCCTCCTCGAAGCTGGCGCCGCCGCGCACGCACAGCGCGCCCGCCGCGTGCGCGCCGCCCGCCACGCCCAGCCCCAGTCGCCGCACGCGCACGCCGCTGCGCATCGACACGCGGATCCAGTGCTGCGCCCACACGACACTCGTATTTAAACATTATATATACTTATATTATAATTCTTCTGTCCGTGTGTATGTGACGCAACTCCTAAGATGATTACTTGTTACTAGTAGTGGCGGGCCTTAAGAACCATTAAAAAGACATATTTAAATTACGCAAAGCTGAATTTTTATTGTGTTTTAAAACTGATATTATGTTAAAGGAGCTTCGATAAACTTTAGCTACCCAATATAACAAAATTATAATATTAATACAAAAAAATCAAGGTAGCATCTGCATTTTGATTGTTAACCAAAGATAAATGTAGATGTCTATGGGTCTCAGCATCCTTTTAGCGCCATGACAATGTGTTCGTGTTTCATTTCATCCTTATTCTATAAAAAATAACACAAATGTATAAATATAATATGACATAATTGATGACAAATTTCCGCCACAAGCTGTTTTTGACTATATATATATATATATATATATATATTATATATATATATATATATATATTCAAATGTTACTCAACTTTAAGATACCGTTAAGTCTTGTGCTGTCTCTATCACTTTAACTCAAAGTGACGGTGACAGCAAGAGATATGTACAAAATTGAGCAGCGTTTGAGTATTTGTGTATATCTTTATATACAAAAACTACGTGTCACATTCCGTCCGTAATGAATTCCTAAACAAATTTCAATGAAATGTTGTAAACATGTAATGCTTGCTGCAATTTGAGAGGTAGGATAGTTTATATCTCATTAAATGACCCTCAATATTTTTAGCACGAATTCAAGGATTTTGTATATGACAAAGAGTCGTCGGAACAGGCAAAACGATGTCAGCAGCATGCAGTATTAATAACAATCTGTATAACGTACGAAGAGCAAAGAGTGCAGAGTACGTGTGGTACCTGTCCGGTGCCGCTGGAGCTCTGCCAGTAGGTGTGCGGCTGCGCGTCGAGCAGGCGGCGCGCGCCGGCGCCGGGCCGGCACGACGACACGCGCACCGCGCGCACAGCACCGCGCCACCCCACCGCCGCGCCGCCCGCGCTCTCGCCCCACTCCGCTGCCGCAACCAACCGCACGCACACCATCATTATTACATGCTACTATTGCCTGCTCAGTGGGCTTACCCAACATTACGTTCTATGTTCGTTAACAATACAGAAAATTATAAAAAAATGTTGAAATCAACGCCAAGTCACGTGACTTTACGTTCAGATATTTAGTATCTATTCATTTTTATAGTTTTATATAGCATTAACGATCGTAAACAGTGGATCGATCGTAATTAGTGAAAAACCACATGGGTGTACTATTTCTTATTTTGTTTATATCGTCTTTAAAAAACAACATAAACGACCTGAACATAAACATTTTAAGTTGAAATATTACATTCCATTTTTGCTTTGATTACTACATAAGACGAAAGACATACATTACGTCGAATCGAAGGGTAAAGGGACAATCCATAGTTTACACTTATAATAAGCACATAGTGAACACACGGAGAAAATATGCCTAATATTAGTATCAGTTTATTTTATTTTATTTTTATTAACATTCCTATTATTTGCTCGCTTAACATAATAATGGTAGCATAAAAATCCATCCACTGATTTCGTCACGTAATTATTGTAAGAGGCAATAATGAGAATTGCCAGAAAGATTTTATGACCTCTGATAAACCTCTAATAAGACCTCTATAACCATCTTGTAAATAACAGATGTAAAATACAACAACCCGCAACGGCGATCAAATAGCCTTCACATTAGAAAATCGTTTTGCGTTAAAGAAAGTTTTACTTCCACCTTGATTTCGTAAAACCGCACCTAAGTTTTCTTGTACAAGGGATACAAGACGAGAAATAGAACTCTGATCTCTGAAAAATTGTACAAGTAATTTTAAATATAGGTGAAAACAGAGGATATTTGAGTTCCCAAAACATTATTTCGACATACACCACGATTTGCAGACGTTTTGATGATGATTATCATATTATTTGGCCATTTTCATACTTTAGAAATTAATTATTATTAACGAAACCAGGGATGGAAAGTACAAGTTTGCACTTTACCATTCTGTCAGATGCAGAAAGGAAAACAAGAGGATAGTGTAGTGTAAGGCCTTCGTAAGTGAAATCACTGTCCCATATCATCGGTTGTAAGAGACGCAGAAGGAAGTCGGAACAAGAGTTGGGCGGCAGCATCTACAAAATGATTTACCAACATGTCTGCTATACGTGGTAAATATGACAAATATCCTTCTGTGAACAAAGGAAAGCCCTACGCTTGCATGGACCTTTGATAGACTGAAATGCATGATCGATAAATCAATCAATCAAATGTATCAAAAATCCGGCAAGCAAATATATAACTAATCGCAAATATATCGCCACAAATACCAGTTTTGACCAGGTTTCGAATCCAAAACAGCATTATAAAATACAAAACAAATAACGAGCATTTGCTGAAAATGAGAAGACCCAATTGTAATTGTTTCAAATATATCAAAATTAACATACATTGATCTGTGACTAGTTCCATTTCACTGACTTGACCGGTCCAGCCGGGTTGTTGCGGAAAATCTACCGTCAAGTCACGGCCATTGCTAGAAATTCCTGTAATCAAACCTTTAATTAGTTATGAAGTTATCAAATAATTAAATTAATTGAAATAAATAAGTTATCAAATGATAAAACGAAAGTGAAAGTCGTAAGTGTCCAAGTTTGTTTCCACTATATTTATAAGGTCGAAAAATAGTGTGAAGGAAAGAGATGAGCCCGTTAAAAAAGTGCTTTGCAATAAAAGTGTGAGCGGAAAGCAAATAAAGTGAAGGTGCGTAAGTACGCGTACCGGTGACGGTGCCGACGCAGGTGTGGTCGATGCAGCCCCACTTGTAGCGCGGTTGCGTGACGGCGGCACGCACGCGCACGCGGTCACCGGGCGCGAAGGGCGGCGCGCCCGACACTACCTCCGCGTGCAGCGCACGCACGCCGCACACGCGCCCCAGCCCGCGCCACTCCACCTGCGCACACGCACACACCCGTTTATCCCTGGCACATCATTCAATACTAGATCATCAATCCATCTATCCATTACATCCTTGAAAAAGTACCGCTGCGTTTCTTGTTGGTTCTTCCCAGGGCAGAGATTTTTTTTCCGAACCAGTGGTAATTAAAAAAATGACTTTCAATAAGTATTATGCAATCTAATCTATATCGAATAAAAATCATTCATTTCGTTTCATTAGACCACTGCTGAACATAATATATACTTCATAGATTGACTCATTGGAAGATTTTTTTTAATTAATCTAAGCCAATGCTTAACTACAATCCCACCTGATGGTAAGTGATGTAGCTAAGACGGTAAAGCGCACGGACTTAACAAAAACTTATTCAATCTTGCCTTGAAGGCACCCACCCACTGTAATCGGATGAAAAGACAGATGCTGGCTACTTATTCCACTCCTTTGCTGTACACATGATGAACAATGAAGCAAACTATTTGGTTCGAATGCGTGGTAAATTAACAACGAGAGGGTGGAGGCTGGCCGAACGTCTGGTTGTCCGATGGTAGAAGGGAGAAGGAGAAATTAAATTGTGTAATTCCTGTGCACATCTTTTTCAGATTTTGCCATAGTTGCCACCGCAGTTTTTTTTTATTATTTTGAGTTATTTTTAGGAAGATGCTACTGCCCATCTACTGTATCACTTTCCTTCTGTCGCACGTTACGAAACCCTCCGGATGATATGGGGTAGTAGATATTCTTACACCGCCACTACGCGGTTAATAATAGTAGTAATTGGAGTTAATCAAACAATTCTATGTATACTACTAGACAGGGCTCTACGCACTTATTATACATTGCATACTAAGTTATGGTCAATTCTCTGTAAATTCTTTAGTCGAATGCGAGCAGCCGAGAACACTAGTTCTTTTTTTTTTTGTAAACCACGAACGTTGTTTTAGACACTCTAATAATGAATTTGTTTAATGGAACTAAGAAAACATAGTCATGTGCGCACTTTGTCAACATGATTTCAGATAAGTATGAAGAAAAGTTGAGTTTTCAAAAAAAATTCGATTTCTAGTGTATGTATATACTCAAAACACCTCACCTAATACCGAAATCTTCTTTATTTTTTATTTATTTTTTTTACTTTAAGGAATATTATCTTTAATGTCATTAATATAATCAAATATTAATTAATCTTTATACACTTTTCTGACAATTTTACTTCCCCGTCATAAAATCTGTCAAATACTTCACCTCGTTCCAAAGTAGCGCTGTCGTGATGATACAAAACGTTTTGGAAGGCCTCAATACAAACTTCGGACTCTATTTTTAAAATTTATTAAGACATTAGCTAATGTCGACGATGTCCTAACCATGAATGTGCAAATAAACCCTGTGATACATTGTACAACATACCTTAAGACAAATAAGAAGTGTAGGGCTCCGAATAAAATAGTAAACAAGACAAGGAAAATGTTTTTCCTGCGTTTCAATAATGCACAGACGTATATTATTAGTCCGTTATAGTCCATTGCTCGACATGAGCATCTCTTTGTAGAAACTATTTGCTACCATCGACACATTTAACAGGCAGATTGGCGAATAGAACAGACACATCACGCACCTTTGACGTTGTTCTTCATCAGCTATCCACGTTTTTTTACATCTGACATAAACGAGATGATCGATGACCTACTACACCTACGGGAATGTGGTAATGGATTTTCTTACGCTAATTTTAATTTTGGAGATATGATGTGATAAATATTTAATGCGTAACAATAAAAACTTACATGTAGGAAGACATTCTGTTTTATATCACGTTCAATTTTTTGTACTTGACCAACGTCTCCCAAAGCGACCTGTATAGAGAATAAGTTGTGTTAATAAAAGAGAATTACCAACCATAACTAACGCTAAGTGCCATACTTACACTTTCATAAGCTTTACAACATCGCACAGTCATGCCTGGAGCGATAATATCCGAAAGGTACTGAGCGTACTCCTCCTCGGAAGCGAAACAACTGCGCCAACGGTACGGCGCAGGTCGCTTCTCTTGTTTAGATGTTTGAGGTTTTACTTCGTACACCGTCTCATCGAATCCGTGTTGCTGTTGTTCCAGCAAGTAAGCGACCAGTGCTTCCACAGTTGGTATACTGTTACCACCTAAGATTATTAAATATAAAAAAAAATACTGATTATAATAATTTATAGGTGACTAATTTCTTTATATATTACTGATATTAATAATTAAAATTAATAAAGTTAAATCAAATATTATGTGAGAAATTATTATACCCAAAGTTTGTATGGCACTATATACGGCGTGTCGCGAGAAACCCATTTCTATGACCTGTTGTACTTGCGAAGAGTTTGCCCATGTATTAAGATCTTTTCGTGCTGAAAAATGAAACTAATAAATTTTCTGATATGTATTAAAATTGAATAATGAAGGTATCTATTAAAACTTACACAATGACGCTGTACTTGTAGATGGTCCCATGGAAACTTGCATCATATTGCTCTTGTCTATAATTGGAAAATCAGGAGGCGAATCCACGTCTTTTTCATCTCCTACACAGATGATATCGGAATATAATTATATCACACGCAAGTTCTTTCATTTATTTTAATTTTTAAGTTGTTTACAACACAGTGCATTACTTAGTAGAAGCCGGTTAAATATACTACCACCTAAGTTATTTAAATGACATTGCTGATACTTTTTATAGAAAGAATATACTTTCACAGTTGTGTCATATAAATTTTCAGCGGATCCAATAATAACAGAAGTCGATTATGTTTTTTGAAATAATGAGAATGTTGTTGAAATTTCAACAAGCATAGTAAAAACAGTCTTACACCCATCACATTAAAGATCATTATTGTTTACCATGATTACCGGCGACGTGTGCGGCAAGCTGGTGCGCGATGGCAACGGCGGCGGTGGCGAGGTCGCGGGGCGAGTACGCCGCGGCCAACGGACTGGGACGGGTCGCCAGCGACAGCAGGCGACGCAGCAACGTGCCCTCGGTGCCAGTACTGCCGCCCCTTTCCATTGTACCTGAGAGCCACCAAGATAAGTTATCTGTCACACAAAATAGCACATAGAAATAAAATTGTCGTTATCATCACAAGTCTACGACTTAACGTAGGCAGTCACATAATGTCTATCCCTGTTTTATGTTTGTTATTTTTTACAAACTACTAATCCTGTACTGTTTGTCGGTTTGTTGTGAATAATTCGTGGTGAAAAGATAATATAAGTAATTAGATACATACATAAGTAGTGATAATATTATAATTGTCAGTTCTAAAAGTAGTTAAATGATTCAACCTGTAATAAAGTTATAAGCGTTGAAGAAAGCTAAAGTCAAAGATAGGACTTCGTTACCCTCCTCATCAATAAAGCATGAAGATATTTAAGACTATAAACTTTTGATTAAAACTACTTTTACGGATTTTATCTTATTTATATATTTATGTTATTTTTAATAGTCACGGGGGACTGAGGTGACTTTGCGATCATATCCTAGATGGTCCCAACCATTACATCAGATTTGATAGATCAGAAATCCTCGCGAAGGAACATCGATTCCTACCAAGGATGATACGTGAGGCTATTGAAATTAAAAAACATCCTAATTTCAATAGAGAAGATGGCTGGGTGCTACCATCTGCTTGGGATCCTATAATAAATAAAATTAAATCCCAAAAAATAAAACTAAACCTATAAAATTAAAACTAAACCCAAGCATACCATTGCAAGACTTCAAAACACAGTTCATTTTGCGTAGATCGGACCAAAGACAATAATTAAAAAACTGAAGGTACTCCGGGTTAACTTTGACATCGGGACATCAGTCACCTCAGTCCCCAGTGACCATGGGTGTTGGAAAGCACCCGAAACGTCGGGTATTAAAATAACATAAATAAATGCGATAGAATCCTTAAATGTAGTTTTAATCAATGTGTGGTGTTCGCATAAATATAAGAAATCATTGCTATTAAATTTTCTTTACTTTCTTTTAAAGGTAACTTCTTGTTAAAAATTATAACTAAACGACAAATAAACTTACGTACCAGCATTATCGGGTGGTTGCATTAAAACTTTTCGGAGACGCGTTCTAGTAGTAAGCAGCCCTCTAACAGCACATAACATTAATAGCTCCATTTGTTGTCTTCTTAGGCCGTAAACGTCTACCTCAGCTAGAAAATTTAATGGCGTTTGTTAAATTATGCTTATAATTTACACAATTATTACATACATAATATATTTTCTTTCTTTCTTTTCATAATGCATTTTGAATAGTGTACTATATGTAATTATGTTTAAATTGTATTAAAAAATATTTAGGTGTGAGTTAAGTAAGTAGCAATTCTCATTTGTTTAATTGAGGTTAAAAGAAATAAAATAAAATATAAAAAATTGTATGCTTGGCGTAGTATATTTATAAGTGAGTAGTGCCATTACTTGTAAGAGATTGAAAGACAAGCGTTACAAGAGAACGCAAATGCAACTCCGGGTTGTTAACCAATACTTCCATTAGCTCCACAGCTCGAAATTCAATTTCAAAACGTTACATTACAAACTAATGTTCTCAGTCACTACTCCTCTATATATTTGATCAAGCAATAGATATAATGCACAGTATTTAGGTTGAAAACCGCAGTACGGTAAACTAATAAAAGTACCCGAAGTTTCTTGGATACTCGACATTCAGGTCAGTATTACATCGGTCATTGTTGTAGTAGGAATTGGCTGATATAACATCGTTAATTTAAATTCTTTCCTTATTTGCACTGTTGTTATTCGTTCAGTAACTTAGTAGCCGGTAGTGTTGTCCAGCAGCCTGAGTGGACTATTAGCCTACTGGACGAACATGGAATCCTATAGCGGCGGCATCACCGCCGCTATAATCGCCGCGCTTTAATCGAATGATTGAAATCAAGTCACATAACTTGACGTTCAGATATTCGCACAACAGTCAAAACATCCATCCCGGCTATGTGTCAAATATCTATTGTCCGTAACTGTCATTCATTGCGGCGATTCAATTTCCGCCATTTTTTTAAATGTACTTTAATTACAATTATACTTCGCTTTTAGCACTAATGTTATAACAATATATAAATTTAGATGAGAACACAAAATTAAGTAAATTATTTCTCTCGGGCAGTAAATTCAAGCTGCAATGGCTGTAACATTTAAGAAATGACGCCTTTTAGAAAGATACTGCTCAGGCGCTAAGTCACCTCCATTAATATATATATATATATATATATTGCTTGATCAAATATACAGAGGAGTAGTGACTGAGAATTTTTTTTAAATACGTTACCCCTACACTAAGATTTTCTCTTGTATCGTGGGGGCAGTTTACAAACATAAATTGCACAAGGACAAACATCCAGACAAACAACTATTTGTAGGCCATACAAATACGTGTTCCGTGCGGGATTCGAACCCGCGACCCCCAGCGCAGCCACTCATTGCTTAAGCCACTGCGCCACGGAGTCGTCAACATTAGTTTGTAATGTGACATTTCAAAACAGAATTTCGAGCTATGGAGCTAATGGAAGTATTAGTTAACAACCCGGAGTAGCATTTGCGTTCTCTTGTAATGCTTGTCTTTCAATCTCTTACAAGTATTGTCAGTACTCACTTATAAATACACTACGCCAAGCATACAATTTTTTTGTATTTATGTATATATATATATATATATATATATATATATATACATATATATATATATATAAATATATATATATATATATATATATATATATATATATATATATATATAGTCGGACTATTTATTTGTCCCAGGTAAACGTACTAGTCAACAACTTCGAGCATAGTGCTCCCAAACACTACCGGCATAGTTGTGACATGGAGATTGAACATGATCTTTGTTTTGTCCATGTTCATCATCAAGACCTATCCGTTGGGAGACACCATTGAGGTCATTGAGCATAGTGCTAAGGTCCTCCAGCGATTCTGCCATAAGGACTATATCGTCGGCAAATCGAAGGTGAGTGATGTACTCGCCATTGATGTTAATACCGTATCCTTTCCAGTCTAGTAGCTTGAAACCGTCTTCCAACGCAGCGGTGAAGAGTTTCGGGGATATAACGTCACCCTGTCTTACACCTCTCTGCAGTTGGATAGGTTTCGAACTCTGGTTCTGTACTCGGATAGCCATCGTAGCCCTACTGTACAAACACTTCAGCATCGATATACCGACAGTCAACTTGGCACCGCTGAAGGGACTGTAGCACCGCCCAAATTTCGACGGAATCAAAGGCTTTCTCATAGTCCACATATACGCCAGGCAAAGTGGCAGATTGTACTCTTCGGACTTCTGTACAATCTGCCGCAGGGTATGTATGTGGTCTATGGTACTGAAGCCTTTTCGGAAACCGGCTTGTTCGGGAGGCTGGAAGTCGTCGAGTCTGCGTGCGAGACGATTCGTAATGACTCTCGAAAACAAAAGGTAGACGCGGCTCAGAAGGTAAATCGGTCTGTAGTTCTTCAAGAGAGCGTTGTCGCCTTTCTTAAAGAACAAGACCACCGCGCTTCTGCTCCACGCCTCCGGAGTAGTGCCACCATGGAGGACGGAATTGAAGAGCTTCTGAAGGACTTCAAGTACCGGTGTTCCACCCGCTTTCAGAAGCTCCGCTGTAATTCCATCCTCGCCTGGGGCCCTGCCGTTTTTAAGGTGCTGGAGAGCCATTCTAATCTCGCTCAGACTGACGTCCGGGATATCATCGAAATAGTGTCGGGTAAGACTTGCTCTTGGATCGTTACTCACACTTGCGTGTGGCTCCAACGATGATGTGTACAGCTGCCCATAGAACCTCTCAATCAATTTACCTGGGACAAATAGTCCGACTAAGTAAGTCCAACTTCGACCGAGAGGTCAATCGACGGATTCAAATCGGCTGGGCAGCGTTCGGGAAATTACGACACATCTTCTCGTCAGGTATACCTCAATCTCTAAAAACTAAAGTGTACAACCAGTGCGTGTTGCCAGTGATGACTTACGGATCAGAGACGTAGTCCTTCACTGCTGGCCGTATGAGGACGCTCAAGGTCGCTCAGCGAGCTATGGAGAGGGCTATGCTCGGAGTTTCTCTGCGTGATAGACTCAGAAATGAGGATATCCGCAGTAAAACCAGAGTGACCGACATAGCCCAACGGATTAGTAAGCTGAAGTGGCAATGGGCCGGCCATATAGCTCGAAGAACCGATAACCGATGGGGAAGAAAGGTTCTCGAGTGGCAGCCTCGTACTGGTAGGCGTAGTGTAGGGCGACCCTCAACTAGATGGAGTGACGACCTGGTAAGACATGCAGGAAGTCGATGGATGCAGGTGGCTCAGGATCGTGCTTTGTGGCATTACTTGGGGGAGGCCTATGTTCAGCAGTGGACTTATGAAGGGCTGTAATGATGATGATGATGATATATATATATATATATATATATATATAAAATAATATAAACACAATATGTAACGCAATTAACGCACACCCTCAGACACCCCAATTAGTATATTATGTTATAATCATAATACATACACTGAATTTTTAGTTAAACCGTTTTATACACTGATTATTTATCAAATTAGTTATACCAAATTAGTTAGTGTGAATGTTGTGGTCACAGTACAAATCCACGAACGCATAGACTTTAACGTGCTTGAAATAAAGTTCATTTTTCTTTATTTTTCTTGGTTGACAGAATTAGTAATAATACAAATAAAAGTGCACTCTTAAAAGTCTAAAGTCAAAGGCAATAGCCTTAAGTTACGGTCCATTTCAGTTTGTTTTGACTGTACTGTGATTTAGTGTGACTGTAATTTACGTAGTTTTAATTATTTTTGGGATAAAAAATTACCTATATTAAAAATGATAGGAATCGATTCAGTAAACGATTCTGAACAAACTACTTTCTCAAAGTGCGTTAATTATGTTACATGTTATATATACATAAATGGGGGTGACTTCTAGTGAGGTGAATTTATGGTTTATACCCCCATTAATGGCTTATCATAGTGTAGTACACAAAGCTACTAGTATGTATCGGTTAAGAGCGTGGGCGTACTTACCGGGAAGATGGTGTGGGTGCAGAGGCAAAACGTTTGGCGCGGCGCCCAGCAGCGCTGCACACACCCGCAGTGCACTCTCGCCGCCGCCCAGCGCCTGAGGCAGCCGCTCGCACTCCGCACTCGTCACCGAATTTAGGTCCACCTAAAAAAAATACGTATAAGAGATCGGTCTCCAATTTTAAAGCGACATTCTTTATTCGTGTTTGATGAGCTTGTATTCGAATTATAATATGTTTTAATTATTATTATATAAATGTACATATCATCCTCATCATCAATTCAGCCTATCAAAGTCCACTACTGAACATAGCCCTACTTAACAGGAACTTTGATTTGCCATGGTGGCCACGGTTGTCATGCAAGTTGACAACCACAATTTTTTTTTATTATTTTGAGTTGATATCAAAATATTATGCTCCCATTTCCTGTTTCAGTTTCCCTCTGTCATCTTTTATAACATCCTAGGAGATTATATGGTGTAATGACTTATCTTACGTGGCTGCACACATAACATACTCACGCCTGTCACTCAGAGGGGTAGGCAGAGACTACGGACTTCCATTTGGCACGATCCTGACATACCTCTTTCGCCTCCTTTACATCCATATATCTACGCATACATGCTCGTCGGTTAAGGGTACTTCTAACGTGGCCCATTTTCAAAATATCGCCAATTTGGTCGATAAACTTTTTTCTAGGGCGTTCCTTCCCGACTCGGCCATTCACATCTGCCATATAAATTTGCTTTGTCACTCTTTCCTCATTCATTCTTTCTACATGACCAAACCACCGAAGCATTCCTTTCTTAATCTTGGTCACAACATCATCTTGCATACCACATTTATCTCATCACGCAATTTCTCACCCTGTCATTCAGATTCAACCCCAGCATATTCCTTAAAGACAGCATTTATACAGCATTTATTCTACTTTCGTGCTTCTTCTGCCACACCCAGCTTTCACTACCATACATTAAAGAAGGGACTAATACAGCATTATGAATCACCATACGTGCCTTTTTTGACACATTCTGATTCTTCATAATAGAGTGTATTGCCCCATTCACTCTATTCCCTGCATTCACTCTATTCCCTGTCGTTCTATATCCTTATCATATCTACCATCCCTGCTAAATACACATCCCAAATATACAAACTCATCCACATGTTCAATTAACTCTCCTTCTATCCTTATTTCACATACCGTTTTGCTTTTCTCTCTTTCAAAAACCATCACTTTCGTCTTACTTGTGTTCACTTTCATTCCCCTTCCTTTTAATTCCCAGTTCATTAATGTAACCATCATTTGAAACTCAGCCGCCGATGACGCAAATATGACTTGATCATCGGCATACAGAAGGCATTTGACGGTTAACTCGCCCATTCTTAACCCACATTCTTCATCTTTCAAAGTTTGCAAACACCTGTCCATAAATAGATTGAACAGCCAAGGGGAAGCTACACAGCCCTGTCTGACAGCTTTTTTGGATGCCAAATCAGTCCGAGTAGACCCCATTGATCCTGACACAAGCACTAGAGTCCCTATGGGGGATGAGTCGCTCGCGTCCGTAGGCTTCGACCACCTAACCTTAGGCCCACCCTACACGTGTCCCCCGGGTGGTGCTAAACGAGCGACAAAGCCGAAAAAATAGACACGGCTCCTAGCCGTATGGTAGCGGCTTAAAATATACCACTACCCCTAGTTCGCACCATGAGTCAGGAAATAAAAGATATGGTCCCGAGTTCCCGGCGCCCCTTTAATGGGGCAGGGGTGCGAAGAATCTCCTGGAGAAAAACCGGCGACGAGGTTCGCCACCCGTCACGTTCTCTCTCCCGGAGGGGTGAAAAGTGGACTGCGGAAGCCCGTCTGGCTACGCTTAATGTATATGGAGCAATGAATGATAAGATGGATGAAGTATGCGAAATGATGAATGACAGAGGAATAGATGTGTTATGTGTAAATGAGACGAAACGAAAGGGAAAGGATGCCACTGCACATGGCACGTATACAGCGTATTGGTCTGGTGTAGACGAAACCGAACGGGCATGCCAGTGAGTCGGTTTCATCCTTTCAGAAAGAATGGGTCAATGTGTGAAAGAGTATAAATGTGTAAGCCCGAGGCTGCTATGGATACGAATGAAAGTGAACTTAAAGAAGCTGTTCCTGCTAGGGGTGTACGCTGCAGACATGTCTAAGCCCACTTACATCCGAGAGCAGTTTTGGGATATGGTAAGGATGGTGTTGACAAAATGTAAGGAAAATGAAAGTATTATTATGTTAGGAGACTTTAATGGAAGGGTGGGGGTGAAGTGATCTGGTTATGAAAGGATATATGGAACGTTTGGTGTTGAAAGTATAAATGAGAATGATAAAGACCTCCTCACCGTATGTGTGGAAAAGAATCTTCTTATGACGAATACTTTTTTCGTCATAAGAAGATTCACATGTATACATGGGAAGCATGATAGATTTCGTAACTGTGGATGAAAGGAGGAGGAGCGCAGTCGTAGATACAAGGGTTTACCGGGGTTCCAACGTAGTGACGGATCATTACTTGGTCTTATGTCGAATTAATGGTCGTTTTAAGCGTTGGCGGCATCGGACATCTGTGCCTACCACTGCGTTACAGCGTATAAGAATAGAGAAGTTACAAGATGAAGATGTGAAAGAGAAGTATAAATGTAGACTGAGAGAAAATATTAGGTGTTTAAATGAGTTGTGTATGAATGATTTAGACTTGAATACTGTGTGGGATAATATTAAGAAAGGTTTGGTGGATGCAGCCACCGAAGTATGTGGTATAAGTAAGAGAACACATGAAAGGAAAAGTAATACGTTGTGGTGGGATGATGAGGTACGGGTGGAAGTTGACGCAAAGAAGAAAGCATGGTTAGATTTACTAGCAACCAAAGATGGTCATTCTGGTGGTATGAATGATGAGATTGAAAGAAAAAAGGCAGAATTTAGACGTCTAAATAAGAGAGTAAAAGAAGTAGTTGAAAGGGAAAAGAAAGAAAGAACGGGTAAGAATGATAGAAGGATATCTGATAATTTTCAGGCTAATATAAAAATGTTCTGGAAACTCGTAAGAACTGTCAGGTGAAATACAAAACAGCCTATAATTAATGCCATAAGAGACGAGAACGGATGTATTCTGAATGATGAAGTTTCGAATTTAAACAGATGGAAGGAATACTTTGAAACCGTGTTTATAAGTGAAAAGTCGTCTGAATTAAATGAACTAGAAATTCCGAAAGAAGTGCAAAGGGGTATGGAGATAAGTGTAGATGAAATAATGAAAGCAATGAAAAGCATGAAAGCAGGTAAGGCAGCTGGATATGATAGAGTATCACTCGAGATGCTAAGGGCTGGAGAGGGAGTGGTGGCAGGCCTGCTGTACACCTTGTTTAATTTATGTTGGAATTAAAACGGGTACCGGATGACTGGTGTAAAGCAGTTATAGTACCAATACATAAAGGAAAGGGGTCACAGCAGGACTGCAAAAACTACCGTGGTATCAGCTTGCTTAGTATTGTGGGTAAACTGTATGCTAAGGTGTTAATTGAAAGAGTTATGAAAGAAACTGATGGAAAAATTTGGGATGTGCAAGCGGGTTTTAGAAAGGGAATGAGGTGTACAGATCAAGTCTTTTCCATGCGCATGATTGCGGAGAAGTTTTTGGCCAAAAATCAGAAAGTTTTTTGTGGGTTCATGGACTTGGAAAAGGCTTATGACAGAGTGGATGGGAATGTGTTATGGCAAACACTGAACTCATATGGGTTGAGCGCTGCTAATAATATATATTTTATATAAATATACTAATGTATTTATTTGAACGTAAATTAAATATTCTAATGAATAAATTACATAGAATAGTACCTTGCTGACTGAGTTGTCATCGTGTATTATAGTAACTTTTGCCCTCGGTGACAGTTGCGTGACGATTGCATTCCGCGGTGGTGAGCCAGCTGTCACTTTCTGACCAAGTCTGTTACGCCATTCTACTCCACCAACAACGCCCAACGCACCAGCTAAAAATCAACAGTCTTCATATTACACTGCATTATTTCTCCAGATGCATCACATACTCAAGAAATTAAAAAGTACCTATTAGACAAGTATTCAAAGAGGGAGGTGACGGCTTCACTGTTTGAGTTAGGTCTTGACTAGTATGCGACCACCAATGCCAGTCGCTTGTTATCTGGAACAATAATACATATTACGTATTAAATACACAAATTTAAGTTTAAAATTAATACACTATTGCCAAACTATTGCAGATATCATAAAGAAAAAACAAAAGACATTAAATACTGTAAATTTTCTTTTCGATCTTTTAGATCTTAGATTGATAAATATATTTAGATTTTAGATCTTTCCTCTTATAGATGATTAAGCTAAAATATTTTGACTACAAGAGTGAAGACATGGACTTAGGCATCTCTTAAGCTAAAACACGACATACATTTCATGTGATACTTAAAGCGTGATTATTCTTCTGGGCACGCACTCACGCATTTTCCTTTGTATACACAAATATAGGTTTAAAACTATGAAGTTAGTTGCAAATTATTTTAAATGCATTTTTCTCTCCGTCTATCTTTCTTTATTGGTCTGAGAATAACAAAGACGAAATCAATAATTTAAGTATTCTAACAATTTTTATTAGTAATAATGTTTAATGTATGTTTTATGTAGTTTATAACTTTAAATATTGTGGTGAATATCCACGGCCACGTGGCGCAGTAGTTTGAGTTGCAGCATTAAGAGCCGCGGGTTCGATTCCCGCACGAAATAAGTTTTTGTGTTGGCCTACAAATAGTTGTTCCGAGTCTGGATGTTTTTCCTTGAAACTTATATAATATGTAAACTTTCTTCTCGATACAAGAGAGAATCCTAGTGTGGAGCTAACGTTTTAAAAAAAACATACAAATAGTATTAAAAAAATACAATATTAAAATGGATAAACATTTACAGGGACACAAGCAAGGCTTTTCGGAAGGCTTTTCGAGTAATTTCTTTCACAAATATTTTGAAGCACAAAACCCTGCTCACGAAAACCGCAACAGTGACTAAATGCACTTATCTGCTAAAATATGTTTTTTATCAAAACAATACCATTTGTGCTGCCAGTTGAAGCTTTTCGAGGAGAAGTGCAGTGATGGGTGTTTGCCACTGAGGAGCCGCGTGCAGCTGACGCACTAAGTTTACGACGGCTGCGCATGTAGTGCCTGTGTAACTAGCTGTAGCAGGCGCGCGCCACCTGTTGTCTGAAAGCGCAAGCATAATTAATTTTCATGTATCTTTTATTACGTAAACATATTTGCCACATGTTGCAATAAAATGCTTGTACGTATCACGTGCGCAGGATGACGTAAAGAAAAGTTTTAGTGACATGCCTCTCTTTAAAACGACACTTTTCACGCCGCCATTTAAGATTATTCTTTCATTAATTTCAAAGAAAAAACAGCAAAAATGCAATCACACCATAAAATTAACAACTAATCAAGGTGACATAAATATTCATTCTATTCTTGTCGTACGAGTATTATGAAATGTCAGTCTTTTAGTCAATATACAAAATTAGAAGTCCTCAAAGTTTAAAAACTTTATTAAAAGAAATTTGTATAAAAAAGGAGTTATTATGATATTAAATAATTTATAGATGGTAATAACCCCTGGGAATTAGGTTATCACTACTAAGCTATTTCTAATTTGTTTTATGTTATAAGTTGTGTGACATATTATATGTTTGTAAACTATTTTTTTTCTAAAAAAAAGAAAAGAAAGCTGGATTACTTGTTGGATTATTCCAGGACAGAGGTTTCTTTTCCGATCCAGTGGTAAATTAAACAAAAGAGTGACTTTCAATAAGTACTATTTATAATCTATATTGATTAAAAAAGATTTTGATTCTGTTTCTAATCTATTTTAGTCATTCGATTCGCCTCACGCTACTGACACACTAAGAAGTGGAACTTTTATAAAATTGTCAATCTGTAAAAAAAAAAGTATTTTTTTACTAAGGAGGCGAGTGTTCATTTAAAAATGAAATGAGACTGTTCTCTTGGTCTTAAATAGGCAACACAGACCAACAGAATACTATTTTTATACACATAATCAAACGGAATTAAGAAAAAAACATTTAAATTTTGCTAGTTTTAGCTAGTGTAATTATATGATTTCAACTTTACTCACCTAGCTCTTCTTCATCGCCAGTCACAACCATCAAGTGATTTGGTCTAAGCGCCGGGTCAGCAACATGGGTTTCAAGCCACAGCCGTCCCACTAATGCCAAAAGTTGTGCAGTTACGGTCTTGCGCCATTCAGCGGCGCCATTGTGCTCCATTAATACATGCTTTAGTAGCCAGATGGATTGAATCTAATGAAAAAGTTTATATTTTATCGACTATATTTTTATTAAGCGTTCCGGAAAACAGTGGTGATCTGCGGGCGTTACGTTGCAAGCAATTAAACTAGCTGTATAGTTCCTTCACTGCTGGCTCGCTGAGCTATCTATGGAGAGGGCTACGTTCTGCATGCGTGGGCAGGGTAGTTTTGTCAAACTGTCATCATGATCAGGCATCACGGTGTGTATTTAGAATCCGAGAACTTAATTCCGTTAGTTTTCAAGTCTACTATTGTTTTCGATGAAAAATTTCAGAACCCTTTCCATGCCTATTGCGGGCACGGCATGGAAAGGGAGTAGTATATTTTAATTTTGTTAAATGTAAATGATAATGATAGGAGTATTTAATCCCATCCCGGGATGTAAACACCAGCGCTCTAAAAAAGAAGTATAATTCCGCCTCCAGGTCCTTCAAAAGAGTCATTGCCAAGGCAAAGCCGGAGCATATAGGCAGAATTGGCGAGAAACTAGTTCGCATTCCTTCTGGAATGCACGGGGCATTTTGGTCTGTCGCAAAGGCTGTCTAGGTGAATTTCTGTCAGCCATTTTTTCCATCTCTGCACAGGGAGGACGACTCACTAGCGTAACTTGAGGTAACTTGAGGATCACCAGCTGATTAGTGATCGCCAATACGGTCGATCAGCTCGTGATCTTCTGGTCTACCTAACTCATAGATGGGCGGTGGCAGTAGAGTCCAAGGGGGAGGCATTGGCCGTTAGTTTGGACATTGCGAAGGCCTTTCGATCGGGTTTGGCACAAAGCGCTTCTTTTGAAGCTCCCTTCCTATGGGCTTCCCGAGAAATTGTCCAATTTTCACCAGCTTTGTTGCAGATCGGAGCATCAAGGTCGTTGAAGACGGTGCAAGCTCCGATTACAAGCCTATTAATGCTGGTGTTCCACAAAGCTGCGTGCTATTTCTTCTGCATATCAATGATATGTTGCAAACCTGTAGCATTCACTGCTATGCAGGTGACAGCACTGGTGATGCTCTGTACACCGGCCGTACCAAAATTTCTCGGGAAAACGTCTCCGAGTACCGGAACAAGCTTGTATCTGAAGTCGAGTCTTTGCTAAACAAAGTCTCGGATTGGGGGCGACTAAATCTAGTCCAGTTTAACCCTCAGAAGACACAAGTTTGCGCGTTAACGCTAAAAAGAATCCCTTTGTCGTATCTCTTCAGTTTCGAGGCACTCCCCTAGTTGCCTCAGCCAGTATCGGAATCCTTGATATCGACATATCGAGTGACGTGCAGTTTAGTGGTCACTTGGAAGAGAAGTCCAAATTGGCCTCTAAAAAGCTTGGCGTGATCAGCAGAGCGGGACAGTATGTCATGCCGGCACACCGCCTGCAATTTTACAAGGCGCAGGTTCGGCCGCACATGGAATACTGTTCCCATCTCTAGGCTGGGGCTCCCCAGTGCCAGCTCCTTCCACTTGACCGCATTCAGTGCAGAGCAGCTCGAATCGTTGACGACCGAGAGCTTTCCGATCGGCTCGATACACTGGCGCTACGAAGAAATTTTGCATCTCTTTGCATTTTCTTTCGCATATACCGCGGGAAGTGCTCTGAGGAATTGTTCGGATTAATCCCAGCCGCCAAATTTCGTGAACGCACTACGCGGCAAACGTCCAGATACCATCCTCACCATCTGGATGCTTGGCGGTCCACCACTGAAGTTTCACAAGGAGTTTTCTTCCACGTACAACCTCTCTGTGGAATAGTTTACCACCGGCGATTTTTCCGAATCGATACGACCTGGGGAACTTCAAGAAAAGAGCTTACTTTTTTCTAAAGGGCCGGCAACGCGCCTACAATTCCCCTGGTGTTGCGGTTGAACATGGGCGGCGGTAGTCACTTAACATCAGGTGAGCCGCATGCTCGTTTGCCCTCTCTTCTACATAAAAAATATGTACTACGCACTAGATCCCGAACACTATGTTAAACTGAACTGTACTGCAATCCGTACACCTTACTTTAGTGTCATTTAGTGTGACGTCGATATTCATGCAGTGTGGAGCGGCGCTAATAATACAGAAATTCAAATCAAAGTTTGAACTTAGACGTTAATAACAATTGAGTAGTGAAGTAACTAAAATTATTTGTTGTTCAAGTGAAAAAAAAAATTATAATATCGTAATACTACAATAGAAAAAATATTTTTTCATTTGAATGCCACGCCATCTACAATCATAGACTAAAACATGCACATATTCCATTACAAAACAACTGAATGTAGGTAAAATATTTTACTGAACAAAGACTTGACTTGGTGATTTTAGAAAGATTTTTAATTTTTTTAATTGTTTTATAACCAGTTTATATTTTTGAATATTTATTTCATGTTCTCTCTTTTTAGTACAAAATATTATGAATAAATATATGTGTAAATAAAATGGAATAATAAACAATGTAATAAATAAATGTATGCCTTTATATTTTACATTGTTCCAAAATAATAATTAAAATGTAATTGTGACATAATATTTTGTAATATAATAATAAATTAATATATAATATAATTAATAAATGACAATTAAAAAAAATTGTTCTCGATATAATTAACAATATAATATAAATAAACAATTTTTACATACTTATCATTCTACCTACGTAACTACGTAATCTATGATGACAAAAACTGTCCGCACAGTGCAGGTGCAACGCGCGCTTATATCAACTACGCACATTTTATGTTTGGAATATCTTCTCTAGTACGAAGTACATATAACTTAATGCTATAAAAGCATTGGTAGACGTTTTCAAGCTAATTGACTGGAAAGGATATGGTATTAACATCAATGGCGAGTACATCACTCACCTTTGATTTGCCGACGACATTCAGAGGCGGCATAAGGCGTGGGCGACGTGGGCCACCGCCTACGGCCTCGCGATCTGGAGGCTCCGCGCCCCCGAGGGTTTATGCATTACTTAAAAGCTTAAAAAATTTTGCTTGTCATGATACTATATTATCGACATAACTAAATACGTTTTTATTCAGTCCAGCAACATTAGCTTGTGTTGTAATCGCGGGGAATCCTCGCCACGTGCCGACAAAGCTTGGGATTCCTCATTCTGTTTGTTTAGACATAGAATACTGACTTTTTCTTACCACGCGTATGTAGCCTCCATTCTACGTTATGGGGTGATGATATGGGCAATAGTACTGAGAGACAAATGGTATTTATAGCGCAAAAAAAATGCATCCGAGCCACATGTGGGATTCCACCGGGCGAGTCCAGTAGAGCATCGTTTTGGAGCCTGTGCTTACTTCCTTTGCCAGCACTGTACATCTTTGAAATGAGTAGTTTTGTAAAACGCCATACTGAGCTCTTTCAGAAAGCCAGAGATATAAACTCTCGATGGACAAGAAATCCGGAGCGATTAGTGTTAAGCGTCATTCCAAGATCTGCTAAATTCAGAAAAAGTTGTTTAGCAATGTGTGTTAAGGTGTATA
This sequence comes from Parnassius apollo, assembly GCA_907164705.1. Classification (NCBI taxonomy): domain Eukaryota; kingdom Metazoa; phylum Arthropoda; class Insecta; order Lepidoptera; family Papilionidae; genus Parnassius; species Parnassius apollo. The sequence goes on from CAJQZP010001367.1 coordinate 2,667,610, forward strand.
ATAAGATCCTTACTGACATCATAATTCATAATTATTTATTTGCATAGAATGTAGGTAGATATTACAAGAGTATTATTAAAACATGAAAGTTCCTATACATTCTGCCTTGTCGAGGCGTGCAAATTTTGACTAATTGGATATAACAATTTTTTTTATGAATTTAACTTATTTACAAATATCAAAATGTTCATATGTAAAAACAGTAAAATTAACTAACTAATAATTATTCTATAACTATCGAAGTCCTTTATAAATTCACAGCAAAAAATTCAAGCATTTTTGGATACAGATTTTTTTGTGATCAAGATACTCATTAACAGTATAGAAACAATTAAGTAAAAGCTATTCATGAAATTGTTTTTTTAACTTTGTCATTGGGAAATTTTTAAATTCGTCGGGTGAAGAGAAGATTTTAATCGCCATTATATATGAATTTTTTGGAAGACATCAATTTACATTTTGGAAAGTATATTAGATTTTTCTCTTAAACTTCTATCTCTAAAAAGTTATTACTTGGGAAGTATTCAGGGAATTGTTTGACAAAAATCGCCGCTTGTTTTATATACATACATGCGAGTGGCAGCACTTTTATTTCTTTAAATAATGGTTTGCACGATATCATGGAATGTGCTCCACAGATTGCTCGAAAGTATTTTTTTTTTTGGATTTTAAATACGCGTTCTATTTCAGAACAGTTTAACCCCATATTAGAAGTCCGTACTGCAATATCGATGAAACATAGCCATGATAGGCGTTTAACGCTGCTTTGGCAGATGCTATTTCTCGAAGTCGGCGAAGTGCAAATACAAATCTGTTTAATTTGTCACATATCGATCGATCGAAAAACCTCAAAATGAATTTATTCAAATCGACACTCTATAAGTGGCTTATTGAACTTAAAGTGTATGACATTGAAGAATTTATTGACATTAGGCTTTAATAATTATTGATTTGTTGACATTGATTTTAATGACTATACTTGACCCCTTTGAAATAAATGTTACCTGAACATAAACTTAAATTTGCATGCTAATTATAAGCCAAACATGTGAACTTATTTTACTGTACCACCTACAAACACCATGTTTTAAGCAAATAAAGAAATTATTATTATTGGGGGGTATCAATATAGTTTTCTCATCTGGTTGGGTTCTATAAATATATAATTATAAATGGAAATGAAAAGATAAATATACATAAATATCAATAAAATTAAATAAATATAAAAATACATAAATAAATAAAAGCCCAACCTGATGGAGGCCCTCGGCAGGGGAGACCAAACGGCCGAGGGTTAGGGGGAAAGGGAAAGAAACCGGCAGACGATGCGGGCGGTATCGAGGAGCACCGCCTTCTGCATTTGAGCCTGAATCGGTCCACTACGTAGTCCCAGCCGCTTCAGATGACCCCAGAGGCTGACTGGGATTAGCCCGTTTGCAGAGACGACTACAGGAATAATTTCGGTCGGCAGACCACCCCACATGTCGGTCACCTCGTGAGCCAGGTTCAGATATTTTGTTCGTTTATCTGTTTCGGCTTTCACGAGGTTCTCGTCATACAGAATGGTAATGTCGACCAAAAATATCCTTGACTGTGCCCGGTCCATCAGCACAATATCAGGCTTATTCGCAAGAATAGTCCTGTCTGTGATGATGATGACCCGGTCCCAATAGAGCCTGGCGCGATCATTTTCGAGCACGGCTTCCGGCAAGTACCTGTAATACGGCAATTTCCGATCCACGAGACCGTATTTCAGAGCAAGCTCCTGGTGAAGAATTCTGGCTACTAGGTTATGTCTGTGCAAGTACTCAGAGTTAGAAAGCGCCGAACAACCGGATATGACATGCCTAAGTGACTCACCGGGATGGCGACAAGCTTGACAGATGTCGACGGTGCCATCCTTTAGGATGTATATCCGATAGTTGTTGGTCTTAATAACCTGATCTTGTATTGCACAGACAAAACCTTCGGTTTCCCCGAAGAGGTCACCAAAGCGTAGCCAGTGGAGGGAGGCTACTGTGTCTACGAAAGACTCATGTAGAGCCTAGTAGAACCTCCCGTGGAGCTTCTTCTCCTTCCATACGGTCTCCCGGTCGGAAATGCTCTGCACTGCCGGGTCTTGCCATTGCTCGTTGGCTAAGGATAGAGGGGTAAGTCCCTTATCATAAGAAATGACGTCCTTATAGAATGGATCATCCGATCTCGCCAGGATAATAATATTGTTATAATAATAATAATTATTATTATTATAACAATACCGATCAGTGCAGCCTCCGCTGAACGAAGCTTCTCAAAATTAAAATTCATTGAAAATTATTTCAGGAACAAAATGTTTCAGGGAAGACTTTCAGCGTCGGCAGTTTTGTTTATCGAGGCAGATATGCCATCCAAGCTGGATTACGAGATACGATATAATTAAACAATTCAACAGTATAAAAAGCTATAATTTCTGTTCTTTTAATTTTTTTGAAAATGTTTAACAAAAGTTTCATGCAGTTTGCAGAGGGCCTCGCAAAATGTATCTTGCCCACATAAAATTTAGGTCTTGCCCCGCCACTGACGACATTACAGTCTTTATGGCAGAATCGCTGGAGGACCTAAGCACTATCCTCAATGACTATCATCATCATCATCATGAGGTCATCACCATCATCAAATCATCATGAGATAATGATCATCATTATCGTCATCATGAGATAATGATCATCATTATCATCATCATGAGATAATGATCATCATCATTATCATCATCATGAGCTCATCACAACTTCTTCCAATGCATTTGTAGTTATTTTGTAGCTCTTTACATTATCATTTACCTTTAACAAAATTAAAATATGTGTATACCTTCGTCACCTAAAAATCCTTTTCCATGCCGTGCCGGCAGTTTGCGGCCGGGCCTTACGACAGTTTACCGTTCATGTTTCCGATACAGTTCGACTGTATCGGAAACATGAACGTACTGAAATTTTTCATTGAAAACAATAGTAGACTTGAAATCTAGCGGAATCAAGGTCTCGGATTCTAAAGCCACACAAGGACCTGACCATGATGACAGTTTGTCAAAACTGTCCTGCCCACGCATGCAGACCTTACCGCCATCACGCCAGTGTGAAACTACGTTGTTGCTCGGTCAGATTGCCACCGTTACCGTAACGTCACCTTCTCTGTTTGGTGGACGCTTTATTGCAGAAAATTAAATTTACTTAAAAATAGGGTGTCGAAATCAGATTACAAAATTAAAACAACCCTCTTATATAATATTATATGTAACTGAATAACTTTTGTGAAGTTACAAACCTGTAAATATATCAAATCTTGAGAGATCGGTTTGTCTGTCGCAGAAATAATGCTGTAGCACAATTCAAACCACGAGTCGGTGCACAATGATCTTCTCATTTCAGGAGTTTGGGCGCTTGCTACAGTAAAAATGAAAGATCCCTCTTTATGAATTGGTTTTTATTGGGTAAAGTAAGGTTAACAAGAAACATCATCTTTAGCTACGGACGAAGAGGTAAATAAAAAGAGGATTTTTAACATATAATAAGAAGAGATGCGAAAGCAGAATATGTTCATGACAAATATTAGTAAAATCTATTTGCGATCTAATATCAGCGAATAAAAACAATGTCGAGGTCGTGTTTAAAACTATTGTCAATTGATTTTAATTGTATATTATATTAAACTGATATAAAATAATGACTACAAGTGGTCTTAACTGTCATGTACTAAATAAGGATATAAGGTAAATTAATAATGTAAAATAAAAAGAGATATCTAACGTAAAAAAGTTCTTAATAAAGGAAATTTATTAAGGACAGTACTCTGGTACTGCGTACATTTCAAATGAATCAAAAACCATGCTCTACTTTTTAACATGAACTCACGCACATATCTTTCATTCTTTATCAGCCCGTAAAACCTCACTGCTGGATAATATGATGTTCCCTACCATGTTGTTGGTTGCAAAATTTTAGATGCATATGCGTACGTGAGTAGGATCTTACAATAAAGCAAGGTTTTGTCCTGGTCTTCTGCGTCACTTGAAATTTATACAGCACTCTCTTTCTTACTTTATTGGTCTAAGACTCGTAGAAAATATGTTTGATACAGAATTATAAAGTATGTCAAATAATATTTATAATGTAGGTCAAAGTATAGGTAAAAGATCGCACCTCTAAGCAAAGCGAGTGCGGTGTGCGAGTGCGCAGCGAAGGCGGTGGGGGGCGGCGCGTGGAGCGCGCGGGCGAGCGCGAGCAGGCGACGCTGCAGCGCGGCCACGTTACGCCGCGCCGCACCCCCCGCCCCCGCGGTCCCACTCTGGCCGCCCGCGCGCACGCACGCCACGCGCAGAGCGCAGGTGCACGCCGCGCGCACCTCGCTCACCGGCCACCACTCCACGTTGCTCTCCACTGCCAACGTGATCGTGCAGTAATGAATAATTATTTTCTTGTGTGGTGAAAAATATCGAAAAAATCTTATGACCTCCGACTGACGACGACGTCACTTGTAGCGGATGAGAGCAAAGTGGACTGTATATTTATTTATTCTTGTATACGCTAGGGATAACTATTGCAATGAAATGAATTTAAACTATAACTGAACCTAATCCTATGACATCTATCTGACTAAATAAGGGTTGAGTTGAAATTAAAAGAATTAAAAATTAAATGACTATATTAAACTATATACAATAATTATTTGTGCGGCAGTTATCACTAACAGGGATCTTGAGGGCTTCTTTCTTGCTTGTTCGTTCCGATGTGGCCGCTTTATTCCGCTCGAATGCCGAAGCCGCGCCAGAGGCGCTTCTTATATTGCATCGGTCGGTGTGTCGTAGGCACCGATTTGGTGAGAGCGTTTGTCCTTGCGGGGCCCTTGTTCTAATGCGGGGCGCGAGGAACGTGTCGACGTGGGTGCGGTGCGGGGCGACGGACGATAATCTACTCGCCGTCCGCAACATCACTATTTAGTGTAAGTCAGACATAAAATACTTGGACCATCTAATGATGCGATCAACAATCCTGCGAAGAGGTTTGATCATCTTTGTTGATGAAAAGAAAAGACTACAAGACGACTTAAAATAGCAATGGATTTGTTTAAAGTTTATACAGAATCACTATGTATGTGATAAGGAAGAATAATATAAAAACTTTTTAAAACTACCCTACATGTGGTACACTGTTATTTAACGAACAAGACTCTGGCAACCAACTGATGACAGAAAACTTACTCAAAAACGTCGAGCACGAAAACGAGTGTTTACGATATACGACCTGTAATAAAAGGCATCATTAACAACGTGAGATTCTCAGATACGCGTTTAACATTTTCTAAAACTTTTTAACCTCATGTCCAGCAGAGGACTTTAAAAAGACTTATTACATTATGATTTACTGCAATATATCATGTAGCAGACCTTTTCAGTATGATATGCAGAAGTGTGCGAATGCAAATACAATATTACGATTATAATGATAAATATTAACAAATCCGTTTAGTCACCTCGGCGGTTTTGAGTTAGGACATAATAACTATGTAAAAATAATAAATTCAAATATAAATAGAAAATGATTTAAATAACATCTTTTGGTCTTATACCCCAGTGTCCAAATATATGTTTTTCTGTCTTTCATTAACGCGGACGAAATCACGAACTCTCAAAAACTTGTTGTAGACTAATAATAACACTTCTAGACTCTAAACTTACCAGTGCCATGCATTGTCTCATCCACAGACGGCGGCGGAGATGGGGAACGAGCTAACTTGAGATCATATTTCCCCTCTTTACCCATGCGATACGAGTTAGTGCCACCAGCATCCCAGGCAACACGTACCCAACCGTCTTCGCCTAGCTCTCCAATAACTCGGCCTTCTCCGCCCGGTACACCGTCCTGAGTGGTTAAATTCGAATTTCGTTACATTTTCTTATCAAATTAGGTTGTCATCTTATTATAGGATAACTGCAATATTGGATATATGAAAAAGAATTCAATATTTAAAGTTCAAACTAAGAAAGCAGCATAAAAAGCTTATACTAATGAAAGGCTTAAGGCCGGGGTGCATAAAATATCGAATTTATACACAATATTGACGCTCGTAATTGATACTTCTTGAAATATAGTACGTGAGGGTAATATGGTCAGTCATCCGGTTAATATGGTCACTTTCTTGTAACTCAAAAACTACAGTATTGTTTGCATAGATGGCTTTGTGATACGATAGCTCTTGATCGGTCAATCAAATAATAAAGGGTCAAAAGGGCAATGCTATATTCAAAGCCACTTTCACACAAAGTTGACATTATTGTAAATATTTTAGTATGGTGTAGTGTAGTGAGTTTTTTCAAGTAGATTTTCGAAGTATTCCTAATTATTGCCAAAGCTTGTTTGCTATTTTTCTTAATATTTGTCTCTATCCTTCTACTAGTCTTGGTTTTATATGGCGGCAAAGCTTAAGGGTCACCTTAAGCTTTGCATAGTACCTTAGTATATATTATGCTCGAAAAAATATGCACATACAATAAATACACCATTAAATTCTTAATCGAATAGGCTTCTAAAATAATTTTTTATAAGTTGAGACAAAAAAAGATAATTTGATTGCCAGGAAAAAACTTTGACGTTCGAGTTCTCGTTCTCATTATTTTAAGCTACAACAAATAATATTTTTCGATAATACGAAAGGCATGTTATTGAATTAGATTCATAATCGGCTATATTTTTATTTAAACCCTTCATTTCCTTATAATTAGCAAAAGAAATGATTGACTCGTTAGTTATTGCTGATTATATATTGTTAGTTATTGCTGTGATCATGAGGTTTTGGGTTTAAACTCCAAGTCAGGCAAATATATCAGTTATGGAGTCAAGACGTTGGCGGTGTTTCACTTCTGTACCACGGAAAGCACATAAAGCTTCTGATCCTGTGCCTGATCTCTCTCCGATCGTGTCGGATTACCGTCCCATCAGACGGAAAAAATAGAGAGTGCACCTGTCTTCGCGCATACACTCGGGCATTTAATCCTGTCCCGCACATCTGGCCGCTAAAATCAAAACTCGGTCTAGAGGATATTATTACAAAGCAAAAAAGTTTCTAATAAAGTAACTTTTTTTCCACCGAATTGTCGCACACTTACTTCGTGCTAGACAAATATGCATGCAGTGAAGAAAGAAGCGCTAAGACATTTAACGTTGGGGATCCTCGTCTTAAGATAGTAATAAATCTATAATTTTATATTAATTGAAAAGAAAATACGTGTTTAATTATTGTGACATTACCTGATCACCCCACTTCCAATCTTTACCACGCACAACTCGCGTTCCTATCTTCATAAGAGAAGCCAGTTCAGGACCAGAAAGCGAAGCGCCTCTAGCGCGAGCACCCAGCCTTTCATCCTCGTAAATAACTAAGCATTCGGCTAAAGAAAAACCAAAAATTATGTAATATTCTTATATTCATATACAAAATCAAATAATTTATTATTTTATTTATTCATTACGTACATTTAGATTTCGTTCCATGACAAATTAGGGAAGTATATTGTGTAGTATCTCCACCAATTTGTTTCAATAAAGTCAAACAAGAACTCAATGCTCCTCCGTTAATTAATTGCTCTAATTCCGGGCCATTAAAACCTTCTATCATCAGTGCCAGCAGGGAAATTAGAAATCTGTGAAAATAAAATGATCTGCAATTAACAACTTGATTCATATAGATATAAACTATGTTTACTTCGCATCATACCTCGCTCTTGAAGGTTTGTTCAGCAATGCATGAGCTCCATAGTTAGCACTCATTTTTAAAGGTAAAGGCTGGTGTTGTTCCCCTTCTAAAACTTTTGCTTTTAATTCGATAAGAATGAAATCCATCAACTTCGAACGCTCTAGAAGCACCATATATTTTGAGTATGGTATAACAGATTCGATGCCTTTTAAAGGTGATGTCAACGGGACGGTGGGTTTTAGAGGTGTGCGTGGCGCTGAATCAGCCATTGAGGCTCCCAATAGCCCAGAGAGCGCCGCGTACTTAACGCTCTCGGACATGGTTTGAGATAGGTGTAGAATTTTATTTATTATTTTATAACCATTTTTACGAATCTCAGCTCTCTGCACCTAAAATGTTACAAAACAGTAAAGGGGAAATATATTAACACATTTCTTCATAAGTAATTTTACTGAGATAAATTACAAGCCTACCTGGCAATATAAAGCTCTTCTCAGAATATCAATATCGCAAGGCTCTTCAGTCATTACAAAGTCAATGATTGCTGTTGTCAATTTTTGCTGTTCCTGTGTGACTTCTTCAAGCATCCAATATAAATCTAAATTGTAAATATTTCGTTTTTATTTGAGAATTAAGAAAAAAATTATAAAAATAAATCAGTTTTACATATTATACATACACGGATTTATTTTTCAAAGAGTAACCGAATTCTATATTTATGTTCAATTAAATAAATATTGATATATGTACCGTTATTGCAGTTTCTGAAAATACGAGTAAACATGGCTTCTACTTTTATTTGAAATTATTCCAAATTGAATGTGATTTATGGGCAACGAGTACGCGTACACACGCTTTGAGGAAGACACGCGACAATGTACATAAATTTCAAACCGATCGACCCTTAAGAATGTGTGCGTGCGTAGTAAAATAGTAGACGTTAAATATTTATGAATGACAATCAGTTGCGTTTTGAATTTAAAAGATAAAAAGGAGAAAATGTTTGAGATTTTTTATTCATTTGTTTCGTCACCATTCACCTACATTACTTAAACCTTAAACTGAACCTTCTATACACATTTCGACATACATTGCAAAATAACCCTTTATACCAATGTATTTTATTTCGTAAAATATATTATATTTAACTATTTAATACTATGGTATTTTATAGCAACAAATAAATTACCTTTTTCCTCACATGCTAGTCTTGCCACCCAGGCATTAACAAACTTATTTCTTTCAGAATTATCGTCGTCCTTTTCTTCATCAGCAGTAATTAGTTGATTTTTCAAATCGTCAGCCAGCAACATCACCTGCTTTTCGCTTTCAATCGATTCTTTTAAAATCGAATTGTCAGTGATATCGTTTATAGAGCTAATTGATACCTCATTTGTAGGTGTTTTATCATCATCTTTGTCTAGCACATCATCCCTTTCAGATATTTTTATGTCACTACGAGCTTCGTTACGCATGTCATCGTAATTTGACGCATTTTTTAAATCTTTCTCGAGAGGCTTAACCTTTAGCTTTAGTTTATATTTAGTTTGTTGATTAGCAGCATCTTTCAAAGCTGGATCGTTAACGCCTTCTGCATTAGAATGACTCTTTGGTTCAGTAACTTTTATGTGAATATCTTCAGTGGCTTTGCTTGAGGTGTGTCCTATTGTCGATTTAATAAGAAGTGCATCACCCTGAAGCAAACTACCTGTCGTTCTTAACATGCTTTTACTCAAGCTATTCTGCCTGTTCCTTAAATCCTTTGTTGTTTCAAAACTGAAAGTATTACCGTATTTAATAACAACAACACAAAATAATACAAAAAACTTTCAAGTTTACATATGAAAGAATAATTTCAAGAAAAATAAGTTAACTTTTTTATTAATTTTAATTTTAAATTTTAATTAGTTAGAGTCTATGAAAATTATTATAACATTGCATAGCATATTTAAAGTAGTACGTTTAATACTACATTTTGAAATTTTAAATTTTACTTCGATTATAAACCTATAACAGAATTCCATATCTGTCTATATAATCTTCATGCATAGTGTTTGTAGATTATATCATATTCCTATTTTGCATTATCGACTTTATAAAGAATATATTCATTTACCATTTATTGAAACTAGGCGACTTGGCCATTCGCATGACTTTTTGAAAAATCCTTTTAGCGGTAGGCGGCCGGTGGGATGGAGGCCTCTTTTGTAAAGCCGTGACTGCAGGAGATATCGCTGCACGTACTTCGTGTAACAAAAACCTGGCCCTTTCCAATGGAGCTGCGCATACCTAAAATAATGAATTAATCGTTTTTATACGGAACTATTGCATAAATGTATGTGTTGAAATAATACTAGTTTTTACGAATTTCATCGCGTATATTTAACTCTTTAAATACCCGACGTTTCGATAGCTTTACTCCCATAAATCCAAGATTCTACAAGCGGTACGTAGACGACACTTTCACAATTCTACCTTTGATAAAGTAACTGCATTTTTAAACCATCTTAACTCTATAAATTCTAAAATTTAGTTCACAATGGAGTAAGAAGCAAACAATTCTTTAGCTTTTCTAGATGTGTTATTAATTCGGAATCCTGATAACACCAGGAGGCCCAAATCGCCCCCCCCCCCTATCAATATGGTAGCGGAATTAAATGATGATAGACTACCCCAGGTGGGTACCAGCACCCCTGGAAAATCCCTCGCTGAGCATCCACGACCATGTTTCTCCACTTCTGAGCGTGGGTGCACAGCTGCCCCGCGTATTCTGGGGGGGGGGCAAAATTTCGCTCAAGACTACAACTGCTCGGGGCAAACGGAGCAACAAGATCAAGGCGACCCCTGCCACGCTGTCTGTGAATTTCTGCAATATCACGGGACTTCATTTGCAATATCAGGGTTCTAACCTAAACGCCGTCCACTACCATCTCGAGACGGTGAGGCCGGCTCTGCTCTTTCTGACCGAGACGCATGTGTCCTCTCCGGCCGATGTCTCGTATCTCTCCTACCCAGGGTACAAACTTTCGCTCCTTTGTGCCTCAGGCTGGAGTTTGCGTTTACGTCAGAGAGGACATCTGTTCTCGACGCCTCGGCAGACTTGAAGGTTCGGATCTGTCCATCCTTTGGCTACGCGTAGACAGCGACGACCATCCGCACGTCTACGGGTGCCTCTATAGGTCCCATAGCGATAATGCCGAAACAGACCGACTCTTCGACCACGTCCAAATGGCTACAGATTCGTTGCTACAGCAGATCCCCTTCGCAGAGATCGTGATCCTCGGCGACTTTAATGCCCATCACGCCGAATGGCTTGGTTCACGTTCAACCGATCATGCGGGGAGATCTGTTCATGATTTTGCCTTGGCATATGGTCTGACATAACTGGTTACCTCGCCTACGCGGATTCCAGATGTGGAGGATCATGCCCCTTCCTTTTGGACCTTCTGCTGACCTCTCACCCGGACGGACATCAGATTTCCGTCGACGCCCCTTTAGGGTCCTCGGATCATTGTTTTGTCCGGAGTGTGGTGCGCCACTCACGCTGAAATCGCAGTTACATTCTGCAGGCTGCCACCGTGTACGGCACTATAGGTCAGCTGATTGGGATGGGATGCGGTCTTTCTTTGCATCCTACCCTTGGGGGCGGGTTTGCTTCTCGCCGGACGATCCCAACGTTGTTGCGGATTCTGTCGCTGATGTGGTACTTCGGGGTATGGAACTTTTTATTCCTTCCTCTGTGGTGCCCACTGGAGTCAAATCTCAGCCATGGTTTGGTCGCTCCTGTAAAATTTCATCTTGCTATAAGCAGGAGTGCTTCCAAGCCTGGGCTGACGTATCAGTGTCCCGGGATGTAAACACCAGCGCTCTAAAAAAGAAGTATAATTCCGCCTCCAGGTCCTTCAAAAGAGTCATTGCCAAGGCAAAGTCAGAGCACATAGGCAGAATTGGCGAGAAACTAGTTCGCCTTCCTTCTGGAACCCGTGCATTCTGATTTCTTATATTTACGCGAACACTACACATTGAAATAATACTAGTTTTTACGGAATTTATCGCGTATATTTAACTTTTTAAATACCCGACGTTTCGAGAGCTTTACAACACCCATGGTCACGGGAAGGACTGAGATGTTCAACGTCCTGATGTCATAGTTAACCGCGGTTACCATAGATTAAAATTTAACTTTTGTTCCGATCTACACAGTATGAACTTATGGTATCATGAAGTCTCGCAGTTGTATGCTTAGGTTAGGATTTAATTTTATTTATTATAGAATCCCAAGCAGATGGTAGCACCCAGCCATCTTCTCTATTGAAATTAGGATGTTTTTTGATTTCAATAGCCTCGCGAATCATCCTTGGAAGGTTGTTCTTTAGCGAGGATTTGTGGTCTATCAAATCGAAAACGTCTCCGAGTGCCGGGACAAACTTGTGTCTGAAGTCGAGTCTTTGCTGAACAGAGTCTCGGATTGGGGGCGACTAAATCTAATCCAGTTTAACCCCCAGAAGGCACAAGTTTGCGCGTTTACCGCTAAAAAGAACCCCTTTGTGGTATCTCCTCAGTTTAAAGCACTCCCCTTGTTGCCTCAGCCATTATCGGAATCCTCGGCGTCGACATATCGAGTGACGTGCAGTTTCGTGGTCACTTGGAAGAGAAGGCCAAATTGGCCTCTAAAAAGCTTGGCGTGCTCAGCAGAGCGGGACAGTACTTCATGCCGGCACACCGCCAGCAACTTTGCAAGGCGCAGGTTCGGCCACACATGGAATACTATTCCCATCTCTGGGCTGGGGCTCCCCAGTACCAGCTCTTTCTACTTGACCGCATCCAGTGCAGAGCGGCTCGAATCATCGACGACCGAATGCTTTCCGATCGGCTCGATTCACTGTCACTGCGAAAAGATGTTGCATCTCTTTGCATTTTCTTTCGCATATACCGCGGAAGTGCTCTGAGGAATTGTTCAGATTAATCCCAGCCGCCAAATTTGGTGAACGCACTACGCGGCAAACGTCCCCATACCATCCACACCATCTGGATGCTTGGCGGTCCACCACTGAAGTTTCACAAGGAGTTTTCTTCCGCGTACAACCTCTCTGTGGAATAGTTTACCACCGGCGATTTTTACGAACCGATACGACCTGGGGAACTTCAAGAAAAGAGCTTACTTCTTTCTAAAGGGCCGGCAACGCACCTGCAATTCCCCAGCAGGCCCTTTTGTGCGCCCTTGGTGTTGCGGTTGATCATGGGCAGCGGTAGTTACTTAACATCAGGTGAGCCGCATGCTCGTTTGCCCCCTCTTCTATAAAAAAAAACCTTGAGCCATACTGTGACCATAGGTGCTGTAAAGCTCTCGAAACGTATTATAAAAAGTTAAATATACGCGATAAAATCCGAAAAAAATTGTATTATTTCAATGTGTAGTGTTCGCGAAAATATAATAAATCATTAAATGTATGTGATTCGGATTAACAGTACGTAAGTACAAGTATTTTATTAAATTTTCCTTTAAAATCATAAAACCAATAAATAAAAAATATTTGTTGCCTTAACTCTGGTTATTTTAATTTTCGTTTATTATGGACCATTGCAACCAATGTCAATCAAAGAAGGCTACGGATAGGTCGTCACATAGAATACTAATATATGTATTATACTAATATAGTATTCTGTGGGTCGTCACCTCTGAGTACTAAGATGAAATGCCTCACATCCGTAATTATATTTTTCTGTTTAAAGACGAAAGCAGTGATTGATTATGTTACCCGGTGTAACATAATCAATCACTGCTTTACAATTAGATTACGCCATTTTACGTTACTATATTCCGCAACAAAATCTCAGAACTTATAGCGATAAACTTAATGAACATTTGAATTAATAGAATATCATAAAAGTCCATTCCGTGCAACAATTCCATTATCTTAGCGTATCAAAATAGTTACTTCGTAAGACGAAAAAAACTCAAGCATTTCTTACTTCCTTATATCCACGTGACAACTGTTGCCTCGTCCTCATTAGCGTCCATTTGCTCTGTTGTACGGCTTTTACAATCTCGGACATTGCAGGTGACAACTTCACTTCTCCCTTTTCCATTTCTACACAAAAATAAATATTATAGTACGTTCCTTAGTTCTTACGTTTATATTATTAAAAAAAATATGTGGATGTATATACCAGTAGTTGCAGTTGCAAGCGCGTGTTCCTTCAACCCAGCGTGGAACAGCAACGCCGCTAATAAGGCACGTCTCAACTCTTCAAGCGGGTGCTCTGGGGGAAAGTGAGGGGCGCAACCTTCGCGACGTTCGCACGCCCACCACAGGTGCAGCGCTAATGGATCCTAGGAACATGACCTCAGTATATTATAACATATAACATTTCTACGTATTGATAATTCAGTTCGCATTGCGCTCTAACATCTAGTGCATTGAGTAGAACTTTTAGTGAAACTAAGTTAAAAAAAAATACGATTTAATAAATATCTATAAATTTTTTTATGAGAATGAATTGATAAACAAACTGACAATCCACCTGGTGGTATGTGGCTACTGCAGCTACAACCTTAACAACAAAAAAGGCTACAGATGCGTTGTCATTTCCGTGGACTAAGATGTAATATCTCATAGCCTGTAGTTATACTGGCTCTTTAATTCTTTACACAGCAGTGCTAGCACTGCTATTTGGAGACAGATATAGGTAAGATACTCAAACGAACTTTTAGGCAGAAAACAAATGCTAGAATGTGGTAAATGGTATTAACGTTATGTGGGGACCGCAATTTGTCGTATTTTCTTTAAATGAAAACTGAGCTGTACAAATACTGAATGACCTTTTTACTGATATTTTACAAAAAATAAAAACAAGAATTTTGAATTAAATAAATAAATTGACTAAAATCTATAGAAATTGAAATCATATCCACCCTAGCCTGTGACCCTGACTAAGTATTAAATTTATTGTTTTATTATCGTTCTGTTATAGATCCCCTTTTACTAGGGATCCGCTGACACAAAACACACAGTCAGCACTCTCTTAGTAGCTTCAGTACTTTATTTCAATACTAGCAATACCAGTCAGTCCGTCATACACTCTCATCCGAAACACTCGCCTCTCAAATTAAATTCTTATTTTGTGTCTTTCTATAATTAAATCCAGTTGTAATTTCTAAATAGTTTTTTAAAAGACATTTCGTGAAGCCCCGTATTCGTAAAGTAGGGTGGATATGAGTTGAATTTCGATAGATTTTAATTAATTTATTTATTTAATTCAAAATTCTTATTTAATTTTTTGTAAAATATCTCCATCCACATGTTACATCCTATTTTTTCCAGACGGTAAAAAAGGTCATCCAGTATATAACTGGTTTAGACTGCCTTGTTGGTCTAGTGATCGTAACCATGGTTGTTGTAAGGTCCTGAATTTAAATTCCGGGTTGGGTCATAAATCTCAGTTATTGGATTTTTATCGAGATATTCTCAGTAGCAGGCCGAAATTGTTGCACCCCTGTACCTCGAGTATATAATCACACAAGACCAACGGCTGATCTAGTATCTGATCTCTCACCGTTAGTGGCGGATTACCGTCCCATCGGATAATGAGAGCGAGGGAATAGAGTGTACCTGTGTTTGTATACTCGGCCACTATAACCGTGTCCCGCACAGATGGCCTGTCTCCGGTTAGACTATTTAAAACAATAGTAATGCTATTAACATTACTAATATTCCCTGAAACCATTCCTGGTAAGCTTAAAATGCTTGTATTACGAGTGGTTCACGACAGTAATCGAATGGCGGTTTCGAATACACGAAATTGGTGTTATTTGATAGATGATAGAGGTCCTCCAGCGATTCTGCCATAAGAACTATATCGTCGGCAAATCGAAGGTGAGTGATGTAGTCGCCATTGATGTTAATACCGTATCCCTTCCAGTCCAGTAGCTTGAAAACGTCTTCCAATGCAGCGGTGAAGAGTTTCGGGGAAATAACGTCACCCTGTCTTACACCTCTCTGCAGTTAGACAGGTTTCGAACTCTGGTTCTGTACTTGGATAGCCATCGTAGCCTCACTGTACAAACACTTCAGCACCTCGCTATACCGACAGTCAGCGGTGCCAGCTGAAGGGACTGTAGCACCGCCCAAATTTCGACGAAATCGAAGGCTTTCTCATAGTCCACATACGTCAGGCAAAGTGGCAGATTGTACTCTTCGGTCTTCTGTACAATCTGCCGCAGGGTATGTGGTGATCGGCGGTAGGTGGTACTGGTACTATGGTACTGAATCCTTTTCGGAAACCGGCTTGTTCGAGAGGCTGGAAGTAGTCGAGTCTGCGTGCGAGACGATTCGTAATGACTCTCGAAAACAGCACGTAGACGCGGCTCAGAAGAAAATTCGGTCCGTAGTTCTTCAAGAGAGCGTTGTCGCCTTTCTTAAGGAACAAGACCATCGCACTTCTGCTCCACGCCTCCAGAGTAGTGCTACCATGGAGGACGGAATTGAAGAGCTTCTGTAGGACTTTAAGTACCAGTGTTCCACTAGCTTTCAGAAGCTCCGCTGTAATTCCATCCTCGCCTTGGGCCCTGCCGTTTTTAAAGTGCCGGAGAGCCATTCCAATCTTGCTCAGACTGACGTCCGGGATATCATCGGAATAGTGTCGGATAAGACTTGCTCTTGGATCGTTACACTTGCATGTGGCTCCAACTATGATATGTACAGCTGCCCATAGAACCTCTCTATCTCACTCAAAATCTCAGGTGTCCCGGAGACGATGCTGCCACTTTCAGTCTTCAGCTTTGACAGTTGGCTCTTTCTGGCAGACAGATATCTGGCAAACACTTTGGAGCCCTGGTTCCACTCGATCGTTTCTTCAATACGAGCAGTATTAAAGTTGCGTAAGTCTCGCCGCATGCATTTGGAGATCTGTCTGTTCAGTTGCCTGTATGCTGTCAAATCTGTTGACGATTGCAGCCTCATCTCCCGTCTAACAGCCATGAGATTAAGAGTGTGATCGGAGAGTTTTTGTGTTCTTCTGCGGCGGGCCTTGCAGAACTTAGCTCCGACTGCATGGACAGTTTCCACGAGCTTGTCATTTATATCGTCCACTGCATTGCAATCTTCTAGGCACTGAAAGCGGTTACGTAACTCGAGCTGAAATGTTTCGGGGTTCTGAATCAGAGCACGAGGGGGACGGAGCGTTGACTGCATTACGAGACCTCTCCAATTTAACGTATAGGTTCAGTGTGCATCTAACCATTCGGTGATCGCTGCCAGTTTTCACTCTTGCGATCACTGAGACATCACTGAACAGTTGGCGTCTGGTCGTCATAATGAAGTCAATCTCATTTTTCTTCGAACCGTCGGGGCTCGCCCAGGTCCACTTTCTGTAGGGCCGCTTCTGTAAGAAAGAGTTCATCATAAAAAAGTCCCTCTTTCTCCATGAAGTCGGCCAGCTGCTGGCCCCTTGGGTTCCGTTGCCCTATCCCAAATTTCCCTACATTCAGCTCACCGTTCTTTCTTGTTCCCAGTTTTGCTTTGAAGTCTCCCATTAACACCGTATAGTGAGTTTTGGAGGAATGCATGGCTCTAGAAATATCCTCATACAATTCCTCCACCTCCTCATCCGGATGTTCCGACGTTGGTGCGTAAACCTGTATGACCTTCAGCGAATACCGTTTGTTATTCGCTGAAGGTCATACAGGCTGAGTATAAGATACGCAACCCTCGTCGATACACTTCCAATCTTTACAACGTTGTTAACAAGAGACTTGTGGACGATAAATCCAACACCTCCTTGGGACAGATGGTCGCCCTCCCAGTGATAGAACAAGTTGCCGGATTTTAGAATCACTGTGTCCTCACCCTCTCTTCGGACCTCGGATAATACTATAATATTCCGGCGCAATTTGCCTATCTCTTCTTTCAGCTCCAGGATCTTCTCGTCAGTCCTGAGGGTGCGTGCGTTATATGTTGCCAGGTCGAGTTGTCGTAGGTGGCAAGCGAACCTCCACCGGAGATTCTTAGCTCTATCCCATCCCTACTATCCCATCTAATGGTAATTGGTGAGCAGCCAATGATGGTTAAGCAATAATATAATAAGTATGTATACAGTATGAATATTTCTTTCCTTGTTCAACTAATTTGAGTACATGCATGAGCCATTTACTCGTAGTGGAACAGAATTCTCTAGCCTAAATCCTGCCGTGGGTGTCAGCATGCTTGATAACATTAAGTAATAAGAAACTGCGGTTACCAACCCACCTTCCTCATAATTGCCTCATAGGAGGATATTTGCCAATCGCAGTTTTTTTTGTCATTATTAGGAAGACGCTGCTGTCCCGCTCCTGATTTATTTTCCTTTGTCGCGTCTTGCGGCACCTACGGGATGATATAGCGTAGAAGATATTCTTACACCGCCACTACACGATAACGGTGACTTATACGTTTCGTTCGTATAGGTTTACGTTTCTGTCATTAAGTTACTATCACTTAAATAATTATTTTCTTAAATTTTGTATTAATTTCAAAATGGCGAGGCGTCATGAAAATTATATTTACACGTGGTAGAGCCACGCTGCAGCTATATTATGGTTGTAGCACGAAAGGGTCGGCTCGACCGGGCAGGACCACGTTTTCACAGAATACCAGCGTAAAATAGCAGCTTGATGCTGCTATATTTCGTATAGTGAGTGTAGAGAGAACCGGAGCCCCGTTTTATTGGAAACGAGGCATTGCATCTTAGTCATCAGGGGTGACAACGCATCTGCATTTTGATTCTTAATCGAGTTTAAATGTAGATGTCTATGGGCCACAACATCCACTTACCATCAGGTGGACTGTGTTGTGTGCTCGTT
Organism: Parnassius apollo; assembly: GCA_907164705.1. NCBI lineage: Eukaryota > Metazoa > Arthropoda > Insecta > Lepidoptera > Papilionidae > Parnassius > Parnassius apollo. The sequence continues at coordinate 2,686,175 of CAJQZP010001367.1, forward strand.
TGTGACCCTAATTCTATAAAAAAAAATCGTATTGTAATGAATGTACGCTCACGTGCAGCCGGGGCTCGGCGAGCGCGTGCAGCAGCGCAACGGCGCGTGCGGGCGCGGGCGCCACGCTCAGGCGCGGCGCGGCCGGCGTCTCGCCCGCCGGACTGTTGCCGCCCGTCGACGACCCGCTGCGAGCCTCCGCCTTTTCTTCTTCGAAAGGGTTCGTCAGCTGAGAAACCTGTGTATTCAACCCCAAACATCTTTCTTTTAAAAATAGTACGTTCTCAATTTGCTTGTACTTTTTTGAAGTGAAAACTTCTTCAGAGTCCTTGTGATTTTAACTCGATGAAATGAAAAAGCGACATTAATAAGACACAAACATTTACATCTATAGGATTTAGCCCGTAAGAGAACAAGACAGAATACAGTATACAATATTTCTTATTATCTCATGTCCTCTTTGTGCGATGTTTCGTAGCCTTTTTCTGAAGGTTTCACCTCCACCGCGTGTGAAATGCACACATTTTTATGTACCTTTATTATTAATCTTAATATATATAAATTACGTATCACGTTGTTTGGCCGCGATGGACTACTAAACTAGTTAACGAATGAAATTTGCACACCGTGTGCAGTTTGGTCCAACTTGAGAAATAGGATAGTTTTTTTTTGCCCATGAGTGACCCACAATTTTTTTTTTTGCTAATTTAAGGATTTTTAATAGGACATGACAAAGGGTCGTCGAAAAGGGCAGAACAACGTCTGCCTGGCAAGCTAGTATTAAATATATTATACTTCGGAAATAATCCTATATCAATAAAAACGCTATCCCTAATGGTGAAAAATAGGGAATGAAATTATTAAGATTAGAATATTTATAAATAGAATTAAAAACATGTTTGATTCAGTGTAGAATGTTTAATCTAATTACATAAAATTAATGTTGAAACTCCTTCCATTTAGTCATTGTGGGTGACGTGACAATCAGATGAAGACGCGGTTGATGCTAGAGGTAGCCATTTCATCGTCACCGCTGTCGGCACTTGAGTTTTCATCCTTATTTCAGTCAGAATCATCATCCTCTACGCGAGAAATATTGTTTCTGTCATCACGTCGACCACATACATGATCGCTTTCACAATAATCGGCCTCCTTTAGCTTCGTGCATAATTTCCCCCATTCTGTTGCTTAAATTAAATTTACTGTTTCATTAACCAAGTCAGTTATCCGTGTAAGGTTCTAACTTACTTTTTTGCTAGTAGTCTAAGATCCCGATATAAAACGACCTTCACCGAGATGCTTATTTAATGAAACGTATTTTATATTTAATTTAATATGTCTATAAATATAATCCATATGGGTTGCCTAGCAAATTTCAGTCCAGAGTATGTTTAATTAATAATTAAAAAAAAATACTTTTTTAAGCATTTCACCGGTATGATTATTAGATAAATTCTATACCAATCGAAAGTATGAAGCCCATAGAATATGCAAACGTTAGGTTGCCTATTCTTTTCCGGTCACAACTATCGGGTTGCCAGGTATAAACAGGTAAATCTGTACTAGCAATTTGCAACGGTCTGTTTATATAATGAAATTTAAATGAAATTAAAGATTATTTTATTCTGAACACGGTGGTATAGGGTTGCCTGCGAAAAATCAGTCCAGAATTGCGGTTGTCGAATTTTAAAAAGTAAAATATTGCTCGAGTGAATATGTGCGACTGAGAGGTCCCAACCGACCATCCCATGCGATAGAAGAGGACACAGCATAGCAGCTGTTTAAAGTCCGCCCACTTAAAGAAAGAGAGTGCGCATGTTATTTGGGCTTGGAAAAGAAAAGGATAGCGATAGACTCGTATATACTATGCATCATTTTGGAGTAGTTTATTATTTAAATAGAGAAATAGTTATTTAATTTTTTTTAATCAATTAATTATTTATGTGTATATTTTTATGTGACACTAAAGTATATATACATCTTTAGTAAAAAAAGAAGGTTATAGTGATACATATATAATACTACCCTGATTAAAAATATTGATTGGAAAAAATTAAAAAAAATTTACTACTTACATGCAAATTATAAATCTATAAATCTAAACAGAGAAATTGAAATCAATTGAAACTATTGGAAAAAATTCAAAACCCATAAAAGTGAATTTTTTTAATTAGGGAAATCTTGCAAATTTTATTTTTATTATAAGACAAAATAAAAAAACAACAATTAAAAATTACTTCTATTTATTGTAAAAAATTAAAAAATACATTTTTTTTTTAAATTATTCAGAATCCGAGTCATCGGACATAAAACTACGATCTTCAACTTCTGAATCTTCTTCGTCATCACTCTCTGTTTCACTTTTTTCGACAATGTCTTCTATCTTTAAAGGTGTATGATCCCCAATGAATCCTACTGGTTTTAATATTCATCTAAGAACCATCCGCAGTTCTCAGGCTCAAGTTTCACGCATATTGGATCCGTTGCATTAAGCCACATGGAATTTACGAAAATAGTTCGTAAAATTTTCTGAGTTAATGATATCCAGCATGGTGGTATAGTGTTGGAGTCGAAGCCTTTTATTTTTTTTAAAAAAGTGCTCGCTGTCTTCTTTTGCAGAGTAATTTTTCATAAAAATACGATGTCTCGCATCATTCACACTGGTGCAATTCCTGATACCGTACATACTAGCCGTAAATTCTTGAACGGTCTTCATTTTTTCGTCAATGAAAATATCAGCAGCATCTGTTAATGATGCAAAAACGGTTTGATATTTTTCATTTTTCGAAAATTGCTGAAAAGGTTTTACTTTCCCTTTGTTGTAAAAGGCTGCCGTGTAATCGCAACCTGTAAATGCATGGAAGGCGGGAAGACTTTGGCATAATTTACTTCCCAACTTCAACGCTAAATCGGTGCAATTAATGCAATCAACAGTTTGATTATTAGTCTTTCTAGTTGCTGAACAGGCAAGCCAAATTTCTGATTCGATAAGTTTGTGCATATTTCCTAACAAAATTATCAAAACGTCAGTATCAGAGGCTTTTATTAAAATCCTTGAGTCTGGTTCCGCTTTAGAAGTATGAAAAATAATCCTTGTATATGCCTCTTCGTGATGACATTCATAATTAGTTTCTTCAGTTTTTTTTTACGGAATTTTCCTGAATTTGATAATAGTAGCAGTGATGGTCGACGGTTAAAAATATTTTTTTGTTTTGGATTATTGTTACCAAATGGTCATTTTCCCAATAATCAGCCAGAAACAGCACCAGAGCCTCTTTAAAGCGATAATTTTTAAGGCTTTGCAAAAAAATTTTTTTAAAGTACAAAATTGTATTTAAAGTGTTTTTTTTACGAAAAGCTAACTTTAATACACAGTTTTTAAAAGTTTCATCATTAAAATCAATTATTTCATCATCCGATCCATACAAAAAACACTTTTTTGCCATTTTTTCCAACAATAAATAGTAGCACGTTTTTTCAATTGTATTTATAGCGACACTCTACTCCAAAATGATGCATAGTACATACGAGTCTATCGCTATCCTTTTCTTTTCCAAGCCCAAATAGCATGCGCACTCTCTTTCTTTAAGTGGGCGGACTTTAAACAGCTGCTATGCTGTGTCCTCTTCTATCGCATTGGATGGTCGGTTGGGACCTCTCAGTCGCACATATTCACTCGGAGCAATATTTTACTTTTTAAAATTCGACAACCGCAATTCTGGACTGATTTTTTCGCAGGCAACCCTATACCACCGTGTTCAGAATAAAATAATCTTTAATTTCATTTACATTTCATTCAATAAACAGACCGTTGCAAAATGCTAGTACAGATTTACCTGTTTATACCTGGCAACCCGATAGTTGTGACCAGAAAAAAATAGGCAACCTAACGTTTGCATATTCTATGTGCTTCATACTTTCGATTGGTATAGAATTTATCTAATAATCATACCGGTGAAATGTTTAAAAAAATAATTTTTTTTAATTATTAATTAAACATACTCTGGACTGAAATTTGCTAGGCAACCCATATGGATTATATTTATAGACATATTAAATTAAATATAAAATACGTTTCATTAAATAAGCATCTCGGTGAAGGTCGTTTTATATCGGGATCTTATACTATAGCGTTATATCCCTTTATTTAGGACCAGGTCATTTCTATAGGATTTAAGTTCGGGTGATGTGCGTGCAAACGAAGTACAGAATGTCCTGTTTCGTTTAATATGGCATCGATATTTAATTTCTTAAATTTCTATTTGTATTTTTTATTAAGTTGTACAACTCGAACTTTAGCACGGTTTCTTCAAATTAAATTCCTTTTTGATGGAGCCAGTTTTGAATGTCTGCTTTCTTTTTATTAGACGTTAGGGCAGCGTCGAGTTGTTTGTTGTGGTACGATGCATTGTCGACTACCACAACTGAATCAGGCGGTAAATTCGCATCAGTTTAGTACAACTCGCGGCACGAAAGTCTGGCGGTGACCGTTATAGCGAATAATTGGCCGTATTGCGCGTTATTACGTACTATGCGTATCGTTTGCATACGCTGATTGGTTCTGCAGTCGCATTACGTCCCCCGTACTGATGCGACATTCGCAGCTATCTCCTCCACGTTTCATTCTGCTCTAGAGTTACGTGCAGCGATTTATACGGAGCCACCGATCGTGATTCTCCAAATTAATGATGTCGTGGTAGACGTCGCTTTTTGTAAAGGCTTTGAACGTGATCAAAGCATTCGGCACAAAACCCGTTTTACCATCGGCGTGCACTATGACCAAGCGGCTACCTTTAGATAGAGGTTTTTAATGCCTTTGGTAGGGCCGTCTGTCCAAGAATGGTGAGACACATAGGAACTATCGATGTATGATTAATCAGACCCCTTTCTCTCTATATTTTCTTATCTTTCTCAGACATTCAAAGAATTTTGAAATCGAATTTGTAACTGCTCAGTTAAAATTTTTCTATTGGTTTCTATTTTTTCCACTTAAATTTTTTTTTAATATTCGCCTCAGACTTGCTGCAGATATTTGGAAATGTAGGTTATCCTGTAAGTTCCTTCGCAACTTGCCTATGGTAGGCAATTATTCTTCCGTGACGTGGAAATTGTGGATGATTCTTTTTATAACACCCTGATCAAAGCTGACAGTCTGTTAGCGGTTTTTGTTTGATTCTTTTATTTTTACCGAGAGTTCGGAAGACAGTTAAAAATTCGGAATCTTTTGAACCTATACTGCCTTATTAATAAAAATTGCTTATTCCAAGCTTAATTCGAAGTTACACTTGGACTAGCTAATCTCAGAGTAACTGACTATTTAATTCGTTATTACAATGTTATTAATAAGCATGGAGTAACCTCGGACTAACTATACATTCCTTACGCCGGGTTTAAGGCTTGCGCTATGGCAACCCACTTATTTTAAAAGTAAAAAAGAGTGAGTCAGTGAATGATTAGTGAATGAATTCAATGCTTGATGATGACATTAATGACAGTGACAGGCAATATTTTGAGTTTGACAAGAGATAAATGTTACGGGTTGTTCCTTGTTCCTCGTGTTGTTTTTGAAATCGGTGGAAAAACTAAGTTCTAAATATAATCATTTTTAATATTATTTGTAACGAAATTTTAGAATTAGGAAAAGAGCGTGAAGGGCAAAATTAATAAAATAACCATTTTTGTTTTGTGTTTTGGGGATAAATAAAATCTTTTGTATATGTAATTATTGTATATTTATTTAAAAAAATTGTTAATAGTGCTGCCCGAACAGAATTTCCTCTAACGGAGTTATTTACTAATTGTGTGACTGATATATTTTCATCATCTCCTTATACTACATCCTCAAGCAGATCTTGCTTTTGCATTATAATGTATATATTGTTTTGTATGCTCTTATTTAGTATTTAGTCCTCGCAGTAAACACCGAAACCTTTGCTTCCCTCCAAAGCATTGTTCTACAGTGTAACGGGACCACCAGATGTGCGACCGGTTGTACATTCTTCCTTTTGTTTATTAGGACGCAGGATAGGCGTGTATAAATAAATAAGAAGTACAAGCATAACCAGAATCTCGGAGAAGTCTGCCTTTAAATTTTGACTGCCCAAACATTTGTTTTAATGCGACGATAATTAAATTTTCTTGAGTAACGTGTGCTGCCTTGCCAATGTGCCACTGTATCCATGAACTCTAACTTTGCATTTGACACTACCTGGAACAAAGCACTCATAACTTCTTTAATATGAAGTAATAGATTGAGGTGATTGTATTGAATCTGAGGAAATAACTAAGTACCTATACGGCAGAGATGGGCTAGCTAGGTGCTATAAAACTTACTTGTACATTTATTGAACTGTATCCTTTCCTGTTTATGTAGTATTGTCCGATGTTTCTAGCGACTTTCGTGATTAGAATATGTAGCAATCAATAGCCCCAATCACTTGTCTAAATTCATATAATGAATAAAAACCTGCAATCACTTTGTTCTGCTCCACATCAGTTCTTGGCATTTTAATCCATTATGCTGTTTTTGTTACTAGTGCTTACAACTTATGAATTTAACACGGGTAACAACGCGCGTAATCGTAAAGTTTTACAAAATGTCAAAATACGGGACTATTCTATGCTTACTCAGTCGTTAAACTAGGTACCGCCAAGGATTAACTTTTATTCCGAGAGTAGATTCGGATTAGTTTACTCCCTCCTTACTCTATGTTTATTAATACTGAAATTAGATATTTTAAGCTTTAAACTAGGAGTAAAGTTAATCTTGCTCAAGTCTGTGTTTATTAATAGGGCTGTAAGTGTAGAGAACCGGAGACCCTTTTTTACTGGAAACGAGGCATTTTAAACTTAGTCCTCAGGGGTGACAAGCGTCTGCGTTTTGATTCTTAATTGAGGATAAATGTAGATGTCTATGGGCCACAGCATCCACTTACCATCAGGTGGACTGTGTGCTCGTTCGTCACTCTTATTCTATATAAAAAAACCTATTACAATTCATCTCATTGTAGACTCGGAACATTTTGTTGCCTGCATTATTATCAGCTTCCCACTTCATAAAACAATATTCGTTACAAATTCGTTTTGCTGCGTGTATGGTAGGATTGGAAGGGTATCGTTTATTATGAGGTTTTACCGGCGGATAAAACCATCGATTTGGGATCTCTACTGCCAACAACTAATGAGACTCAAGCAAGCAATTGAGAAAAAACGGCCGGAATTGATCAACAGAAAAGGAGTGGTCTTTCATCATGATAACGCCAGACCACACACATTTTTGGCCACTAAGCAAAAATTGAGAGAGCTTGATTGGGAAGTGTTAATGCATCCACCATATAGTTCTGACTTTACACCCGCAGATTTTCAACTGTTTCGGTCTCTTTAGTATTCTGTGGGTAGTGTTAGGTTAACATCAAAAGAGCACTGTCAAAACTACTGGTCACATTTTTTTCATCAAAAGTCTTACAGTATGGCTCACGTTAACCACTAACTAAATATCTATTATAAATTTAAATCAGTATTAAACAGGACTTGGGGCATAAAGGTTGTCTCATTTAATATTGTCATGACAATCAAAAGATTTCTACAGCAATGGGATTATATTACTACATGATTTACTACTTTTTATATAGATTTTACTACTATATATATATTATATTTGTACGAATTTCTTAAATATTTAACAAATTATTTAAGAAATTCGTATATATATTTTATTATTAAACTTATAAAATTTTGAAAAAAAAAATTATTTGTATATAAAATTCGAAGGAACATTTTCCCCGATCATATTAGTTATTTATCCGCGACCGCAAGATTGACGACGCTCAAAGACGTATGACTACTGTTTTTATAATCAACCAATGTTAATAAATCTAATCGTTTTATTATTTATCATGCCGTTTGGCACCTTTTTTAAAAGACTTATACAGAAGTGAATTTAAAAGGCTGATTAAGAAGAAAACCCCGTGGTATTGCGTTACATGACAATGTCAAAAGTGCGATATGTCCGGTATAGCGATGGCGATACAAACATTGGGAGGGAGTTGTCAAGTAAAATGAAAAAAGAAGCAATGAGTAGGCACCTGCAAGCCGCCTCTAAGGAAGACAGCGGCAGCGTAGGCGGCTGCGTCGCGCTCAGCCTGCTGCTCGGGCAACGAGCGCGCGAGCCGCACGCCGCACTGGGCCAGCCCCAGCGCCAAGTTGAACGCGCACGACGACAGCACGTGCAGGGCGCGCAGGCTGGACGTGCTCTCCTGCACAAATGTCACATACGTCCTACCCTTTCTACAGAAACAATGCTACAAGCCCTAATTCCATCCATTACAGCCTTCAAAAGTCCACTGCTGAACATAGGTCTCCCCCATAGGGGAGACTAGCTATTCCCCGCGACTTCGTCCGCGTGTAATTTAGGGTTTTCATTTTTTTGCGCGGAGCCCCAATTCCTTTTCTAAAATAAAAGTAGCGTAAGTTACTCCTTACATAATCAGCTATCTGCCACGGATTTTATCGAGTAAATTTAACTTTTTAAATACCCGACGTTTCGAGCACTTTACAGCATCCATGGTCACGGAGGGGACTGAGATGTTCAACGTCCAGATGTCATAGTTAACCGCGGTTACCTTTTGTTCCTATCTACTAGATCTAGTAGATCGGAACAAAAGTTAAATTTTAATCTATGGTAACCGCGGTTAACTATGACATCTGGACGTTGAACATCTCAGTGCCCCTTGTGACCATGGGTGCTGTAAAGTGCTCGAAAGTCGGTTATTTAAAAAGTTAAATATACGCGATAAAATCCGTAAAAAATAATATTATTTAAATTTGTAGTGTTCGCGTAAATATAAGAAATCATTAAGCCGTTACCTTAAAATTTCGAACAAACACTTCAATATTATTTGTATAGATTTTGCAATAGTTGCCACGTTTGGCGAGCGGGTTGGCAAACGCGTTTTTTTTATTATTGAGTTGTTATCAAGAAGACGCCGCCCGGCTCCTGTTTCAATTTTCCTCTGTCACATCTTACGACACCTACGGGACGACATAATTATTTAATGAAAAACTGCGATTGCCAATCCGCTATTATGGAAAATATTCTCTTATCATACAATCTATAGCAAAGGCCTATGTTCACCAGTAGACTGATTAGGCTGAAATGAATGAAAATTTCAAATAGTTACTAGACTGGTAGACTGCAATAAATGAAAAAACGTATAGAACTTCAAATAATTACTAAAAATAGCAACCATCATCAGCAAATAACTCATTGACTTACTTGACACCGGTGGCTATAGATCTGATCGGCATATAACCCGACACACTTCTCAGTGATACTGGACAGAAACGCGGCGTGCGGCTCCTCGCTCAACGCCTCAGTAGCGTCACAACCGCGCAGCTTTCGCACCAGCTCTACGGTGCTGGCGTTAGCACAATCAAAGTTTTCCACGTCAAACACGTGACCAGCCACCACTATCCAAGAACCGCCCTCCTTTATGTGGTTTTGAATGTCGCATCTGAATGTTTAGATAACAATTTAAACTTAATAATAGTCTGAAGTTCACACGTTTATTTACAGGACTTTGATGACCTTGTATTTATGAGTGTAGAATAGACGTACATAATAACATTTTGACGAAATGGTGTTTGCAGATTGGTTTATATGCTACTAACTTTTACCTGTGGCTATAATTGTTTTTAATTCAAAGCAAACGAATAATTATTTTTATTTTATTCCGAAAATTATGTTAACTAATATCTTTCAGAATCCTCTACTGCTATACAATTCTATAGACCATGTTAAATGATTTGTTTTGCTCAACAAAAATGTGCCGATTTTGGATTCAGAAACACGCGGGCTAACTACATAGATCTGACTTCTGTCTACTTTTTATTGCTTGGCCTTTTCTGAAAAATGGTGTTCATAATGTGTCTCCCTAGCCTGAAAATTAGCAATTAAAATCCATTGCTTGATCTGGATGCACCCAGCGTTTAACGTTTTAAAACTACCCGTTTTTAAAACGTTACGTTTTACGTTTACTTTCAGCTTATGAAATTGCATTTCGCATAGAAAGACTGTTATGCGCAATTTCTAATTAATAATGTATATAACGCCATCTAAAAAAAATGTAATTTGGGATAGTATCAATTTTTTTTATAAAAAATACAGCCTTTTTTCTCATCGATTAAGAATCACAATGGAAATGTTTCACCTTCTTGGGGTGTGTAAAATGAAACAGGTCGTAACAGCTGCGTTTTCTTTTTAAATTAGAGTGACAAATGAGCACACAGTCCATCTGATCGTGAGTGGATGCTGTTGTCCATAGACACCTACATTTATCCTCAAATAAGCATCCAATGGTTGTGTTGATTGTTGAGTGACGTGTTGTTACCTCTGAGGACTAAGATAGAATGTGTCGTTTCCAGTAAAAATGATTTTTGGTTCTCTACAGTCACCATACGAAACACAGCAGTATTGAACGATTATTTTACGCTGGTATTCTGTAAGAGCGTGGTCAGCCTGGTCTGTAAAAGAGCACTTACTTGCGCAGGAGGGTGGTGGCGCGGCGATGCTTGCGCGCGAACAGGCCGGGCCAGGCGAGCAGGTCGGCGTCGAGGCGCGCGGCGGCGGGCAGAGCGCACGCGGCGCGGTCGCAGGCGCGCGCAACGCCCGCCAGCGGCGTCGCGCACTCCAGCAGCGCGCAGCTCGCCCGCGCCGCGCACGCGCACACCCACGCGCACGCCTCGCTCACCACGCGCCCTGCACACACACACAAAAATCACTCAACACAACAACCCCATCCTTCACTAGTGTCACAGTGCGTGAAAACACTATTGAAAAGAGATAAATTCAAATATCTTACTACTCGTGTGTAATAATATGAGACCTGAGTCCGATGAACGGCGTGCTTGTACAGTTTACAAAAGTTTTAAATGTATATATTACATCTCACGACGACTAACGCGTACGAGCACTTTAAACAAGTTAATGCTAAATAAAATGTCTTGACCTTGACTTTGAAATTTACCCTGTCCGCGAAATATACACAATATTTAAACAATAGAAATGTTCATGTATGATACATGGGACCACAAAAAGCGGTAAGCTTTTCAAATAATACAAGAAACAAAAAAAAACACTGCTGCAAATTTTTTAAATATTTTAAGCAAAAAGTCTATCCGAGAATAGTTTGTGATTAAAATTATTATTTTATTTTCTTCGTATGTTGTAAACATCTCAATTTATCATGAACAATAACTAAAACTGACCTATAATATCAGAATTGATGACATCGCACAAAGCCACCATCTGGTTGCTATCGGCCCTTCGAAGCGCCCGTGTAAATGAGGTGAGCGTGGCGTCCACGTGCTCTGCCAGCAGAGCACTGTACTGTGTAAGTAGCGCCCGCACTCCACCTCGAGTGCTCCGCCCTCCTCGTGACCACATCGCTTCGCAAAATAGCAGCCTGGAACGCGTATCGCCATTAACACGTAATTCGTCGAGTGATCTAGTGACATGGTTTTTTTGAAGGGAATTTGACCGCAAATGGATAACCGTACATGTAAAGTACTTCACTACTTTAATACGTTCTACGGCTGGCACAAATATCTCATTTATGAGGGTTCAGAACAAGTTTCAAACAAGAACAAGTCGTTCTCATTCGTTTTTTAATAGTTTCTTTATTCCAATAAGAAGCAAATATTAAATGCAAATATATACCTCTGAAACCTTATGAGCAGATCACAGCTAGGGCTCACGGTATCGTGTGCTTTAGGATCGTCCGTTTTGCTTGTTTCGCCATTGATTATTGCATTTATATGCATTTGCGTTTGGCAGGTCGTGTTGCGGATAAGATGCTTGACCTGAGAAAGAAAAAAAGGAATTACAAGCAATGTGTACGAAATCAGTTGTTCATTCATCGAAAGTATAGGAGTGTGTCAAATATTATATATTTTAAAATAAAAAATAAAAATATAAATTTCTTTGCAACCTTCCGATAAATAAATACAATGATGTGTCTTACCTGGATTGAAGAGCACCTCCCGCCATCCGACCGCTAAGTCAGCCGCCGTAGAGTCTACATTACCTGAAGATGCCTCGTGTAGAGGCGAAACACGTATCGTATTATCGTCGATGGTGTGTCTTACCTGGAATAGTGGTGTTGGGAGTAGTGGTGCTAGGACTAGTGGTGACGGAGTTAGTGCATGCAATTGGGAGGGCGGGAGGTGCTCTTCAATACAGGTAAGACACATCATTGTATTTATTTAGCGGAAGGTTGCAAAGAAATTTATATTTTTATTTTTTATTATAATGGATTCCCGCAAAGTAACGCCTGATTCTATCAGTTATTATATATTTTAATAATTAATACCTCGTGGCACAGAGTAATGTGGAAAATGGATATTAGAACTTATTGAAGAGTGGTAGGTAGCGATTTAGCCCTAATTACAAAGTAGTTCTATAGCTATATAGCTAGCCATACTAACATAGGTAATTGTAATAATTAATGCTGACTTATAATATCACCTGCTCTGTAGTTAAGAAAACGATCGACGGCAATTTATAAAATCATTTCAAGTTATAAAATTTTACCGATAGACACTTTAGCAACGTTGCGAACTTGCACTTAACTACTCTTATATGTTATAACTTTTCTTTCATGTATAAATAGTCCACCATTGGACACGGCACTCTTCTACAATAGAAAGGATTTTACATTTTAACCCTCGCGCTATGCAGATTATTGGCAGCAGTCATAATACGAGACATTTTACTCGTAACCCTTGACATTGCTTTCTTTTGCGAGCTTGATTTATAATTCATTTTATATACGAGATGACATAGCACTAAGTTAACTGGAGTCCTTAGTCTTTGACCATGATATAAAATTAGTGTGTAAATTAAAAACACACCACGTAAATTACACTTTATTATTGAACTAAATATAAAAGTTCTATAGGCGCAACTTGAACGCAACTCGGGTATTTATTCTGACGAAAGTAACAGAAATGATCAGTAAAATGTATGGTCCGTTATCGCATATTCCGCATTTATAAAGGCAGCGACTAGCTATAGTGTTTTGTAACTATATAGGTATAATATTTGTTCTGTTCACATGTCAAAGGTGACGACGTCGTAGTCGTGACGTGTTAACATTATATATTTTATGTAGCAACTTGTAAACAACACTTGGAGAGGTGCATCACGCCACTTCCTTCTTGATCACCTCCCCACAACGGAGTTGTTTGCAGTCACTATGAAAGTTTGGCTTCTCGTATGAACGGGGCCATTTTGTCTCTCAGACCAACAAATAAATAAAAGACCTAACGCTGACAAATACAATCCTGAAGCTATTTTTATGTTTTTTTTATAGAATAAGGGTGACAAACGAGCACACAGTTCACCTGATGGTGAGTGGATGCTGTGAGCCACATATTATCTACGGATGCTGTGAGCTACATATATCTACAACCATCTTCGGTTAAAGGAATCAAAATGTAGATGCGTTGTCACCCGTCAGGACAAAGATGGAATGCCTCATTTCCAGTAAAAAGGGTCTCCGGTTCTTTACTCTCACATACGAAACACAGCAGCGTTAAGCTACATTTTACGCCGGTATTCTGTAAGGTATCGGTATTCAGCCGAGCCGACCCATTCGTGCTACAACCATAATATAGCTGCAGCGTGGCTCTACCACGTGTGGGTAGACTCGTGTAAGCGCCTCACCATGCATAAACGCGAAGTGTGCAGTCTACGTAATTACTTGGATTGGATGACCCATTTTGCACAGACGCCGTTTCGAATAATAAAGGACTTAACACTATATGCTTAGCCAACAAGCAATGGCAAGGCCCGGCAGTTCCAAGAATGTTATATAGGAATATAGACATATAAACATAAACACTAACACCTGTCACCCAGAGGGGTAGACAGAGACAACAGACTTCCATTTAGCACGATCCTGACATACCTCTCTTGCCTCCTCGGTTAAGAGTACTCCTAATTTGAGCCGCTTTCAATATATCGCCAATTTGGTCGATATACTTTCGCCCAGGACGTCCCTTTCCGACTCTGCCGTTCACTTCCTCAACATAAATTTGCTTTGTCACTCTTCATTCATTCTTTCCATATGACCACACCACCGAAGCATTCCTTTCGTAATCCTTGTCACAACACCATCTTGCAAACCACACTCTTCTCTTATTACACAATTTCTCACCTTGTCATTCAGATTCAGCCCTAACATACTTCTTAACGACAGCATTTCTACTGTGTTTATTTACTCTCATGCTTCTTCTGCCACACCCAACTTTCACTACCATAGCTTAAAGTAGGGACTAACACAGCATTGTGAATTGCCATACGTGCCTTTTTTGACACATTCTGACTTTTCACAATAGTGTTGGGCCCCACTTACTCTATTTCCTGCTTTCACTCGTCGTTCTACATCCTTATCATATCTCCCATCCTTGCTAAATACGCATCCCAAATGTGAAAACTCATCTACTTGCTCGATCAACTCCCCTTCTATTCTTATTTCACATATTGTTTCACTTTCTTCTCTTTCAAAAACAATAACTTTATATGGGAATATAGATTATGATAATATATTATCCTATGATTTAAAAAACTGCTATGAAGATCGGCACCTGTTCAGATCTTAACACTTTTATAAGTGAAGCCGACGGCTTCACTTATAAAAGTGAAATTTCAGTTTTTTCTTTCAACAAAGTGCTGATTGTTGCCATGTTGTCAGCCTAGGAGCAAATGCTTGGTCCTAGCAAACGTAGTTCTCAAAACCTTATGAGATGACACGCAGTACAAAATGCTGAGATTTATTTTACAAATTTGATAAAACAACATGAGGAAATGTTTACTATTGACTACACCAAAATGGACATGCGTCTACGGTAGTTACCGTGTATATGGAGTTATGGAAGCACTTATTCTAACTGAAATCCACAGGAGATAGAAAAACAGCATCTCTTTCTTCGCCACCACATTGCATATTTTTCCTTTTATGTTTCATCATCATCAGCCTGCGATAGTCCATTGCTGGACGCCAAGGCGCGCCACTAAACCCGTTCTTCAGTTTATCTTAACAAATTTCTCATAGCCTTTTTTTGGTGCTTTTATAAGTAAACTTATTAAAATTGTATTTTAATGAGCAATTTGTAACATTTAAAGTTGTCATAAGTAATCGTAACTTTATAAAAATAATTGGATATTACATACCAAGTGCATTAAGGGAACAGAAGCGCCATTCTCAGAAGATGTTGCATTATCAATTTGGTACTCTTCCGTGCAACCACCTATAGTAATAAAATTTAAGATTTGTTAAAATTGTTCTAACTAAGAATATAAACAACTGCTTAATTCTAACTAATGAATTAAATTTATTTTTTAATTAAAACAATTACCTTGTACTACATCAACATCGTCAGCATTGGCAGACGACTGAGAGCCACGTTGACCCGTCACAATATCGACCTGATCATATTCACTGCAATGAAAAACATTGACTGAAAAATGTACATCAATAAATATGTAACATAAGAATGAAAGAACATGCGTAAAGCTTTATTGAGCTCATTTATGTGCTGAGGAAAATAGAGTATTTGTTAAACATTTTATATTGGCAATAACATTTAAAAAATTATTTATTTTGATACCTTAATAAAAAGGGCATATTTATTTACTAGTCAATAACATCATATTTTAAGTTTCATCATTATTTAGTAAATAAAACATACTCGTCAAGCTGCAAGTGATTGTAGGTGTCAGTAGAATGCGCTTGTAGCGCGTTCTTTAACGCGTCGCGGAGACCCCCGCCTCCGAGTAGAGACCACACCAGCAGCTCCGTCATGAACCTCGCACCAGCACTGGCCGGCGCTGATCCTGTTCATTTTATATGTCATTATTTACATTATTACTGCAAAAATTTAATTTCGTTAATAGTGGAGTAGGTTTTTTCTGATTCTTGTTTTTATAGAAGAGGGGGTAAACGAGCATACGGTTCACCTGATGTTAAGTGACTACCGCAGCCAATGAACAACCGCAACACCAAGGGAATTTGCAGGTGCGTTGCCGGAAAAGGCAGGTCCTTAGCTTTGTAAAACGCGAACGTTGTTTTTGACAATCTAACATTTTTTTGTTTAATGTTACTAAGCAAACGTTGTTTGTGTGCGCACTTTATCAACATAATTTGAAGTTAATTACAGATAAGTATGTTAATATCGTATTCGCCTAAAACTTCGTAACTCTCGTAAATGAAAATACAACTTCATGTCATATTTACTGTGCCAGGTACCCGCCCGCGCGATCTACAGCTGTGACAGTTTTAGTTTCGAATTGAAGTGTAGCAGAATACATATAAAAGTTTGATGTGAACTGACCGTGCGGCAGCAGCGCGATGAGGTGGTGCGCGCGCAGCTGCGGCGTGGGCAGCAGCAGCGGCCAGGCGGCGGCCAGCGCGCGGCGAGCAGCGGCCGCGGCGCCCGCGCCCGCGCGCCCCTCCGCCAGCGCCACCAGCGCGCCGTGCACGCCGCCACACCACGCGCGCCTCTCCCCGCCCGCACCCTCGCCCGCCCCCTCGCCAGCCGCGCTCTCCGCGCCGCGCGAACATTGCCACGCGTGCACCTGTATTGGTGTCAAATTAACTTCCCCGCTGTGAATTGTCAAACGTTTCACCAGTTTCTAAAATGGCCCCGTCCTGGTGACGGAAAAATCGTGAATTCCTTCATTAACTTTGAATGCAACTTCTACTCACTTGCAATCGCAGTAAATTAAGACAAGCTATTGCTAAGCACTCGTTCTCTTTTATAGTTGCCGTACTGCTCTGATCCACCGCAATTCTCAAGAGTCTTTCTAAATATCTGCAATCAAAAATTATCACTTTAAAATGCAATATTTTACACTAATAAGATTTTTCTTGTACGCTATTTTAAGTATATGTCCAATATATTGTTTACGTACATAAATGTGTTTTCAGATAAATCTATAACGAATGGCATCGAAGATGGCAAGTCTCTCGGGTTCTCCTCACTCCACGCAAATATTTGTGTCGGTGCGCTTGAGGAGCCTGTAAAATAAGGGCAAATTATTAAGCAGTAACCCAATTGTTTCGCCGCTGCGCCGCAAGCCCTAGACTTAAAAGAACTGTTCATGTAAACTTTAAATTGTTTTTTTTTCAACTCTTTCCTTTAAAATATCGCTTTATATCTTACCGTTTGCTTTAAAAGAAGAGTTAAAAACTTGCAACAACTGAGGTACTGGTTTTGATATTTGAGCTCGTTCATGTGTTCCCCAAGCGTATAGTGCTCCTTCAGAAGTTAAGGCAATACCGTGCGACGCACCCAAGGACAGGTCAACCACTTTTACACCTGTTACAAATATATATGTTACAAATATATTTGGAATAAAAAATTATTTTTATTCCAAATATACAGCAATTTTTAAAAAAAACATACCTTGAAGGCCTTCCAATAACTTCGGAATCTTAAAAGATTCTAACGAACCGTGACCAAGGCGATAGCCATCACCTTTACCCCAAGTATACACTTGTCCACTGAAAATAAAAATAGAAAGTATTTATTGTTTAGCCCCCTGGTGCAATTTATAAAAAAAAACTAAAATGTAGTAGAGGCTTGCCACAAACTTGTATGGTTAAAAGTTGTAATAACATTTATTAATGTAGTTATATAGAAATCAATAAAACGAGCTATTTTAAGTTTTTAGGTACCTAGTGTACGACTGCAACTAAGCAGCTTTGGACTCAACGGAAGGGTATGTTAAATATGCATATAAAGAGTTTTTGACAGACTTCTTGTTGACACAGTTTGGTGAATGCCAATTTTGCTTATCTCGAGCACAGACGCAAAAAAGTAATATCTCATTCCTCTTTCGTCATAAACATAACACACATCCGAACCAAATAGTTTGCTTCGTTCTCAAATCTAGCAGATTTCAATATTTGTGGGACACGGAATATATTACTTTTCTTAGTGTTTTACATATTGTACGGAGGTTTCTAAGCCAGTTGTTTTTAGGCCAGTGTACTTAACTACAATCTCATCTGGTGGTAACCCTAGATGGTAAAATCACTTTAGCTTGGAGTAACAAAGACGTATATTTATATTTACTAATAGGACAGTAGGTGAAGAAACTTTTCCTACTATGGTATAAGCCCATGACTAGCAATGTATAGGAATGAAAAGGCAAGAAAGCATCATGCAACTTTACCTGTCAGTCAGTACCGCATGCCAGTGTTCCCCAGTGTAGACGCGAGTGACCCTGAACACCGAAAGAGACGACAATGCGTGGGGAGCCCCTCCCTCATTCTCACCGAATACTTGTACTGCACCTTCCAATGTGCAGCACAGCGTGTAGCTCTCGCCCCAACCTTAATTATACGTTTAAATGATAAGATACCTATACATTTTTCATACCTGATACATGTACGTAATTTAAAGTGTATCACATCTAGTTTAACCGCAATATACATAGTGAAGTTGAGATCTTTGCTGCTGTTTGTAATATCTAATGTCCTATGGAACATGACATGACGGTCCATATTACATGTTTTACATTATTTTTAAATATGTTGTAATGCTTAGTACTTCATCGAGTTCGTAGGTATATATTTTATTATAATAGTGGCAAACGAGAAGTGAAATTGCAGTCTTTTTGAAAAGAAGTAAATTTTTTTCTTGAGGATTGAATGATAAATTTTTTTAATCAAACACTAGAATAATATAAGGTAAGTAAAATTTTATTTTATTTTATTTTATTTTTATTATTCACAAAATCCATAGCTTGTAACAATCTATTTACACACAAATCTTATAAAATAGGTCTTGAAGCCAATTACGGATTTACAATATACGTATTTAGCTTAAAAGAACGTCACAGAGTATTCACCACCTTACTTAAAAATAGATGTATGAAAAATAAACATATTTAAAGGTAAACAAAGCGCACGAAATTTATTTAAATGCAGAATATTGTGTATGTTTGCACACGTATGTGAAAGTGAGTCAAAAGTGTACGTGTGTGTGTGTGTGTGTGTGTGTGTGTGTGTGTGTGTGTGTGTGTGTGTGTGTCTGTGTGTGGGCGTGTGTGTGTGTGATCGATACAAATTTTAATGAAATAACGATATTTTAACATAAATAAATATACGTTATAAATATAGACATGATGTATGTAAATTATAGCGTATATATATGTATCCAATTAATACCTGCTACAAAAACTTTCTTGTATTTATAATGTTATTGCTATTTGCTATTTAAATTTATAGATTAGTTTATAATTTGACATATTTTTGCAAATCACCTTGGCAACTTCACGTTTGAATGAAGGTTTACTAGAGTAGAATAAAATCTAAAATCCCATAGAAAATATATATAAAATTTCCTGTACCTAAAGCAATGTCGATAACGCGCTCAATGTTGTGCGCGTTGAAGGAAACGGGCTGTGGCGTGAGGCAGTTCTCGACAGTTCCGTGGCCAAGGCGGCCGTGTGCGCCCCGACCCCACGTGTAAAGCGCGCCTCGCGATGTTATTACAGCGCTGTTAATGAATAAAACTTAAGGGTTAACGAAATAAACTTTGAAGCCAGTAAAAAACAAATAACATATTATCATAGATATAGTATATACTAGATTAGCTATGGAGTTTTTAGGGTGAGACCAAAATCAAAATACACCAGCGTGCGTGTAACGTGCATGTATGGCTAACACATCGTGGTGCATCATGCATTATCTGCCTCAACTTCAATTATCCATATCGATTGCAATATATTCGTATCTTCTGATTTGACGCAGATGATGAAAGAGAATATCTTTACTACGGCAAAGCCAAAAGGATGGTTACAATTTTAAAAGGCTATGTATATATGTATGAATTTATGTTCACCAGTTCCCACAAATCTAATAAGCTACTCATCGTATTTAACAAATTAGATATCTTTAGAAGCATTGTGCCCTTTCGTGGATTTCAGTTTACAATAAATAGCAATTCCCCTGGTGTTGCAGTTGCTCATGAGCGGCGGTAATCACTTACTATCAGGTGAGCCATATGCTCGTTTTCCCCCTCTCCTATAAAAAAACATAAAGTCATATAAAAATTAGTACCACGGCTTATTGCCAACATATAAGTACTCCCAAAAATGAAATATTGAAATATCGTGTTTGGGTGTACAATAAAAGGTGTAACTGAGAATATTCTCAACATTTCTAAATTACATGTTATAAAAATATTAACTATATTAGTATTTATTAGTTTAAGTTTTTTTTTATAAAACTTACTTCAGTTAACAACCAATTTACAGTCCACCTGCCGTTGGTAAGAGACTCCTGCAGATCATGGAAACTTGCAGCTAACTTCAAACAATAAAATTCGTTGTCATCTCTAAGCACTGAGATGGATTGTCAAAAGAATCGGGGTATGGCTATGTCGTGGAATCGGTCGTGGTTTTACGTGAATACGTATGTAAGTAACGAAACGATTTTAAAATCGCAGCGCCCCCCTCTGCGCCGCGCGCGTTGCCGCACAGTTCTCAAACAACGTAAGGAATTCTTTGATCCTGTAGCTATCGAATGGTTACATTTTTGATATAGATGATAGATATGTAGCTGCAACGCCAAACTGTATCCTCCGATTTTGTTATCAACAGTTCTGTGAATTGAAAATTGAATGATGTATTGATGTGGAAAGGCCAGTACCTGGAGGCGGGCCCGGCGGCGACGCGGATCACCTCGTGGTGCGCCAGGTGGTGCAGCGCGGCGGGCGCGTCGCGCGGCGCCGTGTCGCCGTGCCCGAGTCGCCCGTCCTCGCCCGCGCCCCACGACCACGCGCCGCCGCACGACCCGCAGCACAGGTAGTGCCGCCCCGCACCGTGGCACGACACTTGCGTTATCGTCTTACTCTCCAATCCTTAAGGCCAGATTGAACGAAATATCGTTTTTTTATAGAATAAGGGTGACAAACGAGCACACAGTCCACCTGATTGTAAGTGGATACTGTGGCCCACAAACATATACATTTATCCTCGATTAAGAATCAACACGCAAATGCGTGGTCACCCCTAAGGACTAGGATGGATTCTCTACACTCACCATAAGAAACAGCAGTATTAAGCTGCTATTTTAGGCTGGTATTCTGTGAGAGCATGGTCTTTTCCGCGTCGAGCCGAACCATTTGCGCTACGACCATAATATAGCTGCAGCGTGGTTCTACTACCCCCCCGAACGGGTTCCCGCCTTGTCGTGGCGGGGGGGCTTAGTAGCCGTGGCTTGGTCTCCCACGGTGAACAAAGAGGAACCTACGTGGCTGGCCCGAGGTGAAGGGCCGGCCTGAGGTGGCCACTTCGAGTGGGCTTGGGGAGCCCACTTCGGATGTGTTCTGGTGGACTGCAGCGAGTGGGGACTCGCGCACCCTCTACCGCTGCAGCCGAGGTGGAGTCGCGGAGGAAGAGGAGTGTTGGTATGGCGATGCGCCACTCGCCCTATCCTTCGCGACTCAAACGGGGCCGCACCGTTGATGCGGTGGTGGTGGGGCTGCGGGGGGAGAGGATTGTCGGTATTGCGAGGCGCCGCTCTCCCTACCCTCCGCAGCCGAATCTTGGTTGGCGGCGGAGCCATAGACCAGATCCGCCGCTGGGGTCGGGAAGGCTAGTACTTCTAAGTGCTCGTTTTTCCTGGCCCCATGGCCTTTGTGCATCGGACGCGGGGGCGTCTGTTGCACAGACGTAATTGGAGGCCGTGGAGGAAGGCGCGCCATGTGTTCTGGTGCGCCTTACCTGGGAAGGAGAACGGGGAGGAATTTTCCTCTCCCGAGGAGGTGCTGCCATGGGGCGGCAGGCGCTAGTAGGGCCGCGGATGTGTGCGAAAGCGTTCCCGTAGCCCTGCCAATATGCGACAAAGGTGGAACACCATGGGGTTTTAGTCGGTGCGAGTCCGACATAACCCGTCCTTGCCCCCCGCGAGGCGGGTATGCGTAGGCATTTCCCCATGCAAAAAAAAAAAAAAAAAAGCGTGGTTCTACTACGTATGAAATTTCACGAATACAAATATTTTTATTCAATATAGACTTTAAATAATACTTATTGAAAATCACTCTTATGTTCAATTTACCACTGGTTCAAAAATTATGTCCGTCCTAGGAAGAACCAGAAGAAAAACCAGCGGAACATTTAAAAAAAAGAACTGTTTACAATCTGTATCAAATTAAGGTAACACAACAATTAACAACGCAAAACAAATTAGAAATAGCTTGCTATCGATCACCTCATTCCCAAGTGTTATTATCATTCATATATTCCTTATTGTAATAATCCTTTTTACACAATCTTTATTTAATACATTTCTGTCTTCTAGAATTTTGTTCTAAAAGCGTATACTCGTACATCGCCCAAGAATTAATTACTGACTCAATGGATTCGAGTAACAAACACTATTTGACTTACATTTTTTTTACTTTGACTAATTGATACTTTTTGAAATAGTATACGCTCGAAAAAATATATGCGCATACATTACTCAAATAAATTGTCCATAGAATTGTTTTTTTTTTTTTAATATATAGTTTTTGTTAATTATATATGATTTTTTTAAATATACAGTTTAATTTAATCGCCGGAAAAATCTTTGCGTTCGAGTTCTGGTTTTTTAAAGCTATTTTTCGATAACATGAAAGGTATTTTATAAATTAGATTCTTATCAGTAATTTTTGTTCCTGATAATAAACAAAAACGATTCAAATAAAGTAAATTATTGTCCACCGAATATCACACGCTTACTTACTTCTGAACAAATATGCATACAGTGGAAAAAGCCTTTTGACGTTAGAAATTCTCACCTTAGCATAAATTGCACAGTGTAAAAACCTCACCAGAACGTAATGCATACTCTGATAAGATGCCAACATTTAGTAAATTACGCCAAATCTGAATAAGTACGAGACAAACTTATGGGATGAAGTAATGAACAGCACGTTACTTATAATTTACGCTCCAAAGACCAAAACTTTTTTATACTCCATATAGTGTATGATTCCATTCACCTGAAGCAATTGAATCGCCATAACTTAAAAATAATTTAAAATTAAATGCGATAAAATGCGTCATATTGGTGTAAAGATATCAGATAATTAGTATACCCAATGCCCGTTGTATTGCGGATAATGAAATGAAATATATTGATTTCTTCAACGTAAGAAAATGCATGTAAATATAAGTGTTTATTTCATACAATCAATAAGTTTCGAATACCTGGTACTAAATGAGGAGTCAGAGTATCATAAGGCAGTGTGTAGACAGCGCCATCGTGAGTTAGTAAAAGTGCTAGTTTTTCTGCACATGCAATCTGCTGAATTCTAAGACTGCCTAACTGAAGAGGACCAGACCCAATAGACACCACTTCTTGTGCTGATTCAGTACACTGCAAATGATAAAATATTTATCAAATGAGTTGAGGTGGATATAATAGTATAGTAATAAGTAAAACAATTTTTATATAAGTACAGGTATACTGTTTCTAAGAAATTGCACTGAATTAATGTATTTCTATTTTGTACTATATCGTTAGATTACATTATTTTTTAATTATTTACATTATTTATATTGAAATAATACTAGTTTTTACGGAATTTATCGCGTATATTTAACTTTTTAATTACCCGACGTTTCGAGAGCTTTACAGCACCCATGGTCACGGGAAGGACTGAGATGTTCAACGTCCAGCTGTCATAGTTAACCGCGGTTACCATAGATTAAAATTTAACTTTTGTTCCGATCTACACAGTATGAACTTATGGTATCATGGAGTCTTGCAGTTGTATGCTTGGGTTGGGATTTAATTTTATTTATTATAGGATCCCAAGCAGATGGTAGCACCCAGCCATCTTCTCTATTGAAATTAGGATGTTTTTTGATTTCAATAGCCTCGCGAATCATCCTTGGAAGGAATCGGTGTTCTTTAGTGAGGATTTGTGGTCTATCAAATCTGATGTAGTGACGGGGGCGATCCTGTACATGTTCACAGACTGCAGACTTCCCGGAGCGTCGATTCTTCACATCAGCTATATGTTCTTTGACGCGGGTTTTAATGGATCTTTTAGTTTGTCCTATGTAGGAGAGACCACATTCACAATCAAGCTTGTACACTCTTGCATCTTGCAGAGGGACGTTACACTTGACTGATGGTAAAAACTGACCAATCTTCTTCGGCGGCTTGAAGTATGTTTTTATGGAAGCGCGCTTCAAGATGTAGCCAATCTTGTCTCTGAAACAGAGAGCACGAGGGATCTGTGACAGTAAACACCTGGCTGCCGAGCTCCAACATGTCAAGCAAGTTTTGCATGACAACAAGCTTCGGGTCCCGCGCCTACGTCACAGAGAACGAGTGAAGCCGGCCACAGTCGAGCGTGTACCTGCTGTACTGCCATATGTTAGAGGAGTCACTGACAAGATTGGCTACATCTTGAAGCGCGCTTCCATAAAAACATACTTCAAGCCGCCGAAGAAGATTGGTCAGTTTTTACCATCAGTCAAGTGTAACGTCCCTCTGCAAGATGCAGGAGTGTACAAGCTTGATTGTGAATGTGGTCTCTCCTACATAGGACAAACTAAAAGATCCATTAAAACCCGCGTCAAAGAACATATAGCTGATGTGAAGAATCGACGCTCCGGGAAGTCTGCAGTCTGTGAACATGTACAGGATCGCCCCCGTCACTACATCAGATTTGATAGACCACAAATCCTCGCTAAAGAACACCGATTCCTTCCAAGGATGATTCGCGAGGCTATTGAAATCAAAAAACATCCTAATTTCAATAGAGAAGATGGCTGGGTGCTACCATCTGCTTGGGATCCTATAATAAATAAAATTAAATCCCAACCCAAGCATACAACTGCAAGACTCCATGATACCATAAGTTCATACTGTGTAGATCGGAACAAAAGTTAAATTTTAATCTATGGTAACCGCGGTTAACTATGACAGCTGGACGTTGAACATCTCAGTCCTTCCCGTGACCATGGGTGCTGTAAAGCTCTCGAAACGTCGGGTAATTAAAAAGTTAAATATACGCGATAAATTCCGTAAAAACTAGTATTATTTCAATGTGTAGTGTTCGCGTAAATATAAGAAATCATTATTTATATTTTTTTTTGTAGTAGAAGCAGCAGTTAAAAAGAAAATACATTGCAATAATGATAGAATGATTACAATAAAAAACCATAAGAAACTCACAGTTACAAATCCCTTCAAAGGTGGCAGCAAAGGAGCACCAAGCCTGTCCAGGTGACAGAGCAAAGCAATACCTGCCTTTCTTACTTCCATTAACCCATCACCAGCAGGTATATTAAGTTCCCTGCAATATATAATATTTAATAAATATTACAGATATGACTTTATTTTTTATAATTTTAAACAGTAACCGTGTTGTAATTTACATAGGATGAGAATAATAAGCAATATATTTATTTTAACAAACCTTTTAAATAAATCATAAATGTTAAATATGAAGTCTTCGATATTGTATAACACTTCAGCATGCAGATTTGTATGGGAGAGCATAATAATACATCACTCTTCTACTAAATTCCTGCTAATTAAGTTGTTAACAGAATTTACTAAATATTATTTTTTGGGGTACCTATATAGTTTTCTCATCTGGTTGGGTTCTATAAATATATAATTATAAATTAATATGAAAAGATAGATATACATAAATATCAATAACATAAAATAAATACAAAAAATACATAAATAAATAAAGATCCAACCAGGTGGAAGCTCTCGGCAGAAGAGACCAAACGGCCGAGGGTTAGGAGGAAGGGGAGAGAAACCGGCGGACGATGCGGGCGGTATCGAGGAGCACCGCCTTCTGAGCCCGGAGCGGTCCGTCACGGAGTCCCAGTCGCCTCAGATGACCCGAGAGGCTAGCTGGGATTAGCCCATTCGCAGAGACGACTACAGGAATAATTTCAGCCGGCAGACCACCCCACATGTCGGTCACCTCGTGAGCCAGGTCCAGATATTTTGTTCGTTTATCTGTTTCGGCTTTCACGAGGTTCTCATCATACGGAATGGTAATGTC
This sequence comes from Parnassius apollo, assembly GCA_907164705.1. Lineage (NCBI taxonomy): Eukaryota > Metazoa > Arthropoda > Insecta > Lepidoptera > Papilionidae > Parnassius > Parnassius apollo. The sequence goes on from CAJQZP010001367.1 coordinate 2,712,260, forward strand.
GACCAAAATATCCTTAACTGCGCCCGGTCCATCAGCACAATATCAGGCTTATTCGCAAGAATAGTCCTGTCTGTGATGATGACCCGGTCCCAGTAGAGCCTGGCGCGGTCATTTTCGAGCACGGCTTCCGGCAAGTACTTGTAATACGGCAATTTCCGGTCCACGAGACCGTATTTCAGAGCGAGCTCCTGGTGTAGAATTCTGGCTACTAGGTTGTGCCTGTGCAAGTACTCAGAGTTAGAAAGCGCCAACAACCGGAGATGACATGCCTAAGTGACTCCCCGGGATGGCGACAAGCTCGACAGACGTCAAATATTATTATTATTATAAAATTTTATTTTGCAAATACTTACTTTAGATATAATTCAGTATAGTTGTCCTCGGCCGTAGTTTCATTGTTAACAATCGGATTGGGGGCAGTCACTTTTGCCATGCGTCTTAAAAACGGACCAAGTGGCGCGGTACATTCTTCCAGAATGATTCTTAAAATTAAATATTATTTTTAATCAAGAAATAATAATAATACTATTAATTTTAAATTTCAAACTTTATAAACTATACTTCTAATATTTTATGACAGCAAAAATTCTTCCAGATTCTTAAAATGAAAATATTATTTTTATAATGATTTCTTACTGACTGATACTATTTTTAAGCAAGAAATATTAATTATACTATTAATTTTAAATTTAAATCTTTATTAACTATACTTGTAATACAGATTAACTATTAAGGGGAAAATTTGCCATAACTGCCACGCTTAGTAAACGGGTAGACAATCGCAGTTTTTTATTGTTTTTAAGTTGCTATGAAGAAAATGCTGCACATTTTCCGTTTTAATTTCCCTCTGAAGCGACAGTGGGTTCCCTTACACATCGCAACTACGCGGCAAAAATTAAATAAAAATAAATATAAAGTCAAATATAAAGTTATATATATATATATATATATATATATGATAAATATATATGTGTGTGTGTGTGTGTGTGTGTTTAATTATACATTATTTAGGAAAGAAAGGTACATACCTATTATCGGGTTGTCGCTTTTGGCGCGGTGGTAGTGCGACGAGTACGTCAGCTGCTTTTAATAGTGCAGGCAGCTCGGCCCTGCGTGCGCACAGCTCCACCCACACGCATAGTGAAGTGCGCCAGTCGCCCAAAGGAACATTACATCCTACCTCGCTATAGTAACCAAGATATACATTTATAAATAAACGACAATTACTCAGTATAGTACTCTATGTTCGAGAATACAGCGGAGTGGAGCACACTGACTGAATGGCAAACAAAAATTAAAAAGGTGAAAACTATTCTAACTACTAAGATCAGTGTGCAAAAAAAAATGATGTAGGTTATAGTTGCCTAGTAGATAATCAATCGCGCATATTGTCAAAATGACTGTCCTGTGTGTGTGACTGACTGTGACTGCCTTTTGAGTCTTCTTACGTGAAGTATTATCGATGGTGAAGTTTTTCTAGAGTAGAAATAAGTGTTTTATTGAAGCCTACCTACCTCGTCCGCGTAGGACTTAAACGAAAACCCTGCAGATCTTTGACAGTGGTTTTTGTTTGGTAATTTATAAGTTTTTTTTTGCTATTATTTGGAAAAAACTATTTCTATTTTGTTGGTATTGTTTGGAAAAGCGATTTGCTTAACAATTTCACTGATCCGTGAGTCATATATGAACGTTTCGATTGTTTAACTATTGTCTTTTTCACGAACAGGGAAGTTCTTAAAATAAGTAATGTCTATTAATTTGGCGTAAAAAGGTCTTATTGCCTTATCCATTAACACTTAGTTTGTTTGAATCTACTGACGTTGTGAAATGATGTTGCTCTGACCGGAGAAGAAACAGCGAAAGAAACTTCGCAGGTGTCCTCTTATTCTGTCATTCAATTGTTTGGAATAGTGGTTTCGAATTAAGTGATGGCTTTGAGAGTGCACCCAATAACGAAAGGAGATAAGGTGCTCATCAAACTAAGATATTATTATGATAATTACGAAACTTATAAAAATAGTCTTACTAAATAATAAACTAGCTTCGGCTAATTAAAACTGTTAAATCAATGTAACTGTAAAAAAATGTAACCATTAGTTACTCAAATATTTTTGTGATAATAAACAATGTATTCAACAGTTTATTTTTTACATTTTCTAGGTAGACTGGGGCTGGTTGTGACATTTTTTTATAAAGTGTCGCAATTTTTTGTTTGTTTGATTGTTTTACCGGAATGAAGGTTTGTTTGAATAAGTAATTATTCGGGTTATTAATTTAAAAACAATTTTTGATACCAGACTATTAGAAGTGACATAAATGGATTAATTCTGGGAAAAGAGGCGTGTAACTTTTAGCCCCGCGCCTGGGGCTGGTTGTTAAACTATAAGGGGCAAAATTTTACAACAAAAACCAAATGTAATATAACACTTTTTATTGAGAATAATGACAATTTATAACAATTATTATGTATACAATGTCAAACTATATTTTCTATATAACAGTCTTTTGCCTCATTAAAATAAAAACATAGTAACTTCGTTGAACAAAATTATAATCTTATTTTTTAGACTTACGCCTTATAAAAATAAAATTTAGGTAACTTCCAAGAAAATTATAAATTTCTTTATTAAACAAAAGCTTAGTATAAATTGAAGATGAACAAAAAATAAAAAATAAAATTACACTAGCAAAAAATAAATAAGTCAAATATATCAGTCGGCAAGCAGCACTATGGGGTAGGTAGTAACAAGTAACAACCTGCTCCGAGCAAATGTCACTTAGCAACGCAAAAACTGACCTTTTAAGGTTAAGTAGTAAAAACACAAATAAGTATAACTGTATGAACGTAAATTCGTTGCAATAAGAAAGGATTAGGGCACACGAAATAACACAAAATAAAAATTACGAAAAAACGAAAATGTTACTAACATGCGGTTTTGACGGCAACATGTACGTGCTCCTCTCACAAAAGCCATGGCGCCACAGGTTCGCGCGGCGTGCTAGCCGGTGGTCGCATGATCATTTGTATCTTTCTCACGATAATACAGCGTTCTCAGTTTAGCCACCGTTGCCGCTGTAACTACCTACCCCTGTCACTACCAGCCCCAGTCTCGCCTATATAAATGCCTTTTAATTAGGCACCTTTATGTTATAAAATGTAACCTAATTATACCTCTACTTTGTGACTAGAAACATCATTTAAAATGTTTTATTTTAATATTTTCTTTTCCCTTCATATAAAATACTAGTTAACAATAATCTACTATGAGTACGGATAATAAGTAATTAAACTGGTATTATTTGCTGAGATAAAATCAAAAGCGTCTCTGGTCACAGTTCAGGCTTTCATTCAATAAAAACCACTGCAGCCGGATCGATCTTTTTGTTTAAAACAATATTTTTGTTAGAAAATACGAGAATTAGTACTTAAAACATAATTACCCAGCGACAACTTGATGCAGGAACTTGGCAGCACTATCAACAACTTCGGCCCAGATTTTCTGTGAGCGCGGTGCCTGCGTTACTCCGAGCCCGGCACCAGCGTAGAGAGCCGCGTCAGGTAATGCGCGCACTGCATCCAATGCATCGCGGAGCAGTGCCGAGCACACGTCCGCATCCTCGCCGCAACGCCATGCACGTCGCACAAGCGACAATGCCAGTCGCAATGCAGCGCGTGCGCCTACTCGTGCTAACCCTATTGCACTAAATAAAAAGCGGATACAAATTTTGTGGCCCGTTTTTAATTATATACCTTTACATTTGAATAATGTGACGATTCACAAAATAAAGATATGTAAATATAAGTGCTGATTTACCTCGGCGGTGAAGGTTTGCGAAAAAACCACGAATACAGCAGGCCCAACACTTATCACCTCATTAGAGAGCACAGAGCGGGCTAGTACTTGCAACAACTCCTCTCACAAATAACAGGAGCCTTGTAGAGCTTTACAAATTTTACTTTTCATAGAAAAAAAGAATAAATTACGGCACGAGGAGTGTTTTTTTTTAATAGAATAAAGGTGACAAACTAGCACACAATGCACCTGATGGTAAGTGGATGCTGTAGCCCACAGACTTCTAAATTAATCCTCGATTAAGAATCAAACGCAGATGCGTTGTCACCCCTGAGGACTAAGATGGAATGCCTCATTTCCAGTAAAAATGGTCTCCGGATCTCTAAACTCACCATACGAAATACAGCAGTATTAAGCTGCTATTTTACGCTGGTATTCTGTGAGAGCGTGGTCCTTGCCCGGTCGAGCCGACCCATTCGTGTTACAACCATAATGAAGCTACAGCGTTGCTCTACCACATATAAAAATAGAAAAATAGGGACATTAAGTATTACAATATGTATTGTTGTTATAGAGTTTAACATGCCATAAAATAAATACCTCTCAGAATCATCAGTATGCTCTTCAGTTTCCTCTTGAGTTTCTGAACTGATTTCTACAGGTTTGTTGAGGGTGTTGACAACATTACTAAGTGCTCTGTTACTTATGACATGTGGTGGTTTGTTATCTATTTTAATTTTCTTAATTTCTTTATTATGGCTTTGGTCCCTAAAAGGAAATATTAATTGTATTAACATTTAATTGACTTTTTGAACACAATAATATTGTATAATTATATGCAGTATTTCACCAATGAAATAGCTATTTTCTTTAACCTAATGGCTAGTTTAAAGTTCGATAATATATTATCTCTGCACTACTCTAAGGTAGACTGGTCGATAATACCTCAGGCATTAAGTTCGCCTATATGCATCTAATGTGAATATGAAGTTAAATAAATAAATAAATAAATAATATAGTAGTGTTATTAAAGTTACGATATTACATAACTCAAACTAAGGTTTATAATGATGATTGGAAACCTATAGTGTAAGATTTACATTGCGACAAAACTCGCGATACCATCCATACCAGCTCGATGATAGGCGGTCCACCACTGTGTGATTTACATTACAAGGAGTTTTCTTTATCGCACTATTTCCTTGTGGAATAGACTACCACAAGAGATTTTTGGTACCGATACGACTTAGAGTCCTTCAAGAATATAGCCTACTCTTTTTTTAAAAGCCGGCAACGCACTTGCGATGCCCTGGTGTTGCAGTTGTTCATTGGCGGCGGTCGAAACTTACCATCAGGTAAGCCGCATGCTCGTTTGCCCCTTCTTCTATATACACTCGTCACAAAAAATAAGGGATATAAAAAAATTCTAAATTTTTGGGTGATTTACAACAAGCTGTAAACTCTGAGGAAAATGATCGTATAGCAAAAAAAATTGTAATTCGCAAGTGTACGGTTTTCAGACCTGGCCATAAAATTTTTTTACCGTATTTGATTCTGGAGTGATCCTAAGGAAACTACCGAAAAAAACATTTACCAAATTTTTGCGGGTCTTAAAAAAGGTTAAAACTCTTTTAGGAAATGTACGATCATCTACCTCAGAGTTACAGCTTATTGAAAATCACCCAAAAATTTTTTTCGCAGAAAACAGCAACATTCAACCTAAGCGAAAAAATAATAGTAATGTAGTTTCAGTCGCACTGTTAAGGGCAGATAAGAACCGTATCAGAGACGCATTAATAGGCCATCAGGCGGTGAACTGAACTAAACTCGACGATATGCTTATTGACCGAAAGCTGAGCTCCTAACATTACATGCCACTCCCGTTCTGCACCTTTCACCTTAGTAGCACACACCTGGCCGCAGATTTACACACGGTGCTATACATATCTAACGTGCCGACTCTGCCTATCGGGCGTTTACGGATCGAATCTCGTGTACACTGTTAATGAACTAAAATCTCTTTATAATAAATAAATTGAAATTTCATAGGTAAAATAGTACATAATGCAACACTGAGCTAATTTTCGTAGTAATATAGAGCAGCCTCTATTAGATACAACGAATGTCGCAAATTTACACAGTGCATTTGCACAGATTAGCTGTAATTCACATAGTGAGAACCAGGGACTTGAATACTGGTAATATAGGACTCTTAAAGTAGGAAAGCGTTATGTTGATACTTTATTATTTTTGCAATTTATTTAAAATCTTTAAAGAAATTATATATAATCATACCTGATAACAGCCACAAGATGTCTATTGCAGAGGACAATCAATCGGCGAATTTGAGATATGAATGAGCAACTGACAACTGCATTGATGGCTCTCATCCGTTGCTCCCACATTAGGGATTCCATCAAACTTTGCAGACATTCTGGGCCTTAAAATAAAAAACTTTATTTCGTTGCTTGTAACCTTATTAAAGAGATCAAATTTGTAATTTAGTCTAACTACTACACACTAATTATTATGATTCTGAAATCAATAAAAACAATAAAAGCTAATACAAATTAATAATTTAACCTTATATCTATCCCCAATGTAGAAATGTAATTATATTTTTGGTTCTTTTATACGTGTTTTACATAGTAGAGCCATGCTACAGTTATATTTTTTACGTGGTAGAGCCATGCTACCTGTAGCTTGAATGGGTCGGCTCGATCGGGGTAGGACCACGCTCTCACAGAATACCAGCGTCAAATAGTAGCTTAATGCTGCTGTGTTTCGTACGGTGAGTGTAGAGAACCGGATACCCTTTTTACTGGAAACGAGGCATTTCACCTAAGTCCTCACGGATGACAACGCGTCTGCATTTTGATTCGTAACTGAGGATAGATGTAGATGTCTATGGGCCACAGCAACCACTTACCATCAGGTGGGCTGTGTGCTCGTTTGTCATCCTATTCTATAAAAAAAATATTGTTGTTGTAGTAAAAATGAGTTGGCTAGATCGGGGAAGGACCACACTCTCAAAGAATACCATAGTGTAATAGCAGCTTAATGGTGCTGTGTTTTGTATGGTGAGTGTAGAGAACCGGAGACCCTTTTTACTGGAAATAAGGCATGCTATCCTCCGGGGGTCCTCAGGGGTGTCAATGCATCTGTATTATGGGCTACAGTATCCACTTACCATCTGTCTCTGAGTGACTAACAGAAATATGCAAGGAATTTCTTCCACAACAATTAATTGTAATTGTGTTGGTGGAGCCTTACTGCAACTATATTATAGCTGTAGCATAAATGGGTCAGCAAAACCAGGAATGGACCACAATCTCACACAATAAAATAGCAGCACAATGTCAGTATTTCATGATGGTGCTCATAGAGAACCAGCGCCACTTTTTTCACTGGTAAGAAGGCATTCCATCTTAGCACTCGGGAGCGACAACGCATCTGCATTTTAATCTTTAATCAGAGATAAATGTGTCTATCAGCTACAGCATGCACTTACAATCAGGTGGATTGTGTACCCGTTTATTACCCTTATTCTATACAAAATATAAAAAAAACTAAGTCAATCAATTACTTATAAATAATAGCACACCATGAAGTGTACGCAGTGTAGTGGCACTACCCTATGTACTCCTGTGGGTGTCATAAGATATTTGAAATAACAATTACTTGAAACAAATAGTTCGTTTTCTCTACTACAATAAGCTCAAGGCAAATTTTAGATAACTTTTTTATTTATTTAGTAATAATCATTTTCCCGATGCACGTTTAGGCCAAAACTCTGAGAGATATGATTTGGGAGCTCTAATTTGTAGATTCTATTGAATATCAACCATCAAAAAAAAATATTTTATCTCACAAACATTCTATAATTTAACAATGATAGAATACATTTTCGTTATACGCCTTCCACATAAGGAAAAAAATCGACACAATTCAATTAACGACCAAAAAGTTTCGATAAAAGCCCCAATATCTTCGAAGTTCTACATCATTTTGATGTAAAATTCATACCAAAATAATCGTCAACATTTCCTTAAACTATACTATGATTATTACTTTTTAAATCGTTACTATGATTTTTTTAATTAATTAAATAAAAGTAGCATATATTTCACTGCATCGGCCACGTGAATTCAGTACCACGCGAGTGATTGTCGAGGTTGGACCTGTGTCAGTTTATTTCGCGCGCTCCGTTTAGTTTCGATATTATTGTAGTATGCGTCGATTGACGTTATAGGCGCTGCTATTTTGGCCTGTGTTCCGAAATAGAACTCAACTACGATCGCAGTTTTTGATCGTTGGAAGTATTTACTTTCGTACAGTATATTTCAATTGGTATAAAGTTCGCACATTATTATTATACCAGATAGTTAACTCATAGTTATTTTGATTGTACCCGACCTTTTTTACCAGGAATGGGGAAAAATAAATGCAAGTATCAATATGTCACTAAACATAAAAAAGAAATATCCTATCTCTGGAGAAGTTATAAAGGAGAATAAAAATGTCTGCATGCTCGCCATATGGACTGGCCCAGTTTATGCAGTAAAAGTAATAAAAATCTATGACTACAAATTTTGGATTTTGAATATGTTACCCAAGCTACAAGGGTTTTATAAAAAGTGTACTGCCTGAAATTATTGACTCGAGATAAGTTCGGACAATGCCGTTGCGGCAATTATTTTTAAAATATAAAATATGGTAATTAACTGTCAGTACCGATTAAAAAAATATTAGTTACTTAATGTTATTGTATTTTTTAAAACAGGTTGCTACTCTACTATTTATTTATTTATACCACTATGCTACCATTAGTAGACAAATTCGATTATTAACCAACATCGGTTAATTGATTACTGCAAAACAATTAAAATATTTATGTGTACTTATTTCAACACTAAGGTTCATAAATAATGAAAAATATATCAAATAGATTTTAATAAATTGATTAGATAACATAAAAATCACACACCAAAAATTTTTCATCCTCTGAACTCCATCCTAAGAAAACACGTATAATGGAAGATCAAGACCGTTTAGTCGCTATACTCACAATATCATAGTGCGAGCGAGAGAATAGATATGAAATAAAGTACCGCTCATAACTCGTAACTCTGTGGGAGCTCTGGTTGTCGCCCGCTCGGTGCGTAAAATACCTAAATTTGCGTAACGCCGAAATGTAAGAGGGCTCTTAATAATATATTTAAGTTCTCTTTTATATCCTTAGGGTTTTGAAGTTGTTTTAAATAATTCTGTAGCAAACCAAAAAAAGATGTGATAGCATGAGATCTGATGCGTATATGAGGTGTCAATGTATGGAGGTATCAAGGTGTGATCAATGCCTAACATATTTTAGAATTTGCATGTATACAGGCATAAATTTTCTTTAACAAGCTAAAGCAATCTGTCATCATCTAATATCAAGCAATGACTAGATTAAGGTAGGTCTTTGAGCTTGTAATACATCTGTAAACTAGTATACACATAGGTCATTTATTACAAGAGATTTCATACTCTTTATGTTTTTTTCAAATATCATAAAGAGGTATATATTAAGATTATTTATATAAAAAATCCCAGTTGAGAAAAATACAGATTACAATATCAACAGTAGCAACACATACAATATCAATATTAACAAAACAAAATAGGGCTCAGCTTTCCATTGACATCCATCGAGTTGGGGGGTTGATATTTATTTTTACAGAAAGGTTAAATTATTATAAGCACACACGCAAAGTTTCAAGATGTGGAGACTCATACTTTTGAGAAAAAAATTATTGAATATCAATTATTTTTGCAATATTTATGTCAATCCCTACCGGAGATTATATTGAATTCTTGCCATTGAATGTTTCGTTTTACATAAGGTAAGTTGTCATACATTCGGTAACATTTTATTTTATATAAATTTATGTAAACAATTATATTTTGTACTCATTTCAATAGTTTTCATGCACATGTTTAACAGTTTATATTTAAGTCACAGAATTATTTTCATTACGAGCTATTAAAATTAAAATGTGTAGTGTTTACCGTCTTTTGTCGGTTTGTGGAATGAAACGTAAAACTGATTTTTTTCAAAGAATTAATTAAAGCAATACAATATTAAAATTGACTAATAAATTATTAATTATATTTGATTTGTTTTATTTTAACAGTACCTAGGTAGGTACTGTTAAAATAAGGACTGTTAATAAGGTACTGTTAAAATAAATAAAATATTGTATATTTTATTGTATACCCTTCCTTAGGGGGGAACCCCCTTCCCCAAGGGGTCCCTGGATTTTTACACTTGGTATTAATCCATGAAATGAGGAAAATTTCCTCAGAATTAAAAATGAAAAAACTCGAAAAGGGGGGGGGGACTACACAACTTTTCCTTTTAAGGGGGGATAGTACACATACAGTATAAAAATATATTATAACTCATACATTCTAATATAAAATTCATTGACATAAGTGCTTATTTATTTTAAGCATTCTCTCTACTTAGAGTAATGTAGATATAAAAAGAATGTTTAAAATAGAAATGAAAAAAATGCCTAAAATTTGTGAAGGAATATTTATACCAAATAATAACATAAAATAGTCTTATGTATTGTTGTGCAAACATAACAGGATATTGTGTTAGCTCTGCCCTTAAATAACTATTATGGCAAAGTATACTGTAAATTTTGTACAGACATTGAAAAATAAAATAAAATAGTAATGTGTACCTATTTACTAGAAATAAATATGTATCACCAATTCACTTCACAATTTTATTAGAAACTACATAAGTTTTTCATACCTGGATCTTGTTTCCATTTTAGATCATCTATAACCTGAATTGATGGAGGAGGAACAACTAGCTTTGATTGAATTGCAACACGCTGTTCTTCTTCTGAAGATAAGGCAGAACATGCGTCACAAGCACATCCTGAATGAGGACCACAAAGTCCATCACAACAAGTACAGGTAAGAATCTAAAAAAATGTCATATATAATCAGTTCTAAGCATTCTTGATAAACTAGCAAGGAAAGCCAAATAACAACATACCCTTAGGCCACAGTAATATTTGCCACTGTCACCAAGTTTGGCTGTTATTCCAGCAGCATTTACAAGACCGTTTCCAGACTCAAAATATATTTCACGGTCCTGTATTAGACTATTAAATAACGTAGAAAGAGAATCAGGATTATGCAAAGCATCTTGTAAGTCAGGATTAAGCCACTTAGCATCCAAATGCTGCTGAGGACGAAAAATGAAATCTTCTAAATCTTCGGATGCAGACATTTTTGTTATTGCTTGATTTTATCCATCAAAGAAACCATGAAATTCACTGAACAATCATATTATTGATCAATGTATATTCGAGAACTGATGCCTTTTTTATCATTTCATCTTAAAATACCTATTTCGAAGGAAAATAAAAACAAATGTAGTGTACCATCCTAGAACCTAGCCCTACATTAAGCTCTCAGTAAAGTTATGTAGATATATCTTTTACAATCGACTACTGAAATCTGAATCATAGAAATATTTAATATTTGTAATTTATATGTAAACTACTGAATTCTATCCTGAATCGAGATCGAAATCGAGTTAAACTGTGGTTATAAACTATAATATGTCAACGTCAAATGCGAACTATAAAAAAAGTAGTGTCTATTGTCAAATGTCAATTTTCAAGCCCCCAGAGTACATTTGTATATAATATCAATCCATTTTTCTTATTATGGTGAAAAAAATTAATATAATAATATACGTCAGAAAATTAAACCTAACGTTATTTACATAAACTTATAATAGTAATAGACAGCCATTGTTTGCAAGGGAGAAGAAAATTACTTATAAAATTATATAGCAAGGTTATAAGCATGGAGGTTAGGGAACAGGAGAACGATTGCTACGTACTAAAGCATAGCCCACCTGTCCTTCAAAATTTGTAGAATTTTTTGAGATTTTAAGAACGATCGCCGTAGAAAATAGTGTCCCAGGAATATGTACACCATAAGTGAGGAGCTGCGATCGCTAAGTTCACTCAATAAAAGTCATTTTCAGTATATTTTTCTGATCAGATGCTAAACCACTTGCAAATCCACGCACAAAAAAATATTTCTCCATTTTTCAATGTTTTTTTTTGTCAAAAATTAAAAACTACGGAACATGAAAATTTTCTCACCAATGTAGCGAAGAAAATTGGTACAAAATTCAACTAACTTCATCTACTTGTACTTGTAAACAGCTAACTTCGCAGCCACTACTCACCGACGGCAGCGCCGCTATAAATTCTACAAATTTTCAGGGACAGGCGGGGTATGCTTTAGTATGTAGCGATCGTTCCTTTTCTCTCTAACCTCCATCACCAAATCTAAGAAATACATTTTGACAGCTGTCAACACACAACGTGAACTTATTGCATCAAGCGTAGATAGAGAAGGATTCTCTGTCTACGGCACCAAGCATGCCAACCAAAAAATGGCAACGTACAATATTCGATTCTTAAAAAAATCGATTATTTAGAGTTGGCAATAATTTACAGTTTGGTTTCAATAATACCAGAAGAAATTAGAAACGGATAATTTAAAACACAAGATTTATCTGTTTATTTGAGATTTTTTTTTATAGAAGAGGGGGCAAACGAGCATGTGGCTCACCTGATGTTAAGTGACTACCGCCGCCCATGATCAACCGCAACACCAGGGGAATTGCAGATGCGTTGCCGGCCCTTTAGAAAGGAGTAAGCTCTTTTCTTGAAGGTCCCCAGGTCGTATCGGTTCGGAAACATCGCCGGTGGTAAATTATTCCACAGAGAGGTTGTACGCGGAAGAAAACTCTTTTTGAAACGTACAGTGGCGGTCCGCCAAGCATCCAGATGGTGTGGATGGTATCGGGACGTTTGCCGTGTAGTGCGTTCACGAAATTTGGCGGCTGGGATTAATCCGAACAATTCCTCAGAGCACTCCCCGTGATAGATGAGATAAAATACGCAAAGAGATGCAACATCTCTTCGCAGCGCCAGTGAATCGAGCCGATCGGAAAGCACTCGGTCGTCGACGATTCGAGCCGCTCTGCGCTGGATGCGGTCAAGTGGAAGGAGCTGGTACTGGGGAGCCCCAGCCCAGAGATGGGAACAGTATTCCATGAGCGGCCGAACCTGCGCCTTGTAAAGTTGCAGGCGGTGTGCCGGCATGAAATACTGCCCCGCTCTGCTGAGCACGTTTTCCCGAGAAATAGGCTCGGCCGGTGTAAAGAGCATCACCAGTGCTGTCATCTGCATAGCAATGAATGCAGGGCAACAACTTGATATGCAGAAGAAACAGCGTTGGCGATAGCACGCAGCCCTGTGGATCACCAGCATTAATAGGCTTGCAATCGGAGCTTGCACCGTCTACAACGACCTTGATGCTCCGATCTGCAAGAAAGCTGGTGATCCAATCGCACAATTTCTCGGGAAGCCCATAGGAAGGGAGCTTCGAAAGAAGCGCTTTGTGCCAAACCCGATCGAAGGCCTTCGCAATGTCCAAACTAACGGCCAATGCCTCTCCCTTGGACTCTACTGCCTCCGCCCATCTGTGAGTTAGCTAGATTAGAAGATCACCAGCTGAAAGAAAAGTAAAGTTGCAGGCGGTGTGCCGGTATGAAATACCGTCCAGCTCTGCTGAGCACGCCAAGCTTTTTTGGGCTAATTTGGCCTTCTCTTCCAAGTGACCACGAAACTGCACGTCACTCGATATGTCGACGCTGAGGATTCCGATACAGGCTAAGGCAACAAGGAGAGTGCCTTGAAACTGAGGAGATACGACAAAGAGGTTCTTTTTAGAGGTAAACTTGTGTCTTCTGAGGATTAAACTGGACTAGATTTAGTCGCCTCCAATCCGAGACTTTGTTCAGCAAAGACTCGACAGCTAGTGATCCTCAAGGTACCTCACGAGCTGGCAGTTTACAATTTTGTTACAGTTTTGGAGAACAAGGAGGTGATGGCGATAGGCCTGTAGTCGGATGGATCTGAGCGGTTGCCTTTTTTAGGGATCGGGTGGACGAAAGCCGTCTTTCATGATTTTGGGATTACGCCTAGGGAGTAGTAGTACCGGAAAAGACGCGTTAAAACCGGTACCAACTCTGGAGCACACGTCCTCAGCACAATTGGGGGATTCCGTCAGGCCCACTCGACTTGTGGATGTCCAGGAGAGGACTGCTTTGCGAACTGAGCGCTGTGTGAACTGCACCTCCAGCATGGAGCACACACACCGCGGGATGGACTCCCCCCGTCATCGAGAGTCGAGTTGGACGCAAAGAAAGAGCTTAGCAGTTCGGCTTTCTCCTTTGCGGTATGTGCCAGTGAGTCGTCCTCCCTGTGCACAAATGGAAGAGATGGCTTACAGAAATTCCTCTAGACAGCCTTGGCGAGAGACCAGAATGCGCGGATTGCAGAAGGAAGGCGAACTAGTTTTTCGCCAATTCTGCGTATGGGCTCCGATTTGCCTTGGCAATGACTCTTTTGAAATACCTGGAGGCGGAATTATAATTCTTTTTTGAGCGCTGGTGTTAAACCCAGACTTGGTAGCACTCCTGCTTATAGCATAATGCTATTTTACGGAAGCGACCAAACCATGGCTGAGATTTGCCTCCGATGGGCACCACAGAAGAAGGAATAAGAAGTTCCATGCCTTGAAGTACCACATCAGCGACAGAATCCGCAATAACGTCGGGATCGTCCTCCGAGAAGCACACCCGTCCCAAAGGCTTGAATCGTCGACGACCGATTGCTTTTCGATCGGGTTGATTCTCTGGCGCTACGAAGAGATGTTGCATCTTTTTGCATTTTCTTTCGCATATACCACGGGGAATGCTCTGAGGAAATGTTCGGATTAATCCCAGCTGCCAAATTTCATGAACGCACTATGCGGCAAACGTCCCGATATCATCCACACCATCTGGATGCTTGGTGGTCCACCACTGTACGTTTCAGAAGAAGTTTTCTTCCGCGTACGACCTCTCTGTGGTATAGTTTACCACTGGCGATTTTTCCCGATCAATACGACCTAGGGACCTTCAAGAAAAGAGCTTACTCCTTTCTAAAGGGCCGACAACGCGACTGCAATTCCTCTGGTGTTTCGGTCGATCATGGGCGGCGATAATCACTTAACATCAGGTGAGACGCATGATCGTTTGCCCCCTCTTTTATATAAAAAAAAATTCACTTGACCGGTTGAATATTAATAATTATATTCCCATTTTCATTATTTTATTTTATTTTCTTTTTAAATATATAATAAACAAAAGCAACTATATCGATATCGATAGTTGCTAATATTAAGAATGAAGTTGCTACGGATTTAAGACGTCATGTCTGATGAACGTTATACACTACTACTAAAATAGGGATGTCAATTTTCTAGTAAATTAGAAGATAAATTCAGTTTCACGAAAGAAGTCCCGCGGAAAATATACGAACTAGAATTTAATGTATGTTATTTGACACCAGATGTCAAACTTTGCAAAGACTATGGTGCCGCGGTTAAGGGACTTATTTCGTGAAACGGACTGTACAAGTGTATTTACTCTCACATTTAGCATAGTATGAAGAGGTCAAAGATATTAATTGTCACTTAAGCTCTACACATAAATTGCTTGCTTATATATTATTATATATATATATATATATATATTGTCTCCATTTATGTATAATTGTATATAAATGCCTACATCTGTGCATACAAATGTATTTAATTACTCTGAGGAGCCAATACGTTCTGTTGCTATTTTAGTCCGGTTTCTATGTTTTAAGGTGTTTTAGTCGGTGCGAGTCCGACATAACCCGTCCTTGCCCCCCGCGAGGCGGGTATGCGTAGGCATTTCCCCATGCAAAAAAAAAAAAAAAAAAAAAAAAGGTGTTATTTTTCCAAACTCTCTACCGAAAGACAAAGAGTAGATAAATATAATCGCTATTCGCTACATCCATGGAAGTTAGAGAACCTAATGTCCGTCATTTAGGGATGTTCGATGATCATCGATGTTATCATGTCTTAAACATCGAAACATCGATGTTGACACATGTCAAACATCGATGTCAATGAACCAATAATCGATTAAAAAGAACTCTTGAACCACGCGAACCCGCGAAATCAATATCGACTAAATATTTCATCTCCTATTAAAGCTTTAAAATTTTGAATAATTAAGGATTCCTAAATGCATCGATCACCTAAAAAAATATCATTATCTTTTGTCAAACTCCCTGTTAAGTATGAACTGTAATATCACAGTTGTTACTACTTTCGCTTTGGTATTTTGGTGCCGTTGTCGGTTGTCGCCTAATAACTATTCTACATAAATTGATATTAAAATTAATTGTTTTTTCCTTGATGTCCTATACCCACATAATTTTGAAACTATGTATATCAACACAATTTAATTATATTTAGCTGTTCTTTTGAGTTTGGGGTAACAAGACTATTGTTTGCTTGGAGTTTATGAAAATAAATCACTGGGCGATCGTGAGCGTAGACAATTTCACTGCATAGTGCATTCTACAATGCATTTTATAAATGGCTGTGGATACTTACTGCTTGAGTTGCTTGATTAAAAATTGTGTGAACAAAGGTGACGGAAAAGTCTATTATTTTGTTTTTGTGAAGGTTGTTAATTTTCCATCATCGATGTTACTGTAACATCGAGCATCCCTACTGCTACTACTGTCACTCGCACTTGTCATCAGTTTTTCCACAACGAGGGGAAATTCCCCTTTTCAGGGGAAATTAGGGTCCAGAGGGGAAGAAAAATGTAAAGACATGAAAAGGGGAAATCGAGGGAAATCATGGGTAAAGCCTAGCTTAAAATATTGCGGAAAATTTCGGAGTTATTTTTGTATTATAGTTCATACAAAAATAACTCCCTGTTACCGTATAAAAGAAACAGTGGGGACACGTCATCGGCTAAAGTCGCAGACCTCGTACTTCGTCAATGTTTCAGCGCAATTTTATTCTGTGGTACCTATGCTTGGTTATTATTTAGTATGTATCACCCAATGATAACTGATTGTGTATCACACAATGATATTATAAGGTTGATCGAGCAGATTTTAACTACGAGTGCTAAAACTACAGCAGAATAATTTTTGAGGGGAAAAAAGTCCTGAGAAGGGGAAATCTCAATTGAGGCGTGGGGAAAGGAAATCATTAAAGTGGGAACACTGTCTGTCATTGTCATGTCATTTTTCATTTGTCATTGTCATTCATTTACGCCAGGTATGAGAAAAATTTATGGCGTGTTTTGTTGCGATTATAAAGTTATTGAAAGACTAATATACCTAATTGTTTAGAGTTGTTGCCTGACGTAGATACTTCGATGGATACAGACATTCTGTTAGGGAACAAGGATTACTTATACGGTAATTTCAATATTTTTTATTTAAACATCGAAGGCCGGGTAAAAATGAAAACAATGTACCTGTTCTAGTAATTCATGAAGCTATTAATCTTTGTATTGTGTAATTGTTATGATATCCTTAAATCGACTTTAATCGTAAATTAGAAATGTGTTCAACTGAATTTAATTAAGGTCATAAACAAAAAAACTTTTAGTAGTTAACAGTGTTAACCTGGTAAGACTTACAGTAAGAATGCAAGTGCCTAGATCGTGTTAGTAGCACTACTTAGGCGAGGTCTAAGCTCAACTGTACAAAGCTTACAATCGATTTGAAGGTTTAAACGTTTATGAAGGAGTGAACTTATTTTTCCTTAAGCTTAGTTCTAGTCTTTAAATATTAGATTTGAGGTTTAGTGTCGACTCTTCACTCTTGCACAACGGAGTGATTAAAGGAGTAATTTACCACCCTAAAGCAGCTACCTAAGAAATAGGTGATTGGAGTCCTCAACCAGCAGCCAGGAATGTCAACAAAAAAAAATCAGATCAAGTATGCTGCAACTGCTTTTGTGCAATATTTTACTGACATTCTGATTTTGACTACAAAATCACTTAATTCTTCTTAAAGTGTTTGTCAAGTTCTTACTCAAACAAAACTGTTAATGTCTGTACAAAAGAATTTGATTTCTATAAAATATGATCAATTATTTTTTCTCATTTATCAGAATTCTTCCGATAGATATTTGCTATCATCTTACAAATAACTATTTGATCACCATTGAACATAGGCTAAATAATAATTGATAAAAAAATTTGGTGTCTGCAACCCCAAACTTCTTGAGCATATGGGTAATATTTATTATTATTATTATTTATGGGGTATTTATATAGCATTCTTTATATAGCTATAGATATCTGGTACTTGATTTTAATAATGTTTTTTGTCTAGGAGGCTTGATAGGGTTAAGCTTAAACCTGTTATACTGTTTATAGATGTCGGAAATATGTTTTGAACTAATTAGGATAACAATAAATTTCACTAAAAACTGCTTATAATGAAATGCAAATGTCAATTTTTTCTAGTATTATGAAGTAGACATCCGGTACTTGATTTTTAATTCTGTTTTCAATTTAGGAGGTTTAGGTTTGTCAGGGTTAATCTCGTACCTTTAACACTGTTTTTGGATTTTGGAAATGCCTTTTGAATTAATTACGAAAAAAATAAATTTTACTAATATTTGCATTAACACAATGCAAATATGTCAATTTTTTTTTAACACAGATACACCCATAAAAAAGTTTATCACTGAGACCCTGACAATCCATTCATGGCTTAAGATGGGACTCATATACAACAAATTGAGTCACAGTCAAGAGGTTTTTCAGAAAACAAAACTATAACAATTCACATAAAATTCTTAAGGCACCTAACGACCATAGCTCACCTGATGTTAAGTGACTACAGCCGCCCATGATCAATGGCAACACCAGGAGAATTGCAGGTGCGTTGCCGGCCCTTTAGAAAGGAGTAAGCTCTTTTCTTGAAGGTCCCTGGGTCGTATCGGGCCGGAAATCGCTGGTGATAAACTATTCCACAGAGAGGTTATGCGTGGAAGAAAACTCCTTGTGAAACATACAGTGGTGGACCGCCAAGCATCTAGATGGTGTGGATGGTATCGGGAGGTTTGTCGCGTAGTGCGTTCACGAAATTTGGCGGCTGGAATTAATTCGAACAATTCCTCAGACCATTCCCCATGTATATGAATATATGCGAAAGAAAATGCAAAGAGACGCAACATTTCTTCGTAGCGCCAGTGAATTGAGCCGATCGGAAAGTACTTGGTCGTTGACGATTCGGCCGCTCTGCGCTGGATGCGGTCAAGTGGAAGGAGCTGGCGCTGGGGAGCCGGAGCCCAGAGATGGGAACAGTATTCCATGTGCGGCCTTGTAAAGTTGCAGGCGGTGTGCCGGCATGACATACTCTCCCGCTCTGCTGAGCACTCCAAGCTTTTTAGAGGCCGATTTAGCCTTCTCCTCCAAGTTACCATAAAACGGCATGTTACTCGATATGTCGACGCCGAGGATTCCAATACTAGCTGAGGCAACGGGGAGTGCCTTGAAACTGAGGAGATACGACAAAGGGGTTCTTTTTAGCGGTTAATGCGCAAACTTGTATCTTCTGAGGGTTAAACTGGACTAAATTTAGTCGCCTCCAATCCGGGACTTTGTTCATTACAGACTCGACTTCAGACACAAGTTTGTCCTGGAACTCGGAGACGTTTTCCCGATAAATATTGGCACGACCGGTGTACAGAACATCACCAGTGCTGTCATGAGTTTAGCAATGAATGTTACGGGTTTGCAACATATCATTGATATGCAGAAGAAACAGCGATGGCGATAGCACGCAGCCTTGTGCACACTTAATAGGCTTGTAATCGGAGCTTGCACCATCTACAACGAACTTGATGCTTTGATCTGCAAGAAAGCTGGTGATCCAATAGCACAATTTCTCGGGAAGTCCATAGGAAGCGAGCTCCAAAAGAAGCGCTTTGTGCCAAACGCGATCAAAGGCCTATGCAATGTCCAAACTAACGGCCAATGCCTCCCCCTTGGACTCTACTGCCTCCGCCCATCTATGAGTTAGGTAGACCAGAAGATCACCAGCTGATCTGCCATGGCGAAAACCGTATTGGTGATCACTATTCAGCTGATGATCCTCAAGTTACCTCATGCGCTGGCAGTTTACAATGAACTCTATTATTTTGGAGAACAAGGAGGTGATGGCAATAGGTATGTAGTTGGACGGGTCTGAGCGGTCGCCTTTTTTAGGGATCGGGTGGACGAAAGCCGTCTTCCATGATTTTGGGACTACGCCTAGAGAGTAGGAGTACCGGAAAAGATGCGTTAAAACCGGCGCCAACTGTGGAGCACACATCCTCAGCACAATTGGGGGGATTCCGTCAGGCCCACTCGATTTGTGGATGTCCAGGGAGCGCTCCTGCGCTTTGCGAACCGAGCGCTGTGTGAACTGCACTTCCGGCATGGAGCACTCACACCGCGAGATGGTCTGCGGCGTACTCCCCCCGTCATCGAGAGTAGAGTTGGACTTAAGGAAAGAGCCTAGCAGAGAGCCCGCTTTCTCCTTTGCGGTATGGGCCAGTGAGTCGTCCTCCCTGTGCAGAGATGGAAGAGATGGCTGACAGAAATTCCCCTGGACAGCCTTGGCAAGAGACCAGAATGCACGGATTCCAGAAGGAAGGCAAACTAGTTTCTGGCCAATTCTGCCTATGTGCTCTGACTTTGCCTTGGCAATGACTCTTTTGAAGAACCTGGAGATGGAATTAAACTTCTTTTTTAGAGCACTGGTGTTTACATCCCAGGACTCTGATGCCTCAGCCCGGGCTGAGGCTTCTGCTTATGGCATGATGCTATTTTACAGAAGCGACCAAACCATGGCTGGAATTTGCCTCCGATGGGCACCACAGAGGAAGGAATAAAAAGTTCCATACCCTGAAGTGCCCTATCAGCGACGGAATCCGCAACAACGTTGAGATCGTACGGTGAGAAGCAAACCCGCTCCGAAGGGTAGGATGCAAAGAAAGACCGCATCCTATCCCAATCGGCTGACCTATAGTGCCAAACACGACGGCAGCCTGCAGAATGCATCTGCGATTTCAGCGTGAGCGGCACAACACTCCGGACAAGACAGTGGTTCGAGGAGCTTAAAGGGGCGTCGACGGAAATCTGATATCCGTCCAGGTGAGAGGTCAGCAGAAGGTCCAACAGGGAAGGTGCATGATCCTCCACATCTGGAATCCGCGTAGGCGAAGTAACCAGTTGTGTCAGACCATATGACAAGGAAAAATCATGAACAGATCTCCCCGCATGATTGGTTAAACGTGAACCAAGCCATTCGGAGTGATGGGCGTTAAAATCGCCGAGGATCACGATCTCTGCGGAGGAGATATGCTGTAGCAACGAATCTGTAGCCATTTGGACGTGTTCGAAGAGTCACATTGTTTATCTCTATCATAGCAGAGTTTAGGGCAACCTGACTTTACAGATAAGATTGGTCGAATCTGTTTTAAAACCAAAACAGCACGCCCCGATTCCACATAGTCTTATCTACCCTACCCCTAGAGTGTTTTTGTAAAGCCGTAGGCGCGGAGTGAGAGTAGCCTCCGCCCGGTGTATGAGTGCCTGTCACTCGCTACGCAAAGGCGAAGGGGCTGCACTTCGCGCAGCGCCGAAGCTGTTGAAAAGTGAGGTTATGATTTTACAAAAACAATCATTAACTATAATATACATACACTCATAAACTATACATTTTCGCAACAGGGAAGGGTAAGGGGGGCTTCCCCTGAACCCACTCCTTCTCCCAAACCCCCTCCCACCCCCGTACGCGAGTACCGGATGTCTATAGTTTTACTGCATTCTCATCTGGCTTGGCTGAATAAATATATAAAAGAAAATAATAAATATACATAAATATATATTAAATATACTAACTTAAGTAAATAATACATTAATAAATAAAAGCCCAACCAAATTGAAGCCCTTGCATGGGGAAACCAAATGGCCGAGGGTTAGGGGTAAAGAAAAAAAAACCAAGACAATTTGGACAATATCGAGGAGCACTGCCTTTTGCATTTGAGCCCAGAGCGAAACATTATGGAGGCCCAGTGGCCTCAGATGACCGACAGGCTGACCGAAATTAGCCCATTTGCAGAGATGACTACAGGAATTATTTAGTTCGGCAAACCACCCCACATGTCGGTCACTTCGTAAGCTGGGTCCAGATATTTTGTTTGCTTATCTGTTAGTAATATTAATATTATAATGTAGTAATAGGCCAGCAGCTTATAGCTGATATGCTTATATCTATATTGGTGTTATATAATATAATCGAGTTATATAACTATATAATGGTCCAAGTTCACACCAAGACCCAATTGAATTGTCTTTGAACCATTTGTGCAGTTTGTTTTTAAAACTAATCACAGAGGGAGCATTAACCACGTCTTGAGGCAAGTTGGGTAATTTTATACTATCGCCACCTCACCGATAATGTCACCTCGTTTTTTGGCTCTAGTAAATTGAAAAATCATCCGATTTCGATGATTTTTTATAAATCTTCATCTTTATGGCGGATTTATGGAAAAAAATATGTAAAATATCTCACCTCAAGATTTCATATAGTTTTATGACTTTAAATGTGATCGATCATAAACGCACTTCTTCGAATATAATCGTTCATAACTTTTTTTGCAAAGCATTAAACGAAGTTTATATATTTTTTTATTAATCTACACAAAAAAAGGAACATTTAATTTTAGTAGTATAGTTGTAGCACGAATGGGTCGGCTCGACCGGGGAAGGACCATGCTCTCACAGAATACCGGCGTGAAATAGTAGCGTAATGCTGCTGTGTTTCGTATGATGAGTGTAGAGAACCGGAGACCCTTTTTACTGGAAACGTGGCATTCCATCTTAGTCCTCATGGGTGACAACACATCTGCATTTTGATTTGTAATCGAGGATAGATGTAGATGTCTATGGGCCGCAGCAACCACCTACCACCAGGTGGACTGTGTGCTCGTTTGTCACACTATCCTTAAAAAAAAAGAAATTTCAATTTTATAGAGCCGAAAAATGAGGTGACCGCGATAGTATAAAATTACTGCAACTTGTTCTATATGTTTATGAGACTGTTGTTTAGTGTGTGATTTGGATATACTGTTTTATTTACAACTATCTCCTGAGGCATCAAATGCCTGCAAAGCTATTGTCGCACCACTATCAGACACTAATCAGAATCATTCAAATCATGTGATTGATAATTAAGACATTATTTTGTTAACATATTACCAATAATAGTCTTTTTTTGCTTCAGATGCTGATCTTTTAGATCAATTTACCAATGAATATCAATGGTCGTCACTGTTGGATGTGACTGATGCATCACCAAGTGAGATATTGGCTGATGCTGCTCCTGTACTTGTGCCATCTATTTCACCTGCCATAAGCATTAAATCATCACCAAATGAGAGCAGTAGTTCAGATTCTGGCAGTGAAGATGATTCAAAAAAGTATTGTATATTATGTTATTAATTAATACAATATCTAATATTTGTTTCAAATGTTGTGTATAATAATCATATAAATGTTCTCTTAATTAAGGCGAAATATAGGACATCTACATTTATCCTCGATGAAGAATCAAAATGCAGATGCGTTGTCACCCCTGAGGACTAAGATGGAATGCCTCATTTCCAGTAAAAAATGGTCTCCTGAACTTTACAATCACCATACGAAACACAGCAGTATTAAGCTGCTATTTTACGCTGGTATTCTGTAAAAGCGTAGTCCTTCCCTGGTCGGGACAACCCATTCATGCTACAATCATAACAAAGCTGCACCATGGCTCTAAAGCAGCTTTCTACTAGATGGAGTGACAATCTGGTAAGACATGCAGGAAGTCAATGGCTGCAGGAGGCTTGGGACTGTGTTTTTGAGCATTCTCTAACTACGTTCAGTTGTAAACTTGTGAAGGGATGTAATTATGATGAAGATGGTAAATTATGAGCTTAGTGTCACCACATATTATTAAGGTGTTTCTAAAATTATTATTTTTAATGATGCATTGTCTTAAGCTGCAACAACTGATTTAGGGCATGTTCTTTGTATTAACATTAAACACCTAGCTTCATCTCTTGTTTATTATTTCATGACAATGTCCTGGTGGGGATCTTAATTTCACATTGTATTATTCATATTATTTTGTTTGTTCTTAAAGTGTTTCATCGAATTCTTACTTAGAACAGCATAGGGTTTACTCTGATTTGATATATTCTTCCATAGAGGAATTATTAGTGTACCTTTCAATAGTGTAATAAACAACAATACGGCCTATGCCTATATATTCAGTTATTTTAAAATGACACAGCCGATGCAGTGAAGTAATAACCTGCAATTCTGTTATTTTTAACACTCCATACTATTATTTAATGATCAAAATGAAAACAAATTTTGGAAATGGATACTAATTGGTTGAGGTACATTGACATACCCTTTCGCCATACCTAAGCTGTCGACATACAATGGACACACTTGGCTGTATAATTTTGTACATCATCTTTGTCATGCTGTCCCTGTGCTGTGCCATTTGTTAAGCGGGTTGTCAGCCGAAAAAGAATGTATGAATTTTGCAAAGCTTAAAAATCAACAATCTCATGTAATGACATCTCTTATATTCTTAGGTATCATCATTCATCATCATCATTCATGCATTCATAGAATAAGGGTTATAAATTATAGATCTTATCATTTTTATTATTAGAATATTTTTAATTTTATTGTATTAAGATTATAAAATTTTATTAATTTATTCCCCAACAGCTCAAGTAATACTTCAGCTCGTCAGTCGTCACTATCACCTTTGGATTGGACTTTTGATGATGACTCAAATAACTTAAAATTGGAAGATGTTGAACAGTTTTTACAAAAATCTGGTATACCTATTTGTATAATATATAATAGTTATTAATATTTATAAAATAGTTAAAAAATAAACTATGCTTATAATATACTTCCAGTATATTAATAATTAAAATTGATGAAAGATTTTCATCATAAGTTTTTATTTATTTCTTTTATGCAGCTCCTAATAATAAACCAGAACTATCTGCAAATATACGCAATGGTATAACAGAGAAGAATGGTCTTGTAATGGCTATTGAAAATGGGATTATTAAGGTAAAATTAATTGAAGACTACATTTTATATTTGCCTTTATAAATGCCTTATAATTATTTCTATCCTTTTTAATATACAGGGTGTTAAAATAGAATATGATGACTGTGATGAAAATATAAGTAAGTCAGGTATGTTAAATATACATAAAGGTATAATAAATCTCATTGAAATATCCTCCTTTGATAACATTAACTCTACAATCTTACATCTAATTTACAGATAATAACTTTGTGCAAAATGCCTATTATAAAGTTGTGAATGAAAATTCTTCCATTAACAATCCCAAGAAAGAGGATAATAAAATTCAACAGGTTATGGAGGAAAAGAAAATACCAGCTATTCTTAAAAAGCAGCAATATATTTATATTAAAACTCCAAATATTGCAATTCCCACTGAGAGTACAAAAAGAAGTCAAATTACAATATCGCCACTGTCACAAACAAAACTAAGTGGTGTTAAAGCAGCTTGTGATTACCAAATTAAGGTGTGGTAATTTAAGTACCTTACAATAATCTACTGTATAATTTTTTAAAAATATCTATATCATATTTAATTTGTTTCAGTTTCCAATGCCAGAGAATAATATTGTTGTCAATCCCAAACTAAATGTGCCTGGTGATGAGATCACTCATATAAGATTAGTACAAAATGGATCCAAATCAATAGAAACAGAAGAACCAATGAGCCCTAGTATAGATTTATCAAATTTAAGTGAGGCTGAGATAAAAGCTATTAAGAAACA
The DNA here is from genome assembly GCA_907164705.1 of Parnassius apollo. Classification (NCBI taxonomy): domain Eukaryota; kingdom Metazoa; phylum Arthropoda; class Insecta; order Lepidoptera; family Papilionidae; genus Parnassius; species Parnassius apollo. The sequence continues at coordinate 2,737,924 of CAJQZP010001367.1, forward strand.
GCAGAGAATGATAAAGAATCGGTAAATGCACCTATTTAATATTATATGATTCTAAGGTTATTTTTTAACTTTCATTAATACAATGTTGAATGTATTTTCAAATGGATTATCCATTGTATCTCTTTTCAAGCATTCTATGAGCATCACAATCTACTATAAATTCTAAAAGTAAGAATTTTCTACAAAAAATCCAGTAAAATACTCTGGTCGTGTCATTTTCTTTTTAAGTAATAATATTTTATAATAGTTTAATCATATTACAAAGTTTATTTGGACAATTAAAAGAAATACAAGTTTTAAATTATTTGTTTATGGTCTATAAGCTTTTTAATAGAACTTTTCAAGGATTGATCTCTGCCTTTTATATAATACATGTTGTTTAATAATACATAAAATGTGTTATGTAATAAAAAATAACCTTTATTTCTAAAGAGAGTCAGCATGTCAGTCCAGACAAAAGAAGAAGGAGTATGTGGCAGCTTTAGAACAGCAATTATTAGAGGCACACAAGGAGATAGCGCGACTACGTCTAGAAAATAAATTATTAACTGATCAACTACAAAGTATTGGAAGATGTCGTAAGGTACTTTGTCTCTTTAAATCTGAATTGTTAACAACTGAATCACAAAACAGTTGAATAAGGGAATTCTATTATTTAGTTAGTGAATAAATGAAATCTAAGATTAAAATTATCGCCCTGAAGAGACTATAATAAGAATCAAGGATAGAATCACTTAGTCTTTAATTTTAATAAGGTTGTGAGTTTGTATATAACTTATATAAACTCACAACCTTATTAAAATTATATGTATATAGCTCTGGCTTAAAAAATGTAAATGTTTTTAAATATTTGTAGATACCGCGACTGGACACCTCGATTTTAATACCTAAGAAAAATATTGCTGTACTTTTTGCCATGGTGTTCATGGTTTCCTTAAATTGGAATGTATTAGGGTAAGTGATAAGTTAAGATTTAAACAGTTTTACAATTACATAATTTGTTAGTATGTTTACCTATTTGAATTTCTATTTTGTCGTTATATGTAGATATTGTTTTCGTGATATATTTGTCTTTTTTTCCTTTGATTCACTGTATAGAATATAGATGTCGACTCACGAAAAGGCACCTGTGGTGTGGTAGGAAACACAATGAATTCTAAATCTTATTTCATTATTGCAGGGACAGTAGCCATTGAAGCTCGGCTTTCTTCATTAAATTCTCTGCACCCTTCATTAACAGATTGCGAGATAGTATATAAATTTTTGCTCGTATATATATTATGTATAATTGAATAGTTTGTGGATAGCGGGCTTCGCGATTTCAGAATATGGTTTTGAAAAAACATTTTAGGACAGTTTTTTTTATTTTTAATAAAAATATCATTTATAAGAAATTTGGCTTCACAAAAAGGATATTGGCATTGAATGTAGATATAAAACTAGTATCACATATTTCACAGTTCGAGAAAGAGCACCATGATAATGTTGGTGTCCTTTGTGGTCTTTCGAAGCCGTTTTATTATGTGGATCACGTAATTTTCGTTAATAAACTTAAATAATATGGCATTCGTGCTGCCGCACTTGATCTCTTAACATAATATCTCTCCAACCGAAAGCTAAAAGTTTCAATTAACGCTGTAGTATATTCGGAACGTGTGTTAAATCTGGATATCCCTCAGGGATCAATACTTGGTTCTATTTTGTTCAGTCTACAAAAATAATCTTCCTTACTTGAAAAAAGCGCTGTGATTAATTTACAAGTTAATAATTTACATTCTGTCAAATGTTTTGACGATGTTGTGCTGTCAAATCTGTTGACGATGAGGCTGCAATCGTCAACAGATTTGACAGCATACAGGCAACTGAACAGACAGATCTCCACATACATGCAGCGAGACTTGCGCAACTTCAATACTGCTCGTATTGAAGAAGCGATCGAGCGGAACCAGGGCTCCAAAGTCTTTGCCAGAGATCTGTCTGCCAGAAAGAACCAACTGTCAAAGCTGAAGACTGAGTGTGGCAACATCGTTTCCAGGACACCAGAGATTCTGAGTGAGATTGAGAGGTTCTATGGGCAGCTGTACACATCATCGTTGGAGCCACACGCAAGTGTGAGTAACGATCCAAGAGCAAGTCTTATCCGAAACTATTCCGATGATATCCCGGACGTCAGTCTGAGCGAGATTAGAATGGCTCTCCACCACCTTAAAACAGCAAGGCCCCGGGCGAGAATGGAATTACAGCGGAGCTTCTGAAAGCGGGTGGAACACCGGTACTTGAAGTCCTGCAGAAGCTCTTCAATTCCGTCCTCCATGGTGGCACTACTCCGGAGGCGTCGAGCAGAAGCGCGGTGGTCTTGTTCTTTAAGAGAGGCGACAACGCTCTCTTGAAAAACTATAGACCGATTTCCCTTCTGAGCCGCGTCTACGTGCTGTTTTCGAGAGTCATTACGAATCGTCTCGCACGCAGACTCGACGACTTCCAGCCTCCCGAACAAGCCGGTTTCCGAAAAGGCTTCAGTACCATAGACCACATACATACCCTGCGGCGGATCGTACAGAAGACCAAAGAGTACAATCTGCCACTTTGCCTGGCATATGTGGACTATGAGAAAGCCTTTGATTCCGTCGAAATTTGGGCGGTGCTACAATCCCTTCAGCGGTGCCAAGTTGACTGTCGGTATATCGAAGTGCTGAAGTGTTTGTACAGTAGGGCTACGATGGCTATCCGAGTGCAGAACTAGAGTACCAAAACCTATTCAACTGTAGAGAGGTGTAAGACAGGGTGATGTTATATCCCCGAAACTCTTCACCGCTGTTTTGGAAGACGTTTTCAAGCTACTGGACTGGAAAGGATACGATATTAACATCAATGGTGAGTACATCACTCACCTTCGATTTGCCGACGATATAGTCCTCATGGCAGAACCGCTGGAGGACCTTAGCACTATGCTCAATGACCTCAATGGTGTCTCCCAACGGATAGGTCTTAAGATAAACATGGACAAAACAAAGATCATGTTTAATGTCCATGTCACACCTATGCCGGTAGTTGTTGGGAGCACTATGCTCGAAGTTGTTGACGAGTATGTTTACCTGGGACAAATAGTCCGACTAGGTAAGTCCAACTTCGACCGAGAGGTCAATCGACGGATTCAACTCGGCTGGGCAGCGTTCGGGAAATTACGACACATCTTCTCGTCAGGTATACCTCAATCTCTGAAAACTAAAGTGTATAACCAGTGCGTGTTGCCAGTGATGACCTACGGATCTGAGACGTGGTTCTTCACTGCTGGCCGTATGAGGACGTTCAAGGTCGCTCAGCGAGCTATGGAGAGGGCTATGCTTGGAGTTTCTCTGCGTGATAGACTCAGAAATGAGGATATCCGCAGTAAAAATCAGAGTGACTGACATAGCCCAACGGATTAGTAAGCTGAAGTGGCAATGGGCCGGCCATATAGCTCGAAGAACCGGTAACCGATGGGGAAGAAAGGTTCTCGAGTGGCAGCCTCGTACCGGTAGGTGTAGTGTAGGGCGACCCCCCACTAGATGGAGTGACGACCTGGTAAGACATGCAGGAAGTCGATGGATGCAGGTGGCTCACGACCGTGCTTTGTGGCATTACTGAAGGGCTGTAATGATGATGATGATGAGAATTTACATTCAGAAAGTACGACCGTATTTCTCGGAATATTTCTATTAATTTGAAACCCCAGTGGTTAGTATGTATTGATATTTTTGATATTAAGTTCTCCAATCTTCGCTATTAGAAGGATTAGAAAACTGACTAATGTAGCAACAATTATCTATGCTTAATTTCATTACTGTGGGGATCCTTAGCTGCATCGCAAACAATATTTATTTTGCATTAAGTAAGCGATGCGGACAATCTTTAACTTTGATCTCGTTAGTTGCTACGCGACCTTTTCAAGGAGACTAATATTTGACACTTCCGTCGTTCTTTAATATTTGAGAATATCATGTATGCACAGAAAAATATAAATACAATCAGTAAAAAACAGATTCCGTCTTTTAGAACAAGTCGCGGGGATACGCTAGAGATTTCTAAGCTTAAGTTAGCTAAGACGAAAGAGTTTTTTTGAGTAAATCCAAAAAAATTTACAATATAATTCCCAAAAATATAGTACAACAATTAGATACAAAATTAAAAAAAAAACTTTTTAAGCTAATTTTCCTTAAAAAATTCCTACTATGAAATAGATCTATTTGTTGAAGACTAATACTATATTGATGTGTGGAAATAATAATGTGGCTTGTTATTATGCTAAAACGAACATTTTCAAAATATTTCGCTACGTGTGGGGTGAATAAAAATGCCGATTAGGGTGAGAAATGGATGTATTCTTCCACAAACAACAAGTATATAATTTCATCGTCCAAAATCGCTAATCTTCTTCGGCGAGGTCCTTAATAATTGCAGATTTCGTAGTTCGATTGCTTGTAATAGCTTCCAGAACCACATAATTAACTCTCCGGTAAGGGGAATATAGTACTTTCTAGACCAATCTAGGTCGTTCCACTCCAACAAACAACCTGAATATCCAAAAGAGAAAAGGCTTGTGTAGCGTCACGCTTGAATCAATAGTTTGAACGTTATGTATTTTATGTCTACACATTTTATTACTTTCCGGAGGCTTGTAGTGTTATGCTTACATACATACTTACATATCATTTTACACTATTTTATTTTTATTTTTCCATTCTGTTTTTGATTTTCTACATTCACCTCAAAACTGGATATTTTGCATCACCTTTATTTCCATAGGATCCTGTAATATTTTTAATTCATAAGAACACAATAACAAATCATTTTCACTTCGTATTTTCACGTTATCAGCACTTTTTAAATCGGTGTCAATGGAGTCTACCTTTTTCGATCTTTTATTTAGTTCTCCGTAACTCTACAATTTCGGGTTTCGTGCGCGCTCTTGCGCTACCTTTTTTCCTATATAAATAATATCTCATTTTTCACTTAAATCTTGCCGTTTCTGTATTACGAGCTTAAAACCAAAATTTGACATGTTTTGACATCGTTGTTTATCTGGTTGTCGTGGCAATTTTTATTCAAATATTGTTACCGGCCTGATGTTTTTACTTCAAAAATACTCTTTTCTTCTTGGCCATTTACAAAAATTTGCTTTTAATTTAAATAATTTCAAATAATTTCTCGTTCTTATCCCAGATCCGTCAAAAATCAAAGCTGAAGTGAGGACCTCTATCGGCCGATTCTTCGGCTTTTATACTTTTTGACGGATCTGGGATAAGAACGAGAAATTATTTGAAATTATTTAAATTAAAAGCAAATTTTTGTAAATGGCCAAGAAGAAAAGAGTATTTTTGAAGTAAAAACATCAGGCCGGTAACAATATTTGAATAAAAATTGCCACGACAACCAGATAAACAACGATGTCAAAACATGTCAAATTTTGGTTTTAAGCTCGTAATACAGAAACGGCAAGATTTAAGTGAAAAATGAGATATTATTTATATAGGAAAAAAGGTAGCGCAAGAGCGCGCACGAAACCCGAAATTGTAGAGTTACGGAGAACTAAATAAAAGATCGAAAAAGGTAGACTCCATTGACACCGATTTAAAAAGTGCTGATAACGTGAAAATACGAAGTGAAAATGATTTGTTATTGTGTTCTTATGAATTAAAAATATTACAGGATCCTATGGAAATAAAGGTGATGCAAAATATCCAGTTTTGAGGTGAATGTAGAAAATCAAAAACAGAATGGAAAAATAAAAATAAAATAGTGTAAAATGATATGTAAGTATGTATGTAAGCATAACACTACAGGCTATTGACCCCTATCACCGAGAATATTCTCGTGCAACGTGATGCAATACGCAACTGGCTGTCGTAACACTACCACCCTCCTAGATATCATCGTCCCGATCATCACTTGTGCCGTGATATCTTATTAGGCGATTAATGTGTACCATCTTCGATTTTCCCCTATGTTCTTTCTTGATGCAGTATTGGTGTTATCCTCAATCCTTTTAATCACCTTAAAAGATCCTTCCCGCTTCGAGCTTGAAACCTCGGCCTCTTACTATTGTTCCTGAAAAATTTTGTATTCATACGAATGTTCGCACATCGAATCGATTAGTGTTAGTTCTCCGATCAAGACGAGCCTTCATCCTCTCACCAGTCAGATGTCAATTTCTGATAACATTTGACTACAGTTTCATGCTATGTTTGGAGTTCTTAGCTCAAGGTCTCTTTGAAAAATTGTCGGCATTGTTGTGGCCTTTTCCATCCCTATGCTGTCCCTTGCCTTCAGAATTAACACACACCCCTTCTTAACTTTAGGTGGGACTGTTGCTTTTACAATACTCTCCGACCCTGGTACCAGTGCAATGTTCCTTGAACAGTAAACTTTACCGGGCTGGATTTTCCTATAAACATTTTTTTTTCAGGAAATTTCAGCATTCTTTGGTCGATGTCGACAACACACCGCTGATTCTTTAAGAAACCCAGTCCAAAGAGGCAGTCCCCGTTGATACTGGCAACCAGTACACAGTTAAAATATGTCCATTCCCCAATTTTAATCAACGTTCGTATCACCAAATACTAGCACTAATTGGCCTATTACTGTACGTAGCTGAAATGGTGATCGCTGCTTTCACGATATGGTTTGCTTCAGGAGTTCAGGTCTTAGTTCTTTGCGATGCTCTAGTGTCAATTACATATCGGCGGCAGACTTTCTCGTTTAAAGGGCCCTTAATAGTAAGTCAGTTTTCATTGCATGCTTGTGTGATCGTAATGTTAGAGGTTTTCGTTTTTCCGTAAAAAGCCTACCCTTTCTCCATAGAATACTATAATACAACTAGGCAGTCAACCTTATTTTGTACGACGATAGGCGTCGCCGGGAGCATACATACAAGCAATAACGTCATATTATCACTACTACAAACCCGAATCGCTGTGTTGACAGACAGATTTTAATACATATTTATTTGTAAATAGCGTGCAATTTGGCATTTTCTAAATAATTCGCATGGGAAATTCGGAAACGATTGTAAAGTCAAACAAATCTCGTGTTGACATTTATATGTGTGAATTGACGTGTTCACACGGGAAGCGGGCTCCGCCCACTCCTCCGTTCTACTATGTATGTAATATTCTATGCCTTTCTCAGCTTATACCGTGGAGCTTGTGAACCGCTTTCTCTTTTCATTTGGTCGATCGAGCCTGATTTGCCCCTTTATACTTCCCTTCCGTTACCAATTCCCATATTTGGTAAGATATCGAGTGAGTTCGCACAGCTTCCACTTTCAAAGCATGTGCAAGCAGTGCGCCCTTCAGAAGTTTACTGTGGCACTTAATTCAATCATTATGGCGGTTATAAGAGCTCTGTACGATACCACAAAACGGTGGCGCATTCTTCTCATCTCTTCTTTCAATCATAGTAGGATAAATTAATTACTAAAGGATAAATAACTCACTCATTTGCTAAGCCTCTCACGTACATGTACGCATATTGACATTTATTCGTTTGTGATAAGGTTGAAATTACGAATGTTTTAGGACCAAATTACTTTCATCTATAGTTTATTATTGATAATATTTATTCTGAAATACTGTAAAGAACGACAATATTTATTTTTGTTCATTTGTCTTGGTAGCAAGGAAAAATATTTCGCGCGTTGACTATAATCGTAGAGTTTTTCAAAGGTTTATAATATCAAGTGTATACCATTTCGCGCAACAAGAACTTTCTTTCAAAGGTCACGACAGTGAATCTAACTTTTTTAAAATAAAGAAAATATTAGAGATGTTTAATAAAATTTATAATAACATTCATTTTATTTCAAGATATGTTATTTTTGACAAAAATAAATTAACATATCAATAGCAATAGAAAGCAATTGGGCCTAATCTTAAGATAATATATATAATAAATATAATAATTAGCATTAGTAGGCACTAAGTAATTTGTATCTTAAATGGCAACACGAATAAGAAATAGGGAAGGTCATTAAAAATTCTAGAAGGGTGGTGTAATCATGTTTTATTTATGCCAGATATAAAACATATATTAGAAAATTATAATGATATTTAATATTCTTGCGTTTGAGAAGGAAGAGGAAGATAAAACGGCAGCTGACTATAAATACTTAGCTGCCTTTTTCTTCAAGATATTGGGTTAGCTATAATTTGGTAAATTTTCAATCGAGAGGAAATAATAAAAAAAAATTTCAACGTGCGTGGGATACTACCGTTGCTAAACCCACCCACCGAACCGCAGCTGACGTTCACGGAACTTTATGATACAACTCTGAAGCATTTTATGAGTTATTAATTTAGGAGAGGAAATGATTGACAAAAATTGTACCCTGACTTCGGACACTATAAGTCTACCAGAAATGATATGAGACCTGTGCCCATCTATGGAAATTTTATACACATTTCATTTCTCGGACATGTTGGTTTTCTTACGTCGTTTTCCTTCCCCGCTTAGCATGTTGTAAATTGACTTTGACATTTTGTATTTATCTGCTTAGAAGCGCAGTGGTCAAGCGGTTAATGAAAATACCGTTACCATTAGCTACCATTACAGCCTGTCAAAGTCCACTGCTGAACATAGACTTCTCTTATTGATTGCCTTTGGGATATGCCGTTCTGTTTATTTTAGTTCGGGATATTTGCCAACATTGATATTTGGCAACCGCAATGTTTTCTTTTGTTATTTGGAAGACGCTGTTGCCCATCTCTTGTTTTGTTTCACTCTGTCGCCTGTGACGATAACCACGGGACGATATGGTGTAGTGGATAATAATAATATATATCTTTTTTCGCGTGTGTGCGTGCGTGTAAGATATTCTTACACTGCCACTACACGGTGAAAAAGTTAATTGAAATTTACAACGAGCGCTTGGTTTTTTACAGATGGAATAATAATGCACCATTTGTTGGTCCAACCACACACCAAAAGGCTACTAGACATTTATTGTGGGCTGAAGAAAATCCTGACGTTATACCTGGTGAGTGACTTTTAATTGAACCTAGACTCGGTAACATTATTTTTGATATTGCCATATACACCTAAATATGTATGTAATTATAAATATGATGTATAAATATTTTATATCTTTAGTAACAAGGTATGATGATCGTTTCTACTATCATTATAGGTATTACTAAAATGCAATACAGAGTAATGTTAGTTAACATTATTTTTAATGAGATAGAAATTAGCGAAATAGAATTGAAAAAATAGAAATTTTAATATTAGTGTGTATTTGAAAAATCATAATGATCATGATTCCAATATATTTAACACTAGTTAGGTACTCATATCGAGATTACTTAGATTTCACATTTCGTATCACACTCCCAGCGGCGTGTTAGGGTCCATAAGCGTGCATTATATTAAGTACCCGGTTGACCGAGCTTTGCTCGGTATTTTTCGCTCGGTTTTTTTTAATTCGTGTGTCTTGGAAATTATATTTAGATACAAATTACATACTGATGAAATACGAATAATATTTTTTGATCCTAGCGACATAATAGAAAAAGCTGAACTGGTTATTTGAATAAAAAATCATGAGTGCAATTAGTTTAATTTAAATTTTCGTGTTTTTAAAAAATACTAAAAAAAAGGGCTCGAAAAAATAGATTTTCTCAAAAAAAGAAAGGAACTTGAAAAAGAATTAAAAAAAGTCGGTCGGTCGGTCTGGGCTCGAACCATGGTATTACGATTTTGTGACCGCCCAATATACCAATTAAGCTACTTGTAATCATTAATAAACTGTCAAAATTTACCTTCTTATTCTAACGATATTGTAGCAGTTTTTCATTGCCTAAAAACACGGACAAAAAGACATTTTCTAAAAATAAATCCTAGCTAGATCGATTTATTGCCCCCGAAACTCCCTGCACACAAAATTTTATGAAAATCGTTGGAGCCGTTTCCGAGATTCTGATTATATATATATATATATATATATATATATATATATATATATATATATATATATATATATATATATATATACAAGAATTGCTCGTTTAAAGGTATAGGATAGGTAACTAATATGGCTCCCATTAACATTTAAAAGTCCACTGCTGAACATAAACCTCCCCCATAGTTTGCCTCATAGATGGGATTTTGCCATAGTTGGTAATGATGACGAGCCCTGCTTGATGCTTCTTGTTGTACATAGATTGTAGTTCATATTTTTAATATAGAGCTATGGTCAAAATGTTTCATAATGTTATGAAATGAGTTACGAACGAGTGTTTTCTGTCAAATGACAACATTTTTGCACATTCTACACCCAGTGCAATAACTTTTTTTTTTTTCAATGTATTTGTGGCATATAATAATCACTCCATTTTGCACATTTAGAAGTAAGTTAAGAAAATTTCACATAAATGCCTATGATCTCTAGTAGTAGATCAGCGTCATAGTTTTTAAGTTGTTGCATTTTTGATTCATCCATTTGTAAAAAATTGATTTCTAGATTCCTAGAAATTTTATAATCTTTCTATAAAATATCTAATCTTTGGGGGAAGCTTATTTTCAGAAGTAGAATTTTGATAGGAGGTAATGGTAAACATTTCATTTCAAACTGAGAGTTGAATTTTGTTTGTTTTTAGCCGACTTTAAAAAAGGAGGAGGTTCTGAATTCAACTATATGTTTTGTATGTATGTGATATATCTTCGCCAATTATGAACTCATTTTAATGATTATTTCTTTATTAAATGGTTTTTTTTATAGGACCGGGTGACAAACGAGCACACAGCCCAACTGATGGTAAGTGGTTGCTGCGGCCCATAGACATCAACATTTATCTTCGATTACAAATCAAAATGCAGAGGCGTTGTTGCCCGTGAAGACTAAGATGGAATGCCTCGTTTCCAGTAAAAAGGGTCTCTGGTTCTATACACTCACCATACGAAACACAGCAGCATTAAGCTACTATTTCACGCTGGTATTCTATGAGAGTGTGGTCCTTCCCAGATCAAACCGACCCATTCGTGCTACAACTATAATAAGCAAATAAAAAAAAAAAACTTCTAATATAACTGCAGCATGGCTCTACCACGTATAAAAAAGGTTTTCCTATGGGTGCCAAAAAAGGGAATCAATTTTTAGTATTACTATTTAGATGACATTCTCATTGTTACCTTGATTTTACGATATTCCTTCGTCCACACAAAATGGTAAAAAAATTATAGAGTGAAATAATTTATACGTACCAGCTTCTAAAGTCGGAGCCTTAATTCTATCATATACTATGTCGTAAGACTTTAGTAACAATTATTTGGAAATTATTTTATTCCTTTATGGTCTTTGAATTTGGATTTTACTTTTGCACGCCTCATAAGCGAAGCGTTAAGGTTGTGCTCTACTCTCAAGTAATGGAAATCCAGTAATTTCCTGAGCTAAAAATGTTTTAATTTTTTATCTATTGCACTTTTAAAATAATATAAATACACATATATCGAGAAAAATCACGTTTCTATTATTTTCAAAAGTAATTTTCTGTATTTAGTGTAAAAACAAATTGTATGAAAAAAAATATTAATAAATGAGATTATGAGGCGCGTACTTTTGGATTTTCCAAACTTTTTATTAATCGACGAAAACCAGCAACACGGTTCGTACTTTTAAAATAAAACTAAAAGAATAGCTTTTAAATTTGAAAAATTAGCAAAGTTCTGTATCGATGTACCACACGTTTCTTATGAAGTACCATACTATGTCTGTATGTTATAAAATTAGGAAATACTTGCTTTTTCTTTTTTTTTATAGAATAGGGTGACAAACGAGCACGCAGTCCACCTGATGGTAAGTGGTTGCTGCGGCCCAGGGACATCTACATCTATCCTCCATTAAAAATCAAAATGCAGATGCGTTGTCACCCGTGAGGACTGAGATGGAATGCCTCGTTTCCAGTAAAAAGGGTCTCCGGTTCTCTACACTCACCATACGAAATACAGCAGCATTAAGCTACTATTTCACGCTGGTATTCTGTGAGAGCGTGGTCCCTCCCCGGTCGAGCAGACCCATTCGTGCTACAACTATAATACTAATATAACTGCAGCATGGCTCTACCACGTAACAAAACTTGCTTAATTCTACTTCCAATATTTATTTTGCTTTCTTACCTTGTGAAATAATTTACTTGTCATTTTTTTCTAAATGTTAAGTTTTATTTTTATTTTTAAATTTTTATGTGTACCTATGTTTTTTGTTTTATGTTGGAGCCCTTGATTAATTTAATTTATTTTACTGTACCTATGACTCTGATGTATATTGAAAATCAGCGTTATGATTACCGCTATGTGGTTTCTGTAACATTTGTGTTGGGTAGACGCCATTTCAATTCCTAATTATTTTGTGTTTATTACAAATTATATTATTTTATATTTATATTTGGAACTAAATAATTTATTATTACTAAAAGTTTTTATTAAATACTATTTTTTACAATCACTTTATATTTCACCACATTATTGCAGACTATGATACATTTGTTAACCGCAGTAACGATAACGCCGATTGTCACAATAGCACCCTAACAGAGTTTCAAAACATAAATCAAACAGAAAGCATTAGAATAGCGGGTGAATTGAAACGATGGATTGGCGGTGGCAAAACTTTGAATTTAACAAAATCTTCACAAAAAGAATCCAATGCTTACACTAATGATGAGAAAATCGATGGTAAGTTGACTTTTATTTAGATTGTAAATTCATTTTTGTAACAAAGATTTCTGAAGAGACCGAAACAGGTGAAAATCTGAGGGTGCAGGGCCAGGACTAAATGGTGGATGCATTAACAATTCTCGACCAAGTTCTCCCAATTTTTGCTGAGTGGCCAAAAATATGTGTAGCGTTAAATATGTGTACGTAAATATGTGTAGCGTTAAATATGTGTAGCGTTATCATGATGAAAGACCACTCCTTTTCTGTTGATCAATCACGGCTATTTTTTCTCAATTTCTTGCTTGAGTCTCATTAGTTGTTGGCAGTAGAGATCCGAATAGATGGTTTGACCGGAGGTAAAAGCTCAAGCGTTGCCCTTCCAATCCCACCGTACACACAGCATCACCTTATTGCATGTTAATCCTATAAATGGGTATATAGGATTAACATGCAATAAGGTATGGTGATACATATAATAAATGGGTATCCTACAAATCGTTTTGCATGCCTCATAAGCGAAGCGTTGAGGTTGTGCTCTACTCTCACCTAATGGAAATCCTTTAATTTTCTGGGCTAAAAATGTCTTTATTTTTTTACTATTGCACTTTTGGAATGATAAAAATACACATATATCGAGAGAAAGTACTCGTTTTCATGATTCTATTATTTAAAAAAATTATTTTCTGTATTTAGTGTAAAACAAACTGATTGAAAAAAAATTTCGAGGGTGTCCGGATGTCTATATGTGGAAGGAGCACGATTACGGTCGTTAGAATTAATGTACGAGGGTGGATTGAAAAGTACTCGGCCTAACCAAGAAAATAAACACATACTAAATCAGTTATATTTTTATTTTTCTACATAATCACCATCAAGTTCAATACACTTTTGCCACCTCCCCTTCCAAGCATTTAGACCGTTGAAAAAAAATGATTCTTCCTTAGAGTCAAAATATGCGTCTACAGCTGCTTTGACCTCCTCGTTTGTCGAAAATCTTTGACCTCCCAAGTGCTTTTTTAGGTTAGGGAACAGAAAGAAGTCTGATGGTGCCAGATCAGGTGAATACGGCGGATGCGGTAACAGTTCAAAGCCACAGTTGTGAATTTCAGCCATTGACTGTACTGACGTGTGAACACGGGCGTTATCTTGATGAAACAGGACTTTTCTTCTGAGCATTCCTCGACGTTTTTCTTTTATTTACTCTCGTAAACGACGTAGTAAGGTACAGTAGTAATCAGAGTTTATAGTCTGACCCCTTTCAAGATAATCAATCATAATCACACCTTTCGAGTCCCAGAATACTGAAGCCATCACCTTATTTGCCGACAAAATCGACTTAGCCTTTTTAGGGGGTGGTGAACCAGGTCTTCTCCACTGTTTTGATTGTTGTTTTGTTTCCAGTGTACAGTAATGAACCCATGTTTCGTCCATAGTAACAAAACGATTCAAAAAATCATCTGCATCGGCTTCAAATAACTCCAAACAGTCGCGTGAAATAGTCAATCGCGTCCTTTTTTGTTCAACTGAAAGCAGTCGCGGAACCCACCTCGCAGACACCGTGTGGAAACCCAACTCGTTGCCAATGATGTTTTGAGTTCGTTCATAAGAGATGCCTATAATCTCGGCTATCTCTCTAATTTTTAATCTGCGGTCTCCCATTATTAAATCAAGTACTTTTTTAATATTTTCGTCAGTAGTTGACGTCGAAGGCCTTCCAGAGCGGGGTTCATCTTTCACACTCTCTCTACCACGCTTAAATTCTGCTATCCATTTTTTGACGGATGAATATGACAGAGCACAATCGCCTAATGTACTGACCATGTCATCATGGATGGCTTTTGATGATAGCCCCTTCTTATGGAGGTACTTAATGACGGCACGCTGCTCGATTTGCTCCATTCGCGGAAATTATGTCCGATTACTTTGTTAATAAATTTATAAAATCACAACTAATTATCGCACACGTTTCGAACTTCACACAATGAACTAGTCTGAACTGAACTAAATAATGTGGGTAGATTTGATTTTTAGAATTGAATGGATCTGTGTTAGGCCGAGTACTTTTCAATCCACCCTCGTATCAAAATAAATCTTTTTTTATTAGGTTTAGAATCTCAACGCTCAGGTCCTTTTAAAAATCACTGAGTAATTTGGTCTCGTTTAATTGTAGTTAATGAAAATTTAAAAAACAACTGGTAATTTTCTATAGAAAAATATTCTCATGGATTTCTTCTTTCGTCTCAAATATGGAAAAAGAGATATTTTTCTTTTTATAATATTATTTAAATTAGATTATGAGGCGTGCACTTTTAGATTTTCCAAACTTTTTAAAAATAAATTTAACAACTTGTAGTATAGGTATCCCACAAATCATTGCTAAAAATGAATAAAATGTCTTGTAGAATGTGTGTCCAACGAATCGTTTTTAAAATTGAATGATACAACTTGTAGAATGGGGATCCCGTGAACCGTTTTTAAAAATGAATGAAACAACTTGTAAAATGGATATCCCACGAATCGTTTTTAAAAATGAATGAAACAACTAGAATGGGTACCCCACGAGTCGTTTTAAAAAAAATAATGTAACAACTCATAGAATGTATATTCAACTAATTGTTTTCAAAATTAAATAAAACAACTAGTAGAATGGGTAACCCTCGAATCTTTTTTAAACATGAATGAAACAACTTGTAGAATGCGTATCCCACGAATCGTTTTTAAAAAATAGTGAAACAACTCGTAGAATATGTATTCAATTAATTCTTGTCAAAATTAAATGATACAACTTTTGTAATGGGGATATCCCGTGAACCGTTTTTAAAAATTAATGAAACAACTTGTAGAATGGATATTCCACGAATATTTTTTAAAAATGAGTGAAACAACTTGTAGAATACGTATCCCACGAATCGTTTTTAAAAAATAGTGAAACAACTCGTAGAATATGTATTCAACTAATTCTTTTCAAAATTAAATGAAACAACTTGTAGAATGGGTATATCTTGAATCGTTTTTAAAAATGAATGAAACAACTTGTAGAATGGGTATCCCACGAATCGTTTTAAAAATCAACGTAACAACTTGCAAAACGGATATCCCACAAGGCGTTTTTAAAAATGAATGAAATTACTTGTAGCAAGAGGAATCCCACGAATCGTTTTTAAAATTAATGAAACAACTTGTAATATGGATATCCCACGAATTGTTTTTAAAAATTAATGAAACATCTTGTAGAATGGGTATCCCACAAATCGTCGCCATGCCTTTTTTAGTAAGTCAATTCGTGGAAAAATTTTGTGACATTTGTGCGTTAAACTACGTTATATTTTGCAAATTTTTTAGCATACTTTTTTGTGTTTAATTTCGAATCAGAACTCGAAGATCATATTAACGACTTTTGTAAATTAACTTGTTATCAAGACTTTTTTTATTTTAGCTGGACTATTTGAAACGTATGGCCTGTTTAATAAATTGGATTTAGACAACAGTTTATTAGATT
The DNA here is from genome assembly GCA_907164705.1 of Parnassius apollo. Classification (NCBI taxonomy): domain Eukaryota; kingdom Metazoa; phylum Arthropoda; class Insecta; order Lepidoptera; family Papilionidae; genus Parnassius; species Parnassius apollo. The sequence continues at coordinate 2,754,110 of CAJQZP010001367.1, forward strand.
TTCCAACTGCCAATAAAAATTCACAGAAGCGTCCTAGGCAAAAATTACGCATGCACAGATTAAAACGCAACAAAGATGGAGAATTTTCCGAAGATAATGCTTATCACTATGGGAAACTTTATCACAAACCAATACGAAAAATGAATGATTTCAATATGGGTGACTTTGGTGAATGGAATGCATTACTACAAGCGTTGCATAGACGCGATGATACGTTTTACGTTGTTGGTGTTGGTAAAGGGGAACATCTATTGTTGCCAGCCGTCTCACATAACGTGACCAGACCACCGAAAATGGCATTGATTCTGCCAGCAAGGACCGGGAATGGTAAGTATTATTTTTAAGGAAAAATATTTCGTTAAAGTTATGTAACTGGCAGGTATAGTTGTTTTATAACAATGTTGAACAAATTTAAATTAAAAAAACATTTCAATATGTTTTATTCTGGCCGGTATGGTTACTTTATAACGTTTTTAACAAATGACAAAAAACGGGAAAAGTTGGGATAAATTTAAAGAGACATTATGCGAACTATCTTCAAGCATCTACTGCTGAGCATAGGCCTCCCGATAGGTTGCCTCGTAGCACGGTATTTTAAATAGTTGCCACCCTTGGCAGTCAGGTTGCTAACCGCAGTTGGTATTATTTTGAGTTGTTATTGTAAAGATACTGCCGCTACTAGATCGTGTAACGACCTAATGAAACATGCATATATCTACTCCCCAGCACCCTCAAAACCGGCGAGGCTGGAATTATAAGCGGATAAAAAATTGGTACTTAAAGTCCTTCAGAAGCTCTTTAATTCTGTCCTCCATTGTTGTATTACTCCCGAGGCGTGAAGCAGAAGTGGTCTTGTTCTTCAAGAAGGGCTCTATTGAAGAACTACTGACCGATTTTATTATATTCTTTTCTATTCTGTACAGAAGACTGAAGAGTCTGTCTCTTGGTCTTGCGTATATGGAGTATAAGGAAGCTTTTCCTTTAAGTATGTCCATGTCACACTTATGCCTGTAGTTGTTGTTGGAAACACTGTTCGAAGATGTCTACGAGTGTATAAATGCTAATACAAATTTCTCGGCTTTTTAGCCAAGGCCATTCGGAGTGGCCACCTCGGGCCGGCCTTTCTCCTCGGGTCAGCTTTTTTAATAGCATTACGTTGACAAACGAACAAACAGTCCACCTGATGGTAGGTGGATGCTGTGACCCATAGCTATAGCATATTTAACCTCGATTAAGAATCAAAATGCAGATGCGTTGTCACCCCTGAGTACTAAAATAGAAGGCCTCGATTCCAGTTAAACGGGTCTCCGGTTTTCTACACTCACCATACGAAACACTATTCGTATTCGTATTCTGCGAGAGTGTGGTCCTTACCCGGTCGAGCCGACCCTTTCGTGCTACAACCATAATATAGCTGCAGCGTGGCTCTACCACGTATAAAAACTCAGTGGGTCCTCTTTGTTCACCATGGGTGACTAAGCCACTAAGCTCCCCCTTGCCACGAAAAGGTAGAAACCCGTTCGGTTCGGTCTGTGGGGATTTACGTCCAAAAGCAGTATTGCAAGAACGTCCCGGCGAGGGTCCCGGCTCTGTGCTTGCAACTCAAAAAGTCAGCTCCATGTGTATGAGCAAGTACATAAACTATGCGTCTGCTTACTGAGTCCAGCAAGTGATCAAAAAAAGGTAATGATGATATTCCAAAAAGCTCAAGCCTAGTACATAGTTTGTTGTACATACGAAGTGTTGTAGTTTCGACCAAAGAAAAAATGTTTTCAACTGTCTATTTTTTAACTATTGCTTAACATTTAATTTTTATTTCAGATTCTTTAATGAATGATCATGTTACACTTATGCAAATAGACTGTTCTGTTGTGAACACATCTCTAGTCAAACTTAAATCCGATACGTTACCAGAAAGCTTGAGAACAAGGAACAAAAATATATCAAAGTCACCCATTTCTGTATATAATGATCCGAAATTAAAATCTAATAAAATTGAATATTTTAGAAGTAATAAAGATCCAGTAGATATTAGTCTCTCATTTTTAATGCAGAATTCAAGCAACAATGTATCTAGTATGGTAGAAAATAAGACAAAAGGTAAATTAAGCAATTATGATACAAACGGTGATTTATTTGCTCAAATATTTCAACCCAAACAAAAAGTTGTAGGCACTACAGAGAAAAGAAACATTGCAGAATTAGTTAAACCTAATAATGTCAGTCTAACATAAAAACTTCTTACTGAAGGCTTACTTATAATATGTGTGCAATAAAGTATAATAACTTAATCGAAATTCCAAATTTATAGACTGAAACACATGTGATAGTGAATTTACTGATTGGAGTATAAAATGTTTAATGTTTACATTTTTACTCCTGCAGTGCACGTGCAGATTTAAACTAGTATAAATAGTTAAGTTTTATATACACAAAAATTACCTAAGTGATTTTTGTCAATACTTTAAAAACTCAGTCCGATCCGTGAGGGTGTTATTTTAGTATCGCTTTTTTATTACGTAATTATATATGTAATATTTTACATCCGATAAATAAACATTCCAGAAAATATAATTGAATGGTAAAATTTAATGTGAACTCGGCGCACAAAGGCGGCAATTGCAAACAAACAGCTGTAAGCCGCGTGTAGCAGCGTCCATCAGTTTGTTGTTTTATTATGACCATTACAAAGGCTTTTTCATGTAAAGACTGAGCAATTACTTGAAGGAAACATCATATGGCGGCTCTTGCACATTTAATTAGCAGTCATCAACAGAAACTAAACAACCTCACGAATCGCTTCATGCTTGCACTCACTCTTACCGAGGCATGTCATACTTATTGGTGGTATAACATTAAAATTATTCTTGATTAAAGTATTTTAAAAACAATTTCGCTAGTTGCAAGATTTTTTATAGGAGGGGGGAAACGAACATGCAATTCATCTGATATTAAGTACCTAATAACCGTTGCCCATGAACAACTGCAACACTAGGGGAATTACAGGGAAGGTTGCTTTGTCGTATTAGTCCGGAAAAATCTCTGGTAGTAGCGGATTTCATAAAAAAGGCAATCAATGAAGAACACTTCCAATTCCAGTAAACCACACTGTGGTGAACCTCCAAGCATCCAGATTGTTTGATCGACGTTACGAATCGTCGTGTACGTTGGTTGAATGTGGCTGCTGGGAATAATCCGAACAATTCCTTTGAGCACTCTCCGTGGTAAATACGATAGAAAATTCAAAGAGATGCAACATCTCTTCGAAACTGGTCAAGCCGATCAGTAAAAACTCGGTAGTGGATAATTCGAGCCGCTCGTTACTGGATGCGGTCAAGTGGAAGGAGCTGGCACTGGGGTGGCATTTCCTTTCAGAGCAGACAGAGAAGTATTCCATGTGTGGCCGAACTTGCGCCGGTGCAAACGGCGTGCAGGTATGATATACTGTCTCGATATACTTAGTAGGCCAAACTTTTTAGAGGTCAATTTAAGGTCGCTGCATACAGGACGGAATTATAACGTGCACGGGACGGAGACGGGACGTGGTTGTTTGTCAACACGGACGGGAGTTTAATGCATACGTACCGTGACAGTGATTCGAAACTAACGTGTTAGTGTTGTGAAAAATTGATTTTTCATTTGAAGAATTGGCATTGATTGCTATTTCTCTACAAACTTTTTTTTTTTCAATTCTCAATCGGCGTTTTTATCATGCGTGAATACTAACACCCTTATCCATAAACGCTCTACAAACACATTTTAACCAATACTCTGTCAAAAAGTTGATTATATCTTTTATGGAGATTTACTTGAATTCTGTTGTATTTAATTCTACTGATGTAATAAATGTCGACATTGTAAAACATGAGTCTATTTTATTTACGTACCTGTCTTTTGATTTGAACATAAATAAGTTCAACTTTTATTGTTACCTATTAATCTATTCATCTATTGTAAAACTGTGAAAACAATAAATGACAAATAAAATTTATACTAACCGTTTGCAGTGAGTCATAATTCCACTTCATTTTTCTGCCACAGAAATTTTTTATATTTTATGTCCAAATACTTTGGGTGTGCAAGATTATACAAACATTCAATCAGTTTTTCGTCGTCCATGTTGTTTAGTACGGCACGCGCATCACTACGGAGCCAACGGAGCGACTGTGCATACGCAGCGGAACCACGGACGGGACGTGGCACGCGCCGGACGGGACGGGCTAAACATCGTCGCCGACGATGTTTTTCTCGTCCCGTTGATGCCACGTACCCGTCCGGTCCGTGCATCCGTAACGTATGGATTATCACGTACATTTTCTATGAAACGATATTTCCAAAATTTCACGTCCCGCTCCGTCCGGGATAAAACACGTTACATATGCAGCGACTTTTAGCCTTCTTTTCTAAATTACGACGAAACAGAATGTCATTCGATACGTCGCCGAGGATTCTGATGCTGGCTGAAGCAATAAGAGCAGAAGTCCCTGAAGTTGAGGAGATACGACAAAGGGTTCTTTTTAGCGGTAAATGCGCAGACCTGTGTCATTAGAGGACTGAAGATTTAATTTTCTCTTTCATTCATTCTCTTATCCGATTTAATCCATCTTAATAATTTCCAGATTTAATCGTCCCCAATCTTATTTAACAAAGACTACTGGTTTGGAACATATCATTGATATGCAGAAGAAATAGCGTGAGTGTTGTTATCACGTAGCCTTGTGGAACACCAGTATTAATGTGCTTGTAGTCGTAGCTTGCATCGTCCCTTACGACATTGAAACTTCGATTTGCAAGAAAACTGATGGTCTAGTTGCATAATTTCTTGGGAAAGCCCATAAGACTTCGAAAGAAGCGTTTTGCGCCCAACTAGATCGAAGGTCTTTACAATTTCCAAACTAACGGGGAAGGCCTTCAATCTTCGAATCTACTACCTCCATCTAATAGTTAAGTTAGAAGATCTGCTAAACCCTATTGCCGGTCACTAATCAGCTGTCGTTGTCAAGGTGCCTCATGAGCTGATAGTTTGTAATGGACTATATTATTTCGGAAGATAAAGTATTGGCGATAGTCCTGTAGTTGGACGGGTCTAAGCGGTTGCCGTTTTTAGGGATCAGGTGCACTAAAACTGTCTTCCATGAATTCGAGACTACGCCTAGAGAGTAGGAGTACCGAAAAAAAAACGTTAGAACAAGTGCCAACTTTAGAGCACACTTTTTCAGCACAATAGGAGGGACTCCATCACGTCCACTTGACTCTTTAACGTCCCTGGGGAAGAGTTCTTTTCGTACTGAGCGCTGTGAAACTGCACATTCGGCACCAATCTCACAGCAGGATGGTCGACGGTGTGTTCCGCCTGTCTTTAAACGTCGAGTTAGACGCATAGAGAGAGCCTAAAAGTTCAAATTTCTCCTTTGAGACATGGGCCAATCAATCGTTCCCTATGTTCAGAGATAGAAGAGATGACTGATAGAAATGTCCTTTGACAAGAGCGCTGGTGTTTACATTAAGGGACATCGATGCGTCAGCTCAGGCCTGGAAGCACTCCTGCTAATGTGATGGATTTTTACAGGAGTGACCAAACATAGATCCGCCTACTATGGACACCACAAATGATGGAATAAAGGAATCCATTTCCTGAAATACCTCATCAGCGGCTGAATCTGCCACAACGTTATCATCATCCGGCGAGATGCAAACGCGCGCCCTTAGATAAGATGTAAAGACCGCATCACATCATCAATCTGCTGATCTATGGTGCCATACACGTCGACAAGTGCAGGCTGCACTTCTTAACTGCTATGAGCTTGTGAAGGATAGTAGAAGCACAAATTATGACATACCTATAGTTGAATATGCCCGTGTGGAACAACCCATATCAAGTATACTACAAGTATATTACAAGTAGAATGTCAGGCGAGCTGCAAATTTATTGGCACGAAGCGATTATTGCCGGCGCTGTGTTTTAGCTCACGCTCAGCCCATTAATATATATAGCACTGAAAAACGTGCCCCAAAGACGATATCCGGAATAAATTATAAAAAGTGTTGTCACGTTTTATAATCTTGCTCATTTAGGGAAATAAAAATTGAAATAGCTTTTGTTTTGAACATTATATTGATTCTTTTTAAATCATGAATATTAAAATTCTTCTGTTAGTAGTTTGTGGTACTATAAAGCGAGAAACAAACTGGTCCCACGTACGCAACGTATGCGATGCATCGTTCCTACGTTTGTGTATACACTTGATCCGCGTATGCAACGTACGTTTGGCGTCGACACTTCTGTCACTTCTTAGCGCACGCACGAATACAAATGTTTTTTGGTTCTGAGAAAGAATTTGACAATGATACAGTTTCTCTGATGGTTATTAACGAATATATCCACGTCACAAAGAAAAATGTTTTTCTTTTACGAACACAATGTTTTCGCATGTTAACCTTTTAGATAAGAAGCAAAGATATCGGGTTTGGAGAATATTATATACTAGTAAAATAACTGTAAAATAAATACGTTTGATTTTTTTCTTTGGTACTTTGGTATGTCAAAATTCGATTTTTTGCGGGAGTAACACAATTATTCTTTACATATTCGTGGATTCGTTTTAAATCATCTTAACGTTCAACATTATTACTACCAAATGTTCTTAAGTTCAGAGCTTTGGGCGTTTGAGTAATAAATTCTTATAAAATGTATGAATATTGCAAACAAATACATGAATTTGTAGAATACAATTTTCTATTGCTGCAATATATAAAATCATGTCTTATATCCTATCGTAACTGGGCTCACTGCTACTTTTTACTTTTAACGATATTCAACACATTTAATTTTATAAAATACATTCGACAGCTTTTAGCCTTTCTACTAGTAGTCGATGACAATAAAACGCACCGTGCACGCGTTTTATATTGTCAATGTCTATTTGTTTATGACGTGCTACGCGTAAGAAACACACTAGTCGTACGCGTGGGATTGCGTAAAACATCTCCTCCACCTTTCCACGCCTATCTGGTCTGATCGCAGATCGACGTTGCTTCGGACGCGTGTGATTGCGTTGCATACGATAAGTGTTCCTAAATGCATAGTTTTTTATACAAAATCAAGAGTTCAGATGTGATAATGTCTTGCATACGTTGCGTACGTGGGACCAGTCTGTCTCTGCCATAAGCCCTTTTTGGATCAGACTGAGTTAATTACACGTGTATGTTATAGTCAAGTTGAACCTATTAAAACCTCATTTGTTTGCTACAATTCTTATAATTTTATGTTTATGTCAATATCAGTAACAATAATTATATGTGATGTTTTAGTGCTATAGTTTAATTGTTTTTGAATAAATTAATTTACTGTCGTATTGCAAACATAAAGACGGTAAAAAAAATTTAAGCGATTTTAATATAATAAAATATTTTTAGGATAGATCCTTCGATCAATTAGTATATTATTGATCGAAAGATAGATCTCAATATTTCTGATACATACCAACATATTCATAATTATTCTAACAAGTTTTTGATTAATGAGTTATGTACGCCATGTTAGGTACGCCAAACAATCGCTTCGGTTGAACTAATTATTACAAGTGCGGACAACTATTGTTTGAAGATCCAATTGGCTGGTCCATGTCTATAATAAAAAGTGATCGGGAACGATGGACATATGTTACCTATTTTAAGTACGACTTCAAAAAATATCTGTATAAAAAACTTTGCTATTTATAAGATTTCTTATATTTACGTCAACACTACATATTGAGTAAAACTATTTTTACGGGTTTTATCTCGTTTCTTTTTAATTCCCAACGTTTCGGATGCTTTGCAGCACCTATGGTCACACGGGGAGACTGAGGTGTTTGATATCCCGATGTCTTTGTTTTTATTTTTGTCCAATCTACGTGTTTACTTTATCTTGAAGCCATGCTGTGTGGTATGCTTCAGCTTCAGCCAAACGCATTTTTTTTTTGAATTAAGTAAGTAAAATTTAACTCGATGAAATCCGTAAAAATAGTTTTGTTTAATTTTGGTATTGTTTAATAATGCTATTTGTGTGGCAGTTTCCGTAGGTGAAGTATGTGTCTGTACTCATAAGCTGAAATTTAATTTCTACATTATGTACATCTATTCACCTATTACTTAGTTATCAAGAAAGTATAAAATTGTTATGATTTTTTTTTTGAGAAAATGCAATTCTGATCATCTAATGTTATGTTTGATATGTTAACCTTGTGTTTGATATGTTAATGATATTACCAAAATGATATCACAAAATCATAAGTGAAATGGTTATGCTAAATATTATGTCAAAGCAATTATAAATTTAAGCTTATATTTTTTATTATCTTATTAATAAGACATTGTTTAATACTTTATAATATAAATCTTGTTTCATGTGTTAATATTTTACATTAATGATAAAATAATTAATTTAAAAATATACTTATTTAATGAAATCAGAACTTTTACTAAAACCTTACTCCGACAACGTAATGAGATTCAACAATCGACCGAGTTCGCAGTCTAATGGTCTAATTTAAAGTAATAGAAGTTTCTTTACTATGTTACTTCTAAACTTCTCCAAGCGAAGTGCAATTACTGGAACAAACACTACTTTTTTATCTACTTGCTTTTTGTGAACATATGGTAATGAAACTAATTGTCTACAGTGATCAGAGCTCAATTTTTGAATTATACATTTATTGAACGGCTTAACATTTGTAAAAATGTTATCTATACATGTTGCACTAGATTCAGCAATACGTGTTGGCTCCAAAAATAAATTAAAAAGACCATAAGATTTAAACAATGATCTAAATTTAATAATGGTGGAGGACACCTGTAGATATTTAATAGGTCTTATACTATTTAAAATCACGAAAAAGCAACTGCATAGTCAGTGCCGGATTAACCGCGTAGCAAGAGTAGCAATAGCTACGGGCCCGCGCAAAAGGGGGCCTCGCGTATTAAAGCCTGCTCATCACCTCCTAACAGCCTGGTCACGGGACATTTGCCGTAGCGAAAATTCGCGCGGCGCGAACGGCGAGGCGTCTAGCGACTAAAACAAATGTATAGAAATGTATGGATCAAGCCACGCGTAGCGGCGAGTGGCGACGGGACCGGCGAAATTTACCGGGCGAATCGCGCGGGCGACTGGCGGCGCGGCGGGCTACTGAAACAAATGTATGAATCAGTACGGTGCATTCTATTTGTTGTGGAATTCTCCATTTATAACCCGATTCCTATTCAAATCATGTACTCCGCAATCTCTTCCAAATATTATGCCTTGAATCCATAAATAATTACTTTCTAAGCAATATAGAGATAACTTTGATAAAGACATTTCACTCTCGGCCTATCTGGTCGCGGCGGCCAACGTGAATGCCCGTGGATCTCAAATCGCGCCGCGCGAATTATCGCCCCACCTGACGCTTCGCCGTTCGCGCCCCGCCGATCCCCGTGGCCAGGCCGTAAGTGTAATTTTTTGAATGAAACTTATTGAGACGTGCTATATTAAATTTACTTGTTGTCACACAAAACGTAAATGGTTATATCTTTTTTGACTAAGACAATCCACGTCAGACAATCGGTAACCGATTATTTCCTTGGCGAAAATAAAATACAATTTTATACTAAAAAATAAAAATATAAATTTCTTTGCAACTTTCCGATAAACATATAAAATGATGTGTCTTACCTGGAATGAAGCGCACCTCCCGCCTTCCCTCAATTGCATACACTAACTCCGTCACCACTATACCAAGCACCACTACTCTCAACACCACTATTCCAGGCAAGACACACCATCGACGATAATACGACACGTGTTTCGCCTCTACACGAGGCATCATCAGGTAATATAGACTCTACGGCGGCTGACCGCTAAGTGAGCGGCGAGTCGAAACAGTTGCTATTTATACACGCTGGCACAATCGCTCCCTACCAAAGTAGCGAGTGACCGCGTCGTGCGATAACAAAACTGCCAACAGTTATTATTATTGTTATGATTATTTTTAAAATACTATTATTATTATTGTTTTGAGTGACCGCGCCGTGCGATAACAAATCTGCTACTAATTATTATTATTGTTATGATTAATATTTTAAATACTATTATTATTATTGTTTTATTGATATTATTATAATTATTTATTATTATTAATCTTAAAATTATTATTAAAGATTGGCCTTAAAGATGTTTAACAAAGGTGAATTAGAAACATTTGTTTGTTCATTCAGCAGTGTATAATTACCATTATTACTTTTTAAAATCTCCAACTGCTCCAGCACACACAGTCGCAGCCTCTTATTACAGGTATGTAACACTTCAAAGGAATGGTCGCTAGCTAGGTTGTGTCCAGTGTCCAAGAGATGTTTAGCAAAATGGGATTTATCAGGATTGCAATTTCTGTACGCGGCCATATGTTCTTTATGGCGCGTCCCGAAATTGCGACCAGTCTGACCCACGTAAACGGCGTGGCATTCGTCACAAACAAGTTTATAAACACCCGATTTTTGACTAATATTTAACTTATCTTTATTATTACAAATATTCCTAAGCGAATTGTTTGTTTTGAATGCCACGTTAACGCCGTTTTTCTTAAGACTATTAGCTATTTTTTCCGATATGGGGCCTAAGTAGGTCAAACTACCCACATACCGCCGGACACTTTGAGATCGAACCGCGTACAAAGAATTGCGAACAACATGCTTTTGTTTCTTTTTAATAAGATTATCAACGAGACTTTTTGAAAAACCATTAGAGACCGCAATTTGATAAATTATATTAAGTTCTTTTAAATAATTTTCTTTATTTAATGGAACAGTGGACAGACGGTTAATGTAACAATAAAAAGCGGCTAATTTATGTTGCCATGGATGACACGATGATGCGGGGATGACCGTGTAGGTATGAGTTGGCTTTCGATAAATTTGAAAAACATGTAACGACTCTTTTATTGTTATTGTTAAATCAAGGAAATTAAGGGAGCCATCTTGTTCCAATTCAAGCTTAAATTTAATTTTTTCGTGGACTCTATTTATTTTATTAAGGAAAACATCCAGTTGTCTCCTTGTGCCTGTCCAGCAAATAATTATGTCGTCTACATATCGATAATAGTATAAGATATTTTGGTTAACAACTATATGTTGTTTTTCGAAATCATCCATGAAAATGTCCGCCATAAGTGGACTTAGAGGGGACCCCATAGCTAACCCTTCTCTTTGTAGATAGAAACGGTTATTAAACCGGAAATAATTTTGTTTCATACGGAGAGAGGTTAAATTAAGAAGATCATTTGTTTCCCCGGGATGCAGACGACGTTTTTTAAAGAGATCTGAGAGTATACGCAAACAGTCAGGGAATGGGACGTTTGTGAAAAGACTATCAACGTCTAAAGACAACAACATAGATTTAGGTGGAATACGAATATCTTTAATTTTGGAAATAAGTTCTAAACTATTTTTAAGGCTGTAAGTGGGGTTGAAACCAGATTTCTCCCGAAGGAGGAAGTTTAATTTTTTAGCAAGGAAATAAGCTGGTGCACCTATATATGAGACAACTGGACGAATAGGAACATGTTCTTTATGTAATTTAGGTAACCCATATAAAGTGGGTGCTTGAGGATTTATTGGAACAAGATTGCTCCGAGACAAGTTGTGATCGGGAAAAACATATGACGACTTTTGTATACATACTTTAATATCCGAAGTAAACTTTTTGGTTGGATCAGACTCTAACAGCTGAAAGTCGTCACCTTGGATAACATCGTTAACCTTCTGGCTATACCCGCTACTCTCCATAATGACAACAGTATTTCCCTTGTCGGCCTTAGTAACAATAAGGTTATTGTCTTTTATTCTATGTTTTAGTGACATAAAAATGGGGAACTCAGGATTGCAATGGGAAGATGCGGGTGCCTCCTGAATTTCTTTAGCTAACAAACTTTTAACGATGTTATCTTTCCTCCCGATCACAGCAGCCACCTCCGCGTCAACGGCTACAGTTTCTAACGATCTTTGGGAGACCGAAGGTGTTAAATTATACTTTAGGCCTTTGTGTAAAAGGGACAACTCATCCGTTGGAAACTGGACATCGGAAAGATTTTTAACACGGGGATAAAATTGGTGATATTCAGTATGTATGTCGTTATTACGTTTACGGGATGAAGAAGATACAAGTCGTTTTAACTTATGGGATTGAATTTGATATTTCTCGTAAATGGCCATTGAAGCAAGTTCTCTGGCTTTCCCATCCAAAATATCAAATTCAATATTATGTAATTTATATGAAAGTTCAGAATATAATACTTTAAGGTGGGTTTTTAAGTTATCTCTATTGGAAAACCAACGACGACATTCCTCATTAAGCCAAATATTCTGAGCTTTGGAAATGGCAACACTGGCCGCTCGACTATGTGTGTTAGAACGTATTTGGATATAATTGGGAATAACATGAAGTTGTTTACACTGCTGATTAAACCAAACATTTTGAGCAGCAATACGATGTAGCTTTGTTAATTTAACATAGAGTCTTGCCTGTTCGGCCGTGCTAGCCTTTTTAAGATAATTGATAGAATCAGGCGTTACTTTGCGGAAATCCATTATAATAAAAAATAAAAATATAAATTTCTTTGCAACTTTCCGCTAAACATATAAAATGATGTGTCTTACCTGGAATGAAGCGCACCTCCCGCCTTCCCTCAATTGCATACACTAACTCCGTCACCACTATACCAAGCACCACTACTCTCAACACCACTATTCCAGGCAAGACACACCATCGACGATAATACGACACGTGTTTCGCCTCTACACGAGGCATCATCAGGTAATATAGACTCTACGGCGGCTGACCGCTAAGTGAGCGGCGAGTCGAAACAGTTGCTATTTATACACGCTGGCACAATCGCTCCCTACCAAAGTAGCGAGTGACCGCGTCGTGCGATAACAAAACTGCCAACAGTTATTATTATTGTTATGATTATTTTTAAAATACTATTATTATTATTGTTTTGAGTGACCGCGCTCTCTCTCTCTCTCTCTCTTGGACACTGGACACAACCTAGCTAGCGACCATTCCTTTGAAGTGTTACATACCTGTAATAAGAGGCTGCGACTGTGTGTGCTGGAGCAGTTGGAGATTTTAAAAAGTAATAATGGTAATTATACACTGCTGAATGAACAAACAAATGTTTCTAATTCACCTTTGTTAAACATCTTTAAGGCCAATCTTTAATAATAATTTTAAGATTAATAATAATAAATAATTATAATAATATCAATAAAACAATAATAATAATAGTATTTAAAATATTAATCATAACAATAATAATAATTAGTAGCAGATTTGTTATCGCACGGCGCGGTCACTCAAAACAATAATAATAATAGTATTTTAAAAATAATCATAACAATAATAATAACTGTTGGCAGTTTTGTTATCGCACGACGCGGTCACTCGCTACTTTGGTAGGGAGCGATTGTGCCAGCGTGTATAAATAGCAACTGTTTCGACTCGCCGCTCACTTAGCGGTCAGCCGCCGTAGAGTCTATATTACCTGATGATGCCTCGTGTAGAGGCGAAACACGTGTCGTATTATCGTCGATGGTGTGTCTTGCCTGGAATAGTGGTGTTGAGAGTAGTGGTGCTTGGTATAGTGGTGACGGAGTTAGTGTATGCAATTGAGGGAAGGCGGGAGGTGCGCTTCATTCCAGGTAAGACACATCATTTTATATGTTTAGCGGAAAGTTGCAAAGAAATTTATATTTTTATTTTTTATTATAATGGATTTCCGCAAAGTAACGCCTGATTCTATCAATTACAATTTTATACGGTAAGCGCACAAGTTTTAACACCTACCACACCGAATGGCTCAGTTCTCATACTACCGATCATACAGGATCTGTTTACGACTTTGCCTTGGCATATGGTTTGACACAAATTGTCACTTCGCCCACGCAGATTCTAGATGTGGAGGATCTTACATCTTTCCTGTTGAACCTTTTGCTGACCTCTCGTTCGGACGGATATCTTTAGTATTTTCAGGGCTTTAAATAAACGCATAAAAGCATACCAACATTTTATTATGGTCAGTGCTTATGAAGTATATTCAGTACACAGTGCTTAAGAATTATATTCTTATACAGCTCACATATTATATATATATATCATAACACGGTTAACGATTCTCTGATATGGATTGTCTTAGTCAAAAAAGGTATAATGTTTCACGTTTTTGTGTGACATCAAGTAAATTTAATATAGCACGTCTCAATAAGAGCTGAGCAGGCTTTAATACGCGAGGCCGCCCTTTGCGCGGGGCCCGTAGCAATTGCTACTCCTGCTACGTGGTTAATCCGGCACTGACTTTCAGTATATATAAAGGTACTCTGTGGCACTGATTACGCAGTTGCTTTTTCGTGATGTGATTTTAAATAGTATAAGACCTATCAAATATCTACAGGAGCATATTACGCGGGGAAAGCACAGTTGTGTCTATCGTTTTTGCCATAGCAGTTGTTCTGCTTATTTGCGTTAAAGTAATGTTGTCCATTCGGCTCGCACTACTCTGTTGTGCTCGCCAAATCCACTATGCTTGCCTTGCTGCGGTGACTAGTTGTACGGATTATTTCTCATGATAAGAGTTAACAATCTTGTTTGACAACTTTTATTGAAACTGTTGTTCAGCAGACAGTGTTAAAAATATAAAAGAACTACCAACAACAAACTTAATGAAAAGCCTAGATGACCACTTTCTGTCTTATGCGCTTGCAATATTTTTATTAATTCAGAATAATTTAACATATGGGTAATAGAATTTTCTATGGAAAAGATTTCAAGATATGACAGTCTTTCCTGACACAAAATAGAAACGTAGGTGAATTTTTAAATGTTTTAATGTACTAATACTTCGTCTCAGTTCAGCGACAGTTATAGTACAGGTATAGTCAGAGAAATACGAAGTGCTGTCTACACATTTGGCAAAAATATCCTGCCAATCATTATTTTTAATTAGTCTGAGAACTTTGTGTGACTCTGTTGATTGAAGATCTTTAAATAAATGGGTTCAACTTCACAAGTTCCTGAACCAATTTACAACTAGAAAAATCACATTATCTATTCAACTGATTTGCAAATCAACACAGGCATTTTGACCTTTCAGGAATTATTTTCATTTTGTATAAAAATGAATACGTATCATAGCATTTTGATAGCTTAAGTCAAGGAACCAATGCTCTTTTAATTATATCAAATACAGGGTAAAAAACGTTAATTTTAAACAATTCTTTAGGATCAGTTGGTGTCTCACCTGCGTCTTCGTACATAAAATAATATTTTCTTTCTTCGGGATCGGACTGGCTTAAAAGTAGGATCTATCTGTTATTAGCGCAGATGTAATGGCTCCTTCCATCTCTGCACAGGGAGGACGACTCACTTGCCCATACCGCAAAGGAGAAAGCCGATCTTCTAGGCTCTTTCTTTGCGTCCAACTCGACTCTCGACGACGGGGGGAGTATGCCGCCGATCATCCCGCGGTGTGAGTGCTCCGTGCCGGAAGTGCAGTTCACCCAGCGCTCGGTTCGCAAAGCACTCCTCTCCCTGGACATCCACAAGTCGAGTGGGCCTGACAGAATCCCCCCAATTGTGCTGAAGACGTGTGCTCCAGAGTTGGCACCGGTTTTAACGCGTCTTTTCCAGTACTCCTACTCCCTAGGCGTAGTCCCAAAATCATGG
The DNA here is from genome assembly GCA_907164705.1 of Parnassius apollo. NCBI lineage: Eukaryota > Metazoa > Arthropoda > Insecta > Lepidoptera > Papilionidae > Parnassius > Parnassius apollo. Next base: position 2,769,840 of record CAJQZP010001367.1, read on the forward strand.
AAGTCGGCTTTCGTCCACCCGATCCCTAAAAAGGCGACCGCTCAGACCCGTCCAACTACCGGCCTATCGCCCTCCTTGTCCTCCAAAACAATGGAGTCCATTGTAAACTGCCAGCTCATGAGGTACCTTGAGGATCACCAGCTGATTAGTGACCGCCAATACGGTTTTCGCCGTGGTCGGTCAGCTGATGATCTTCTGGTCTACCTAACTCACAGATGGGCGGAGGCAGTAGAGTCCAAGGGGGGAGGCATTGGCCGTTAGTCTGGACATTGCGAAGGCCTTCGATCGGGTTTGGCACAAAGCGCTTCTTTCGAAGCTCCCTTCCTATGGGCTTCCCGAGAAATTGTGCGATTGGATCACCAGCTTTCTTGCAGATCGGAGCATTAAGATCGTTGTAGACGGTGCAAGCTCCGATTACAAGCCTATTAATGCTAGTGTCCACAAGGCTGCGTGCTATCGCCCACGCTGTTTCTTCTGCATATCAATGATATGTTGCAAACCCGTAACATTCATTGCTATGCAGATGACAGCACTGGTGATGCTCTTCACGCCGGCCGAGCCAATATTTCTCGGGAAAACGTCTCCGAGTGCCGGGACAAACTTGTGTCTGAAGTCGAGTCTTTGCTGAACAGAGTCTCGGATTGGGGGCGACTAAATCTAGTCCAGTTTAACCCCCAGAAGACACAAGTTTGCGCGTTAACCGCTAAAAAGAACCCCTTTGTCGTATCTCCTCAGTTTCAAGGCACTCCCCCTTGTTGCCTCAGCCAGTATCGGAATCTTCGGCGTCGACATATCGAGTGACGTGCAGTTTCGTGGTCACTTGGAAGAGAAAGCCAAATTGGCCTCTAAAAAGCTTGGCGTGCTCAGCAGAGCGGGACAGTATTTCATGCCGGCACACCGCCTGCAACTTTACAAGGCGCTGGTTCATGGAATACTGTAGAACTGTAGAGTAGTTTAGCTGTGAGCAATTTCACTTCTTTTGGGTTAAAGTAGATAGTTTCCCAGATGTGTTAAGTTTGCGCATTAAGGGTCCACAATCAATCACGATGTGCAGAGGCGTTTTTCCTTTAAGGAACAAAACCGGCATGCACATCCTTGAGTTGCTTAGTCCCAGGATGGCCATGTGCTTTTTAAGACAATAGTGTTTAGTCAGGGCTCTTGCCAGAATGTGCAGTTTATTTTTACCTAATCCCAGGGCTTCTGAAGTGAATTTATGATCAAAAGCCTGGATTAAGCCAGGCTTAAAATGTTTTAAGCCTGGTGTATCAGACCAGATCTTAAGTGATTTATTGTGATAAATAGTTTCAAGATTAAATCGGCCTAGGCTTTTTGAGATTCCGCAAAATGGAGTGCGAGCTCATCGGCAAGTTTATTGTCTGCAATACCCGCGTGGGACGGAACCCATCTTAAAATGACCCTGTTTTTACATCCCAAAGCGTATAGACGGTTCACGCAGTCTCTAACTAGTCTTGAGTTCACTATGTTTCATCTCAGCGCTAGCAGTGCTGCTTGACTATCATAGTTTATATAGATGATATGATTGACATAGTGTGTTTGCAGATTGATTTCCGCAAACTGAAGTATGACGAAAATTTTTGCCTAGAAGATAGAGGTAGATCTACCCTAATTCATACTAAATTTAATTTGGGGTATTCCTCATAAACTCCAAAGCTACGTCGAGGCCATCGGTGTACCATTATAATGCTACCGATCTCACAGATAACCTATCCATTCGGCCAATCTTCTCTGGAGGGTAGTTCCACTATATACTTTTTATTAAAAGTGTATAGTGTACGCATGATGTCTGAGATCATGCATAAGACCCGTGTCTTCTTAATTGAGTCGAACATAGATCTCAATTTTTAGGAAAGCAAGCGCAAACCGCCCTGGGCGTTAATCCTATACAAACTAGCCCTCTCCACCTCGTCTAAATAAAGATCAAGGGGCGTTAGACACAGAAGTGCATTAGGAGCTGCTCCAGGTGATGATCGCATCGCTTCAGTTGCCATGAAGCAGGCAGTCCATAGTAGACTATTTAGTCTGCCCGCAGTCGTCTTTTGGTTGGCCTTATTACACCAGACAATGGAGGCGTAGATGATAATTGGCCTCACTATCGCCGCGATCGGAGCAGTATTGAATTTGGCGAGACAAGCGAAGCTTCGGAGCGAAATAAAGTGAACTAAAAGTGATTAGTGTGATTAATTATTAGTGTGATTTAAGTTTTAGTTGGTGTTCTCTAAAATAACCCGAATTTTTTCCACTCTTTTCTTGCACGCATAAAGGTGTAATTTTTGGTAATTCAATCAGCAGTTTTTATTTTCACGAACCTCAAGCTCCTCCCTCGTAATAATATACTGAAATAATTGTGATTTTTACGCTGCCGACATTCGCTTGGTAAGTTTTTTTTGTTATCAAAATACAATAAAATCTTTTTATAATGAAGTAAAACCTGACTTTTGTTAGACCACATGATAGAGAATTTTGTATAGATTTTATAGTGCTAAACTTCTTCATGGTAAAGTAGTCTCTAAATACAAGTTTTAATGGTTGTAATTGCTGTGGGTGGGTGCGGTCTCGACTGCATAGGATTTTTATGGTGCTTGAAGGGTTACTGCATTTAATAATCTAAGTAATTCGTAAATGTATTGCACTGCTTTTACTTTTGTTTCGATTACCGTTTGCGCATTCAAAAGCAAACTATTAACGACTGATATCGAAATCTAAAAACGATTTTCAATAACGATATGAAATCTCAATATTTTTAGTAAAGTAACCGTTGCAGCTAAAAACTGAAAACGCCCATTATTAGCTTAGAACAAAACAATTTGCCCTTATTTTCAACCATATACAAATGGTAATTTAGAATATGACATTTTTTATTACCACAGGCTAAGTTTCAAACTTTCGTAACTTTTATTCACTGACTGATAACAGGGTACAGGAAAAGGATACTGCTATCATTACAGGTATCCTCTTAGTAGTCTGTGATAGTGACATAGCCTAATAAACAGGCTCAGAAGGACTAGAACCCAGAGCCAAGCCAGTTAAATAAAAAACCCAATAAATTTGCTGTCAAAAGTTCTCATTTTAGGGTTCCAAATTTTTTTAAAGTATCGATACCTGTTCGATACCAAATATCCAACAAAAAGTATCGATACCAAGTATCGAACAAAAAGTATCGACTGAAAAGTATCGATACTACTTGGTATTGAGTAATATTTATAAAATATTAGGAATCGCAAGAAAATACACAATAATGATTCAATTTTATATTCTCCAAATTATGTTACAAAATATCGGAACTAACAACTAATTACTGAACTCCCAATCTTGTACATCGCAACCTGACATAAAAAGCAGTTTATCAAATAATTTCTGTTCTTAAACAGTACATGACTATAAAAATGTACCTATTTGATTAGGATCATGCTCATTCAATGTGATCGTTTTCTTTTATGAATAATTATCTGAAAAATTTTAATATAATAGCACATCAAAAGACTAACCAAATAATACTTATAAGTTTTCATAGATTCTTTTATTTTCATAGTTATTTTCTATTTAATATACAACAATAATCTGATCATCTTCTGATTTTGATTATCTGATAAATTGTTTAAGTGATAAATAATCATAAAAACCATTATGAACTCATTAGTATTCTCTTTATCCAACAATAAGTCTATCAAAACAATAAGTCGGGATTGTCGATATTTTGTTTTGATTTTTTCCATTTTTCTGTTCATAATCCCATGGAAAACTATACAATACACATGTGTAATTTACTGGTGCAACCTCATTCACTCTATCGGTAAATTCTAGTATCACAATTTTGGGATCATAATTAATTGCGAATAATTTTACAATCCGCTTTGTCGTTGATGTTCAGATCAAAATCCAATGTTCTTTCCACACAATTTTTCACTTGGCAGTGACAGTTGGTAGATATATTTTTCTGCAGAACTATTTTGGCAGCTTTCAAATGTCCAGTCATAACAAGGATTTGATGATAAACTCTTTGTAAAATATTTGTTTCTATCTATTCTGTATTGTATATAATATACGTGTAGTAAAGATTAAAATTTTTGTCGATGTTGATTTGTGTTTCATGTACCAGATCAAAATCCAATGAATCTATTATTATTATTTTTCAATCTGTAAGCATCCGGAATTGCTGTTTCAAAAACACAGTAGTTTATCATAACTTCCAAACAAACATCGTATTTTATTTGGATCTATCAGGCTATTTACACAGGGTATTTATTTTCGTCAGAACACACCCAACTGATCTTATCAATTTCTTTAATTATGCTATTCTCTTTTTTTTAAGTTTTACTGCGAGACTTCATAACTTTGAAATTAATTTTACATTTCGCTGAATTTTGATCAACTTTCTATCTTTTGATCAACTTTGTCCTCCGTGGCATTCTGACGATCCAAATCAAGCAGAGCACCGGAGTCAGCAGTTAAACAGTAAAATTCACTTTTATAAACTTTTTCGTTTCAACGACGAATACCAATCAAGACAAATTTCTTAACAAAAATGGTCTTCTACTCTAATCATTTATGACTGTCAGGTAGACTTTACTAAAACAACACACATACACAAATAAAACACATTTAAAATCAAATATTTTGCGTTACCATTATTATATATTATTATATTTCTTTCATTCATCAAAATTACGGGCTAGTAAATATATAAAATATATTTACCCGGTCACTTAAGCATTATTCCAACTATAATAGTTTTCCCCCGAAATCCTCACTCCAACGAGAGGAACGATGCTATACAACGAAACAGGAAGTACTATCTACTGACTTTTATCTGTGTAGTGAGAAATAAAGGTATCGAATAACTAAGAAAGTATCGATACTTAGTAAAATACTCTAATAAAAGTATCGAGTACGAAAATACCAAACTAAAGTATCGATATTACTAAGGTACACGATACTTTTGCGGATCCCTACTTATTTTTGAATTTCTTTTTTCTTAGATTTAGATTTATAATTTAGCTTATGCTAGAAAAACGTTATTGGATTTTTGTGCCCGGTAGTGCATAAGTGAATATCAATGACAATTTAATTTGCTGTAATAAAAGCAACCAGAATTACATCACAGAGTACATTTTAATTAACTGGAAATCATAATGCAATGCCTACGTTTACTTAGAACAGTGCATCGACAGTCAATTCTCAAAATTTGTATGGCAAAGTACGTCTCACAGCATCCAATAAAATTTTTAGAAACCCAAGATAGATTTCGGGAGAAGGATGGTATTTCTAAAGAATGGCAGTTAATTTATAAAGCACCTATGGAGAATATTCTGAAATTTGTATCGGCTTATCTAACTTTTTCAACCACATCCGTTGCATGTGGATTACTATATTATTCAGTTTTTCTTTTCGATAAAGCAACAATGAATGAACCTGTTATAATTGGGCATGATGTTGTTATAGCTAATAATGCAATGGAATGCTTCATTTATCTTGGTGCATTTGTTATTTTTCATGTGGCTGTTAAAATTCTTCTGTCTAAATATGTTATACGATTGTATCAAAACGGAGATAAATATTTAGCAGTTTTTAAAGGTCATACATACAATTCCATTAAAAAACATGAGTTCCACTTAGATGAATTTAAAAAGTTGAACCCTACTTTAGTTGTGTCTTGGAGTGATGCAAGATTTGCTCTTGGAGAAAAACATGGCATTATTCTTGAGAACTACTTCAAGACACCTGAATATTTCCACAACCTATTAAATAAGAAAAAAGCTAAAGATTCAGTCAGGGAAAGTGACTGAATAATTATTCATAAAGATGTTTAAGTATACTGATTTTTTGTAAATTTTAATAAATGATAGGATATTATTTTCATTTGGAGTTTGTACTTAATCTATTAACCATGTCATCCACTTTTTAAAGTAGTTTTAACCCAAAATTACTTATCTTACATATATAGTGCATTGGAGTAAGATTGGTAATGGGGTAAAGACCGTACAATTCAAATTCCTGGTGAATTATGCTATATTTTTGAAAGCTAGCAATATGGTACAAGACTCCATTTTATTCTGCCCTGACCCCAAGTTACAACCAGTCGCTCTGAAAAGTAGGGCATGTGCTGCGCAGTATTTTATAAAATAAGGTAACTTTGTATTTTTTTTGTCCATCCGGTCTTTCCCTATCACTTTTATTTGCGATTTTTAGCGACGTCCAGTCTTACCCCTTGATGGCCAATTCTTCATCATGAATAAAAAAAATGATGCCTTGTCTTCGCACACATTTTAAGCCGAAACCGTTGAGTTTTGTAAAGTAAAAGCTTCTTATAGCTAAATTACGTATAACCATTAACGATTTGCACCATGTTTCAGAAAAATCTGACGTATATGGATGTAGAGAAAATAAAGTTTTTACCTGACTCTTTTAATGCACCTTGAAAGAAAATATTGAAGTTGTAAGAACTCAATTTGCTTATTTCCATGTAATGAAATAAAATAATGTAGACTTTGCTGCGAAGAAGTAATTGATTTCCAGAAAGTAACAGATTCTATCAATTATCTTAAAAAAAATTCTTAAATGACTAATAGAAACCCCAATCACAATGGCATGTCTCATTGGAGATAACCCAAAATTTTCACAGAACAGGGTTTAGAGCAAATGATGATATAGGTAAATAATCCCGAACAAATATCAAAGTGAAACATTTCTATTTATGCACTATTATTTTTAATTTATTTATGTTTATTAATATGAATCCACTTTATCTGGTGATTGAAAAAAAAATATATTTGGTATGCAGCAGCTATATAAATGGTTGTAGCGTGAATGGGTTGGCTTGACCGGGGTAGGATCACACTCTCACAGAATATCACTGTAAAATAGTAACTCAATGCTGCTATGTTTCATATAGCGAGTGTAGAGAACAGGATACTCTTTTTACTGGAACAAGGCATTCCATCTTATTGTCAGTGGTCTAATACTAGACTTATAGGAAAAATTTAAAAGATTTATATTTAGATTCATTGCATTAATGTATACTATGAATACCCCTGTTTCATAGTTATGAATGTCTTCATATTTTTACATAATATATATTTTTTAAAAGGTATCTGGTATATCTGTGATATAGAACACTTACTCTCTACTGAGAGGTATCTATAGCAAAATGTGAATTTGTGACCACAGATTAATAGATAAGTAGCCAGCTATTTGTAGCAATTTATGCCTGCATCTGATTGACAAGCAGTACCAAAGCTAATAGTACTTCCTCAACCTAGACTTGTTGCTACAGTGCCCGAACAATCAGTACTTGAGCCTATACCATGCTTGGTGCTTGCACAGATAACTATAACATATACTATCACAGATACCTTATAAATGTACTAGTCCTCAAATGTCATAATTTTGAAATATATTAATGGTGTGTTGGATGTCTTTTCATTTAATTTTTATGAGTTTTTACAAGAAAATGTTCAAGAAGTATAAAAGTGCAGTGCAGAAGTGTAGTAGTGAATCCTATATGCCATGCGGTATAATCTCTCCCCTTGAGCACTGTGTGGACACCTCTATGCTGGATTTCTTTTTGAAAAGGATTTTCTTAGTGTAGACGGTACAATATTATTTGTTCATATAACCTTAGTTGGTTAAAATGCATTCTAATAATCAGCTACATGACATACTGAATTACTAAAAACTTCACACTCTTTACAAAGCAACTCTTAATACTACTACTTATATGATCAGTCCATCAAATACTTCTTCTGGATTGTTTTTATATAGAGCTAAGAAGTTACTTTTATATGCCCCATCCTTTGCAATCATTTGAATGTGAAGATGCATATGAAATGCAAATACTTAAATCATATCATCATATTCATTTAGTTTCCGATCGCTAAACCGAGGCTAGTCAAATACTGAATATTTTAGGTCAGACACCCACAATGAGACCAGCCATGTGTACAAAAAAAAGTATTTAAAGAATTTGTTAATAATTTCATTGTTTTTCTTTGTTTTTACCTTTAAGTACTCACAACCCCAAATCCAGTGAAGCTAGATCCAATCAAGGAGTTATTTCTAGATTATAAACACTACATACACAAAATTTACAGTACTAAACATATTAAAGACTACTAAATAAAATATTTTTATGAAATAATAACAGACAATTATTAAAACTAACAAATAATTTACTCAACTATTTTATTTATTTGTTTCTGTATATTTCATTCATATTTTCAAAGTTCGGTCAACAGTACAATGAATTTTTTATAAGAGTGAAGTGTTTAACTAAATTAATTTTAATGCATTTTAAAGAAATTTATAGAACACACCTTGTTATGTTTACACTATTAATATGCCAAACCCACACAAGTAAGAACATGAATTCACATTCATTATGCATCAATAATTATTTGCAACTACAAATTACTGTGTAATCCAGACCCAGTAAATACAGCACTGTAATTTTACAGTTTAAGTTATGAAGAGAAAATGAAGCTTGTAATTGGAGGAAATCAACTAAGCCTTGCAGTTGGTTCAATCCATTTTTTATTTGTTTGGAGGATTAGAATATCTAAAAGCGCAAAATATTACATAACCTATTTTTTTAACAAATATAACAATAAGTTAATAAACATGTACAGCATAATATTATGCAAAATGTTTGTACTTTATAACATACAAAGCCAAACTTTGAAATTGACTAATATAAATATTTAAAATTTGTTAATCGTAATGTACATCAAATTTCTGTGCCAAAATAACTAATAATGTTTAAAAAAGCATTGAATCAATATAATATATAACTGAGTAAATTCTAAAAGCCCCCACCAAAAGCTATATTCCACTTATATCTTGAATCTTTTTTAATTGTAGTTGAATCCATTTTACTTTTATCAGTTTCAAACTTTTCTAAGGCATCAATTTGACTTGCTTGGGGTTCTAGAGTTTTTGTTACTACACATTGTCCATTTTCTTTTAAGATTGTATAGTTTATATCTGCTTCAGTTGGTTCCCCATAAGGGAAAGTGATTGGTGTCACTTTAATTAAATGTTTAATCTTCCACAATCTAGCATTTACCTCTGGTATATTTTTAACAATTGTTACACGATTCTGTAAATAGTATAAAATTAGTCTTTTCCGGAAATACATAAACTAAATGATGTAATGTAATGTTACTTACTGCTTCATCAATTTTCAATTCCTTAAGAATAGTCTTAAGCCACCAAGGGTTATTTTTTGTTGGACGTATTCTTTCAACTCTAAACAATTTAGATGGCGTGTATTCAGGGTCCTTGTGATCAGGCTGTCTGTAATTACAAATGATGTAAGAAATCAACATATTATGTACTAGTATATATTTGCATACTAAACAAAGGCTAATAATACGGTTTATGAATAAAATAAATATATTTTTTATACCAACTACCTAGGATAGTATACGATACCTCCAGGGTATCGCAATCCACCAGGAGCTTTGTAACCTTTTGAGCGATAAAATAATGCTAATGTAGGGCTAACCGTCTTTAGTACAGTCTGGTTCATTTTTTGTTTTTTTCAGGTTATTCAAAGATGAGATGCATTAGTATATTGTTCGCTTATTGTTCACCTAAACTAAAAGTCTATGCTTTATGGTTTTAGTGATGTTCAATGATTATCGATATTCGATGATTATCAATGTTAAAAATTAAAAAATCGTTGCTGCCACATGTCAAATATCAAAACAATGACGTCCATATGAACCCATAATCGATTAATAGGAACTTGTGAAGAACGCGAAACGAAATCTGTATCAACTAAATCTTGCATCGCCTGTTAAAGGTTTAAAATTTTGAATAATTCAGAATTACCAAGCGCATCGATCGTATACGTAACGTCACAGTCGTCATCCATGGTCACTGCTTTCTTCGTATTTACTGTACTCCATGGTTTTGTTATTCTGTAGTGTCATCGTCGGTTGTGTACGTAAATTGTATCAGTTTTTGCGATTGGAACATTTGCATCTCGATCACTGAAATGTTCCGAAGCACTGATATGTTTCATTTGGTATCATACGACTCAAAAGATATAAAATACAGAATAGTACAACCTACGAATACATTAAGTTGCGTCGCGGGGCGTTTAATTAACAGAAACTGACTGATTACGGAGTGAAATGTTATGTGGCAACAATGACTGAATAATATAAGTGCTTAGGTTAAAAATTTTTATCACAATATATTTAGTTGCAAATTGTTATTTGTATGTGTCACCGGAGAAAATAATAAGTGTTGTAAAGTATAAAATCGATCCTCCAATCCGAAAGAAGGCGTCAATTTGTCTATAGGTTTCTCTGTCTACGCATTCAGCAATTACTTTGCACAAGCTTACTCAAATGATTTATATAGAAATAACCTTTTAAGTAAATCTGAAGAATGAAGTTATCTATATTTCATTACAACGTTTATAGTTTTTTATCACTAATTCAAATTCAAATCTTTCAAACAAAGCAATTTATTTAAAAAAATAACCAGTATCAACTTTGTTACTATAGTTCATAAAAGACAGCTTGATCCACAGAACACTATTACTCCTATCGGAGGCTTGATCGCTCTACTGACAGCTGTCGCAGAGATCAAGCTATATTTTACAACCATAGACGTCGTTTCAATGATATGTCACTATGTACCTTACCCATAGTGTTTGGATGATTAAAATTGATTGTTATGCGAATAATCAGAATAAATATTCAAATAATCGGTAAAATATATATAATTGAATCATTATTTTTTTAATATATTATTAAGCTATTTCATAGCTTTTATTACGGGTTTTGAGCGCGGTGACCGAATCAAGAAATTCCGTAACGAAAATAAACTTAACACCCCCCACTACGACCGGCACAGCGGTGCGGCGTTGAAAGCCGTGCATCGTCTAAAGTCGTTTCAGTTCGGCAGACTTCGGCACGGTGTTTGTGTGCGTGCGACTAGACCAACATGTATTGTTAGATAATAAAAATATTTTAAACAATATCAACTTCTCATTTATTCTATAAGAAAAAAAAATTATATAAAGAAAAAACAATAATAAAAAAAAGGCCAGCCCCAAAAAACCTTGAGACCTTAAAAAAACCAAAAAGAAAAAAAGTAAGTAGTAAATAACAACCACTGACCTCAATACAAGTACGCTGGACTGGCTATACCATACAAAATGACTGTGCCAATTTGAAGCGCCGCTAAAGGATGTCTTGAAAAATAAAATTGACATAATATGCCAAAGTCTGTTGTCTTATTTATATTGTCATATTTAAAAAGTCGGTATTTTGAACTTTTAAACTAAAAAACGAAAGTATTTTGTTTTGTTTGATTGTGTATAATATTAGTTACATTTAAAAATTATTTTAATAATAATGAGAGTGAGCGTAATCTGGAAAACTCGTTACCAAAAGGGAAGTTGTATAACATTACGCAAGTAAGTGAATTCACAGCTAATATTTAACAAATTAAAACTATTTGATAATATAAGTACTTAAATATTTGTTACTAATCTTAATATCATATATACCAACATGTTTGGCTGTATATTACGGAGTTTTGATAAATAATAACATTCAATAGGGTTGTCGAGTTCCTTGTCTATAATATTTATCGATGTTCTTTCCTACCCATATCTGTTAACAAACAAAGTCGCCAACAACAGATGATTATCAAATGTTTATTAATCAACAGGTTTCCTACAGAACCTAGACTAAAATTATGGCTTAAAAGCATAAATATTGTGAACTGGCGTCCGAAATAAAATGATCATATTTGTTCCAAGCATTTCACAGACGACTGTTTTATTAGACATGAGAACTGCACCACTTTGAAAAAGTGTATTATACGACAATATTTTTCTGGTAGTATCAGTACCAGTAAGTATAAAAGTATTAGATTATTATTTGGAATGTTTTTTTATTTCTTCTTTCCTCATTTTCCACCAAACTCAAGGGCCATAGCCAAGTGTCGAAGAGTCGCCTGTTGATGTCGAGCCACGTTGGATGTGTGTTAGTGGGCTGTGGCTAGAGGAGATTCCTCTCCCTGTACCGCTGTAGTTGAGGTGGAGTAGTAAGGGAAGAGGAGTGTTGGTATGGCGATTGGTGATGCGCCACTCGACTATCTTTCGCGATTTTGGTGAGGCTGCACCACTTGATGTTTCCAAGTGCTCGTTTTTCCCTGGCTCCATTCACATATCAAGCTCGTGGAGTTCGTAGTGCAGGTGGAGTTAGAGGCCGCGAAGGGCAGTGTAGCTTGTGTTTCTGGTGCGCCTTATCTGAGAAAGAAAACGGGGAGGAGAAGTCAGCAACTAAGGAGGGGCTGCCATTGGGCGGGCTGGCGCCAAAGGGGCCCCGGATGTGCATGAAAGCGTTTCCGTGGCCCTGCGAATTTGCGGCGGAGGTAGAACACCATGGGGTTTTAGTAAGTGCGATCTAGAGATTTAATTCTCTCTCAATTGTAGGCATGTTAATAGTACTACTGGTCCGTAGGGTGCACGTGCGGTGGAGTTCCTAAAAAACTGTATCTGCGACTGATCATCACTGCTGGTAATAAGGAGTTGTTTAGTTTGTTGCTTTCTCGCTTGAAGGCTAAGTATAGTCGTTCAGAGAGGACACGTAGCCAGCATTCTTGGGACGATACCAAGGAAAGTAGGACTGTATGATGATTGTAATTTTAATTTCGAAAATGACGTTGTAAATAACTGATAACTATGTAATTCAAAGTTAATTTTTTTATATTATCTTGCTAGCTCGTACCCGGAGCATTGCTGCCGCAGAAGAAATAATTGTGGAAATATCGTTAAAAATGTGGAACAGTTGTATTGTATATTTAGGAATGATAAAACAATCATTGAAATATAATGATATATAACTTTCTATATCTTTCAAATAAATAGTAAGTATAATACGCACGCCACTTAGTGTCAATTAATTGTACCATGCGTATAACCTTCGCACAACTGTAACCAATAAGTTGACTAAGTTTTAATGCAATCTGATGAACGGTATGGCATCGTAGAAAATACAAACAAGCATAAATTTTTATATAGTAGAAAATATTTTACTGTTTATAGACAGACCTGTAGTTGATTAGAATAAGCGTTATTATAGCAGCTGATTTTTTTTTCTTTATAATACTACAACTAAATGAACGGTTGACAATTAATTATTTTAGAAATTATGTTTTATATTTTTATTTTATTTTTTTTATGTTGATAGTTTAATCTTAATAATTTTTTAGTTGAATGGTCTAAGGGCTACGGTGGCTATCCGAGTAGAGAACCAGAGTACAAAACTAATCCAAATGTAGAGATGTGTAAGACAGAGTGACGTAATAACCCCGAAATACTTTACCGCTGCATTGGAAGACGTCTTCAAGCTACTGGACTGGAAAGGATACGGTTATGGAGTGTAGAAGTAAGGAGTACCAACTCCCATAGTAGAATAGTTGAAAAAGTGGCCATCTGTAAGCAGTAAATAACAACTCAAAAACTCTCCACAACAGCGCTGGAGTAGCTACTGGGATGAAATGAACTTAGCTGTTGTCGACGGTTTAAGTATGGTGCTAAACTGCTCAGTAGCTCCAAAATCTAAAATAATTTTATTTAGTAAATATAACCTGGAAAAAGTCGTCTATCCCACTAATATTTTTCGATGCGTTCTTTAAAATTTACCCCGTAGTTATAGTGGCGCCACCCTTATTTAATGGTTTTTATGGACACTTTTTAATACACAGTCTGTACTCCTTACTTCTACACTCCATAGATACGGTATTAGCGTCAATGACGTGTACGTCACTCACCTTCGAGTTGTCGACAATATAGTCCTTGTGGTAGAATCGCTGAAGGACCTACACATAATGTTCAATAACCTCAATAGTGTCTCCCAACGAATAAGTCTTAAGTTGGACATGGAAGAAACAAAAGTCATGTGTAATGTCCATGTCACACCTATGCTGGTCGTTTTTGGGAGCACTTAGCTGAAGTTGTTGACGAGTATTTTTACTTGGGACAAATAGTCCGACTAGGTAAGTTCAACTTCGAGCGACAGGTCAATCGACGGATTCAACTCGGCTGGGCAGCGTTCGTGAGATTACAACACATCTTCTCATCAGAAATACCTCAAAACTAGATTGTACAACCAGTTCGTGTTGCCAGCGATGACCTATGGATCTGAGACGAGGTCTTTCACTGCTGGCCGTATGATGAAGCTCTAAGTCGCTCAGCGAGCTATGAAGAGGGCTATGCTCAGGGGTTCAAACTTAGGAATGAGGATATCTGCAGCAGAACCAAAGTGACCGACATCGACCAATGGATTAGTACGCTGAAGTGGAAATTGACCGGCCATATAGCTCGAAGAACCGAATATCGATGGGGAAAAAAGGTTCTCGAGAGGCAGCCTCGTACTGGCAGGTGAAGTGTCGGAAGTTCCCCAACTAGATGGAGTGAAAACCTGTTAAGATACAGGAAGTTGACGGATGCAAGTGGCTCAGGACCGTTCTTTGTGGCATTCCTTGGGGGAGGCCTATGTTGAGCAGTGGACTTGTGGAGGGCTTTAATGATGATGAATGATAATGGCATTATATTAATATGATACATAAATAGAATGGACGTTACGGGTAGAGTCCATCTATTCATAGAGTCCATTCTATTTATTTAGGTATAGGTAGGGTATAGAATTTTTATCGATATATTTTGTCGCACTGTCTTATCCCTATTATTAGTTCCGTGGACGTGCACTTCTGCTGTCAGCGCCAAAATTGCGGAAATCAAATCACTTCAACATGTCACGGTTTAAAGCCAGTCCAGCGTACTTGTATATATAGAGGTCAGTGATAACAACTCAAAAACTCTCCACAACAGCGCTCGAGTAGCTACAGGGCATGAAAAATCCTAAGGAAAAATCGCCGTAAAATACGGTGGTTTTGAAAATAAAAAATTTGAAAGCAATAAATTAATTATTGTAAAAAGAATTATGGTGATAGTCTGTGCAATAAAAAAATTATAAAAAGTTCTTTAAAATTTAGACTGTAGTTATAGTACCCTCATTTAGCGCTTTCCTACGGACACTTTTTTATACAGAGTCTGTACTCCTTACCTCTACACTCCATACATGTCACAAAGGATGATTGAGCAAAAGTGGTAGAAAAAACAAATAAAATTGACTATGGATGACTTTGAAAGTGACATTAATTTTCACTGGATTATTGAAAATCAAATAATAATTAGTCTAAACAACGACAGCTCAACTAGTTGTACTAAAAGTGGTTTTTGTTGTCTGTCACCATTTTCGTTGATGGCGTAGACAGAGAAACCTATAGACAAATTGATGCCTTCTTTCGCATTCGCACCCGAAAAAGATAGATTTATGCATACATCTTGCATAGAAATGAGACAGAGCGGTGTGATTGTTTGTCCCTTTCTCCGTGTCGGTTTTTTTGTTTAGCGAACTACACCTTGCTAAAAAAACTTTGAGAGTTCGTAGCGATCTAAGGAGTTTACAAGTTAGTTTAAGTGAGAATAAAAGTGTTTTGTGAGCTTAAGATTGGTGAATCTTGTTCAGTTCAGTTCTTATAACAATTAAAATTACTTCTAAATATGTTTAAAATTCATAAAGATTATTGTATAACCTAAAACTACGTTATCGTCCTTTCTCACTATAGGTCACGCTAATCATTAGTCTATAGGTTTCTCTGTCTACGGTTAATGGCACCCAAATGAGTGGTGTCTAATTAATTTTTGTTATAAAAACCGTTCAAACGCATATTTTTTGTTAAAAGTGAATGTAAAGCCATTTATATTACTTATTATATATTATTAAACTGACACATGTTAACGTGAAGATTACGCAAGTTTTAAGTAAAATAACATAAAATAATAAAGAAATTAAATTCATATTTATCTCTATAAACCAACCAAAATATGAAGCATGCCAATACAGATAATAACATATTGAATTCGGGTCACATGCACATATAGTCGGATTTTTTGAGTATACTATTGTCCGTTCATCGTAACTTGACGCGTAATCCGATTGGCAGCACTGTAATTTACAGTGTTGCATGTTTCAATGTGAATAGCTTTCCCAAAATGCAGGGAAAGGCATTATGGATATGGATATGGTGCTGATGACTATACTTATGTGACTTTTTAAGTGTTATTGTGTACTCTCTGAAATAATTCATATATCAATAGGAACATTCGGGATAAATTTATTAAGAGAGGGTTAAAAAGCATCATTTTATATAATTATGATCAATAAGGAGTAAAGGGATAATAACTTCTTCAATGTTACTTGAACACTCACTGTCACTATCACTATCGTCACTATCCATGGAGGTTAGAATGCCAACCCACAATAAAAAGCGATTACTTACTTCATTTATTATTTTATTTTTCATATTCAATTTTTATACCATCTGAGCTCTTTTTTTCCAAATCTCTTCGCTTATTGAGCTTAACGTTTCTTTTATAAGGGATTCCACTTGATCATCTCTCTGGCCCACTTTTTTCTCTTCGAACCGTCTCTTCATAACACTCCATATTAGCTCAATTGAATTTAAATCTGCAAGATATGGGGGCAGTCGCAAAACATTATGACCATGTGATTTTATTAATTCGTCAGCTTTATATATGGGCCCTGGTTTATTTATATCTATTACTTCACATAAAATATTTTTTGGCAAAATTTGGTGAAAACAACAGTGCCTTGTTATAAAGCCACTCTACCATATCTATTTTGAGGCTTGCCATATTAGGGATTTTATTTATTTGTACTTTATCATATGGTGCACTGTCCATCACAATCACACAATTAGGTAGCAACTATATCTGTTCGTTCCACTAACATTTTTCGTTTTGATTGACACTTTTTGTATTTATATCCGAGTCGTTTTAATATATTCCATAGACACCTTCAAAATTTGTTTCATTTAGCAATTCGACAAGTGATTTGTTTAACGTAGCAATTTTTTTCGTACAGCGTAAAATGACATAATTTTTTGTTGTGTTGCACCAGCACCAGTATTATCGATTTTGATCTTTGTATCGCGATTTATGGTTCATAAATGATAGCTTGATCTCTGCGACAGCTGTCAGTAAAAGTCACGCCTATGAAGTCCTGAATTTCTTAGTGGTACATACAGTACTTGTCATACTTTATGGGTATGCACTAATTAGGTCGGTATGCCCATAAAGTATGACATTGACAGGTACTGTCCATACTAATAAGAAATTCAGGCCTTCATAGGCGTGATTTTACTGACAGCTGTCGCAGAGATCAAGCTATCTTTTATGAACTATAAACGTTTTTTCCAGGTGTTACTTTTGATGGACCAGGCCCACCCATATTTGAAACAGAACTGATCTCTCTTTCATGTCTCAAAATTCGGGTTACAGTAAATTCGGATACATCTGTAGTCATTAAACAAATGCAATTTTATTTTCTTAGGTAGTTAACAATATTAAAATATTTTAGTAACGTTATTAAAATACATACGTGACGTTACTAAAATATATATTCTTCTTTACATACAAATATTTTAATATCATTAAGCGAATTACAAAAACAACAGTTAATCTAAATCTTTGTAACTGGTCACCCTAAAAACAAACCGGTGATGGCGGCAACTCGGGCACGAATATGTTGCAATGGCAAAGTCAGCTTGTTTACACCCTTTTCTTTGTCACAAAAAGCGTAAATTTGAAGAATAGTTTTCCTTTTAGCACTTTTAACTACTTTCGGAATTTTTAAAACTGAGATTAAATTATTAAAAAGAAAAATAGCACACAGATAGCAACCAATCAAAAAAATTAAGATGGCGACTGAGGAAACAGTGCTACCAATAACTCACGCGTCAAGTTAAGATGAACGGACTATATGCTCAAAGGCACAGCCTTCTATATTGCTCTATGAGAAAAGGAGGCTGTGTCAAAGGTCGGATTATACTAGTTCTATCTCACACGTCATACGCTGATGACTTCTCTAGTCTATATCCTTCCTCTACGATCTGTAAGCAGTAAATAACAGTTCAAAAACTCAACAATAGCGCTGGAGTAGCTAAAGGGTATGAAATGAACTTAGAAGTTGTCGACGGAGTGAAATGTGCTAAGATGAGGAATTTTATATTTTGTGTTGCTAAAGTAGTTGATGAAACTGCAGTATTAAATCCCCAACTACGTTACTTAAACTTACGTTGTCTAAAATAATTTAGTAAATATAACCTAGAAAAATCACCGTAAAACACGTTGAGAGTGATTTTAGAAATAAAATTTTTAAATACAATAAAATAATTATTGTAAAAAGAATTATGGTGAAAGTCTGTGCAATAAAATGTCATAAAAATTTCTTTAAAATTTACCCTTTAGCTTCAGTAGCGCCACCCTTATTTAACACTTTTAATACGCAGTCTGTTCTCCTTACCTCTACACTCCGTAACTTACTGTTTGGGCTGTCAGATTAAAAATTGTGAACAAAGGTGATGGAAAAGTCTATTATTTTGTTTTTGTGTGGTTTGTTAATTTTTTCTCTTTAATCATATTTTTTCATTAATGATAAAAACGACGTCTAAGTCGTGAATTAGGTCCCATAGTAATTTTTTCATACCAGATTTGTAAATGTTTTATTTTTATAGGAGAGGGGGCAAACGAGCTTACGGCTCACCTGATGGTAAGTGATTACCGTTGCCCATGAATACTGCAACACCAGGGGAATTGCAGATGCGTTGCCGGCCTTTCAAAAAGGAGTAGGCTCTTTTCTTGAAGGTCCCTAAATCGTATCAGTCCGGAAAAATCTCTGGTGGTAATCGATTCCACAAGGAAGTTGTGCGAGGAAGAAAACTTCTATTAAATCGCACGGTGGTGGACCGCCAGTCATTCAGATGGTATGTATGGTATCGCGAGTTTTGTCGCTATGTGTGATGGTGAAATTATGCGACTAGAATTAGTCCGAACAATTCCTCAGAGCACTCCCCGTGGTAGATGCAATAAAATACGCAAAGAGATGCAACATCTCTTCGCAGTGCCAGAAAGTCAAGCCGATCGGAAAGAGCTCGGTCGCTGACGATTCAAACAGCTCCGCACTGTTTGCGATCAAATGAAAGGAGCTGGCACTTGGGAGCTCCAGCCCAGAGATGGGAACAGTATTCCATGTGCGGCCGAACCTGCACCTACTAAAGTTGCAGGCGGTGAGCCTGCATGAAATACTGTCCCGCATTGCTGATCACGCCAAGCGTTTAAGAGGCCAATTTGGCCTTCCCTTCCAAGTGACCATGAAACTGCACGTCACTCGATATATCGATGCCGAAGATTCCGATACTGGCTGAGGCAACAAGGGGAGTGCCTTGAAACTGTGGAGATACGACGAAGGGGTTTTTTTGTAAAATGCAGAAGAAACAGCGTTGGCGATAACACGCAGCCTTGTGGAACGCCAGCGTTACTGGGCCTGTAATTTTAGCATGCACCGTCTACTACGACCTTGATGCTCCGATCAGCAAGAAAACTGGTGATTCAATTGCACAATATCTCGGGAAGCCCATAGGAAGGAAACTTCGTAAGAAGCGCTTTGTGCCAAACCCGATCGAAGGTCTTCGCTATCTCCAAACTAATGGCTAACGTCTCCCCCTTGGACTCTATTGCTTCCGCCCATTTATGAGTTAGGTAACGCAGAAGATCACCAGCCGAGCGACCGCGACGGAAACCGTACTGGCGGTCCCTAATCAGCTGGTGATCTTCAAGGTACCGCATGAGCTGGCTGTTAATGATGTAGTCCATTATGTTAAAGAACTAGGAGGTGATGGTGATAGGCCTATAGTTGGACGGATCAGAGCAGTTACCTTTTTACGGATCGGATGCACAAGGGAGTAGGAGTACCAGAAAAGACGCGTTAAAACCAGTGCCAACTTAGGAGCACACGTCTTCACCACTATAGGAGGGACTCCATTCAATCCACTCGACTTGTTGACGTCCAGGGAGAGGAGTGCTCTGCGCACTGAGCATTGAGTAAACAGGACATCCTGCATGGAGCTCTCACTCAACGATGGTTGGCGGTGTGTTCCCCCCCCCAGATGGGAAAGATGGTTGACAGAAGTTTCCTTGGACAGCCTTGGCGAGAGACTAGAATTGACGTGTTTCCGAAGGAAGACGAACTAGTTTCTCGCCAATTCTGCCGATGTGCTCTGACTTTGCCTTGACAATGACACTTTTGAAGGACCTGGAGGCAGGATTGTACTCTTTTTTAAGAGCGCTGGTATTTGCTTTCCGTGACGTCGATGTGCGAGCCCACGCCTGATAGCACTCCTGCTTATAACGTAGTGCAATTTTGCAGGAGCGACCAAACCAAGGCTGGGTTTTGCCTTCGATAGGTTCCACAGATGATGGAATAAAAAGTTTCATTGCCAGTAGCACCACATCAGCGACAGAATCAGCAACAATGCTGGGATCATCCGGCGAGAAGCAAACCCGTCTCTAAGGGTAGGATGCAGAAAAAGATCACATCCCATCCCAATCTGCTGACCTATAATGCCAAACACGGCGGAAACCTGCAGTGCGCAACCGCGATGAGAGCGGTAGTTGCTCCATACTCCGGATCAGATAATAATGTAATAAGATATAAAGATATAAAGCCAAGAGAGGCATTTTTTTATAGAACAAGTTGACAAACGAGCGCACAGTCCAACTGATGGTAGGTGGTTGCTGTGTTCCATAGACATCTGCATCTATCCTCGATTACGAATCAAAATTCAGATGCGTTGTCACCCGTGAGTACTAAAATGGAATGCCTCGTTTCCAGAAAAAAGGGTCTCCGGTTCTCACCATACGAAATACAGCAGCATTATGCCACTATTTTATGCTGGTATTCTGTGAGAACGTAGTCCTTCCCCGGTCGAGCCGACCCATTCGTGCTACAACTATACTGCAAATATAATTGCAGCATGGCTTTACCACGTAAAAAATCGCATCGACGGAAACCTGATATCCGTTCGGATGAGAGGTCAGCAGAAGGTCCAACAGGGAAGGTACATGGTCTTCTACATCTGAGTTCCGCGTAGGCGAGGTAACCAGTTGTGTCAGACCATATGCCAAAGCAAAGTCATAAACAGATCTACCCTCATGATCGGTTAAACGAGAACCAAGCCATTCAGTGAGGTGGGCGTTAAAACCATCAAGTATTACGATCTCTGATGTATAGAACATTTAATAATCAAAATAGTAACATCCATCATGATCGGCAAGAAATATTAGACTATTATAACAAATGAACTAGATATTTGTTAACTTCTTCCCATTTTTTAAATTAGACACTTTTTTTTTATTATTTTCTTTTATTTCATCAATAATAAACCATAAACATAAGTACATGTACGTTAGTACCATGAAGGTTAGAGAGAGAGTCAGGAGAACGATCGCCGTAGAAAATAGTGTCCCAGAAATATGGGCACCATCAGTGCGGCGCTGAGATCACTAAGTGCGGTCAATAAAAGTCATTTTCAGTCTATTTGTCCGATCAGATCTTAGAGCATACATTACATGGAGGGAGCACTGTGTGAGCAGAAAGCGTGATCGGCGTAGAGAGAGAGAGACTGAGTTTAGGTAGAGTCTGTCTCTCTCGCACAGTCACTGTCATTGGCTGTTTCATTGGGCATGCGCTCGCGCGATGCAACGGTGGAAAACACGCCAGCCAATCAGAAGCATGTGCGAGAGAGACAGACTCTACCTAAACCTTAGAGCACCGATCACGCTTTCTGCTCACACAGTGCTCCCTCCATGTAATGTATGCTCTAAGGATCAGATGCTCAACCACTTGCACATCCACGCACAATAAAATATTTCTCCATTTTTAATGTTCCTTTTTGTCAAAAAATACAAAATTACGGAGCATGAAAATTTTCTACGAAAAAATGAAATGAAAATTTGTACAATATTTAACTAACTTCACCTACTTGTACTCATAAACAGCTAACTTTGCAGTCACTACTCACCGCCGTCAGCGCCGCTATGAATACTACAATTTTCAAGGACAAGCGGGCTATGCTTTAGTACGTAGTGATCGTTCTCCTGTTCTGTAACCTTCACGATTAGTACATGTGCAAAAACCATCGATAATGGCCAACATCGATGTTTTGAGCAGGATAAACATCGATGTTAAGCTATCGATACCAACGTCGATGTCATCCTCAATGTTTCTGCAACATCAATCATCCCTATTGTTTCCCTTTCAGTTTATACTTTATACGAAAGTTCTCTGTACGCTAGTACTTCTTATTAGTTTGTGGTACTCTGTGTTTCCCCTTAGACCATTCAACCCAATGGAGTCTTGGCGGGAACTTGGTTGTAGACGGATTGTCGCTTCTGTTTTGTCGCTTAAATAATGGATTGAAGTAGATTTTGATTCCTAGAAGTGATGTGATATTGTGAATTAAGGGTCTACGCGTGTGAACTATTAGAGAAAACGACGAAACAAGTGCTTTGATGTTGATACAAACCTCAAATTAATATGAGCGCTTGGGCGCCTTATGCACTTGGGTGGCTGTCATCATCAACTGTCCGTTGGGTTAAGCTGTCGGCAAAATTCCCCAAAATCTTCACATTGTGACGCATTAGCATATTGTGAAGAAAAAAGATATAAAAATAAATATTATGAAAGAAATGAGGTTCAGAAGGGCTAGAACCCAGAGCCGTAAAAAAATAACATTCATCCCAATGGAATCGCCTCGCATGATTATTTCCCTCTGCACAGGTATTGAATTTAAAGATTTTTTTGCGCTTATAAAAACTGTTTACGGAATCGATTTAGTCATTACAAGCATCGTTTCCGTCGTTGTAAGAGCTCTTTCTAATACTTCAAATTTACAAAATAAATGAAGTAACATTCCATATGTAAATATTTTTATTGTGATATATGCTTTCTCTCTATTATAATCATTTTATTTTTTTTATTTTATTGATAGAATCACCAACAGAAGGGTGCTTCCAGAAACAAGCAAAAAGCAAACAAAAGAAAACCCCCACAAGAAAGGGGACCAACAAAATTATAAAAAACCAACACAATTTTAATTTTAAAAAACATTTATATTTTTTTTTAAAAAAAAAAAAAAAAAAAAAAAAAAAAAAAAAAAAAAAAAAATCCTCCAAACCAAACAATACCCTTTTTCCCAACTAACATGTTGTTTTAAAAAAATGTGACAATAGGCTTAGGAACTAAGATTTACATGTTTCCATTTAAATGTAGTTACAGCATGTTTAAAAAAGACGATAACTGTACGATAACTTAATAATTGTTACAAGTACGAGTAAAATACTAATATAAAACAAACAAAAACAATTAGACAATACGAAATATATGAAAAATAAAAATATTTAATAATAACAACATTTATATCGAGTTTATATAAAGATTATTAAATAGATTGACAATTTTGGCTCTAAAAGATTTTATACTATCGTTAAATAAGTCAATAGTCTTATCTTTAAGGACACATTCGTTATACAATCTGCTTATTCTCGGTATAAGAGAGTGATGACCAAGATTCGTTTTATACAATTTGTGTTTAAGTAAGGGAATCGAAAAACGCGGCACACGGCAGGGAACTTTAAACAATATATGTGATAGTAATTCTGCAGAATCTATTGTCCCATTTGTAAGCTTGTACAAAAAAACTAAATCATGTAGTTTACGTCTGTCCGATAATGAGTTTAATTTTAGTTTTAGGAGACGAGTGGAATAGGATTCCATATGATTACCACCAGAACAATATTGAGTGAATCGTCTTTGAATGCTTTCTATACGATCTTTGTGTATTTGATAATTAGGGCTCCATATGATGGTGCCGTACTCTAATTTACTTCTAACTAAGAAAGTGTAAAGAAGTTTTTTTGTTTTGATTTTTTTAAAACATTTTGAATTCTTGTATAAAAACCCGAGCATTTTGCGTGCCGATCTACAAATATTTTTAATGTGAATATTAAATCTTAATTTAGCATCAATTGTAATTCCTAAGTCTCTGATGGATTCAAGCTTCTGAATTGGATTATTATTCAACGTATATTGGGTTTCTGATGCAGTATGCTTACGCGTAAAGTTGATATATGAACATTTAGAAGCGTTGAGATCCATGCGATTTAACTTGCTCCAACGAGCAATTCTATCGACATCTTCTTGTAGAGATTGTGCATCATGATCGTTTGGAATTGCTTTTGCGAGTTTCAAATCGTCCGCAAAAATGAAACATTTTGAATTATGTACACAATTAGTTACATCATTTACGAAAATATTAAATAATAAGGGTTCATATCCTAATATTCCCTAGCACTCCCGAGGTGCACCCATATTTCTGAGAAAAGTAGCCTCTGATCACTACGTATAAAAATCTGTCTTTTAAATATGAAGCGAACCACGAAAGTAATGGCCCTCCGATTCCGAAAGATGATAGTTTCGCTATTAACAACTTGTGATTCACCCTGTCGAAGGCTTTGGAAAAATTGGTGTAGATAGCATCTACTTGAAAACGTGAGTCTACGTAGGGTGTTATAAAATTCAAAAAACATGAAAGGTTTGTGACAGTAGATCGAGATGTCATAAATCCGTGTTGGGTGTCTGAGATAGCGTGACGGACATGGCGTGTCAATATAGGCGAGATTAAGGACTCGAAGATCTTAGACAACTGAAATTGATATGGGTCTGTAGTGCCAATATTATCTCTATTCCCTTTTTTGTACACAGGCACTATTCTTGCAAGTTTCCACATATCTGGGAAGACCCCGGTACTGAGGATGTATTAAAGATAATACAGATAGTCAAAGACAACGCTTTAGCACACTTCTTAATAAACGATGGAGGAAGATCGTCGGGTCCAGCACCTTTCTTTGCGTCAAGTCGTTTTATTTTTTTTATTACTTCCTTAACATTGATGTTTATTAAGCAGAGATTGTTTACGGTAACTGTTTGTAGGGGAATGTTTCTGCAGGGTAGGTCTCTCCTCTCGTATACGGAAGCAAAGGATTCTGCAAAAAGATTGCACATTCCTGGGCCGTTGGTAGCAACTTTATTGTTAAGTACCATTCTGGCTGGGTACGTGTTTGATGTTTTTTTTTACGTTTTTTAAGTGTGTCCAAAAATATTTAGGATTTTTTGTAGGTTACTTTCAACGCATTCAATATAATTATTATAACTTGCTTTAATTAATTTATTACAGCTAAACCTTAGTGATTTTAATTTAAGTATGTCTAGAGGGTTATTGTAAATTCTACTTTTACTCGATATTTATTTTTAATTTTTAACATATAAATTAATTTATTATTATACCATAAAGGAAACTTTGTACTTTTAGACTTAGTCTTTGGCACGTGTTTTTCAATTATTGATTTTAATTTATGATAAAATTCATTAAGCATTGAGTTAACTGAATCGCAGTTTAGTAATAGTTCTGACCAATTTGTACCATCTAATTCTTTATTAATGGCCTCATAATCTGCTCTAAAGAAGTTGTACCTTTCATTAAGCTGTGCATTGATCGTATTAATCTTCAAGAAATCAAGCTTTAGGTTAAGTGACGGATGATGATTATCAATTATGCTGATTGGATTGAAGTTTTGACTAACTGTCACATGAGTATGATTTGAAAGAACCAAATCAAGCAACCTACCATTTGCATTAAATATTGAATTGAATTGTTTTAAATTGTGTTCCTCGATAAAATCAACAAAACTAGACGCTAAGTTAGAACTACTAACGGGGTGTAGACAATTTAATTGCGATACTTTCGACCATGAAATACTACTAATATTAAAATCCCCCATTAGCATGACGTATTCATTTGTATTAATAGCTTTGGACGCATTTTCCAAGAATTCGCTTAGCACATTGCTATTCATCGGAGGTGGCAAGTATACTACGCAGATTACAACATGACTTGGTTTACCATCTATAATTGCATCAACCGTAATCCACAAATCTTCGCAGTTACTCTCCCAATGCAGGCAACGGCTTGATTTAAGGTATTTTTAACAGCTATCATTACACCCCCTCCCATTTTTGATTCTTTTTGAGTCTAATTGCTTCCTGTCTCTCCTGTATACCGTATAGCGATCATCAATAAACTCACTATCGAACACACCGTCATTAAGCCAGGTTTCTGTAAAAATTAAGATGTCCAAATCATTACATAGTATGTTAAGTTTTACATCACGCGCCTTACTACGAATCCCCCTTACGTTTTGGTAATATATATTTAATGTATCGTATTTAAACAGAATTTCGATAAGAGACTACTAGACAGATAAGTACTTTACTATTGTAAATCTTCGAGCTGATCGATGTTACGCACGACAATATGCTCAGAATTATCGGTTTTTCTTAAAAAGACACGACCATTTTTAATACAGGCAAATTTGTATTTTAATTTCTTTGCTGTCGCTTTGGCAAGGGCGTGGATTTTCTTCAGCTCCGGGGTCAAATCTTCGACTACAAATATAGGTTTTTTTCGCCACCTATCCCGATGTGGCTTGTATTTAGTTTTTCATTGGTGTTTCTTTTATTGAAATTTATTACTCCGGCTAAAAATGTATCACGAACCCGTGGACAAGCAAACTTCACAATAATAGACCGTGGTCGTGCATTTTCTGGATTAATCTTGGCGATTCTTGTACATTTATGGATATCAGCGTCGGATATTTTAGT
The DNA here is from genome assembly GCA_907164705.1 of Parnassius apollo. Taxonomy (NCBI): domain Eukaryota; kingdom Metazoa; phylum Arthropoda; class Insecta; order Lepidoptera; family Papilionidae; genus Parnassius; species Parnassius apollo. Next base: position 2,796,527 of record CAJQZP010001367.1, read on the forward strand.
GCCAGTAATCTTCCCTATTTGTGTAATAATATTAGGTATATTTTCGGCCCTATGTTCCGGAACACATTGTATCTCTAGGTTGCTCATTCTTGAATGCTGCTCCATTATGCTTATGCGACTATTGAGGTCTTTTACTGTTGATTTAAGCCAATCATTTTCTTCTTTTAGTTGTTTTACATCTTTAAATTTTACTTGCATATCCTTTTTTAAATCTTCGTATTGGTTAGTAATGAAAAGAACAGATTCCTTTAGATCAGTCATTACCACGGTTAGTTCCTTTATTTTATTTTCTATAATTTTGCTGATATTGCTTTCAATTTTGTTTATAAATGCATTCATTTCATCATGAATTATGTGCTTTATACTCTCAAGAGTGAGAGATTTCTGACTTTGAGTTAAGTGCGTAGGTTGTGTGCGTCTTAATGTGATATCACTGCTCGTGTCTCGAGGTGAGATTCCAGAGCTGCGAACAGGCGTGTCAGAATTATCACATTTTGGTTGCTTTGCTCGGCAAGTCGGGCAAACCCAATTGTTTTTAAAATCAGTAGAAAGTTCTTTATATTTTTTGCTGCTGGTGTTTATACAATCGTAATGGTATTTAAGACTGCATGTAATACATTTAAGCTGCTTTTGCGTGATAAGTTCTTCAGAGCACGCGCCACATTTTTTGTTTCTCAAGGTTTTGTACTCATATTTGCGGAACAGGTGTGCTAAAGTTAGCAAAAAGTTAATACGGTGACTTGCATAGCTTATTTGACAGGCGCTTACATGCAATTGAATGTGGTGTGACGTAGATGCGGGGCGATCGCGGGTTGGCCTAGGTCAGGGAGTTTTCGATTTAACGATGTTTTGTAAATACAAAATGCGATTACTTACGAAACCCTGCACCGATTTCAACGATCCAAACACTTATCACTTCTTTACAATGAGGACTATATTATGTACCAAAATTGTCAAATTACGTAAAGTTTAAACTATACATTTAGATTAAAATGTCACGGATCAGCTGATAGACACTGTTATCGTACAACGCGCGGGTAGTGGACAGTTTAAAATAATATCATAAATAATAATCGAGAACTATAATCGTAATAAATAATAATAATATAATAATAATAAGATAATCGAGTACATAATATTTTATAAAAATCGTAGTATTACTACGATTTTTATATCGAAAGGACTAGCAGGCAGCCCTAAGAGTAAAACATAACATAGCTTAGGGTTCGTGAAAATAAAAACTGTTGATTAAATTACCAAAACTGACACTTTAATTAGCGAACACCAGTTAAAACTTAAATCACACTAATAATTAATCACACTTAACACTTTAATTCACCTTATTTCCCTCTGAAAGCTTCTCTCGTATCGTCCATTCAATACTGCCCTGGTCGCGGCCCTGAACGGCTTTATATAAGCCTTTTCCACCGAAACATCTACAATCTTCCAGTAACTACCGGTCCCGACCGCCAAGGTGTAGAAAATTTGAGTGTGGAATTTTCTAGAAGCTTAGTTATTCTATTCGATACTAAATCGCGCTAGTGGGAGAGTTCTAGAAAAATCTTGACGCTCCTATTTCTGCTCCTTGATACTATGGCGCTATACCATGTACCAGGCATCAATTGTGGCGTGTAACAGTATTATAGATTTTTTGAATTTCCATCGTTGCAGCTTAATATTTTTCCGCAATAAAAATTCTTTCATCTTGCTGGATGCGAGGCCCTTTGAGACACAAGGCCGTAGGCGGTCGCCCACGCCTTGCACCAGCTATGGGCGTAGGGACCCTGATTCAGGGTAGTGTAATAGAGGTATTAATCTAAATTGGCTGCTGCCAGCATCGATCATTAATAAAAAACTAGATACACAATCCCATGCAAAAGTTCTCTAAAAACTATCGCCAATTATTTTTACCTAATTCTAGTTGCAATAAATATACATTAATGTAAATTCAACCCTAAATGCATTGCCTATAGTTGTATTCACAAAGATACGTGCAAAAAGCAACAATTTTTTATGACCGACACTCGCTGGTCAATCTGTATCAAATTAAATTCAACCTTACACGCGTGTTTAAAAGTCAGAATTACAAAGTGCCAATAAAAACAATCAAATTTTACTACCGAGACTCGTCGCTTGGACAAGGAATGAGCGGAGTCGAACTTCCCAAAATTTTTGTTACTGTTATATTAATTTTAAAATGTTGTTAAACTTGTTATAAAAATTGGTGTACTGAATAAAGCGTATTCTATTATATTCTATGGTGTATCATGTGTAGTGATTATAATTTACACAGACATAGACACCATATTCATTTAATAATGAAAGTAATTGAAACCGTCATAATTATTTATTTATTCTTTATCTTGTGTCAAACATTTAAAAATATTGCTTGACAAACAACTTAAATCTAAATTTAGTAGTTACTAAATATGCAAAGTATGTCCAGAAATTTGTAAAATCTAAAAATATTATAATGCATAATTTTGAAGTAATGTTCATATGTACAAATGTTCAAAAAACTTGAAATTAAACAACAATAATAAAACACGAGATAATAATATATAATTTTGTAATTATTTATATCGGCATATAACTTTTTAAAATAATTAAAAAACAAATCAATAAATTTATGGTTAAGCCTTCAAATCCGTAAAATCTATTACGAATTGAAGTTTGAATTCATAAACACATTGTAAAAATATTAATAAATAAAAATACCATTGTTATATTTACAACTACTTACTTGTGGTTGCAAGCAACATTGTTCAATCGCTTTTTTATCAAAAAAAAAAGGCTCATCTTCTACGTCATGATCATTTGCTTCCTATAAACAAAACACATTAATAATAATTCAGTTGCGTAAATAACTGAACCCAATACATTAAAATTCCACATACTATTCGAGGTACAGCTGTTTTGTGTAGACTTCTGCCTTTCGTAGTCACATATTCATCACTTTCTAAAAAATGTTTCGAACGTACACATGCTTGGGTCGGCTTGAAGAATTCTCCGGATCTTTGACATGCTATGACTGATATCCATTCTCCACACCTAGCTGGATCTCGAGGGAAGCTAAAAAATAAAAATAAAATTTTACATCCTTAATTTTATTACATGCACATATTCAAAATTAAATCCACAAAATGTTATTATAATATTCAGAGAAACTGTAAAGAAGTCTCACTAAACGAAAAAAAGCAATCAAACTTTAATAATAAAATAAAAAAAAACAATAACGTTTTTTTTTTTTTTTATAGAATAGGGGGCAAACGAGCATGTGGCTCACCTGATGTTAAGTGACTACCGCCGCCCATGATCAACCGCAACACCAGGGGAATTGCAGGTGCGTTGCCGGCCCTTTAGAAAGGAGTAAGCTCTTTTCTTGAAGGTCCCCAGGTCGTATCGGTCCGGAAAAATCACCGGTGGTAAATTATTCCACATTTCAAATTTCAAAACTCCTTTTGAAACGTACAGTGGTGGACCGCCAAGCATCCAGATGGTGTGGATGGTATCGGGACGTTTGCCGTGTAGTGCGTTCACGAAATTTGGCGGCTGGGATTAATCCGAACAATTCCTCAGAGCCCTCCCCGTGATAGATGCGATAAAATACGCAAAGAGATGCAACATCTCTTCGCAGCGCCAGTGAATCGAGCCGATCGGAAAGCACTCGGTCGTCGACGATTCGAGCCGCTCTGCGCTGGATGCGGTCAAGTGGAAGGAGCTGGTACGTCTCCAACAAATGGAACAGAGTTAATCCATACAACTCAAACGAAATTATGACTTGTTTTATTATGACTTAAAAATGTTTTATGGGGATTTCTTGGCAAAATTGAAGTATTTATAATACAGTGATAGCAATCAAATAATGATAATATTATATATAAAAAAATATATATATATATATATATATATATATATATATATATATATATATATATATAAAATACGTACCGAAAGTAGGAAATTCCATTCTTTTTAGCGCCTTGGATGTGTAATTTTTACACTTTTTAAACGAGCTCTGAGGCATGTTTACCGACGGAGTCAATGATTTCAAAAGGAGCATGGAGGTTAGAGAACAGATTGTCGTAGAAAATAGTGTCCTAGAAATATAGACACCATAAGTGAGGCGCTGCGAGTGCTAAGCTCGCTCATTAAAAGTCATTTTCAGTCTATTTTTCCGATCAGATGCTAAACCACTTGCATATCCACGCACAATAAAATATTTAGCCATTTTAGTGTTTCTTTTTGTCAAAAATTAAAAAATTACGGAACATATAAAATTTTTCTCACTAATGCCGCGAAGAAAATTTGTTCATTATTCACGTGGGCTATGCTTTAGTACTCTCTCTCTCTCTCTCTCTCTCTCTCTCTCTATATATATATATATATATATATATATATATATATATAAAAATATATATATATATATACGTCCATCTAAATATTCTACTCACAACTTCTTCATACAAGAAAAAGTAAACGTTACACGACACAATTCATTACACGACGTAATCAAGGTCGGATTTCGTAGTATAATTATCGTATTTTTGCCATTATTTCATAGTGTGTATGTAGTATCGTAATACTAAGCCGACTTGTATTATTATTGGGTCTTTTTACTTTTTAATATTAACCCTACGATATCGAGAATTTCTGTATTGAACGTGAGTACCGCTTTTTTTTTTAATTTTTTTTAAAGCATTAGCTCCCTTTCTGGGCAATCAGTGCTAGATCGATGCATTTATGTTGTATCCTTGATACAACTATAATGTGGGCCTACCACGATAACTAAAACTCTATCAGAATCTTATCAGAAGCAATCGATTTAAAAACAGAATTTCAAAATATTTTATGAATCAGATTTTTAGTCTCAATTAAGTAAGTATAGTTTCTTTTGTACTTTTTTGTTTTACCCTTACTGATTATAAAATATATTGGGTACGAATATTCAAAATTTAGCTTACACTAAGTTCTTTAGACAAAAATAAAACAGAAATAAAAATAAAACCGTCAAAAAATTCAAGTTTATCTATATGTTTCGGTATAGCAAAAACTAGATGCGTGCCGCCAAAATCCCGGCTCATGGGAAAAAAGAAACATTAAACATAAACATCAAACGTGATATAATTTTTGATAAATGGTAGAATTTTATTTCCCTTGTACAATATTTTCAAGGGTCTGAATCTAACCCTGGCCTAATCTTGGTAACGTAGCTAAACTGACTAACTGTAAAATAAAATTTTAAAAATGCGTTTATATAATAATTTTATAGTAACAAAGTTAATATAAGATTATTTACATGTTCCTTTTTAATCTTTGTATCGTAATTTTTGCATCCTTTTACCACGCAACCAGGCATATTTATGACAGGCAAATCTGTCCTGCACGCGCAGCACTGACGACCGATTCGCGATGACCCTAAACTGTAATTTTAGGGCCAGCGCACTGGTCCGTTTTAGTTGTTCGGTCGGCCCGGTCCTTACGCTAGTAATATAAAAGTCAATGGGCGGAGCATTCGAATGTAACTAGATTTATCAATCTATCGCTATCGCGCACCCAAATGTTCGAATAGGCGCTCATTCGGTGAGGACATTTTTTGTCGCTGATTGTGTGTCTAGTTTTTTATTAGTGATCAATGGCTGTCAGTCTATCTCTAGTATTATAAATATATTAATCTATAGTCTATAATCTAGTATATATACCATGGAGGTTAAAGAACAGGAGAACGATCACAACCCCGCCTGTCCCTGAAAATTTGTAGGATTCAAAGCCGCGTTGCCGTCATTGCGTCGTATACTCCATATTTCTATGGTGATAATACTCTGTGGTTGTTTTGCTTAAAATTTATACCCTATTGCACTACCCTGAATCATGGTACCTACGCCCTGATTCAGGGTGGTGTAATTAGAGAAAGGGAGTAAGGGTCCCTAATTAGGGCGTCAAAGTGGACCCGGTCTGCAGTGCCCTTTCACCGTACATTGTAATAACACTAAGGGAGTTTAAAGTTAAGGCACTTATTCTTTTCTAAGTTAAGGCACTTATTTGATGCGCGACTAGGGATGCAAACGATACATCAATTCTTTTAAACATCGATATATCGTTCATAAACATGCTTCTTCATGATCTATGTTTTGCCGTCAAAGGTTACGAAATAACCAACTATACGAAGGTATAAAATTCCGTATGTTAAAAGTTGCGAACGATCATCATCATCATCATCATCACAGCCCTTCACAAGTCCACTGCTGAACATAGGCCTCCCCCAAGTAATGCCACAAAGCACGGTCCTGAGCCACCTGCATCCATCGACTTCCTGCATATCTTACCAGGTCGTCACTCCATCTAGTGGGGGTCGCCCTACACTACGCCTACCGGTACGAGGCTGCCACTCGAGAACCTTTCTTCCCCATCGGTTATCGGTTCTTCGAGCTATATGGCCGGCCCATTGCCACTTCAGCTTACTAATCCGCTGGCCGACTTTATGGAGAAAGAGGGATTCTTTATGATGAACTCTTTCTTCCAGAAGCGGCCCCACAGGAAGTGGACCTGGTCGAGCCCCGACGGTTCGACAAAAAATGAGATTGACTTCATTATGACGACCAGACGCCAACTGTTCAGTGATGTCTCAGTGATCGCAAGGGTGAAAACTGGCAGTGATCACCGAATGGTTAGAGGCACACTGAACCTAAACGTTAAGTTGGAGAGGTCTCGTCTAATGAAGTCAACGCTCCGTCCCCCCTCGTGCTCTGATCCAAAATCCCGAAAACTTTCAGCTCGAGTTACACAACCGCTTTCAGTGCCTACAAGATTGCAATGCAGTGGACGATATGAATGACAAGCTCGTGGAAACTGTCCATGCGGTCGGAGCTAAGTTCTGCAAGACCCGCTGCAGAAGAACACAAAAACTCTCCGATCACACTCTTAATCTCATGGCTGTTAGACGGGAGATGAGGCTGCAATCGTCAATAGATTTGACAGCATACAGGCAACTGAACAGACAGATCTCCAAATGCATGCGGCGAGACTTACGCAACTTTAATACTGCTCGTATTAAAGAAGCGATCGAGCGGAACCAGGGCTCCAAAGTCTTTGCTAAAGATCTGTCTGCCAGAAAGAGCCAACTGTCAAGGCTGAAGACTGAGTGTGGCAGCATCGTTTCCGGGACACCTGAGATTTTGAGTGAGATTAAGAGGTTCTATGGGCAGCTGTACACATCATCGTTGGAGCCACACGCAAGTGTGAGTAACGATCCAAGAGCAAGTCTTATCCGACACTATTCCGATGATATCCCGGACGTCAGTCTAAGCGAGATTAGAATGGCTCTCCAGCACCTTAAAAACGGCAGAGCCCCAGGCGAGGATGGAATTACAGCGGAGCTTCTGAAAGCGGGTGGAACACCGGTACTTGAAGTCCTTCAGAAGCTCTTCAATTCCGTCCTCCATGGTGGCACTACTCCAGAGGCGTGGAGCAGAAGTGCGGTGGTCTTGTTCTTTAAGAAAGGCGACAACGCTCTCTTGAAGAACTACAGACCGATTTCCCTTCTGAGCCGCGTCTACGTGCTGTTTTCGAGAGTCATTACGAATCGTCTCGCACGCAGACTCGACGACTTCCAGCCTCCCGAACAAGCTGGTTTCCGAAAAGGCTTCAGTACCATAGACCACATATATACCTTGCTGCAGATTGTACAGAAGACTGAAGAGTACAATTTGCCACTTTGCCTGGTATATGTGGACTATGAGAAAGCCTTTGATTCCGTCGAAATTTGGGCGGTGCTGCAGTCCCTTCAGCGGTGCCAAGTTGACTGTCGGTATATCGAAGTGCTGAAGTGTTTGTACAGTAGGACTACGATGGCTATCCGAGTACAGAACCAGAGCTCGAAACCTATCCAACTGCAGAGAGGTGTAAGACAGGGTGACGTTATATCCCCGAAACTCTTCACCGCTGCTTTGGAAGACGTTTTCAAGCTACTGGACTGGAAAGGATACGGTATTAACATCAATGGTGAGTACATCACTCACCTTCGATTTGCCGACGATATAGTCCTTATGGCAGAATCGCTGGAGGACTTAAGCACTATGCTCAATGACCTCAATAGTGCCTCCCAACGGATAGGTCTTAAGATGAACATGGACAAAACAAAGATTATGTTTAATGTCCATGTCACACCTATGCCGGTAGTTGTTGGGAGCACTATGCTCGAAGTTGTTGACGAGTACGTTTACCTGGGACAAATATTCCGACTAGGTAAGTCCAACTTCGACCGAGAGGTCAATCGACGGATTCAACTCGGCTGGGCAGCGTTCGGGAAATTACGACATATCTTCTCGTCAGGTATACCTCAATCTCTGAAAACTAAAGTGTACAACCAGTGCGTGTTGCCAGTGATGACTTACGGATCAGAGACGTGGTCCTTCACTGCTGCGAACGATAATTATCACGAATTTTATGTCACCTGTTTGTATTTTGGTATAGTTTCGTAGATGTAGTTATTCAGAAAATGCGATAATACTGAAGGTCAACATACGGAACTACCATAAAAAATTAATGCACCACATCATAAGAAATAAAACTAATGCAGAAGACAGTTTCATATATTACATGTGGCATATCATGAAAGGGTTATTTTCCGGGCTTCATAACCTCGATAAGATCTATCTGCCTATCGTGGTAACTTCGGTATCCAGTAAGCGGTTATTTTCAGAGGCTGGATCTACAATCACTCAGGAGAGTAACCACTTATTAGGCACCAGGTTGTCAAAATTGTTATTTTAAAATTCAATTCCAAAGAAATAAACGTAAAAGTAAAAAAAATATTTAATTATTTCTTGTTTTCTGATAATTATTCGATTAAATTAAACGCGTAAAAATAAATAGTGTATAAATTCCTAAAATAACATAAATATAATGTTTGATTATTATAATTTTTTATTTCAATTTCTGTTCAAGATGATCATTTAGTCCATATGTATGTTTTATAAAAAAATTCAATATAAATATACATCTATCAAATAAAATATCGATATATCGTACATAAGCTTCGATGTTTTTAATGAGCGATTTTGCATCCTATAGATGTACTTACTTGGAAAAATTATGACTCGAGTTATCTCAAATTCAAATTTACACAACTCGAACTAAATTCGAGTTACGTATACACAATAAATTATTTGTTACAATTACTTTAAATATATCGATTCAACAAATATAATATATACTTTTTTCATTTGTCCATCCCTATGACTGAGTAAGGGTGTAAAATCAGGGTCATGAAGGTTAGAGAACAGGAGTACAATCGCCGTAGAAAATAGTGTCCCAGAAATATGGACACCGTCAGTGAGGCGCAGCGATCACTAAGTTCGGTCAATAAAAGTCATTTTCACTTGCACATCCACGCACAATAAAATATATCTCCATTTTTTTAATGTTTCTTTTTGTCAAAAATGAGCCCTTATGTATTCTACAATTTTCAAGGTCAGGCGGGCTACGCTTTAGTACGTAGTAATCGTTCTCCTGTTCTCTAACCTTCATGATCAGGGTAGTGTAATATCCAGGGACCACGCCCACCCTTCATTCAGGGCCCTGATTCAGGGTGGTGTAATAGGGGTATTAGTATGTGGAGTTTTGGCGGAAACTTGGCCGTAGACGGATTGTCGCTCCTTTTTTGTCACTTGAATAATGATTTGAAGTGGATTTTGATTCGTAAAAGTTATGCGATTTTGTGAATAAAGTGTCCGCGTATTATTATTAGTCTGCGAAGTATTAGAGAAAACAACGAAACAAGTGCTTTGATGTCGATATAAACCTCAAGTTATTTTGATCGCTTGGGCGCCTTATGAACTTGAATGGCTGTCGTCATTAACTGTCTGCTAGGTTGAGCTGTCGACAAAATCTCTCAAGGGTTTCGCAATGTGACGCATCAGCATTTTGTAAAGAAAAATAATTTATAAAATGAAGATTCCGAAAGAAATTATAGGCTCAGAAGGGCTAGAAGCCAGAGCCGTAAAGCCAGTTTAATAAAAACAATTAGTATGGGTATGTGCATGGTATGTGATTCGATTTGGGGTATGTTCCGAAATACAACGCAGTGTACTGTCCAATGCAAATGACGTCATCATTTGACAGTTTGACACTTTATTGTACTAGCGTGCCGCTGCCATATTGTGTCGGATATCCGGCCATAATAAAACAATTTTTAATTGTGTGTTTGCCGAATAAAGCATGCCAGAATTTGTTTCTATTTATTCAAATACAAAAAATTATATAATAATTGATGATATATCCATTAGGAGGATATAATGATTTTTAGAGCACAAAATGACAAAATAATCGCCAACACTTTTCCAAATGGCGCAAAAGTATGACGTCATATACTTTCCAATGTTTTGGAACGAATCACCAGTATAGCGTCGATTCATGACGTCATTTGCATTGGACAGTACACTGCGTTGTATTTCGGAACATACCCTTGATTTGATAATTTGATTTTAAATAAATACAAGTTAACAATTAACAAGTACAAGTTTTTGATACAAAATTTAATTGAGATTATAAGTTAATCAGGGAATAGAGAGAATTATTTTAAGTTTGAAAAAGGACCAGAAATAATATGTAAATATAATTTTGTCTTTCTAAGTAAAATTTTGAAATAACTGCTCAATGAAGAGAGTACGCTTTGAAACTCCAACAAGATCTCTACAGCAAGTGACGATGAATGATTTCGATTGTCAATCTCCAAGACCTTTCATCGATAAAAAGCTGATAACTACTCCACCGGTCATTAAATGTGATAATACTAAGGTATTACAATTTAGCAATGATCCTTTGCAAAAATATGAATGTGCGAATGGTTCACCTTATCCCATTATAAACAAGACATGTTTAGAACTTGAGGAATCAAAGTGGTTACCTTCTAATGAACTAGAGATAAGTCTTTTGGATTCATGTAAGCAAATGTCTAAAAATATTGGCTACTCCGAATCAGATCAACCTAAAGGATTGAAAACTACTAAAGAAGAAAGCCGCATTAATTGTTATGATGCAAAGACAAATTCACGAGTGCTATCGTCATTAGAAAATATAAGTCCAAATCCTCCAAATGTTTTAAGTAAACATGATTTCTTTTTACAACGTCAGAATATACATAAAATATCTGAGCAGTCAGTTCCATCTTTGAGTAATCAATTTAAAGATATATCTCTAGATAAGGAAAACAACCCATTAGTTGCCAAAACAGAGTTAATGAAATTGGGTATCCCTAAACCTTTACTAACATCATCAGACGATGTAAATGTTGGAAAATGCTTAGATTCTACTGTAAGTAATTATTGTATGTGCCATCACTGTCTCAGGGGTACAGTAAATAGTATGTCTTGTAATGTGAAAAGTGCTGATACAGAAAAAATCTCTTCTAAACCTAATGTTATGCCAGTATACCGTAATCATACTTGCTTATCCCAACATTTATCTAATAACTGTAATCATTGTGAGTGTTATGTTCCCATTTGTAAAAGTATTTACAACAAATGCTTATGTGACGCAGATCATATGTCGGTCAATTACAAAAACACAGTGGATAAAAAGAATTGGGCATTAGAAAAATATGAACAATCAAAAGGTTCAGATACCTTGGATATTGAAAAGCAAGGAAATACAAAAGAAAAGAGAGAACCTACAGTATCTGATTTATTTAAAATAATTAAACTGCAAAATGAACAGTTACAGCTATTGCAGGAAAAAGTTGATAAGTTTATTTCAGGTGGTAAATTAGAAATGCAGAAACATTCATTAACACAACATGTCGCTGTGGATACTGTAGATAAGGAGGATCATAAAATATCAATTGGAGTCATGACAAGTTTCGAAATGGTCCGCACTTCTACTATAATCAATAAAGAAATTATGAAGCAATGTAATGAAGCCCAAATACAATGTAATAGGTCACAAATAAGCATAAGGGAAGTTTTGCAGCCTGTAAATTCAAATTTCTTGGATGGTATCACACCTGCAAAGAATAATAGTATTGAAGTAAATAGAAACAGCTCTGTTAATGAAAATAATATTTTACCACAAGTCATTGAGAATTGGCAGAAAGAAAATGCATATGAAGATAAAACATTCAATGAACAGAGCCTATACAATGTACAAGTTGACAATGCAACAACTCCTCTCATGTCACCAGAGCAGAGCATGTATTTAGATGTAAGAGATTATAGCGAGTAGGTAACTCAGTTGTTTTTTAATTTTTTTTTATTGAGAAATACTAAAGGAACATTTGCATCATTTCTTGCTTAGGAATCTGTCTAGGTAATTACCGCACTCTTACTCTTATGGACGACACACACTGTCAAAGTTGGGGCAAAGTTTTTAATGCTTAGGTAGATGCGAATTCTTTTGCTTTTTCCTTTAACAAGTTTCCAGATACTTTTTGTCCTCTGTACTGTCTTAGCCAAATGACCAGGCTTTCTTCCAGACGTGGAAATTCACCTTTAATAGTTCTTTTCCATACTCCAGCAGTTTGAGCAGCATAAATTTTCTCCTTGTGCTTTATTATGGTTGAGAGAGTACTCAGAGGAATCTTAAATTATTATTCAACAGTGGTAGAGCCAAGCGGCAGCTTTGCTGTTGCATGTATGGGCCGGCCCAAACCGGGGTGGTACCACGACCTCACAGAATACTGGCCTGATGTGGAAGCTCTGCTTCCGAGTTTTGTCTGGTGAGTGCAGGTGGCCAGAGGCCCAAATCTCCCCACCCATCAACATGGTAGCGGAATTAAATGAAACACACAAGGAACAAAGAAGGCAGCGAAAAAATGATAGACTACCCCAGGAGGGTACCAGCACCCCTGGAGAATCCCTCACTGAGCATCCACAACCATGTTTCTCCACTCCTGAGCGTGGGTGCTCAGGCTGCCATGCATATTCTGGGGGGGGGGGGGGCAAAATTTCCCTAAGACTACAACTGCTTGGGGCAAACGGGGCAACAATACCAAGTCGACCCCTGCCATGCTATCCGTGAATTTCTGCTTTATCAGGGGACTTCATTCTAACCTAAACGCCATCCACTACCATCTAGAGATGGCGAGGCCAGCTCTGCTCTTTCTGACCGAGACGCAGGTGTCCTCTTCAGCTGATGTCTCGTATCTCTCCTACCCGGGGTACAAACTGGAACACTCCTTTGTGCCTCGGGCTGGAGTTTGCGTTTACGACAGAGAGGACATCTGTTCTAGACGCCTCAACAGTCTTGAACCATGTGGACCATGTCCATCCTTTGGCTACGCGTAGACAGCGACGACCATCCGCGCGTCTACAGGTGCCTCTATAGGTCCCATAGTGGTAATGCTGAAACAGACTGTCTTTTCGACCATGTCCAAATGGCTACAGATTCGTTGCTACAGTAGATCCCCTCCGCAGAGATCGTGATCCTTGGCTACTTTAACTCCCATTACGCCGAATGGCTTGGTTCACGTTTAACCGATCATGCGGGGAGATCTGTTCATGTATTTGCCTTGGCATATTATGGTCTGACACAACTGTTTACTTCGCCTACGTGGATTCTAGATGTGGAGGATCATGCACCTTCCTTGTTGGGCCTTCTACTGACCTCTCACCCGGACGGATATCAGATTTCCGTCGACGCCCCTTTAGGCTCCTCGGACCATTGTCTTGTCCGGAGTGTGGTGCCACTCACGCTGAAATCGCAGTTGCATTCTGCAGGCTGCCGCCGTGTTTGGTACTATAGGTCAGCCAATTGGGATGGGATGCGGTCTTTTTTTGCATCCTACCCTTGGGGGCGGGTTTGCTTCTCGCCGGACGATCCCAACATTGTTGCGAATTCTGTCGCTGATGTGGTACTTCAGGGTATGGAACTTTTTATTCCTTCCTCTGTGCAAATCTCGGCCATGGTTTGGTTGCTCCTGTAAAATAGCATCATGCTATAAGCAGGAGTGCTACCAAGCCTGGGTTGACGCATCAACGTCCCAGGATGTAAACACCAACACTCTAAAAAAGAAGTATAATACCACCTCTAGGTCCTTCAAAAGAGTCATTGCCAAGGCAAAGTCGGAGCACATAGGAAAGAACCGCATTCTGGAACTTCTCTCGCCAAGGCTGTCCAGGGGAATTTCTGTCAGCCATCTCTTCCATCTCTGCACAGGGAGGACGACTCACTGGCCCATACCGCAAAGGAGAAAGCCGAACTGCTAAGCTCTTTCTTTGCGTCCAACTCGACTCTCGATGACGGGGGTCATCGAGAATCGATGAGAAAGGCCATCCCGCGGTGTGAGTGCTCCATGCCGGAAGTGCAGTTCACACGGCGCTCGGTTCGCAAAGCACTCCTCATCCTGGACATCCACAAGTCGAGTGGGCCTGACGGAATCCCCCCAATTGTGCTGAGGACGTGTGCTCCAGAGTTGGCACCGGTTTTAACGCCCCTTTTCCGGTACTCCTACTCCCTAGGCGTAGTCTCAAAATCATGGAAGACGGCTTTCGTCCACCCGATCCCTAAAAAGGCGACCGCTCAGACCCGTCCAACTACCGGCCTATCGCCATCACCTCCTTGTTCTCCAAAACAATGGAGTCTATTGTTAACTGCCAGCTCATGAGGTACCTTGAGGATCACCAGCTGATTAGTGACCGCCAATACGGTTTTCGCCGTGGTCGGTCAGCTGGTGATCTTCTGGTCTACCTAACTCACAGATGGGCGGAGGCAGTAGAGTCCAATGGGGAGGCATTGGCCGTTAGTTTGGACATTGCGAAGGCCTTCGATCGGGTTTGGCACAAAGCGCTTCTTTCGAAGCTCCCTTCCTATGGGCTTCCCGAGAAATTGTGCGATTGGATCACTAGCTTTCTTGCAGATCGGAGCATCAAGATCGTTGTAGACGGTGCGAGCTCCGATTACAAGCCTATTAATGCTAACGCTGTTTCTTCTGCATATCAATGATACGTTGCAAACCCGTAACATTCATTTCTATGCAGATGATGGCACTCGTGATGCTCTTTACACCGGCCGTGCCAATATTTCTCGGGAAAACGTCTCCGAGTACCGGGACAAACTTGTGTCTGAAGTCGAGTCTTTGCTGAACAGTCTCGGATTGGGGTCGACTAAATTTAGTCCAGTTTAACCTCCAGAAGACACTAGTTTGCGCGTTCACCGCTAAAAAAAACCCCTTTGTCGTATCTCCTCAGTTTCAAAGCACTACCTTTGTTGCCTCAGCCATTATCGGAATCCTCGGCGTCGACATATCGAGTGACGTGCAGTTTCGTGGTCACTTGGAAGAGAAGGCCAAATTGGCCTCTAAAAAGCTTGGCGTGCTCAGCAGAGCGGGACAGTTTTTCATGCCGGCACACCGCCTGCAACTTTACAAGGCGCAGGTTCGGCCGCACATGGAATACTGTTCCCATCTCTGGGCTGGGACTCCCCAGTAGTACCAGCTCCTCCCACTTGACCGCATCCAGCGCAGAGCGGCTCGAATCATTGACGACCGAGTGCTTTCCGATCGGCTCGATTCACTGGCGCTGCGAAGAGATGTTGCATCTCTTTGCATTTTCTTTCGAATGTTTTTTTTTTAAATTTATTTTCTTCCAATTATACAATAAACGTTTTTAACATTTTTATCTGCCAAACTGCATTACAGTTTGTCGGCAGTAGTTCTCGTCTTACATGCTTATGTTTATACATATAATCTGAAGTATAATTTCTTATACATATACTAATATCTCCCAAAATCTATTTCATTATTTTATCTGTACATATTTAGTACAAAGTTTGTTATGAGGTCCACATCAGCCAAATATCAAAATTGGTTCATTATTTTTTTTTATATACATACTGTATATACACATACATATACACTAATTCAACACATACTCAAACAGCACACATCGCATATAGACTGCTAATTTTAACAGTACGTTACTCGTGGCCTGTGGCGTACCTTTATGGACACAATGATAGATAATGTTTTCTTAGGATATTTTTTAAATGATTTTTTGAGATAACTTTACTAAGCAAGTCCGGCGGCAGCTCGTTATATAATTGCGGGATAACCCATCGTCTCGTGCGCATACCGAAGTAATTTTTAATTTTAGGTACTACATATTTTCCTTTTCTAGTGGATTGACGAGTAGGGTAGCCATATTCTCTTTCTACTTTAAACCATGGGGAGTGCTCTGAGGAATTGTTCGGATTAATCCCAGCCGCCAAATTTCGGGAACGCACTACGCGGCAAACGTTCCGATACCATCCACACCATCTGGATGCTTGGCAGTTCACCACTGTACGTTTCAAAAGGAGTTTTCTTCCGCGTACAACCTCTCTGTGGAAAAGTTTACCACCGGCGATTTTTCTGGATCGATACGACCTGGGGACCTTCAAAAAAACTTACTCCTTTCTAAAGGGCCGGCAACGCACCTGCAATTCCCCTGCTGTTGCGGTTGATCATGGGCGGCGGTAGTCACTTAACGTCATGTGAGCCGCATGCTCGTTTGCCCCCTCTTCTATAAAAAAAATCTTTTACAACACATTGATATATAAAAATTACATCACTTTTCTTCTCACCTCCCTCTACTTTTTCGATTAACTTCTTCTTTTCAGCAATCCTCAAGCATTTATACTTTTTAGGCCTCATAACTAATGTAAAGTTTTAATCTGTATACAACCAAACCAACGAAAGAGCTGTTACTCTTTCGTTGGTTTGGTTCTAACTGTAACTGAAACATAACTAACTAAACAAACCAATTCCTGAGGAAGTGTGTGTCAAACTATCATAACAAAACAAAGGCTTACATAGCAAAAAAAAGTTTGAACTTGTCTAAAAATGTACTTACAATATGTCTCTGTCCTTTCTCTCTGCAACTTTGAATAATCGAGTGTTTGACGCCGATGAGTTCGAATTAACGCGTCGGTTTGCTACGTAGCAATGATTTTTTCGTTTGAATTACCAAGTGCAAAAAAATGTATTGATTTAGTTCGTAATATAAAGAGATTTTGTAGGGAACTTGTGATAACTTTGAATTATAGAGAGATTCGAATTATCACAGACTGTATGAGAAAAAAGTGTATCATTCAAGTCAGGCCTTACATAGATAACTGTTGAGAAACAAGGTTTGATACTGTGGTTTCATCACCTGCTAAGTGTCGCAATTGCAGTAAATACTTCACTTGGAAGAGATATGTACTTTGCAGAAGATTCATGATGGTTTGTAATTATATTGCAACCTGGCATAAATTCTTTGCAATTAAATGTATGATGATGAATTACTCTTATAATTTAAATGTTTACCGGGTTTTCATTGTGGATTTTGCTTTACAATTGTACGGGTGTTATAATATAATTAATTAATTAGGATTTTAAAAAAGTATTATGATATCCGTATTCACCCGTGGTAGCCATTTTGTTCCATTGCTACTAGAACTAATACTAACTGATCTTTATAAAAATTACACATTTAGAGGTTTACCATCTCCCCATCTAAATGTGTAATTTGTGTGCCGACAGGAAAATAATGTTATACGAGCCACCTGAACTACTCAAGGAGGAACCTTGCCATTTAGTGGTACTTAGCTCTGTAGGTGATAACCTCTGGACATTCAAGTGGAATATGGCCTGCCATCTCCTCTTGTTCCATGCAGACTTTGCACAAAAGCTCTAACCATAACACTTAAAGTAAAGAGTTGCTTGTATAGAATAGCCACATCCTTTTATGGCACTAGTGGCCAGTCTAGTTTGGTAATTGTTCAGACTGGTTAACTTTTTGGGAAATTTAGTTTAATTGTATGCATAGCTTGGTGGTAAATGCAGAACTGTGTATGTTGAGGCGTGGTATGTTTTAGTACTGCTGTCCTTATGTATCTGAAGGGGTGTCCAACTATGAGTTTAGGCTCATCAGTCGCATCATTGCTCCTAGAGCTGCCTGTTTAGAGACTGTAGTACCATAAAGCTATCGGATAGTATGCGGATTGAATTATTTCTTATACTCCTAGCTGCAAATGCTGATACCGCCTGGATTATTCCCATACATTTTTATATGTATTCTAGCATGTTAGTACCATACTTGATTTCTGTATATTCGTATCTCACCGTAGGGACTATGCAAAGGAATGGATAGAGGACAAACCTGTCCTTGCACACACTGGTGTACTATGATTTTGTAACTTGTACATTGTTCCTCATTCCCAGTCTATAGAATATGTTTAGCATAATTTTATGATGATTTCTCATTGTCAACATGAATATCTTTCAATTTCAGTCAGATTGATCGATTATATATCATTTGTTGCAAAAATACATAGCTGGCTGATCTTTTTGAATTGATTTTTGATTGATATTAATTTTTTTATAGGATAGGGTGACAAACGAGCACACAGTCTACCTGATGGTAAGTGGTTGCTGTGGCCCATAGACATCTACATCTATCCTTGATTATGAATCAAAATACAAATGCATTGTCACTCGTGAGGACTAAGATGGAATGCCTCGTTTCCAGAAAAAGGGTCTCCAGTTCTCTACACTCACCATATGGAACACAGCAGCATTAAGCTGCTTTTTTACACTGGTATTCTGTGAGAGTGTGGTCCTTCCCCGGTCAAGACAACCCATTCGTGCTACTAACTATTACTACTATATAACTGCAGCACTGCTCCACCACAAATAAATTTTATGAATTTGGAATTTGATGTATTGATTTTTATACATAAAAAATATATTCATTTTACAGCTCAGATTCTGAGTATGAAGACCAGTCCAATGTTGGATGGACTTACTACAATAAAGTTATGGTAAGTATATAATACAATAACTAGGTGCGTACTTAGCACCTAGTTATTGTATTAAAATTGTAAATATAATGAGTTTAGAGTGTACATATTTTATGTTGGTAGCTAATTAATGAAATATTATTACAAGATTCAAACTTTCTTTATTATTATTATTCAAATATAATGGTGGCTGTGAAATTTAGCCAAGAAATATAGTTGACAATAATGTGTGTTTCTTAGTATCTACAACATAATATGTAAAATAAATCTATTGTTAGTCTGTTTCAATATATTTAATAACTTATCTATTTAAGAGCTCCAGAATTTGTGAATGAAATAAAAAAAATTAAAGTCATGTTTACTTGAATTAAACAAATAATGGTTTGTATTATTGTCTGTGTCTATACTAAATACCTAAACAATTAGTGATTTCAATGTGAGTTTAAGTGTGCTATGGGTTATGCCTGTGGGCTATGGGCTTAAACAAAAAAAAGAGCGAACCTGCAGTTATCTTAATATTGTATGCCAGGATTTCTTATAAATATAATATATTAATTCTAGACTAAATTACTAATTTGGTGCTAAAAAATGTAATGATTATTAATAATTTTCAGACCCACGTAAATGGCATGCTGCATGATTCAGATATGCCTTCTTCAGCGAGTGCTCTGTATAGGAACACTCGGCAGAAGTGTATGCAAATGAAAATTGACAAAACTAATGTTAGTGTAATTAAGAGGTGAGTTACAGTTGCTTAAATACGTCATTCAAATTATTTATTTATTATTATAGCGAAAGTTATACCATATTGTATGTAATGCAGAATATATTATGATAGTTAAAATTTGTTGTACTTTTATGGTATTGTTACGAGCTTGAGGTTCGTGACAATAAAAATTGCCGATAAAATTACCTAAATTAACACTTTAATTTACTTTACACAAATTAAAACTAAAAACACTAATAATTAAATACACTCACTTAATTCCGCTCCGAAGCTTCGCTTGTGTCGCCGAGTTCAACTCTGCCCCGATCGCATCTTGCAGCGCCTATTTATATAATTAGCAAAGAAGCGTCCCGAACATTCAAGTAAATGCGCGCCAGGCAACGAGTATTCGAGTGTAGATTTTCCAGAAACTTAGTTCTTCGGGTGGCGCTGTCGGTCGAGTGATTTGTGATGTCATTTTCTCAATGCTCCCCTCGCTCTCGTTCCTGACACTAGATGGCGCTAGTGTATCGTCGACTTGAGCGCGTAACACTGCCCCCTCCTAAGACATGCTCGTCCCGAGCATTATCGGCCCCATAATAACGCGCCAAGCGATCCACATGGACGATCTTAGGAGTCCCTCTTGCGCCTTTCTGTAACGGCTCCGCAATGTCAAGGGCTGTTCTATCCCGTGGTGCACCAACATTGTACAATTTCGGTGCTCCTCTACTACGTGTCTGAGGTCCCCGCACGGCCGCACAACTTGTACATGTACGACACCAATCCTCGACATCGTCACGATAATGGACCCAGTAAAACTGCTCTCGGACCTTCAGTAGAGTTCGTTTAACTCCCAGATGGACTCTTGAACGACCATTATGGCACAGCTGTAGAACATTCGGCACTTTAGCTTTAGGGACAACCATTTGCAAACGACAGCTGTCCCTTCGACCATTGTCCCATTTACGGCACAGGACTCCATCCTGAATCAGCAAGCTGTCCCATTGGGCCCAATAGCTTTTCGTGGTTGAACTCATCGCTGAGACGTCCCTCCACTTAGGCTTGGTAGCACGGGCCTTCATCCATCCCAGAATCGGCTTGATGTCCGGATCTTCCTGCTGTGCATCTCGTAGGCTGTCCTTCCACCCGTTGCTGAGGTGGTCTGTCCTGAGCATCCTCACGGATACCACTTCCTTACTCTCTTGCCTACTACAATGGTTGCAATCTTCAGGACAAGGTCTTCTTGTCAATGCATCTGCGTTGCCGTGAGATTTCCCGCTGCAGTGTCTGATAGTAAAGTCGTATTCCTGCTGCTGCTGGGCGGTGCTGTTAGCCGCATTTTTTTTCTGAGACCTTTCACCTTCCCTTCCTAGGGTGTGCTTAGGGCAGCTGGACCGAAGATGGCCCCTTTCCCCACAGCCATAGCACCTAGGGCTGTATCTTTTATTGTGGTCGCGAACCGTAACTGCTGTAACCTCCCTAGCGTGAGGTGAACGATGATCCTGTCGCCGCCAGGCAGTGCCGTTAGCTGTACTACCCTCTCGAGATCGATCAACTCTCCTTTCCACGGTTAGTTTAGGGCAGCTGGATCGAAGATGGCCCTTTTCCTCACAGCCATAGTACCTAGGGCTGTATCCTTTGCTGCGGTCACGGACTGTAGCTGCTGCAACCTCCCTGACGCGATGGGAACGATGATCCTGCCGCACGGCTTCCACCTCCAGTGCATGGGCCAAGGCGTTCTTAAGCGTCTCGTGGTGCCCGAGCCTCACAGCAGCTCTGACTTCCAGGTCACGGATGCCGTCGATGAATGTCTGCACCAGGTTCCCTTCAATGAGCGCAGGTACAGACCGGTATGCTTTTCGCACCAGCTTCTCCACCTCTAGAGCCCACTGCTGCAGGTTTTCGTTGATGCGCTGCACGCGATCTTTAAGCTGCGCACGAAAGACGTGTTCCAGGTGAGCGTCACCATATCTCACCTCCAATGCCTCAAGGAGTTGCTCATAAGTCACTTCCTCACCGAGAGCTTCCAGAACTGTTAAGGCCTGGTCGCGCAGGCCTAGTGTGAGAGCAGTCATGGCCTGACTTTTATTCCAGCCGTTCGCCTTCATAACAGCCTCGAACTGGATTTTGTAGGCTGACCAGGAAGAAGTCCCGTCGAATGGTGGCACCTTGAACCCACGTAGCGAAGGTGTAGTAGCTACTACGGGAGCTGTAGTTCCATCCCCCAGTTTGAGGTCGTCCAGCGTTTTCTTCACGTCAGCCATTACGTAATCAACCCGATTGTTTACTTGGTCGATTTGGGTTTTAGCTTCCTTGATTTGGGTTTCAGCTTCCGACAGGCGGTTGTCATGTTGAGCAACCCTATCCTTCACCTCCCTAATCTCTTTCCCGAAGTTAGCGTGAATGTCCTTCACGAGGAGCATCTGCTCTTCCTGTCGGCGGGCCTGTTCCTCCTGCTGCTCTTTCAACCAACGGGCCTGTTCCTCCTGTCGACGGGCCTGTTCCTCCTGTCGGCGAGCCTGTTCCTGCAGCAGCCCCATCAGAGCACCTAAATCGGGTGCTGCAGATGTAGGAGCTACTGACGGGCCTGCAGCCGGTGGTTGGCCCTCCGACGTCTGCGGCGTTGCACCACCAAATCTTCTTTGGTCCGTCTCCTGCTGGCGTTGATTTCGGGTACGGACACCCTCCGTTTCCTCCTTAGGTAAAATCGGCATGATTTTATCCCACTTCTGACACCAATTGTTACGAGCTTGAGGTTCGTGACAATAAAAATTGCCGATAAAATTACCTAAATTAACACTTTAATTTACTTTACACAAATTAAAACTAAAAACACTAATAATTAAACACACTAATTCACTTAATTCCGCTCCGAAGCTTCGCTTGTGTCGCCGAGTTCAACTCTGCCCCGATCGCATCTTGCAGCGCCTATTTATATAATTAGCAAAGAAGCGTCCCGAACATTCAAGTAAATGCGCGCCAGGCAACGAGTATTCGAGTGTAGATTTTCCAGAAACTTAGTTCTTCGGGTGGCGCTGTCGGTCGAGTGATTTGTGATGTCATTTTCTCAATGCTCCCCTCGCTCTCGTTCCTGACACTAGATGGCGCTAGTGTATCGTCGACTTGAGCGCGTAACAGTATGATGAAGAAGAAGATTACGTTGATCTCTTAATAGTGTAAAAGAGCTTACGATGCAGCGTCATAACGATGTTGAATGTACCTTTATGTATGTATTTTCTAAAATGCTGGACATGATTTATTTGCATTACATAGTGAAATTATTTCCATATAAATTCTCCAAATTATATGCAACCCCTGAACCTGAACTAAAACCTATTAATAAAACAAGGAATAATTAAAATTGGTTCACAATTGACTAAGATATTGCATAATTTACACACAAAAACATACAGTCGAATTTTTATGGCTGTGAGATGCAGTGGCACTGACGTGTAGGTGCGGTGTCAGGGCCGCGGGTTTGAATTCCGCACTGAACAAGTATTTGTATAGTAATAAATAATTTTTCCTGGTCTGGATGTTTGTCCTTGTGCAATTTATGTTTGTAAACTGTCTTCACGATACTGGAAAAATACTAGTCTTTAAACGTTTTTTAAATTATTAAAAACTAACAAAATATGATGATGATCTGACAGCCTATCATAAGTCCGCTGCTGAACGTAGGCCTTCGCCAAAGATTGCCTTATATTTCGAATTAGCTATAGCTGCCATGTTTACTGACCTGTTTGGCAGTTTTGTATTATTTCATCTGTTATCAGGAAGATGATAAGCACTGGTAGCTCAGATGGTTAGTGTTCGTTATAAATTTCACAGTACGCGAGCAAACCGATTTCGATCCCCGCTGGCAATAATGAAATTGTTAATTGAATATTTAAGTGTTGATTTACCACGTGCTCGGCGGTGAAAGAAACCACCCTGAGGAAACCTGCATGTCTTAGAAATAAGAAGAAAATATATTTCGAAGACATGTGAAGTTCGCTAACACGTATTAGGGCTGTGCGGCGGACACTTCCTTGCCCAAAAACCCTCTCAGAAATTGGGGACCTGCGGATCGCAGTGCGGCAACCAAACGCTTAATCGCTACCGAACCATTGAAAAATCTGTTTATTTTTTTTTCAGGGTAAAATTTGGCGATCAACATATTGGTACAACACCACAACATATTATGGCTGCTTCAACAGACACAAGTTTAAAAATGAATCAGCTTGCAGCTAAATATTTAAAAAACGGGTCACTTGCAGCTCACCGAGCTTCACCAAAACCTACTTCTACTGCTGCTCCTGTAGACATGTCGTTTGCGACAAGGAAGTATATGGAGAAGCACCAATTGTTACAAGGTATAGAACTTATTATTATGTTATGTTGTTATTTATGTACATTTATTACACCATTTAGAGTAGGGAGTATTTTTAATTTGTTGCGGCGCTGTCGTCGCGCCGCAAGCGGAACACACCGAAGCCTAAATCACGCTATCGAAATTCCGAATCATAAACGGTATATATAGAACATCTCCGAACTATCACATGGAGTGTTGGCCACTCCCCGGGTAGAACACCTTGCCCGGCGGGAAATCTCCCCTTTTCTTTCACGGCCACAGTGCTGACCACCCGACGTGATCTGAACACGCAACCAACAACCTTCGGAAACTTCAACCTTCAACATCGTCATAGAATACCTCACCCATTCGCTCCCGAGCAGATATCGTCTACAGTCTTTCATATCCTGCAAAGCCATCTAGCTTCACAAGGTTCATCGCAGCACTGGAATAATAATGCTTCCTGTTCCTTCAAGCTACTCTCGCAGATTACTTGCCTTCTTCTCGACTTACCGCAGACTACAAGGCAATCTCCTGGCACTTGCACATTCGTCGGCAACGAGGCTGCACTATCGACCTCCGGTCTGAGCAGGGGGGTGATGTGGCGGCGCTTTCGTCGCGCCGCAAGCGGAACTCACCGAAGCCTAAATCACGCTATCAAAATTCCGAATCATAAACAGTATATATAGAACATATCCGAACTATCACATGGAGTGTTGGCCACTCCCCGGGCAGAACACCTTGCCCGGCGAGAGATCTCCCCTTTTCCTTCCACGGCCACAAATTAAACAAATCTGGAACATTTTGTAACAGTCCGTTTTCTTAACAATATAAATTTTCACATGGCATGCATCTGTAATGTTTTAACATTTTGCCTAACTTTTACGTTCAGCATATCCTACTGTACATTTTTTCTTTATTTTTCCTTTTTTTTAAATGATACCCCCACACTAATTAGGAAGGTTTCCTGTATCATGCAGGCAGTTAACATAAATTCCATAAGGATAAATATCCAGAAACGGAGGAATTATTAGTAGGCCATACAAATTTTAATAATTGTTCCTTGCGAGATTCGAACCTGCGGCCCTCAATCTCGCAACTCATTGTAAGTCACTGCGCCACGGAACTGTCAAATTGAAAATGGCAAAGACAAATCCTCTCTAGGCTGTGTCCAACTATTGTGTACATTTAATTAATGTTTGCATGATATTTCATTTTAATTTATTCAAATTGTTAATTTTCCAGGTTTGACCGCTAAATCGAAACCAGAGCCTATGTTTGAAATACCACGATTTTTGGACATAACAACTTTAAAACAGCAACCAAAACTGTTGTAAATTACTACTAGACTATATACTTTGTATATTTTATTGTGAATAGTTTTTCTTATTTTTTAAATAAAGGACTAAATTATTGAACAAACATTTATTTAAACTTTAGATAAAGTAACAGAGTATAACTCTACATTAAACAGATATATATTTTAAAACTGACATTCCACACAATTAAATAGATTCCAATAACATAAACTTTCACCTCTATAAGATATAGTATCTTAATGCCATCTTACAAAACTTAAGTTTATCTTACAATTATCACATGTCTGTGGAATAGTTTTAAATTAGAATGCAATGTTGGTAGGCCTATGTATAAGATACTAACGTAAATAAATGTTTAAATTTATAAATATATTTTTCTTCATCTTTTCGGGAGGTATTCATTGTACTCATTTTTTCAAGTTCAAGAAGAGAAGGATCGCTCTCTGATAGCAAAATATTATTAAATCAAAATGAACCTTGCGTCCGCGTGCCGTAGTGTCTGTATCACTTAGCCCGTTACGCGCCTTTGTTAAGGCCACACCTACTTAAGGTTTTATGTGTTGTGAGAAAACAAATTGAATCGTTTGATATTAGTTGGTAGTAGAATACACAGAGGTGTTATGCAATTTTCTGGTAATTTGCTGATAATAAGAACATTAGTCTTCAATGTGAGAAAAGTTAGAGGAAAAGTACCTTAATTTGGAATACTGCTGGCAATTTGGAATAGGAGGATTTCACAGGAACTGGTAGTGCCATCTCTTTTCATTATACATTAAAGATAGGCGCTATTTGTCGATATGTTTACACGGTTAGTCCGCCAAATTTCCAAGATGCTGATCAAATGCCAAATTATAAAGGAATGTGTTTGAAAATTTTTGAGGTACGTATTTAACCAATTTGCATCGCCATAATTTGTTATGTTTAGATGGTTTAGCTTCATGTATACTATAAAATGGACCTATATATATACATTGTACATTATATTTATACATTGACTTTGATTTTTTGTTTGTTAATTTATAAATAAATGACACGAGATTATATCCGAATCCGACCACGTCTTGTTGATAATTTGGAATACCCGATGTGATGGTAATTTGGAATATCAAAATGGTATTCCAAACAACCTCCAGTCAAGTTACGGACCGATTTTAAAGAGTTGCTCTTTTTGATATCATTTGCGTTATAAGTCTTACATTTTCTTCTAAAACCATGGCGTAATAATATCCAACATAACTAAGTAATGCATATACTTTTGAATAATACCCCTATTCCAAAATACCTGCATCACATGTCGAATACTAAATTCTGACATTTTGCGTTCAACCTAAAATTACCTAGTAGAGATGATTAGTTGTTTTAAATAGCTCGCGGATTGATCATCATCATCATTCATCATTATAGCCCTTTACAAGGCCACTGCTGAACATAGGCCTCCCCCAAGGTATGCCACAAAGCACGGTCCTGAGCCACCTGCATCCATCGACTTCCTGCATGTCTTACCAGGTCGTCACTCCATCTAGTGAGGGGTCGCCCTACACTTCGTATACCGGTACGAGGCTGCCACTCGAGAACCTTTTTTACCCAACGGTTGTAGGTTCTTCGAGCTATATGGCCGGCCCATTGCCACTTCAGCTTACTAATCCGTTGGGCTATGTCGGTCACTCTGGTTCTACTGCGGATATCCTCATTTCTAAGTTTATCACGTAGAGAAACTCCGAGCATAGTCCTCTCCATAGCTCGCTGAGCGACTTTGAGCGTCCTCATACGGCCAGCAGTGAAGGACCACGTCTCAGTTCCATATGTCATCACTGGCAACACGCACTGGTTGTACAACTTAGTTTTCAGGTTTTGAGGTATACCTGACGAGAAGATGTGTCGTAATTTCCCGAACGCTGCCCAGCCGAGTTGAATCCGTCGATTGACCTCTCGGTCGAAGTTGGACTTACCTAGTCGGACTATTTGTCCCAGGTAAACGTACTCGTCAACAACTTCGAGCATAGTGCTCCCAACAACTACCGGCATAGGTGGGACGGACATTAAACATGATCTTTGTTTTGTCCATGTTCATCTTAAGACCTATCGGTTGGGAGGCACTATTGAGGTCATTGAGCATAGTGCTTAAGTCTTCCAGCGATTCTGCCATAAGGACTATATCGTCGGCAAATCGAAGGTGATGATGTACTCGCCATTGATGTTAATACCGCATCCTTTCCAGTCCAGTAGCTTGAAAACGTCTTCCAATGCAGCGGTGAAGAGTTTCGGGGTAATAACGTCACCCTGTCTTACACCTCTCTGCAGTTGGATAGGTTTCGTACTCTGGTTCTGTACTCGGATAGCCATCGTAGCCCTACTGTACAAACACTTCAGCACTTCGATATACCGACAGTCAACTTGGCACCGCTGAAGAGACTGTAGCACCGCCCAAATTTCGACGGAATCAAAGGCTTTCTCATAGTCCACATACGCCAGACAAAGTGGCAGATTGTACTCTTCGGACTTCTGTACAATTAGCCGAAGGGTATGTATGTGGTCTATGTTACTAAGGCCTTTTCGGGAACCGGCTTGTTCGGGAGGCTGGAAGTCGTCGAGTCTGCGTGCGAGACGATTCGTAATGATTCTCGAAAACAGCACGTAGACGCGGCTCAGAAGGGTTATCGGTCTGTAGTTCTTCAAGAGGGCGTTGTCACCTTTCTTGAAGAACAAGACCACCGCACTTTTGCACTTCTGCTTGATAGTTTATGAATTTTCCTTCAATTTAATGCAGGTTTTATTTCCATCAACCCTATAAAATAAAACAGCTCTAAAATAAAATGGTATTCCAAATTACCTTCCTTTCCTCTACTATGCAACATTTAGAAAAAATAGGATTACAAAAACGTGAACGTCTTTGAAACTCAGATAATTTACCTATCTTCTATTTTATGTTTCCCTTCTTTTTTGCTATTTACAAACATGCGACACGCGACGGCATAATTAATGAAACAGTGGCAATGGGAAGTGCTACTATTATCAATCTCTTTCTTTTATCGACCAAGTATTTAACAGTAACCAGTATATGCTGATTTTGCATTAGTAGGCGGTAACTAGTACTGGGAGGTTTACTTACACTGATCAATTATTTAAGATCATTGACATAATACGCCAAAAATCGAAAACTGCGAAGCTGTAGTCTGGTCGCAAGTCAAATAATAAATCTGTAACTATGTAACTAGTAACTAGGTACCTAATTATCTGGATATATACCTATAAATAATAATATTTCAACTTTCGGTATCCTTAGGAACAGTAAAGAATGAAAAGTTAATATTCTTATTGTTATCCGTATTACCCGTATGCTATGCAGTAGCTCAGAAAAATATATTTTGTCAACGTAAGGCTTGCGTCAGATCAACCGCGCGAGTGACAACCTCACTGAATTAGTACTTTGTAGGGGACCGCGCAGCGTTGGTATATTTTCATGCCTAAAGCGCGGGGTGAGAGAGGCCTGATAAAATATAAATTATTAATATATTTGATTTAAAACCTAGCATTGATAAAAATATATTGTAACTAGTGCCACGCACACACGCTGTATATACAACGCGTAACATAATTAACGCACTTTGATAAAGTAGTTTGTTCAGAATCGTTTACTGAATCGATTCCTATAATTTTTAATATAGGTAATTTTTTATCCCAAAAATAATCAAAACTACGTAAATTACAGTCATATTAAATCTGTACAGTCAAAACAAACTGAAATGGATCGTAACATAAGGCAATAAGACTTTTAAGAGGGCAGTTTTATTTGTATTATTAATAATTCTGTTCATTCAATAAAAATAAAGAAAAATGAACTTTATTTCAAGCACGATAAAGTCTTTGCGTTCGTGGATTTGTACTGTCACCACAACATTCTTCCGGAATTACTTTGATAAATAGTACGGAACTAATTTGTAAATAATCAGTGCATAAAAATGTTTAACTAAAAATTCAGTGTATGTATTATGATTATAACATGATATACTAATTGGGGTATCTGAGGGTGTGCGTTAATTACGTTACATATTGTATAAGTGTGTGCTAGTTATATATATGAATATTATATAAATGTCGTTATGCCGCCTAGCATTTTGTGGTTGCCTTCAAACCTGCAAAGGGAAACTGAAACATAACCAACAGCATTTTCCTGATTATATAGCAAGCAAAGGAGAGGCCTACTCGTATGTTCAACAATGGACTTTGATAGGCAGTTCTGATTATTATTATTATTGTTATTATTATTATGTATCTATGTTTATGTACCTTTATAATGTCATCTTTATAAAATTGAATAAATATGCTTATCAAACACATTAATAAACATTAACTCTGTTTGTTAATCTACAAAATTAATTAACCATTTACCTGTCCCGTGAATCGTAGGTATATGAACATTTCGATTGTTTAACTATTGTGTTTTCCGCGGACAGGGAAGTGGTTAAGATGTTAAAATCCTATTGTATTACACCAAATGTACATATTTAGTTAGTTAATATCTATTTTTTTTGCAATATTAAAGTCATTTAAACATACAATTTACAACAAACTATTATTTTAAAGTTATGTTTCTATTTATGATATTTTTTATACGCTCACAAAACCACCGAAAAAGTGTTCAAACCCAGCAAAACCACACATACACATTTTAATGTTTTACTTACATTTCACTGTGACTTACAGACTTGTACGGATAAAGAATGGGTTTAGAAATGGTGACTCATCGAGCCCGTACCGTCAACATGCACAGTACCAATATCAAAAACCCGCTAATAACGGTATATCGTTATATTGTTCGGTTAATTAGAAAATTTATGTATTTCAAAATTATTAAAAACCAAAATCAACCATAGTTATGAAGAAAACTCTTACAATGCGTCGTAGCTCACAAATTAGCAAAATCAGATTGAATTTTTCTTATTTTGTGGGAAATTCTAATGACAATTTAGACTGAAGTTATAGAAAGTACTAAAAAATGCATATCACAACGATTTTTTCAGTGACAGTGCGACCGAGAGTTGAACAGAGGCGACGCCATTTTTAATCCCATTCTTTAACGGCACGGGTATTACATTCTCTCTCGTTCTTCGTGTTCATATCGCGCCAGTTCTGGAACGTCTATTGTCGTCCTTCTTTTTAAGCTTACGTAATCATTACATTACGTAGCGTTATATTTCTTAGCTAAGGGCCGGAGAGGCTAATTGAACACTCCAACGCGTCCATCGTAGCGTGCTAGTAACGCATCTATCTTTTTATATAAATATATCATTGGTTTCAATGAACATTTCACTAATTAAATACATACCGTCATGACATCAATTGGTACATATTATATCGTATTTTTTACAGTGGTTTGGTTACTATTTCCAGTTTGGTTCTTTCTTAAGTACGTTTATATATTAATTGTTCACAACATCTAGACGTTCCAATAATTTCCTACGAAAACATCAAATATTTCTAATCCATGACACAAAACTACTTCTAATACAACTGTAATTACTATATACAAAGAAGGTAAGAAAACCGCTTAAGTAACATTTCAATTCTCTTGCATCGCAAACGTATCATAGGTATTTTAATTAACACTAGAAAGGTAACTGAATAATTGGATGGCACATATTTTTTTGTGTCTGATTAACGAGAAAATATTCATCTTTATCCCATTTCTTTTCAAGTGTTATGAAATTTATTTATAGATCACTTTTTGTCTATATCTCGTTAAAAAGTATTTGACTAATTCATATAATCTTATTACGATAGAATATTTAAATTGGGGACATTTTAATGTAATTAATATTTAATATAACATGTGCTCGGCGGAGAACGTCAAGGAAACTTGCATGTCTGAGAAATAAGAAAAAAAAATATTTCGAAGTCATGTGAAGTCCGCCAACATGCATTGGGGCAACGCGGTGGACATTTCCTTGCCCTAAAAAGCCTCTCAGTAATCAGAGTAGGCCTGTGCCCAGGAGTGGAACTTACTTCACTCATTAATAAATTTAACAGGACAGGTCATGCGCCTAACAGTGGCTTAAAAAATCATCATTACAGTCACTGCGATATAGTCAATCACCCAAAATTGCCAAGTCACCTGATGGTCATTTAACAACCCTCATGTCTCATTAGCAGGTCGTGTACCTTAACTACCGTGTACG
This sequence comes from Parnassius apollo, assembly GCA_907164705.1. NCBI lineage: Eukaryota > Metazoa > Arthropoda > Insecta > Lepidoptera > Papilionidae > Parnassius > Parnassius apollo. The sequence continues at coordinate 2,827,814 of CAJQZP010001367.1, forward strand.
GTGACTGTGACTTGAGAACTCTTTGGTGGTAACATGAATTTAGGGTCGGCGTAATATATTATACCTAACTTAGAATTTCTTTCGTTTGCTTAAATACATATATATAAAGGTAGCCTTAATTCTATGTTAGTGTTAATTTCAATCGTTTGAAGAATTTTAATCGACATTTAATATCATTTAAAAAGTGAAAGTATTAGAGAAGTTTTGAGAGAAAAGAAAAATGCCTTTAAAGAATGGCAGAGCGTAGAAGACCAGAATGATTCCAAAAAAGAAAGTAAGAGAGGGGCGTATAAAGAATGTAAGAAGAGAGCAAAGAAGGAAGTTGCTATTTGTAGGGCAGAGGCGCAAGATAAATTATATCGGTCCCTTGAAAGCCCCGAAGGTCAAAAACGACTTTTTCAAATTGCAAAAGCGAGAGAAAGGAATGGAAGAGATGTTTCACATGTAAAATATATAAAAGATGATTCTGGAAGGATTTTGACTGACGATGAAAGTATAAAGAAGCGATGGAAGGAGTATTTTGAGAAATTGATGAATGAGGAGAATGAATTGAATGGTATGCTTGAAAACCCACCAGTGAATATGGGCTTAGTGAGAGAAATTAGTGTGGAAGAAGTAAAAATGGCTGTTAGGAATATGAAGAATGGGAAGGCGGTCGGCCCAGATGGAATACCAGTAGAAGTGTGGAAGTTGCTGAGTGCGGATGGATGGAAGTGGTTGAGTTTATTTTTCGGTAAATTGTTGCAGGAAGAACAAATACCTGAGGAATGGTGCAGTAGTATACTGGTCCCCATTTTTAAAAACAAAGGAGACGTTCAAAACTGCAGCAGTTACCGGGGGAATAAAACTCATGTCACATACGATGAAAGTCTGGGAAAGAATAATAGAGAAAAGAATGAGAGAAGAGTGTGAGATAACACAAAACCAGTTCGGATTCATGCCCGGTCGAGGTACGACAGATGCCATTTTCGCATTACGCCAATTGTGCGAAAAGTACAAGCGCGTGCATAAAAATCTGCACATGGTTTTTGTCGACCTTGAAAAAGGCGTACGATCGGGTTCCCCGTGAGGTTTTGTGGTGGGCGTTAAAGATGAAAGGTATGCCTGGGAAGTATGTGAGGTTAGTCCGTGCTATGTACAGAGCATCCCGTACATGTGTACGATCTGCCGCGGGAACTACGGGCAGTATCGATGTGGCGGTAGGGCTGCACCAAGGGTCGGCATTGAGCCCTTACCTCTTCCTACTGATTATGGACGCTTTGACGTCGGACCTGCAGGATGAGGCACCCTGGTGCATGCTCTTTGCCGATGACATCGTGCTTGTCGGGGAAGAAGGCATCGAGGTACAGAGCAGACTGACGGGGTGGCAACAGAGGCTGGAAAGTGTTGGCTTGAAGATCAGCAGATCCAAAACCGAATATCTGTGCTGTGATTTCGGCGGTCTTTCCAGTCCTGTACCCATGTCGTTGGATGGCGCTATACTGCCTACCTGCTCAGAATTCAAGTACCTCGGTTCCCTCATTCAAGGCGACGGCGGAATAGATAGAGCTGTGCAGCATAGGATTAACGCAGGGTGGATGAAATGGCGACAGGTCACAGCCACAACGTGCGATCCCCGAATGCCAATAAGGCTGAAGTGGAAAATTTACAAATCGATCATCCGACCTGTCGTCATGTATGGAAGTGAATGCTGGGCCGTCAAGAAGAAGGATGAAAATAGACTGCATGCGAATGAAATGAGAATGTTACGATGGATGTGTGGTGTGACAAGGATGGATAAGATAAGGAATGAGTATATAAGAGGAAGCCTGAAAGTAGCGCCAGTGGTAGAAAAGGTGAGAAGAAGCAGATTGGCATGGTTTGGGCATGTGATGCGGAGGGATGAAAGTCATGTCACAAAACGAGTGTTGAATATGAATGTGGAGGGACACACGGGCAGAGGAAGGCCGAATAAAAGATGGATCGATTGTGTGAAGAGTGATATGAGAATGAAAGGAGTAAGTATGGAAATGACGGCTGATAGAGAGGAATGGAACAAGAAGATTTACTGTGCCGACCCCAGATAATGGGAAATGGTTTAGAGAATGATGATTTAATATCATTTAAAAGTTACATAAGTATCAAGTTATTGTTTCAATAGGTAATAGGTTTGTTTTTTTATTTTTAACTAATTGTGCATAATAAAATATCTTAGTTTCATTATTTTAATCAGCGTTTATCTATTAAGAGATAATATTCTTATAATAATTGTACAAAGTTATGTATTTTATCATTAATATCTTTGGTTCAAACATTCGATTATCAGGTACTATTTCTTAACATGATCAATTTATTTTAAATATTCTTACTATTATAAATCTCTCACAAATACTCTCAATAGTATTATCAATTTTAGTTTAATACAGAGTTTTTTTAAGGTATTTAAAGATTTGAGCATCAAATTTGTGCATAGGTATTTAACACATACAGTTAAAATGACTAAATTTAAACCACGTATTTCAATTATTATAAATGCAGGCTTATAGACTTAACTATAAAATAAAGCCATTACTAAGTATAAAGGATAATTTTATTACGATACTTCAGTTGAATATCAATTAAATACTTGTTTTGCAACTTGAGGAACATACCTTAAAGAAAATTTCATTGACCATTTAAAAGTATGTGAGATTGGATCAACTTGATTGCGACTTCGAAGTCATCTTGTAAGAAGGACTCTAGGGTAAGGAAGTAATATTAAATTAATAAGTCTATGACACGTAAATTGGAAGCATTCATTTAAGATGTGGATCCTAGAGGAAAGCTCCAATATCCAATATGAAAATATATAAATCAATATTTGAATATAAATACCATTTAGTAAAAAAACCGAAATTGATGAGTTTTAGTTATTTTATATATATTATTTTGTTAGTTCTGCATTCTAATATGTGTATAAATAATCTAAGAAATTTTATTCACGCATTTAATGCTGAAAACGAGCGTATAAATTCTTATTCGATTAAAATGTTAACAAATCAATTTTTATAACACAATCTTACATTAAGTACTACAATATATAACTAGAATACATTAAATAGTTACATATTAAATATGTCTTCGCTTAATTTTCATCACCTATGTCAATCACATTTAACTCATATAACCTTAAGCTACTAAACTGTTTTATTCCGATTAATTGTAAAATCAGACAAACACTTGCAAGCTTTACAAGCTTAAAATACTAGGTAAAATTTAATCCGTGGTTTGACCTAGTGGGTTTGACGGTTCGCTTGAGTACTGAGTAAGAATTTGGCTTTTACAAGTAAAAATAATTATTTTCGGTCTTGTGTTTGTCTATGTGTAATTTATGTACACTAAACGCCTGCATAATACATGAGTTAAAAATGAAATACAATTTTATTATTTCTAGTACAATACACACTGAAAATAATGTTTTGTAAGATACTAACGATCTACCCCGGCTTCACACGGGTGATTTCTAGATCAACGACGAACGACGACGACGACGACGAAGATCTAGATTTTAGAATCAACTTAATCACCCACACAAAATTTTACCAAAACCGGTCCAGTCGTTGAGAAGGAGTTCAGTCACACACATGGACATGTATATAAAGATAAGTTTAAGTAGAGATACAGCTAATATATGTAGCTATTCTTTTTCTTTATAATTTTTGATGAACAAGCTGACAACGTTTTAGAAGCTCAACTGTGTGTTTCTCTAATTCTTAGGCGGCCAGAAGCTGGCTGGGGAAATTCGAATATAAAAACATTTTTTTAATGAAAGAACACTTCCACTACCGATTGCCTGACTCAGAGTATACAGATTAAACTATATAAATCAATTTCTGAAAACTGTTTTTTTAAATACTAGTTATTATGCAAATTGATGATTTAAGGAGCCAAAAATAAGTATTTCAAAGTATGTAAGTATAATTTGATTGTTAGATGTCCTTATAAAATAGTTGTCTGATTATGTTTTTATAAGAAGGAAGTATCGTGTTGGTGATTACGACTTCTTGTATATTTGTAATTACAGGCAAAAAGATATGCGAATGCAACGAAGTAATAAGAGATATTTCTTATCAGTTTTACCTACAGTCTTTCATTACTACCAACATTTGTCAAAAATGAAAGAGTACACATCCACAAAATCCACATGGTATCTCAGGCTACAAAGTGTGCTTAGTTTACAAAGTGTCCTCTTCGCCTCCGCCTCTGGATTTGCTGTCCAGTCTCAGGTCTGCTAATCTTTGTTTGATGCTATTTGGTCTGAAAAAATATCATATATTTATTAATTTAAGCGACCTTAAAATCTTAAACTTCAGTTTGAATTCACCACCAATGCCATATATCAATGCTTAGATAAGCGATTTTTACTGTAGGTAATATGATTCTGTACGAATAGAAATTGTAGTATCACCAAATGATATAGACTATATAAATAAAAAATACCACTAAACTATATGACTACATACATTCTAAAATATTTTTAAATATTTTTTACACACAGGACGCATTGGGTAAATAAATTCTTTTATGCCGATATTACGTGGCATGTTTATGGTTAAAGAAACTTTATTTTCTCAAAAGAAATACATTATTTCACTTCATGAGAAACTTAAAAGAATGATATTTAACAAGGTTTAAGGTCGATGAACTCAAACATAAGTGATAAAATGTTAAACACAATATCGATTAAATCGAGGGTACACTATACAATGCAATAGCTGATGTCGTAAAGAAACTAGAAACAAAAAACAAAAATAATGTGGATGGAAATTAATACAATGCTACGCTATACACTATACCAGGGCCGGATTCAGATATAATTAGATTAATTTAACGTTGTTGATTACATATTCTTTTTGTTTGTTTTTGGAGACCGTAAATTTATTGGACATACATAAATGTTAAAGTTAAAAAAGTTAAAGTTGCAGTCAATATACGTCTTACTGCTGGGCACAGTCCTCCCGTTATTTCTGAGAGGGTTTTAGGGTAAGGTAGTGTCCGCTGTGCTGCCCCAATGCGTGTTGGCGAACTTCACATGTCTTCAAAATATTTTTTTGTCTTATTTCTCAGACATGCAGGTTTCCTCACGATGTTTTCCTTCACCGCCGAGCACGTGGTAACTCAACACTTAAAATTGCAATTAACAATTTCATTGGTGCCGGGCGGGGATCGAACCCAGTTTGCTCGAGTACTGTGAAATTCGTGTTCGTCTGGGTGGGTGTATGTCCGCCGAATAACAGTGTCTCCACTGCTGTGTTCCGATCCGAAGGTTAATGGAGTGCCAGTATAATCACAGGCTGTGAGGCATTTCATCTTAGTCTTTTTTGTTTGAAGTTGGTTTAATTTGTGCATGGGCTGCAATAGCTAGTTACCATCAGGTGTTGACTGTAAGTTACAAACATTACTTGAATTTTATAAAAAAAAGAAATAATATATAATCAGCTACTATGTTATATAGTATAATTAAGGTGAGCGCTACCACGGCTCTTAGATTTGATGGTATGATATATAAGCATTATAAACCTGTGATGCCGTCATAATAGGAGAATAATATTGAATAATGTGCAATTATTATAAAGCTCCTCCGTGTATTTACACAGTATTCAGTTACGTACCTGTCAGAAAAGTACGAAGTCAACACTTGATCCGCGGAGACGGATTGTCTTTGGTAAGTACCTGCGCTTAAATTGCTTTTTGGAATCTTATAAATGCGCACACATCTTCCGCTATTCTCTGGCAACACTGAAAATAAAATATGTTGTGAGAATACATTAAAATTTTTGCAAACGTACTGCGACTAGAAAGTGGCATTGTTCTTTTTATATAGAATTAAGTTTTATAAACAAAAAAGTATAGGCGAATAAAATTTCATCATGGCAAACACATTGCCATGATGAAACGCTGTGATGGCTTTCCGCCTAGTTTAATTCAGCTATAAAGCTTATACAATGTCCGACGTCACCAAATGCGAGGTGTGGGTATTACTAAACCTTAACGTATTATGCGTAAGAGAATGGGGCGATTGAAAATGGGTTGATTCTTACGCCATCACAGCATGACCAATATAATATACTGTATGACAATTTTTACCGTCTGGGAAAAATAGGGTGAAACATGTGAACGGAGTAGAAGCTTATGGCACTGATATTTTACAAAAAATAAAAACAAAAATTTTGAATTAAGTAAATAAATAAATAAAATCTATCGAAACTCAAATCATATCCACTCTACTTCACGATCGGCAATAAAACAATAAATTTGTAGGCATCTTTGATCTAGTCACTTTGCAGGGTCACAGGCTTAAGGGCAAAAGGCAAAGCAATAGTTAAAAAAAATTTCAAACGTGTCACAGGCGCCTACTTCGTTCACATGTTACATCCTAATTTTTTCCAGACGGTAAAAAAGGTTATCCAGTATATAAGACAAAATGTTTTGTACTCTGCTTATCTTTTCTACATACCTTGTGGTGAACTCGGTGGCGACACAGGCGCCATGCGTTGCAACGGTGGTCGTATGTTTTCTTGCTCAGACGATATGGAACTGCTTCTGCTCGACGCCGAGTTGTCGTCCGTTGCGCGATTGTTTTGGCATGATTCTCCTCTGCGAACAATGTTTTAATATGCTATTGGCTGCCTCGCTAGTTTATTAGTCATAAACTCCTCTGCTGATCATGAGGTCCTAGGTTCGAATTCCAGATCGGGTAAAAAAAGCAGTTCTTGAGTTTTACAACAGACTTCAGAAAAAGGAGAAGGTTCTCTTACTCGACTGTATTTTTTATGTGTGTTTTACCACTTGTCCATCAAAAAATTTTCAGTTTCGGGTTTCAGCTCGGAATCAGGAAGCTGGCGTTGTTCACCTCCGTGCCTAGAAAAGCACATAAAGCCATCTGTCCTGCGCCCGATCTCTCTCTGGACGTGTCGGAGTAATGTCAATAAGAGTGAAGGAATAGAAAATGCACCTGTGCTTGCCCGTAAAAAGGCCACCTGTCCTGTCCTGCGCAAATTATTATTATATTTTAATATACTTATATTTATTGGTGTATTCATAGAGTATTCTCATCTAGTTGGGCTGAATAAATATATAAGAGGAAATGATAAATATACATAAATATATATTTAATATACTAACATAAAAAATAAAAAATAAAAGCCCAACCAGATGGAAGTACTCGGCAGGGGAGACCAAACGGCTGAGGGTTAGGGGGAAAGGGAAAGATACCGGCGGACGATGCGGGTGGTATCGAGAAGCACCGCCTTCTGCATTTGAGCTCGGAGCGGTCCGTCACGGTGTCCCAGCCGCCTCAGATGACCCGAAAGGCTGACTGGGACTAGCTCGTTTGCAGAAACGACTACAGGAATAATTTCGGTTGACAGATCACCCCATATGTCGGTTACCTCGTGAGCCAGGTCCAGATATTTTGTTTGCTTATCTGTTTCGGCTTTCACAAGGTTCTCGTCATACGGAATGGTAATGTCGACCAAAAATATCCTTGACTGTATCCGGTCCATCAGTACTGTATCAAGTTTATTCTCAAGAATTATCCTATCTGTGATGATGGCCCGGTCCCATTAGAACCTGGTGCGATCATTTTCGAGCACGGCTTCAGGCAAGTACCTGTAATACGGCACTTTCCACTTTCGTATTTCAGAGCGAGCTCCTGATAAAGAATTCTAGGTACTAGGTTATGCCTGTGCTAGTTACTCAGGGTTAGAAAGCGCCGAACAACCGGAGATGACATGCCTAAGTGACTTTTCGGATGGCGACAAGCTCGACAGATGTTGACGGTGCCATCTTTTAGAATGTATCTCCGATAGTTGTGAGTCTTAATAACATGATTCTGTAATGCACAGACAAAACCTTCCCCGAAGAGGTCACCAAAGCGTAGCCAGTGGAGGAAGGCTATAGTGTCTACGAAAGGCTCATGAAGGGCTTTCTTCTTCCCGAAGGAGAAGAACTTCTTCAGGAGGAGAACTTCCCGAGGAGCTCCTCCTTCCATACGCTCTCCCGGTCGGCAATGCTATGTACTGCCGGGTTCTGTCGCTGCTCGTTGGCTAAGGATAGAGGGGAAGTCCTTTATCACTTTATCATCCGATCTCACCCGGAAGTAATTACGTTGACTGCACACTTCGCGATTATGCATGGTGAGCGCGCTTAAAAAGTAAAAAGCCACGCCCACCCTGTTTTCGCGGCAAGTACATCCTCATTACTGACGATCTCGGATGGTGCACTCTATGGGATGTCATGGTAGTGCGGATATTTTTATATCCAGGGCATTAAGTTCAGTCTGAGACCACCTGAGTATGCCAAAGATATACATGAGGACAGGCATGATCCAACCGTTATATGCGTGTGTCTTATTCACACCGGACAAAAGGCTGTTAAGCACTTTGGTCAAGCGTGCATAAAACACGTCGCAAACTGACTGTTTCATGCCAGCCTAATCGATACCGATGTTCTGTGACATACCTAGGTATCGGTATGTTTCAACCTCGGAAAGGGTCTTTAAGTTGACGGGCATAGATAAATCTATGATAATTCCTCAGAGTTAGCAACCCTTCCCCTTTCAACATGGAGGACCGCACACTTATCCATTCCCAGCTCTATTCTAAATAGAATTACTAAAATCACAAGTGATGTTTAGCAATTCCACAAGATGGGAGCGACTGGAGGCGAATAACTTGAGGTCATCCATATATTTATTTATCAATCAATAATTCAGAGATCATAAATAAAAAGTAAAGTTTGTGCCTGTAATAAGGCTATGAAGCAATTATTCCGTTGACCTGCTCATAAGCGCTAGAAAAGAATTCCCCGACTCACATATTTAAACTGGTACAACAAAAAAAAAATACGTAAATCCTGCGCGTATTCTATGTAAATTAAAACTCTGTAATTTAAAATTGCAGCTAGCCGTGTTAGCTCAGAGGCTAAACGCTCACTGTGAATTTCACAGTACAATCAACATTCAATCACCGCCGGCACCAATGAAATGGTTAACTGCTGCTGTTGCTTTTTACTGCTGATTACCACGTATTCGGCGATGAAGGAAAACATCGTGAGGAAATCTGCATGTCTGAGAAATAATAAAAATAAATATTTCGAATACATGTGAAGTTCAACGTTGTGAAAGCTGCGCCACTCGGTGTACATTTCCTTGCCCTGAAGCACTCTCAGAAATGAGAGGTGGCCTATACCCAGTCCAGTAATTTTAACGTTAACTTCAACTTTAAAATTTACATTAAATATACTGATCAGCCTTATAACATTTAAAAATAACCCGCGAACAGGTTAGTAGAATTGTAATGATAATTCACAATTTCCAAAAGATAGAAATGTCAGGACGAATATAAACATCACTTACACATCGGACGATTTCTAAGTGTTTTTGATGGTATGAGGTAATCCCGGAGGCGTTTTTATTATTGTTGCTGTTAGTGTTATTTGTGTTTTTTCGTCATAGGGATTCAAAATGTTAGGTCGTTTAATTAGGTACCTAAAATTCCTCTATGAGGGTGAATAGCCAATTAAGTGTTAATGTCTCGGCCAGAGGACTCACCTATCAGCGTCATCATCATCGACCGAGTGCGGTCCACCCTGTCGACTCATCTGCCGCACCAGCTCGTAACTGTCGTGCTGCAGAGCGAAGCACGGCTCCAGCTCGCGGCTCAGAGGCACGTACTCCGGCGCGCAAGCCACGTAGAAAATGTCCTGCAACGTTTTCTATTTTGTTTCCATTTTAAAACAATCCGCTATAGACGAATTAAATTATTTCAAATTAGCTACATATCAACAGCCTTAAAGTCAACCAATATTTGCATTTTTCAACAAGCTACTTCTAATTAATGGGAAATTTGCCTATTATCACCAAGTTGAGCAGGTGGGTTGGTGAACGCAGTGCCGATATATTAGCACAGGTGACAAAACATATTGGTCTCAAGCACCTTATTGAAATTTAGGTTCAGCATTTTTGGATGACGTTTCCGCCACCGCTCAGATTATTTTATGTATTTGATCACATATTTTTTTGTATGACTAAAACGTTGAACATGCTGCTGTTGTAGTGCTGTAACTGCGTAAAATAAAAAATTATAAATTAGTTTATACTTACTCTTCTACCACAAAGTAATTTAAGTCCCGGAATGCAAGCAGCGTGTACTAATGATCCATTGGCAACAAGCCGTATTTCTAATAAATCCTCTGCGAAAGCCATTATGTAGGGAAATGCACAAACTGCAACAAAAAGTGTAATATATATAGATCTTATCCGGCGAACAAGCGAAATAATTCAGTCAATTTGAGATCCTCTTTTTTAAATGAGTTTATAATGTTCATAGATTTCAAAATAAATTTGGTTCATTTTGTTGGGTTTTGTCAGTCTTGGAAGAAATTTACAGGAATATATAATTAAGGTTGAATATACAAAAAAAGGGAAGAAAGGTCTTCGTGTGGCAGCTTCGTACTGGTATTTTAAGATGATGCCTGGAGCCTATATGGTACACATCATTTTTCATTTTATCAGATAACAGTTTTCACAATGTTATCAGAATAACAGTTTTATATTTTCTTTTAATATATGGCGTTAAAGTGCTTACTTTTGCTAGCATAGCGTACATAGCTTAAATGAAGAGCCATATTTGCACAGAATACCAGCGTGAAATATCAATATCAATATATGAGTGAATTCAACCTCGTACCCGAAAGTAACTAGGCGTTCTATTAAAGTCTTCAGGGGCAACAACGCATTTGCATTTTGATTTTTAATTAAGTGAATGCTCTCACTTACAATCCTGTGGACGGTATATTCGTTTGTAACCTTTACAAGCGTGCCGTGTATTTCTATAAAAATACTACCAATGTAATTAATTGGCTTCAAGGCCAAAATAGGGTGAAGTATAGTTAGTAGGTATTACTCCACTTGATGCGTTTAAGAACCTTCGGTATCGTAGACTGCAATTGATGTTTTTGATTTCTAATATAAGGAATGCTCGGTAAATGTGTTATAATACTTAATTAAAAGCTTGACTTTGTGATTTTGGGTTGTTAAACGTAAAATTAGGCGCGATTCTTATTTATTTCTTACCCACTGCCGTAGGCACTGTTGTCCAATGGAAATCGTATTCACTATCACTTTCTAAACCTTTACTAGTTAACCGTTCGAAATGGCAGGTATCTGTAAAAAAGTTTAATAATATAAGTTAATCACTTGTTAACTTCCGCTACGAATTACAGAGATGAAATCAAATATTGCGTTTAGTTAGTTAATTACAGCCTAAATGAGTCCCGCTGCTGAGTACAGACCTCCTTTCCTTTCTGATGGGGTTACTGTGCAATTAGTTCGCCGCGCTGCGTGCGTGTTAAGGGACTTAACACGCCTTCGAAATTCCTCAAACATGCATGCAAATGAATTTTACGAGGTAGAGCCACGTTGTAAGTATATTATTGCTGCACAACGAATAGGTCAGCACGCCTGGGTAGAACCCCACTCTTACAAAATATGGGCGTGAAAGTGCAGGTGCAGCGTCTCGTGTGGTGAGTGAATAAAACTGGAGACCCTTCTTTTTATGGGTAACGAGGCAATCCGTCGTAAACACGACAACGCAACTGTATTTTGATTCTTAATCCTGGATAAATGTAGATGTCTACAAGCCACAAAATCCATTTACCATCAGGTGGGCTGTGCGCTCACTTGTCACCCTTGTAAAAATGCAAGTTTCCCTTCGACATTTAGTAAATCGCCTAATACATGGTAAATCGGCACTAAATTCTACACTTAAGAATTTTATTAATGCCGGTGCGGTGGTGATATTAACCGGGTTAGTAAAGTACAGTTACAGCCTATATACGTCCCCCTGCTGGGCTCAGGCCTCCCCTCATTTCTGAGAGGGTTTAGGGCGAGGAAGTGTCCGCCGCGCTGCCCAAATGCGTGTTGACGAACTTCACATGTCTTCGAAATATTTTTTTTTCTTATTCCTCAGACATGCAGGTTTCCTCACGATGTTTTCCTTCACCGCCGAGCACGTGGTAAATCAGCACTTAAAATTGCAATTAACAATTTCATTGGTGCCGGCGGGGATCGAACCCGGGTTACTCGCGTTCTGTTATATTTACAGCGAGCGTTAACCACTGAGCTACCACGGCTCTCCACTGAGCTACCACGGCTCTTATTAACCGGGTTGCTCACGTTTAATCACTTTCAGTGAGCCAATCAATCACAAGTGGAGAGTTGACGTAGACTAACGCAGGAATGACTATGGACATTGATATTAAAAGTGTTCTATTTACTCCTATAAACTTTACTTAAAAAACTTAAAAAAGCAACATACATTTAATTTGCAAAAGTATAAGCAATAATTTTTTGATATTATTTTTCCATTTTAATGGAAGCTCGATGATGTTGATGAATTCTGGATTAAAAAAAAACTTACGATTATAGCATAAAATAATTTGGCCATCTCTTTCATCACCAATGCGCAAGGCGTTAACAAGAGTACCTCGTCGTGGTCCACTATCTTCTGACCCTTCCGCCCGTTTGATGGCCTGCAGTAAAAAAGGTAGCATGTATTTGGGTATTGTAGCCTACTTCGGATCGACATCAGATAGAATTAGGTTAGAACGAGTGGCTCTGTGCTTATGCAAACAATTCTTGGTAATATATTATTCCGTGTTGTTGATAACATCGAACGGTATTCGAAAGATGAATTTGTGAAGTTGGACGAAAGGCCAGGAGAACATTATTATTATCTTATACTTATAGAAGACAACTGCTGGACGTAAGCGACTCTCTTTTTATTCCGATATTTTTTTTGATATGGTGACAAGCGCACCACCTATTGGATAGTTAGTACACTATGGTAGGGACAACAGTCGACTGGACGTAATAGTATGCACGGAGCCGGGCGTCGATCGTAACACCTCTCACTTCAGTTTAAAAAGTTTAGGAAGTCACAAAGAAACAGACAAAATTGATACAATCATGCGTGATACGAAAATAGGGCCCTTCTACGACAATTTTATTTTTAAATTTAACTATTTTTCTTACCATCCCTTCTTTAAAATTATAATTCACGTCACTTTTAATCAAAATATTTCTACCAGTAAAAATATGAAAATATGTTGCATTTTGCTTAGTTTTACGTTATCTATCTACCTGGCCAGTGGTAGTTTCCAAGACTTCCCAATGGTGCTTATAGCCGACCACCACTACAGCTACTTCACCATCCATAAGTTTTATTAAAATAGGAGATTCATTCAACTGGATGTCCTGAAATAGTAGATAAAAGTATTAGTATAAAGTATTGTATTTTGTATACAGTTAAATTAAGAACTGTGTTTGGCTGTAATTATAGAAATTATAATTCTACATAACTTTTCTTTCGTTCATTTGAGTTCCGAGTTCTAAGTTTTAAAAAGAGTTATCCCCGAGTAAGATTTTATCCTGTATCGTGAAGGCAGTTATACACAAAAATTCCACAAGGACACAGACTTTAGACTAGGACCCTTTTTACTGGAAACGAGGCATTCCGTCTTAATTCTCACGGGTGACAACGCATCTGCATTTTAATTCGTAATCGGGATAGATGCAGGACCATGCTCTCACAGATTACCAGCGTAAAATAGCAGTATAATGCTGCTATGTTTCGTATGGTGAGTGTAGAGAACCGCAGACCCTTTTTACTGGTATCGAGGCATTCCATCATAGTCCTAAGGGGTGACGACGCATTTGCATTTTGATTCTTAATTGAAGATAAATGTGGATGTCTATGGGCCACAGCAACCACTTACCATCAGGTGGACTGTGTGCCCGTTTGTCACCCTATCATATATATATATATATATATATATATATATATATATATATATATATATATATATATATATATATATATAGAGAGAGAAGGAACAAGTTGTAGGTCATATAAATACTTGTTCCGTGCGGGATTTCAACCTGCGACCTCGCAAGCCGTATCTCTTTGCCACTGTTTCACGGAGCCGTCATTTCCTAACTTTTATAAAGTATAGGCGTTAGACATTGTTCACAGTAAAGATGTCCCCTGCAAATTTACTCTACAGTATGTGTTTTTAAATGAAAACTGATGAATCGAATCTATACAATTATTTTCAAAAATTGGACTGATTACAAAAACTTACAAATCGTAATTAGCAAGGATACGCTTAGCTTAGACTGCTTGGTCTTAACGAACAGACTGACAATAGCTAGTTTTATATACAATTGGCTACGTACCTTGATATGTATATACTCAAACCCCATTTCATTTTCAGTCTTTTCTTCTTCGAGCAACAGAATCACTCTTCTACCGATAGCCACGGCTAGTAAAGTCTTGCCACCCTCGACTGAAAAAAAGAAAAAAAATTATGACTAGTATAGCGAGGATACGGCCACACCGTCATGCTTGACAGATGGTTTGATCTTCTTTCTGATTCTTGTTTTGCACCTTCGACGCCGTTCCCTGTCGTCGGTCTAAGTATTTTAAGTCAGGCAATGTCGGGACGGTTATATCGACATTTATTAGAAGCCACAAGATTTTTCTCGCTATTCTCATAATAGCTTCTAACGAAAATCACAGGAAGAAATAGAATTATAGATTCTCTTACGCCGGCACCACGTGACTAATTCTAATGTTCATATTACGTGTATTACACTGCATTGCATACCATAATTTACTGGCCTCCCACAAATTTCTTCTTAGGGGGGAATTTTGAGTGGATTGTCAACCGCAGTTTTTTTAATATTTTGAGTTGTTATCAGGAAGATGCTGCTGCTCATCACCTCTTTCAATTTCCCTCTGTCGCCTCTTACGAGACCGAGTGGATAGTTAAAGTCTACAACACAAGATATTCGTATTTTAACAACCGTTAAGTTTGAGCTAAAGCTAAGGGCAAATACTCGAACAAAAATGGTTTTCAGGCCCTTAAATTTCAGGCTTTGAAAGGTGTGTTGTGTGTATGTGTCAGGCAGAGCCATTAACTCAACATATTTTATCTTCTGCTACTCTAAGTCCACTGTTGAAAGTAGGCTTATAGTACAGGCGATCGGGCAAGTTTTTCTTGGAATTTTGTTACGCTCACCATGCTATGAAAGTGTAAAATACCCTCGATGGCAATATTGATTCCCACTGCAATTTTATGGAATTTGAATTCTCTATTGGTCAGAGTCCAGTCTCATTTATTAGTCATCATTGTGCACTGCATGCAGGTGAGTTCGAAATGTGAAAAATTGTACGCAGTAAAGTTTATTTTGAATTTTTGATTATTTCTCTAGTTGCAGCAACCTCTACTAAAATATACATAAAAAGCGTACCATTTTCAATGACGTCGAAGAAGTGCGCGGTCTTGGTGCGTGGCAAACGAGCGTGCTTGCAGTCCTGCAGCGGGCGCATAGCCCAGGCGCCAGCGCACAGCTCGTGCAGCGGCAGTGCGTACAGCCCCGCACCCCCCGCGCCGCCGCTCGTCGACCCGCCGCCCGCCACCACCCGCGCACCCACACGGAACAAACCTACGCGTTCAGTTACACGCGCCGCACGGACGCACCCCTCCCATCTTAGAACCACTCTGGTTGTGCCGCTTTCTGAAACATTTTACATCAGATATTCATGTGATGGAGAAAATGAGTTTGGCCGAACTTCACACAAACAACTTAACTTTCGTACGAATTAAATTGGAAGATATGTAGGTATTTACTCGGTCCAGAGCTAAATGTAAAAGTTAGTAAAGTTACAGCCTATATACGTCACACTGGACATGGACATAGGCTTCCTCTCACTTCTGAGAGGGTTTTAGGGCAAGGAAATGTCCGCCGCGCTGCCCCAATGCGTGTTTTTTCGGATTTTACATGTCTTCCAAATATTTTTTTACCACGGCTCTTGTAACCTTTAGTGTTCAATGTAACCTTTAGTAAAATCAGAGTTAAACTAGAATGCAATTTCAAAGACGCAACGACATTCGAAGAACAACAATTTGTTGTATTTTACAATGATTGTTGGCTCTGTCTTGGACTCAAATACTACGCCTGAAATGTAGGTTACAGCATTATAATGTAGTACAATAGTATCTAGGTACTCTGTGGTTTTAGTAGGTACTTATTGTTACGTCAGATAGGCATTTTATTATTTACCTTCCAATATGTAAGTGTTAGAGGTGGTAGATAGCAGAAGTCGGCCTTCGGACAGCTGTTCTGCGCAGACTGGTGATGCAGGAAGCGGTGCCGCCCGCCACACCCGCCCTTCCCAAGGAGCTCGACGTGACCCTCCTGAGCCTTATGAAGTTTTGAAATAAAAAATATATTTTTTTATAAATACAAAAAAAAAATTAAATAAACGAAATATTTTCTTTCACACAATAGTAAGAAACCAGGTTAAGTTGTTGCTTTCTGAAAAAAAATTGAATTTAAAGAAATTGATCAAGCAGATTATAGATTAACTGTCGCTTTTATATACTGCGTAGCAAAACAAGATTATAATATATATATATCAATGAAACCTTTAGAAAATTCGTAGCAAAGTACGTAAGCCAACTCAAACGTTATTACTGGGCCGTTCGAACAGCCTGTAAACAGTCCATTGCTAGACACTAGCCTCTTCGCTATGATTTTGCTACAGCTGCTACATACAGTTTAATAACTGCTACATATATGCTATATAATATGAGACCAAGGCTTTGAGCTCAAACTGAAAGTGCTCAATATCAATATTTATTAAACATAATATGACGTAGAGTCTTGAGCCGAATTTTTTACGTTGTGATGTTTGAGTTTAAGGATATTATCTCTGAATGCCATTCAGTCTTACAAAAACTGTTAATAATATATACTACATACGTAGCAGTTATGAACTGTATATGAAAATATACCTATATAGGAGCTGACAATTTACGTGATACAACCCATAGTATAATTGATGTCCATCAAACTCCTTTCATGCGGTGTGATTTGCGGCCATTGTAGACGATTGTTGATGTCGAATCTACTAAAAAATTCAACATTCGTGAAACATTCCTATACATGTCGAGCGTTTAAGAGTGGCTTTGTGCGCACTTCAATATCTGAACGCAATGAAGGGATAAAGACTTACCTATAGACCTACACAGTAAACCTAAAGGAACGAAGTGATGGCAAACTGGTTATACTGCGATGGGAGGGACCAGGATTCATTATCCCTTACGCTTGCGGTATGCGCAGCGTGGAATCCGGGTTGGAGGAATCTCTTAAGCTGGCAGTGGTTTCGGCGATACTAAGATGTTAAGCTGAACTTATAGGCTTCGAACAGGATGAGACCTCTACACAGATTAGGAAGTTATAGAGTTAATGAAAATCATCCCGCGGTGTGAGTGCTCCATGCCGGAAGTGCAGTTCACACAGCGCTCGGTTCGCTAAGCACTCCTCTCCCTGGACATCTTCCTGGGCATCCCAATTGTGCTAAGGACGTATGCTCCAGAGTTGGCACTGGTTTTAACGCATCTTTTCTGGTATTCCTACTACCGAAGCGTAGTCCCAAAATTATGGAAGACAGCTTTCGTCCACCCGATTCCTAAAAAAGGGGACCGCTCAGACCCCTCCAACTATAGGCCTATCGCCATTGCCTCCTTGTTCTCCAAAAGAATGGAGTCTATTGTGAACTGTCAGCTCATCAGGTACCTTGAAGATCACCAGCTGATGAGTGATCGTCAGTACGGTTTTCGCCGGGGTCGATCAGCTGGTGATCTTCTGGTCTACCTTACTCATAGATAGGCGGAGGCAGTAGAGTCCAAGGGAGAGGCATTGGCCGTTAGTTTGGACATTGCGAAGGCCTTCGATCGGGTTTGGCACAAAGCGCTTCTTTCGAAGCTCCCTTCCTATGGGCTTCCCGAGAAATTGTGCAATTGGATCACCAGCTTTCCTGCAGATCGGAGCATCAAGGTCGTTGTAGATGGTGCAAGCTCCGATTACAGGAATGCTGGTGTTCCACAAGGCTGCGTGCTATCGCCAACGCTGTTTCTTCTGCTATGCAGATGACAGCACTGGTGATGCTCTGTACACCGGCCGTGCCAATATTTCTCGGGAAAACGTACTCGGAGATACCGGGACAAACTTGTGTCTGAAGTCGAGTCTTTGCTGAACAGTCTTGGATTGGGGGCGACTAAATTTAGTCCAGTTTAACGCTAAAAAGAATCTCTTTGTCGTATCTCCTCAGTTTCAAGGCACTCCCCTTGTTACCTCAGCCAGTATCGGAATCCTCGGCGTAGACATATCAAGTGACGTGCAGTTTCGTGGTCACTTGGAAGAGAAGGCTTCTAAAAGCTTGGGATGCTCAGCAGAGCGGGACAGTATTTCATGTTGGTACACCGCCTGCAACTTTACAAGGCGCATGTTCGGCCGCACATGGAATACTGTTCTCATCTCTGGGCTGGAGCTCCCCAGTACCAGCTCCTTCCACTTGACCGCATCCAGCGCAGAGCGGACCGAATCGTCAACGACCGAGTGCTTTCCGATCGGCTCGATTCACTGGTGCTGCGAAGAGATGTTGCATCTCTTTGATCCTTTGATCCCGATACCATCCACACCATTTGGATGCTTGGCGGTTCATTACTGTACGTTTCACAAGGAGTTTTCTTCCGCGTACGACCTCTCTGTGGAATAGTTTAACACCGGCTATTTTTCTGGACCGATACGACCTAGGGACCTTCAAGAAAAGAGCTTACTCCTTTCTAAAGGGCCGGCAACGCACCTGCAATTGCCCTGGTGTTGCGGTTGATCATGGGCGGCGGTAGTCACTTAACATCAGGTGAGCCGCATGCTCGTTTGCCTCCTCTTCTATAAAAGAAATTGTACAAAGCAGTTACGAGGTTGTATGTAGTAGCTGTAGCAGTTTCGTAGCAATGTTCTCTATATGACTCGCAGTATTAATGCCAATGAGACTGATTGCCTATCGTTGTTGACATTATAGTCACCTGTAAACTAGTGGTGTTGTTTGAAGCTCTTTCTCCAGTAAGATTTTGTCTATGGACATTTTTGGTCTTACGATTTCTGATATCAACATTTAATATTATAATTTCTGATTACTCTCATGTGAAGTGATTTTATTTGATTATTGCACTGGCTTATAACTTTTTTGAAAAAAAAAATAGTTATTTTTAGAAATATTTTTAATATATTATTTAATGAGTCTAATAAATATATACACTATCGGTAAATCAGCTGTGTCATACCAGTTGAGACCAGGCTGGTAGGCGCGTCTCCTCGTAACACGGCATCGAGTTTTAGCGCTTGACCAACGTGTAGGAAACGTTCAGTGCGAGCGGCGCCCGCCCCGCCCGCACCTGCACCGCCCGACCACACGTCTGACAACGCACGACGCGACAGCATGGGCTATGTGAAGAGAATAATAAATAACTTATTAATACCAAAGTCCTAAAATCTTTAATAATACTTTATTACAAAGAGAGATTTTCAACATATTAAAGCTATATATTTTGTATACCTGGTATTTAGAAATATGCGAGAAAATTTTTAGTAATTAACAAATTCTTTATAAGAGAATGTATTATCGTGCTTTTTATGCATGGTACGTGAAATATTGCAAGGATTTGGGGTTTTTTGAAGTCGGAGACCAATCCTGTAGTTTATAGTGTAACTACTAAGTTTATACTTAAATATCTCTACGTAAGATTTTTTATGAAGTCGTTAGTAAATAAAATAATTAAAATTTCACTCTTTAACCTTTTATATAAGAGGTTTTGTTCTTTTAAGGCGCTGGAAATAATTTTTTCGAATGTGTTGTTTCACTTGTACGTGCAATAATTTACCCTCTACCCTGTAAGAAATTCGAATAACCAAGAAAGTAGGTCACACTCGCGCGGCAAACTGTTTCCGTCAGTTGAATGTTACATATGAATAATTAGGACCGTCTCCGAATTAATGAGAAGAAGCGCAATTCTGTTTAAATTTTTAAAACTGGGAAGTTTGATGTAGTTTAGAGTCCTCCTAAAGAAACAAAAACAAGTATTATGTTTAAAAGCAATTCTGTGTAACTAGTAGTTACCAGATTATCAACTATTTCCAAAACTGATTGGAACTTCTCGAAGTTTCTGTAGATAATAATAAACTATAAAGCGTTACTGTTAGGGTTTAAAATGCTTTATGCGAAACTTACTACTTTGTGGTCTGAGCAGTGTTCAGCATAAATATCTCTTATCAGGGTGTCAAGAGTTCGTTGCCGTTTTAATGCAAACGTTGGGGTTTGGAAAGCAGCCTTTTCACCATTCATTAACTTAACCTGAAAATGTGATTTAAATAAATTTTCATGTTGGTCACGTAGTAGTAGTAGTGAAGTTGATATTAAGGTTAATGTTATGTATGTGTAAAACTATCTTGTAGTAAAATGTTTGTATTAATTTAGGGAATTTCACATACCAGCAGAAATTCTCTAAAAAGTTGAGGGTCGTTAAAAACTGGTGGGCAGGGCAGTGAAGGGCCAAATGGCGGCACTGTATCGTCGCTGTAAACGCTTAGTCGGTAACCTTCTCCTTCTACTTCTGATACCACAGCGAATATATCTGATTCATTATTAAGGAAAATTCAGTCGAAGAAGATTGGAGTACATATTCTTAAACAGTGAATACAATTTTGCGTTCTCTCATTCTCAAAAATATTTTCATAAAATACATTTAAATTTTAATAATTTTCATAAATTATTTATTAAGCATTTTTCATATATCCAGAAAAAATTACAATATCTACATACATTATATTACGTATGTATTTAACTTAAAGAATATTGTATGAACTGTTCATGTAGAGTGATGTACTTAAAAAAAGTTATTAAATACAATAAGAAACATACGAGTATATCAGCAGACGCGTTAACGAAGTAGGCTTATGTAATATATTTAACTAACTTCATCCTTCCATCAGAAAATTTAATGACAAGGTTTTACTATCAGAGAAAAATTAGGTGGATAAATATTAAGAAAATAACATTAAACCGAATAACAATTTGTTATTTGAAGTATTCCGTTATATCAGTTATTTCTTTTCTTTGGAGTTGCCTGAGATTATTATAATATATAAACACAAATGCTGGCAGCTAAGTATGGTTTTACAAAAGTTAAAAATAATAAGTAGGTAGTTAGTAAGCTAGTCACATCCACAAAACAATACCCAAACATGAAAAAAATATAAATCTGTTAAAAGATTTCTCCTTTAAAAATAAATTACAACTTTGAAAACGTTTAACTCTGAAATAAAATAATAATAAATATTATTGTTATAAAAAGGATACGAGTGAAATGGCTCTTGACGTACTGTGGATTAAAAGTGTTGTGCACAGAATCTTCGGTAAAAATAATGTTTACTATGTCATTTCCAATGTGTCGTTTTCTCTCCAGCTGTGAAAGAAATGTTCGTATACAATTGAGCTCTTCAACAACGTTATGACGTAATATACTTCATAAATGTCTATGATAACTTTTAGTGAAATTGTTGTTTTCAGTTGCCAATCTCCATTTTGTAAAAATCTACCGCTGAACAGACCTATCTCAAGTAAGAGAAAGTTGAAGTAATTAAACCACTTGGCAGGTGGCTTATAATGCAGAGCGTAGCTTTAAATGCTATTTTTCGATATTAATCAGATATTTAGGCTTCACAAATCAATGTAAAAGGCCATCATCTGTAAGTGCAAGTAAAACATGGAAGCATTCCTAGCCTAAAAACATTACTCAACGCAAATTCACCTGCGGTAGGCGTAGCTAACCAATTGCGTTGCGAACGAGTTTAGTTTGAATATCTTCAATAATGCTGATTAATATATATATCTATATCTTCATTGAAACTTGTTACATAAACCAGACATGACCAGCGATGAACACAATGGTGTCATATAATAAAAGTTGTACACAACTTATATGATATACATTAATTTTAAATAATAAATATCAGAAAATAAGATTAATTTTTAACATACTTGTTAACAACTTCGAGTATTGATTTCTCTATAGTATAAGTAGGTGCGTAAAATTCAAAACAATATTGTTCTTTTCATAACGGTTATTGATTATTTAAAGTTTATACGGTCATGTAGTAGATGACTGATCCCTTCATTAGCATTTACTGTCAATCGCCTTTAGATCTTATAGGCACGCCAAGCCTACTAATCTGGGTACCTTTATCAAATTTTGATTTGTAATTAAATCATTTCGGAGGTCTTATTGCTTTATTGGACAGCTTAAGCAGATGAAGATTAGGATACGGATAATCAAATAAAAAATTAGAACCTAATAATATAAGTAGACCTGTTATTTAAAATTCAAATGTAAAAACAAATGCATACAAAGTTTAGTTTTTATTTACACTTCGTTATTTTTAGACTGTTGTTGACAAATGTTAAAAATTCTTTGTGCTGAACTTGTGTTACTTTAAGATCTGCTTACTTTATTTTTCAATTATTCTCTAATTTGAATGTAAGTTTGTATTAAAATTGTCATAAAATATAACAGGCTTTTGTATCCTTTACCATGTTAAACACAGCAGTAGTAAGCTGCTATTTTTACGTTGGTATTCTGTGAGAGCGTGGTATAATATAGCTGTAGCGTGGCTCTACCATTTCTAATACATCTTTTTATATTAAATGACCATTTTAAGTAGTCGAAAGAAATGTTAGAAAAAAGACGAATGTTATACTTGCACAATTATTGATCGCGTTAGTAGAACTTTTGGCTATTGAAAGGGTGGGAATACGGAATTTTTAAGCTTTTTATTTTTATTTACATTAGTGATTTTGATGTATTTAAAATATTTATACTACATTCATCCTTTTTTGAAAAAGCATTTAGTTAAAATATTTCATTAACTGTTGAAATCTTAAAAAAGATGTACATGATTTTTTACTTTGAGGATAAATAGAGATTTTGAAAGATTTTTTGGGATTTTTTAGTTTCATTTTTTTTCATAAGAACAGCAGTAAAATGATTTCGAATTTCTTGCATAACTTTAATAGTTACAGAACATTCAGTCGGTGACACTTTTCTATTTTAACTTGTATATATACAAAAAGGAGATCAAGTTATAAGAAAATTTGTAGTTTTTTTTTAAATTACAGTGACAAACGTGCTAGTAGCTTATTTGATGGTAAATGTTATTTATAACTAAGCACGTTTATTACAGGCCTTAGAGACATGCAGAAACTTTAAGCAAAGTAGGTTACACATGTATTGTCTCCCCTGAGCACAAAGATAGAATTGCCTAATTAGAATGAATACATGCTACGTCACGTAATTATACTGCCTCTTTATATTACAACAGTTTCCACTGGTTGTATGGAAAATCAGTATAATAAGGCGTGTATCGGCAGCGTAAGAATCCATTACCTCATATCATCCCGTACGTGTAGAAGTTGTAAAAGATAACAGAGGAAAACAAACAGGAGAAGGGCAGCAGCATCTTCCTCATAACAACTCAAAATAATATAAACTGTGGCTGCCAAACCGCCTGCCAGTTGCCATCTTTTCAAATCTTCTATGAGGCTATATATGGGAAAAGCCTATGTTTAGCAGTAGACTATTGATATCCTGATGATGACGAGAGGATCTATTTTGTCCAAGAGGGTGTTATCTACTCAGACGGGCTCCAGTACTTCACCTACTTAATTTGATAATAACATCACTTGTACAACACAAGTGATGTTATTGTTAAATTAAATAGGTGGTACCTGGATGACCGAGCTTTCTTCGGTATTTTTTTTTAGGAAATCGTGTGTTTTGGAAATTATATTTAGATACAAATTACATACTGATGAAACATGAATATTTTTTGATCTTATTGACATAATAGAAAAAACTGAACTGGTTATTTGAATAAAAAAAATGAGTGCAATTAGTTTAATTTAAATTTTCGTATTTTTAAAAAAATACTAAAAAAGGGCTTGAAATAATAGATTGTCTCACAAAAGAAAGGAACCTGAAAAAAAAAGGTAAAAAAGTCGGACCGAAGACAGGACGCGAACTAGGGCACTACGATTTCTCGACTGCGCGATATCCACTTGAGCTATTACTATCATTAATACACCGTCAAAATTTACCTACTTATATTGTAGTAGTTTTTCATTGCCTGAAAACACGGACAAAATGACATTTTCTAAAAATAAATCCTAGCTAGATCGATTTATTGCCCCCGAAACCTCCTGGACACAAAATTTTATGAAAATTGTTGGAGCCATTTCCATAGGATTAAGTATTATATATGTATATAGTAATAAGTATTATTCTTGTACATTAAAGCCCTGTGTGACAGTAAAGATTATTTATGTATTATATATGTGCAAAACTTACCTGTTGCTTATTGTCTTTGGAAAATGGTAACATAGTTGAAACATGAAACATAATTTCATGACCTTGATGCATCGTGTATATGGAATGGCTGCCAGTCATGTCACCTAAAAGATTTTCACCTAGGTTACTATATAAATTTAAAAGAATCTTTTAGAAAAAATATCGAAGAATATATTAAGGAATAAAATACGAAAAGTCGAGGATATTTTAGTTCTTTGTTCTTTTTGCTCCAAAAACATTAAAACAGTGAAGGCATGTGCATATGCCTAACTGTAGGGCGGTAATTTTACTGTACTATTTATAGTATTTACAATCATTTTTAAACGCTAGAAATAAATATATCGCATCTATCACGGGGAGCGCTCAGAGGTATTGTACGCACTAATTCCAGCCGCTCAATTTCACCATCGCACATCGCGACGAAACTCGCGGTATCTTCCACATCACATCTGAGTGACTGGCGGTCCACAACTGTGCGATTTACTAGAAGTTTTCTTCCTCGCACAACTTTATTGTGGAGTCGACTACCACCAGCGATTTTTCCGGACCGATATGACTTAAGGACCTTCAAGAAAAGAGCCTACTCTTTGTAGGCTGGTGACGTATTTGTAATTTCCCTGGTGTTGCAGTTGTTCTTGGGTGGCGGCAGTTACTTACCATCGGGTGAGCCGCATGCTATATATATTGGTATACATATTTATTTTAAATGGTAAGTTAATGTTATTCAAGTTCTGTTACAATGTAAGTATGTCCACTACCCTGCATCGTCCCATGGATGTCGTACCCCGTATTTAATAACAACCAACAACAGAAAATAAAAACTACGTTTGCCAACTCGCCCGCCAACTATACCAAAATCCCATTCTGAGGCGATCCTTCGTGGAGGAATCAACAGTGGTCTTTGACGGCTGGAATGAAAGAATGAATGAGTGATTGAAACGCACAAAAGGTAATTGATTTACTTGGGCATTATTTAGTTAAAAGCGTTCAAACGAAACTCCCATTTTACCTTTCACGTCAAGGCCTCCTCGGAAACGGTTCCAGCCTCGTAATCGAATTTTGTCTCCTAATAGTGAGATAAATCGGTCCCATTTTTCGTTGCCTTTCTCTGAAACAGACTGAACCTTGTACGTATTGCCTTTTTTAATAGCATCGTGATAAGCTTGGTGATTTTGTAAATTTTACCGTTAGAGAGCATTTCGTCGTCAGTCTTCTGACCAGGCTTCATCAGCATAATACCAATCTTGAAGTTCACTGAACCCTCTTGCTCCTCAAGAAGTAAAATATCCTTTTGTAGTTCCGGGCACGTAATCTATACAAAGAAATTGGTAGGCTAACGTCGAATCAATTAGAAGTAACTATTTATTATTTTCGATTGTATTTATTTGTAAGTGAAACATTTCTTCTATAATTCGTATATATTTTTAGTCATTCAAGCGTCAATAGTCTACTGGTAGGATGCGGACCGCGACTTCAAAATGTCGTGGGTTGGAATACGCCATTCGACCACTCTCGTGTACAACTTCTAACACAAGCATTTTAAGCTTACCACGATTAAAGTAGTGATTAAAAATACCATTAGTAATGTTTAATAGCATTAGTAGTATAAAAAAATAAAAATAAATTTAACATAATTTAATTTATACAACATTTAGTTAAGATATATTGGAATGTGCGCAGGATAAGAGGGAGGAAATAAATTATTGTTTCAGATTTCAGAAATTACCCTCTTTTAATAGCATTGCCTCAATACTTCTTAGTTATCAGCATATCACGTATTCTATCTAAACAGTTTACTTCGTCACTTATACTCGTAATACCTACAGCAAAGGATTGGAATATTGATTAAAACTACTTTTACGGATTTTATCGCGTTTATTTTACTATTATTTTTAATTCCCGACGTTTCGGGCGCTTTCCAGCACCCATGGTCACGGGGGACGTCACCCGTGCCCTTTCCAGCACCCATGGTTACGGGGGACGTCCCCCCGTGCCCATGTGAATTAAAAATAATAGTAAAATAAACGCGATAAAATCCGTAAAAGTAGTTTTAATCAATGTGTAGTGTTTGCGTAAATATAAGAAATCATTAGGATTGGAATAATTTGCAAACGTGCGTCTTTTTATCTTTTGTTGAGTTAACTCAACAACAGTAGCAAACGCGTTTTATTATCTACGACTATATAAATTTCTTATATCGTAATTTCAATATAAGATATCAGGTGGATAAGTATTCAAACAATAAATATAGTATGTCAAAAACAATAATTTGGTTCGTTATGTAAATATATGTGCGTGTGTTTCACATGCACATATATTTGTTTATTTACTTTAACCTAACGTTCAGGTAGCGATCTGCAAACAGGTGAATTACAATGAATTTTTAGAATAACCCCAGAAATACCTTAAGTTAAAATAAATCATAAATATATTATGTCGGTGGGAAACAGAAAATTATTTATACGGCGTTCTTACCTCTCTCGGCACTTTATCGACTCTTTCCATAGCTGTAAATTGCGCAAGAATTTGTTTTACTGTCGGCCTTGATGGAGTTTGACCGCTTCCTCCACTCCAAGCGCTGGCTGGTAAATATATTTTGTGCGCACCCTGTGGAAAAACATCATTTTTTCCTCAAAAAATGTAGACAGCTATTTTCCCATAGCTCTACGTAATTAAAGAATACATGAAAATGTTATCGTTTTAGAATAACATACATATACTCTAACAGTGATATTTTCGCTTTGATTGTGCTTTATGTTTTATTTTATAGTACCTGGATAACAGAGCTTTGCTCGGTATTTTTTTGGAAACCGTGTTTTTTGAAAATATATTAAGATAAAATTTACATACTGATGAAATATGAATAACATTTTTCGATCTTACTACATAATAAAAAAACTGAACTGGTGATTTAAATAAAAAATCATGAGTGCAATTAGTTTAATTTAAATTTTCGTGATTTAAAAAAATACTTAAAAAGGGCTCGAAATAATAGATTTTCTCAAAAAAAAGAAGGGAACTTGAAAATAAAAAAAAGTCGAAACCATGGTCGACTACGATTACGCCGTCCCTTTGAGCTATTATAATCGCTAATACGCTGTCAAAATTTACCTTCTCATTCTAACGATATTGTAGCAGTTCTTTATTGCCTGAAAACACGGATAAAATGACATTTTCTAAAAATAAATTCTAGCTAGATCGATTTATTGCCCCGAAACCCCCTGGACACAAAATTTTATGAAAATCGTTGGAGCCGTTTCCGAGATTCCAATTATAGATATATACTAGAATTGCTCGTTTAATGTTTTATTTTATATTTTATGTTCTATATTGACAAAATATTAACCTATAACAAAATCCAATACGGAATTCTTCAATATATACCACTACAAAATATTTTTTTTTCAATAACACTTCAACCATTTTAGCATATTGAAAATCTTTATCTATATCATAATTGGAACCTTTTATTAGTTAAACCAACATCTTCAATTGAATACACATTTCAGTTTTATGCTAAAATTATTTATCTCTAACCATTTTGTTAAACAGTATTGCTCGTAAAAGTCCAGCCCCTTCTTGAACAACGCTAAGTAAATACGGCTCTCTTGATCCGTCCACTCCTATGTAGTTCTGATGCACTGTAACAAAATAAGATGTGAGTGGTGTTTTATAATTTTTTATTTAATTATATTTGTGGCTAATAGTAGAAATTTAGCATTCATTATATTATACTGTTAAATTGATTTCTTCTTATACTGTAATAAAGAATATAAAAAATAATCTTTTAATAATAATTCATAAGGTTCCCTTAGAAATAATTATAAGTTATTAACGTAATTTTAAA
The DNA here is from genome assembly GCA_907164705.1 of Parnassius apollo. Classification (NCBI taxonomy): domain Eukaryota; kingdom Metazoa; phylum Arthropoda; class Insecta; order Lepidoptera; family Papilionidae; genus Parnassius; species Parnassius apollo. The sequence goes on from CAJQZP010001367.1 coordinate 2,855,991, forward strand.
TTATATTAGCTACTTATTACTTAGAATAAGTCCTACTTCCCGTGGGTATAGTGCAAAGAACGGCGGCTGCGTTTTCTAGCTAAATTATATTTGCTTGCTTGCTCGCTGTTTATACTAAGCCTTTGGGTGAGAAAAGAATCAGCCCTCTTATCAGTTTTTTTTAAATTTATTAATCAGTTTGGTGCCCTTCTTATAGAAGTCTGCTTTACGACAATCGATTAACTTTTTAAAGCCGTTATTAACGGTTTCTACAAGATTGAAATTTTTACCTATCAAAAAGTTGTCTAAATTTCAAAAATAAATTAATGATAATCGGTTGAGGAAAGGTTTGGAGGATATAGTGCAAAAAGAAGAGTCAGTTTAGTCAGTAGTAGTCAGTTTATGAGCTAGCCGTTTAGCAAATGTCATTATTTTATCGATTTTCCGAAAATCAATAAAATAATGAAATTTGCCAATACACAAACACACATTCACACACACGCATACGCGTACTCACACGCACACGCACATTTATACAGTAGAATTTTAGTTTCATTAATAGAGTTTTTATTTTTGACAACATTTAATTAGTTTGTCCAGTTATTTTGTGTGAAAATACCGGCTTCTGAGATACAGGTTCACCTACATTAGGAGCCAGGGAATTTACATTTATTTGTTAAATTAAAGCATATAGCTTTCTCATCTGGTTGGTCTCATTTCTAATAAATATATAATTATAAATGAAAATGAAAAAATAAATAATACATAAATATCGAAATAAAGCATTATTATTATTATTGTTATTATTACTGTTGATACTACCAACAACAGAAGACGCTAGCTCAGCCGTAGTTTGAGACATATTCGCTTGCACTATTGCTTTCAGTTTGTCATAATTTTTGATTAAAAAATCCCGAACGAAAGTTATGTGACCGATTAAAATTACCCCGATACCGCACAGTTCGTACGTTACTAGTTCGTTACTAATATCATTGATAATGCGAGCCAATTATGAGATGCATTGTTTTCATGTCAGAACTCATATTCAAACATACACAAAATTTCTAAGAATACATGGTTTATATCGCAGAAAAAAACAAAACCCAAAGTAACAAAAGAAACACTGATGTAAAAAAAAGGAATAATATGCATTAATAATGAACTATTTTTCAGTTTAAAATTCCAAGTCAAACAATAGCTATTACAGCTCAAATTGGCCAGTTCAACAAAACATTTTTATAGGTAAAGACCTAATACATAGTGTCTCAGAGATTCATATTTGCTCAGTTAAGCCACCTGTGATATCGCTCTAATTCTAAACGACTTATCTCTGAGCCTCTCACAGGCTACCAAAGTGTCTCATTGAGGTACCACAGAGAGAGGAAAAGCCCTTAAAAAACAACAGGGCTTTTCCTTTCTCTTAAGGGACACAAGTCATTCGTCGGGGCTCTTAAAACAGAGAACATTTATAAAAACAAGAGCCCTTCGGATGACATCAAACTACCAGCACTTTTCTTACGTGAAATTTCGAAGAGTTCGAACTCGTTGACGCTGCTATCACAAAATACGGTATGTGCAAGCTTTTCCGCTAATAATGTCGTTGAAATGCCGGGATAATCTAACTGTGAAGCATATGGATGCAAGTGGCTCAAGAAATCGCTTTAAGGCTTCACTCAGTGGAGACCTATGTTCAACAGTAGAATTGTGAAGTGCTAAAATGTAATGTAATATAGATATTAATTTAAAGATAGTAAACGAATCAGATTTTAATTTAATATGTTAATTCATTTATAATTTGTATATTAAAATTACTTCTAAGAGTTTTAGGTCAATTCATTCTAAGCGCAAGAATGTATTATAATTTACTAAATGAAATAAAAAATTTCTTACAAACATTTTGTAAATTGACGTGAACAAAAGTTATTCAAAAGAATGATATAGGTGAGTCATGAGAGAATAATAAAATGAAAATAACTTTTTTAATCATAGTTTTATTGTTAGATATACTTATATCATAAAATCGATCTGTAATACAAAATATGCCAGCAAACTGCCTACGAAAGGAAAGACGTGTTTACTTAAGTCGACTAAAGTAGATTGTTTTTCATGTGAAGCGATTCCATTTACGTGATTGTCTTCCTGTGAGTACTAGTGTTTGTTTAGAAGGACCCATAAATTTGAGGCAATACAGTAGTTATTTCCAGGAAACTATTTTGTTAAGATCCATTTCACTTTTGCGAAACAAAATAAAAAAAGAGTTAAGAGTTTGTTTTATTTTATATACTGAAGGATATTGCATGTTTAAATCCAAAAATATAAGGATTATGCACACAATTCTTTATTCAATATAAATCTAAACGGTCTTTGTTGATGTTACTTGGTGGATTTTTATAGGAATAATCATACGCAGAGTAACAGGTCTGTAATTTAATGGTTGTGAAATCAATAAATTACCGACATGTTCAAAAGGGAAACTAATTCAGTGTTGCCGACTGCCTTTGCTTTATGATGATCGAATCGGAAACAATAGAAGAACAAGATACACGAAGGAAAATCAAATTAAAAAATCATTAATAAGTTAAACTTCTTATCAGATTAGAAAATTTCTTTCGTTCATGTCGCAAACATTTAAGCAACTAAAACAAACGTCGTTAGAAGATAAAGTGCCTATAAATTTGACCCTACTTTTCTTTCAACTTCGAAGGTCGGTTAATCTTTATCGCAAAACTTTTAATGTAAGCCTGATTTACTATATTTTTTGAGATGTTTGTCACAAAAATCATATGACATGAAGTTTGTTCTTATTACAAGTTAGTATTTATTATTTTTTAGTTAACCACCAAAACAAATAAACGTAGTAGAACTATGATTCAACTGTAAGACATCAGTGTAACTGGGTCAGTCGACTGAGCCTTCCTCAGTCGACTGACCCGACGCTCCGATTATTATTAGAGTAAAATAGCGGCATCATGCTGTCGTGTTTCGTTTGGTGAGTGACGAGAAACGGGGAGACCCTTATTACTGGTAACGAGGTATTCTATCTTAGTAATAATATAATACATAAAAACAAAAATAGTTTATTAAAATAGGATGTAATTACATTCCCTAAAAACTAGGAACGAACACTAGCTAGTTAAATTACTCGAGAGAGAAGACGACCCGTGTTCTTTAAAAACGAATTTGGAAATATTTTGATTATGATATTTTTTTATTTTTTAAAAATATACATCAACACAATGATGGGTTAAATAAGAAATTGCACCAAATTTATTTTATTTGACGGAAAGAAAGTTCCTAAGACGGTTCAAAGCACTGAGCTTAGCAAAAACAGAACTACTGATGTTCTTAATTTGGGGGGTTTAAATGTTACCAACATGAGGTTGTGTTAAAGTGGACATCTAGATTTTTAACACTATCAGAATATGGTATGATGGAATCATCAAACGTGACAGGCGGAACGCAACTGACGTCCAGCTTAGACAATTGTTGGAAGCTACCAATTATTAAAGCTTGACATTTATTGGGGTTCAAACTAATGCCAAACTTACGAGACCAATTGTGGAGATTCGTTAATTCCATATTAAGTCTGGCAATAGCATCACTTAACGAGTTGACGTGTGGTTGAGTATATATTTGCAGATCATCAGCATAAAGATGGTAATATCAGCTAAGTTAAGAAGAGACAAAATTAATAATACATATTTAGAATATTTTTACGGAATTGATAATTTTAAATATGTACGTTGTACCGTGTAATTACGGTGTTAGGATATTCACTCATCCCGTTAATCATCCCGTGGGTGTCATAAGAGTTGACAGAGGGAAAAAAATCAGGAGATGGGCAGAGGCGTCTGCCTCAAGCCTTGGATATACCTACTTGGGGACAAAAGGAGCGGCACGTTGCGCAGAATGTCGCTGAACAAATACGTGGAATGTCCCGAGACATATGTTGCGGAACATTTTGCAGTACAAACTTAAGCAACAAGGCTTAAAAAAATGCGGTTGCGAACCCGCAACTATGGCAAACATCCCCCCCCATGAGGCAATCTATGGGGGAGGCCTATGTTCAGTAGATGACATTAATAGGCTGTAATAGTAACGGTTAATATGGACGTACAGATGTTTTAATGAAATGAATGAAATCACTTCGGAAAATAGCACTGTTCGTAGTTTTATCAATAATTCATGACGAAAGCAAGAGCATGTATATAACATAACTTAAGGAGGTAATAATATTGTCCAAGCGGAAAATCCATTAGGTTAATTGTTTTGTTAGCTGATTGTCATCTATAACAGTAGGCTACTAATTTATGTATTAGTTCCTTTGAACTTGATGAAACAACAATATTAAATGTTATATTTCAATACACTACAATATGTGGAACAATTATGATTCAATATCGACATTGAAAGTCAACGTCTTTACCCTTATAAGTTTTTGAATAAAACTATATATACGGATTCTATCGCTTTTAATTTACTACTAAAACAAACGTCGTTAGAAGATAAAGTGCCTATAAATTTGACCCTACTTTTCTTTCAACTTCGAAGGTCGGTTAATTTTTATCGCAAAACTTTTAATGTAAGCCTGATTTATTATATTTTTTGAGATGTTTGTACAAAAATCATATGACATGAAGTTTGTTCTTATTACAAGTTAGTATTTATTATTTTTTAGTTAACCACCAAAATAAATAAACATAGTAGAACTATGATTCAACTGTAAGACATCAGTGTAACTGGGTCAGTCGACTGAGCCTTCCTCAGTCGACTGACCCGACGCTCCGATTATTAGAGTAAAATAGCGGCATCATGCTGTCGTGTTTCGTTTGGGGAGTGACGAGAAACGGGGAGACCCTTATTACTGGTAACGAGGTATTCTATCTTAGTAATAATATAATACATAAAAACAAAAATAGTTTATTAAAATAGGATGTAAGTACATTCCCTAAAAAGTAGGAACGAACACTAGCTAGTTAAATTACTCGAGAGAGAAGACGACCCGTGTTCTTTAAAAACGAATTTGGAAATATTTTGATTATGATATTTTTTTATTTTTTAAAAATATACATCAACACAATGATGGGTTAAATAAGAAATTGCACCAAATTTATTTTATTTGACGGAAAGAAAGTTCCTAAGACGGTTCAAAGCACTGAGCTTAGCAAAAACAGAACTACTGATGTTCTTAATTTGGGGGTTTAAATGTTACCAACATGAGGTTGTGTTAAAGTGGACATCTAGATTTTTAACACTATCAGAATATGGTATGATGGAATCATCAAACGTGACAGGCGGAACGCAACTGACGTCCACCTTAGACAATTTTTGGAAGCTACCAATTATTAAAGCTTGACATTTATTGGGGTTCAAATTAATGCCAAACTTACGAGACCAATTGTGGAGATTCGTTAATTCCATATTAAGTCTGGCAATAGCATCACTTAACGAGTTGACGTGTGGTTGAGTATATATTTGCAGATCATCAGCATAAAGATGGTAATATCAGCTAAGTTAAGAAGAGACAAAATTAATAATATGTATTTAGAATATTTTTACGGAATTGATAATTTTAAATGTGTACGTTGTACCGTGTAATTACGGTGTTAGGATATTCACTCATCCCGTTATTCATCCCGTGGGTGTCATAAGAGTTGACAGAGGGAAAAAATCAGGAGATGGGCAGAGGCGTCTGCCTCAAGCCTTGGATATACTTGGGGACAAAAGGAGCGGCACGTTGCGCAGCATGTCGCTGAACAAATACGTAGAATGTCCCGAGACATATGTTGCGGAACATTTTGCAGGACAAACTTAAGCAACAAGGCTTAAAAAAATGCCGTTGCGAACCCGCAACTATGGCAAACATCCCCCCCCCATGAGGCAATCTATGGGGGAGGCCTATGTTCAGTAATAGGTTGACATTAATAGGCTGTAACAGTAACGGTTAATATGGACGTACAGATGTTTTAATGAAATGAATGAAATCACTTCGGAAAATAGCACTGTTCGTAGTTTTATCAATAATTCATGACGAAAGCAAGAGCATGTTTATAACATAACTTAAGGAGGTAATAATATTGTCATTTTCCAAGCGGAAAATCCATTAGGTTAATTGTTTTGTTAGCTGATTGTCATCTATAACAGTAGGCTACTAATTTATGTATTAGTTCCTTTGAACTTGATGAAACAACAATATTAAATGTTATATTTCAATACAATACAATATGTGGAACAATTATGATTCAATATCGACATTGAAAGTCATTAACGTCTTTACCCTTATAAGTTTTTGAATAAAACTATATATACGGATTCTATCGCGTTTAATTTATTTTTTGCTTTACAGCACCCATGGTCACGGGGAGTACTGAGTTGTTTGACGTCCCAATGTCATAGTTAGCCCGGCTACCTTCAGTTTTTTAATATTAATTTTCGGTCCGATCTACGCAGAACGAACTTACAGTATCTTGAAGTCTTGCAGTGGTATGTTTGGGTTTGGGTTTAATTTTGTTAATTATAGCCATCATAGCCATCATAACCCATCCATCTTCTCAAGACCAAGAAGAACAAGACCAAGACCAAGTGTATTGTTACAAGACCAAGACCAAGGCTAGCTAAGTTTCGTCTTGTTCTTGCATTTGAGCAACAATACAACGTGTATAACACGATCTTTTTTTGGCGTGGTCGCGGTGGACAGAAACACAGTGTTCCCTTTTCAACGGGGCCATTGCGACTTATGCCTGTAACAAAACATACTTGAAGTTTCACGTGACGTATGACGGACGAGAATATTTATTAGTATTTTTATTTTTCATTTAGGATATTTTTTAATTTCAACAGCCTCGCGTATCATCCTTGGTAGGAATTGATGTTTTTTTTTTAAAGGATTTGTGGTTTATCAAATGTGATGTAATGGTGGGGACGATCTTTAACATGTTCACAGACTGCAGACTTCCCGGAGCATCGGTGCTTCACGTCAGTCAGTTTAAAAAATAATTATAAGTTTTTATTATGCAACTAGTTTTTGATGGCTTTGCTCGCGTTGTCTCCGCTTTACTAAAATAATTTTTGTCTCATGTCAAAATTCGCATTTTGGGTCTTGTTTTCGTTTTTTGCATGTGTGTCTCTCTGTCTGTGAAAAACGTTAACTTTAAAAAAATTACGTATGTAATTGAAATTTGGCATAGTTATAGACGTTCAGTAGTGGATTTCGATAGGCTGAAACGCTAGTGGTAACGGTATAGTTATAAAATACAGTAAATTACAAACGGTCATGAAGTTTCAATATTTCGATATAAAATATTAATTTTGTGACATAAATTGGGCAGATGTTCTATGAAAAATCTATGAAATGCATTAAATATGAAAACTTTTTGTGGGTAATTTGGAAACAAAATCAAACGTTAGCAAAGTATTTAACATGGTATCGATTAACTCATGCAGACTTTTATCTTAATACATTTGGTTAAATTGCATTATTTTACTTTAGTACGTACTATCTTTTAGTTTTCTTTAATTTTGGCGAGTTAGTTTCCTTTTTGAATTTTGTACCTTATCATATTACTTAACAATATTAAATTTGTAAATAATGAAAGTTAAAATTGTATCCTTACACATAAAACATTTTTTTATTTAAAGGATGGTGAGTTTTTACACAATCTCAAACATATCAGAATAAACTAAGAACCATCCTTCTTTGGCATTGATGGCACTATTATAAAATTTAATTTTAAGATATTGAAAGTCAACATTTTAGAAGCGATTTATACACATAAAAGCACTTATAAATTTATAAACTATTTATATGCATTAATTAATTTATTGATGAATCTAAGGAAAAAATAATAACTCTTTATTTTTAATAAATGGCAATGTTTTTAAAAGCGTACTGTCTAGATTTTCGTCGCAGGTTTTAACTATACTTTTAAGAACTTTGCGTTATTTCGTATCATCATCATCATCATTACAGCCCCTCACAAGTCCACTGCTGAACATAGGCCTCCCCCAAGTAATGCCACAAAGCACGGTCCTGAGCCACCTGCATCCATCGACTTCCTGCATGTCTTACCAGGTCGTCACTCCATCTAGTGGGGGGTCGCCCTACACTACGCCTACCGGTACGAGGCTGCCACTCGAGAACCTTTCTTCCCCATCGGTTATCGGTTCTTCGAGCTATATGGCCGGCCCATTGCCACTTCAGCTTACTAATCCGTTGGGCTATGTCGATCACTCTGGTTTTACTGCGGATATCCTCATTTCTGAGTCTATCACGCAGAGAAACTCCAAGCATAGCCCTCTCCATAGCTCGCTGAGCGACCTTAAGCCTCCTCATACGGCCAGCAGTGAAGGACCACGTCTCAGATCCGTAAGTCATCACTGGCAACACGCACTGGTTGTACAATCTAGTTTTTAGAGATTGAGGTATACCTGACGAAAAGATATGTCGTAATTTCCCGAACGCTGCCCAGCCGAGTTGAATCCGTCGATTGACCTCTCGGTCGAAGTTGGACTTACCTAGTCGGACTATTTGTCCCAGGTAAACGTACTCGTCAACAACTTCGAGCATAGTGCTCCCAACAACTACCGGCATAGGTGTGACATGGACATTAAACATGATCTTTGTTTTGTCCATGTTCATCTTAAGACCTATCCGTTGGGAGGCACTATTGAGGTCATTGAGCATAATGCTTAAGTCCTCCAGCGATTCTGCCATAATGACTATGATGTACTCGCCATTGATGTTAATACCGTATCCTTTCCAGTCCAGTAGCTTGAAAACGTCTTCCAACGCAGCGGTGAAGAGTTTCGGGGATATAGCATCACCCTGTCTTACACCTCTCTGCAGTTGGATAGGTTTCGAACTCTGGTTCTGTACTCGGATAGCCATCGTAGCCCCACTGTACAAACACTTCAGCACTTCGATGTACCGACAGTCAACTTGGCACCGCTGAAGGGACTGTAGCACCGCCCAAATTTCGACGGAATCAAAGGCTTTCTCATAGTCCACATATGCCAGGCAAAGTGGCAGATTGTACTCTTCGGTCTTCTGTACAATCTGCCGCAGGGTATGTATGTGGTCTATGGTACTGAAGCCTTTTCGGAAACCGGCTTGTTCGGGAGGCTGGAAGTCGTCGAGTCTGCGTGCGAGACGATTCGTAATGACTCTCGAAAATAGCATGTAGACGCGGCTCAGATGGGAAATCGGTCTGTAGTTCTTCAAGAGAGCGTTGTCGCCTTTCTTAAAGAACAAAACCACCGCGCTTCTGCTCCACGCCTCCGGAGTAGTGCCACCATGGAGGACGGAATTGAAGAGCTTCCGAAGGACTTCAAGTACCGGTTTTCCACCCGCTTTCAGAAGCTCCGCTGTAATTCCATCCTCGCCCGGGGCCTTGCCGTTTTTAAGGTGGTGGAGAGCCATTCTAATCTCGCTCAGACTGACGTCCGGGATATCATCGGAATAGTGTCGGATAAGACTTGCTCTTGGATCGTTACTCACACTTACGTGTGGCTCCAACGATGATGTGTACAGCTGCCCATAGAACCTCTCAATCTCACTCAAAATCTCAGGTGTCCCGGAAACGATGTTGCCACACTCAGTCTTCAGCTTTGACAGTTGGCTCTTTCTGGCAGACAGATCTCTGGCAAAGACTTTGGAGCCCTGGTTCCGCTCGATCGCTTCTTTAATACGAGAAGTATTAAAGTTGCGTAAGTCTCGCCGCATGCATTTGGAGATCTGTCTGTTCAGTTGCCTGTATGCTGTCAAATCTGTTGACGATTGCAGCCTCATCTCCCGTCTAACAGCCATGAGATTAAGAGTGTGATCGGAGAGTTTTTGTGTTCTTCTGCGGCGGGTCTTGCAGAACTTAGCTCCGACCGCATGGACAGTTTCCACGAGCTTGTCGTTCATATCGTCCACTGCATTGCAATCTTCTAGGCACTGGAAGCGGTTACGTAACTCGAGCTGAAAGGTTTCGGGATTCTGGATTAGAGCACGAGGGGGACGGAGCGTTGACTTCATTAGACGAGACCTCTCCAACTTAACGTTTAGGTTCAGTGTGCCTCTAACCATTCGGTGATCGCTGCCAGTTTTCACCCTTGCGATCACTGAGACATCACTGAACAGTTGGCGTCTGGTCGTCATAATGAAGTCAATCTCATTTTTTGTCGAACCGTCGGGGGCTTGACCAGGTCCACTTCCTGTGGGGCCGCTTCTGGAAGAAAGAGTTCATCATAAAGAGTCCCTCTTTCTCCATAAAGTCGGCCAGCTGCTGGCCCCTTCGGTTCCGTTGCCCTACTCCAAATTTACCTACCTTCAGCTCACCGCTTTCTCTTGTGCCTAGTTTTGCGTTGAAGTCTCCCATCAGCACCGTGTAGTGGGTTTTGGAGGAATGTATGGCTCTGGAAATATCCTCATACATTTCCTCCACCTCCTCATCGGGATGTGCCGAGGTTGGTGCGTAAACCTGAATGACCTTCAGCGAATACCGTTTGGTGATTCTGAGTATGAGGTACGCGACCCTCGTCGACACACTCCCAATCTTTACAACGTTGTTGACGAGAGACTTGTGGACGATAAATCCGACACCTCCTTGGGACAGATGGTCGCCCTCCCGGTGATAGAACAAGTTGCCGGACTCGAGGATTGCCGTGTCCTCCCCCTCTCTTCGGATCTCGGATAATCCAATAATATGCCAGCGCAACTTGTCTACCTCTTCTTCCAGCTCTAGTATCTTCTCGTCAGTCCTCAGGGTGCGTGCGTTATATGTTGCCAGGTCGAGTCGTCGTAGGTGGCAACCGAACCTCCACCGGAGATTCTTAGCACCCCCTGCCCCGCCGTTACCATGGTCGCCACCGTAGCCAGGAATAGCGGGGCCGCCGGGGACTGGGGGCCGTCTGTTTGTGTATTTATTCATTGGGGGGTATTTGCCATAGTTGCCACGCTTGGCGAGCGGGTTGGCAACCGCAGTTTTTTATTACGTCACAGTTGTTATCAGGAAGATGCTGCTGCCCATCTCCTGCCTGTCTCCCTCTGTCGCCTTTTACGACACCCACGGGAAGATATGGGGTAGTGGATATTCTCAACCGCCACTACACGGCACTTATTTTTATGTTATTTCGTATATCACTGATGAAATCATCAGCAACTATTGTGAAAATAAACACCTGATGGAAATCGGTCCCGTAGTTTTTGCATGAATCGTAAATCGTGAATCGGACAAAAAAACCAAAAAGTACTTAAACTTTTAGAATAGAATAGAAAAGAATATTCTATACAAATTTATAATAGTCGTGTCAGTAATTTGAATATTTTTTTATATGTTGGAAGAATAGATTTTATGTACTGCGACAGAAATATTTTCTAAAATTTGATATTTGTTGGTACACGCCATCTGTTGATGTTAGTTGTGTTTTATTACTAGGCATAACATTCACAACAAAAAGTCACACTATCCGGATACTTAGACGAAATCAACAATAATAATATTGCAATATTCAAAGATGAAGGAAGGACTATAAAGTTTTGATATATTTTCTCGATAACTTACTTCAATCTAAAATTAAAACAATATTGTTATACATAAAAATAATACAGTGTTATTATGATGGCGTCTCAGAAAATATCACTTAGAATAGGTGGCGATTTATCGTAAAGAACGGTACTTAACGATAAAGAAAAACATTACAAGGTAGCCTGCTTTTTGAGCAATAAATTTCTGCGACCCCGTCTAACTCACGTGGAAAAAAGCATGATGAACTATCGCCAAGTCCCTTACCCTCTCCAAAATGAGAAATGTTTCGCGTTTTCTAGCGAGACATTTCAGGTCAGGTGATGTTTTTTTACTTAACTGTTGTGTGATACAAAGGCCGGGAATTATAAGAGATTACACACAATATAGTATTACAAGCGGAAATAAAGAATTTCGTATAACATAAAGGAAAAAATCTTACATTTACTTACTTTTACCGAGAAAATATTTGAAGTACCATCTCGTTTGGAATTCAGGATTTTCGAGAACTGGCGCGCTTGGAGGTCCAAATAACTGTAAAAGAAAGTTTAATTTATTTCATATCATCTAGAAGCAGCGTCAAAAGTGTTAGCCACCTGGCACTGTGACTACCAATCTGCCAGAGCCACTCCCGGGTTAATGTATCCCCAATTATTAAAATATATTGCCCCCAATAGAGCAAAGGCTCGACTTCAGAAACAAGTTTGTTCCGACACTCGACGACGTTTCCCCGAGACGTTTTAATCAGTGCTGCCATTCACGTAGCAATTAATGTTATGGTTTCCAACATATTATTGATATTGTGACGGCGCATTATTATTAATAATAATTAATTTTTATGTAAATCCGTCTAAAATTGAAAAAATATAATTATAAGCAAAAAGTTGAAATAAATACATTTCACACATTAAGTATAATAAGTATAGTAAATTAAAGGCCTAATGTTGCCTTTCATATCAATAAATTTATTTAAAACTGTTAAAATATTATAAATCTATTAAATAAAAGAAATACAATACAAAATATTATAATAATAAAGATTTTTATAAAAATTGTTATTTTTTTTTATTGCAATGCAAAAAAAAACTAAATAAAAACCAATTTTACTTGCTTTTTGTGAACATATGATAGCAAAAGTAATTTTCCATAGTGATAATAGCTCAATTTTTAAATTATACTCCCCCGTGGAACAAAAATTATCCCAAATCGCGATTTTTTCCAGTTTTAAAGAAAACACGACACTTGAAAAGTGTGTAGTGTGAGGGAGAGTGATTCGCTCTCTAACGTACATATTATGTCGATAGACACAAGTACTCCATTAATTTGGACAATTTTTCCATACAATGCTATCAGAAATGCTTGAAGTAGGTGTCGTATCATATCGAGCGGCCCACACGCGTGGTATACGCGTGTGAAACCGCGGGGCACAGCTAGTAATATATAAAACGAGGAAATTAAAAATGGCTTAATATTTTGAGCTAATGATAAGATTGATGTAGTGATTCTGCAGCTATAATACATAAAAATGTTTTATAAATTAGTTAATACATTAAAACTTCATCAAATGGAAACGACTTTATCAAATGGTAATGGCTATTGATGCATGGCAATTTCCATGACAAAGGCGAAATATCTATAGAATTATCAATGAATAAAAAATGTGTATAGGATTTATGGAAGTTTATAAAACATTTTACTTGCATTTATATTCCATACCTCATTACATTCATTACAGCAAATCTAAGTCCATTGATGAACACAGAACCTATATATTGCTTTATAAGAGGTAACAGGTAGGGAGGCACTTGTCATAGTTTTAGTTTCCTATGTGGTAGAGCCACGCTGCAGCTATATAAGTGGTATAGTTGTAGCACGAATGAGTCGGCTCGACCGGGGAAGGACCACGCTCTCCAGAACACCAGCGTAAAATAGCAGCTTAACGCTGCTGTGTTTCGTGTGGTGAGGGTAGAGGATCGGAGACCCTTTTTATTGGAAACGAGGCATTCCATCTACGTCCTCACGGGTGACAACGCATCAGCGTTTTGATTTGTAATCGAGGACAGATGTAGATGTTTATGGGCCGCAATAACCACTTACCATCAGGTGAACTGTGTGCTCGTTTGTCACCCTAATCCTATAAAAAAAGTTGCCACGCCTCGCAAGCAGGTTGGCAACAGTAGCTTTTTATTTTCTAGCTGTAATTTGATGCTGCTGCTCAATTCCTGGTTTGTTCCTCTGTGTCGTTTTTTACGACAAACACGTGGAGATATGGCGCAGTGGATAGATCCTTACACCGCCACTACACCGTCAATATCCACTTTTAACAGAAATTTAGTTGAAGTATTTATCTTTATTTGTCTAGCTGAAGTTCTAAGTGGTGAGCAAACATGCTTGCAAAGACAATGTTTTTTTTTAATGGAATAAGAGTGACAAACGAACGCACAGTCCACCTGATGGTAAGTGGTATATTTACATCTATCTTCGGTTAAGAATCAAAATGCAGATGAGCTGTCACCCCGGTGGACTAAGATCGAATGCCTTATTTGCCAGGAAAAAGGGTGTCCGGTTCTCTACACTCGCCATGCGAAACACAGCAGCATTAAGCTGCTATTTTACGCTGGAATTCTGTGAAAGCGTGGTCGTTCCCCGGTCGAGCCGACTCATTCGTGCTACAACCACAATATAAATTGTAGCATGGCGCTATCACGTAAAATAATTTGTTTGAAAAGTTCTTATAATCTTATTTAATTATAATTGTCCTACTTCAATATTCGTCAGATGTTAAATTAATGTCAACGGAGAAGTAGTCATAATTCGATTAAGTATAGAATGTTATCGAAATATCTTGAAGGGGTTTATGTCAAGAGTGAATTACGAGAGGATTATTACGAAATGAGTTTTGTAATAAATTAAATTTGAGGTACAACATAAATATCTATGCTCGTGCCTTGAGTAATTTCGAAGAAATTTTGAAAGATTTATTGATGTTGGTGAAGAGAATGATGAAATAAATAAATCTAATATAGATTACAATGTAAATTTTCATTAATTATACATTATTAATATTAAATAACGAATTTGACACTGGTTTAAGCTTTTGAATCGCATGGTGCATGGTCTGGAATGTATGCGGAATGGGCGAGCACCACCTTTTAAGCTAAAAAAGATTTGTCTTGTTCGCAGTGCGCCGCAGAATTGTCATGGTGCAATATCACGACTTTTTCGTCTTTCGTTTTTCCCTAACCTCTTCTAAAACATTGAGCTAATAAATGATAGTGTACTTCACAGCGTTAACCTTCTTTTGTTCAAGTGGGATCGTGCAGACAGAACCCGTCTAGGAGAAAAACATACCGCAATCATTTTCTGGTCCATGCTCGACGCACCCATTTTTTTAATTACGTGAGAGCAGCTATGCAGGTCTAGGGAAAGAGACCAGTATCACTGCTATCTAAAAGATCTATTGTGATTGCTGCTATCGCTATAGTTCACTGCTAAGCCCTATGTCTTCAATGAATAGAAGGAGTTGCTTAGCCTTGAGCAATTTCACTTCTTCTGGGCGGAGTACATAGTTTCGGTAGTGTTACGTCTGCGCATTAAGGGTTCGCAATCAGTTAGGATGTGTAGAGGCGTTTCTTCCGTTATGGAACAGAACCAACACATCCTTGAGTTGCTTAGTCCCAGGATGGACATGTGCTTTTTAAGACAACAGTGTCCAGTTAGGCCAGAATGCGCAATTAATTTTTACTTAATCCCAGGGCTTCTGAAGCGAATTTACGATCAAAGGCCCGGATTAAGGTTTTAAGCCCGGTGTGTCAGACCAGATCTTAAGTGATTTCCTGTGATAAAGAGTTTGAAGAGTCAATCGGGCTAGGCTTCTTGAAATTCCACAAAATAGCTCAGGTCCAAATTGTGTGCACTTTGAAGATGACCCATACTGAAGACTTTTTTTCCGATTTACGAGTATAACAATATATTTATGTTTCATCTCATGTCACAATGTCATACACAGCATTTGAACGTCTGTGATCATACTTTAACAATATTTTCTTTAAACCAATCAACACGAGTCCGTTTTTATTCTGGAATGAGTTCATGAGGTATCCAGCGCCAAAAAAGTTTTCTAACTTTTAAAAGTAGATGTAAAATGTTTGAATTTGACTCGTAAAAATATCCAAATGTCCTTGAATCTCCTCGTGGGTGGTGCGCCGGTTTTCTTCAATTAGTCGTAGATCTAAGATCACAGTTGAGAGTGGATCTTCACGAATTTCATAGGTTTCTGCATTCCAACGCCCTACAGTGCTCAAATGTGGTGATGAAACCATAAAAAATCATCGCCATTCCATTTTTGCTACGGATAACGAAATTCATCACGTGATATAAAACCACGCGCGACTCCCCGTCAAGTATTATTTCAATAAATATATGAGGTTATTTCTTATCTTTAAAAATATAAAATTCGAAATTCAAAGATTTATGAGCGGCCAGGAATGCAAAATTTTCACTTACTCTATTCTACGTGAAAATGTAGCGCTAATGCGCAAAGATCGCAGGCGGTTAGTATATTCTATGTCAGAGCGAAAACGATCCACGGTTTGGTAGCGATAACGATATAACTTTGACCATTGAGACATACGCTCGTTACTGTATGTATCATATGAAAAAGTTTTCATAAAGTGTACTTTATATTCTCACCTCATCTTTTTCGCCCAGAGAATTACCGTTCTCCAGACGATAGCGACGCACCACGTCCACTGCACTAGCGCCTTCCCCAGTAGCTGATAACTGAAACAAAAATGATTGCATTGTTTCAAAATTTAGTCAATACAGAACACAGAAAGTATTCTGTTGCTTTGAAGGAGTAAATAATTTAATAGCTTCTGATGTCGGAGTTTTAATTCTTCGATCTTCTCGTCTTAACAACGACTTCAGAAGCTATTAAATGATTTGGAAATTGTATTATTCTTTTTTTAATAGATTAAAAAGAAGTAATTTGTAATAATCTAGGTATATCGATTATAAATAATTCGTTTTGAAAGTAATTTTTTACTTTTTTCATAGAATACGGTAAAAAACGAGCACACACACGACATCTACAGCAATCCTCGATTAAGAATTAAAATGCAGATTAGTTGTCATCCCTGAGAACTAAGCTGGAACGCCTTACATCCTGTAAAATGGGTCTCCGGTTCTCTACACTTACTTTACGAAACACAGCAACATTAAGCTGTGAGTAAGTGTGAGTATTCTCTGAGAGCGTCATATAGTAAATACCTTCCCGGCCGAGGCGATTCATTCGTGCTACAACCATAATATAGGTGCAGTATGGCTCTACCACGTACTATATAATTTTGACGAGGAACTTTTTTATCTGTATTAAGTTCTTCATTAAAATTATTCTTAATTCTCAAATTTAATTAATAAATCATAATTTTCAGCTTTTTTAGTAAGATTGTACATACGTTTTTTTCACAAATAGTTTTTACTGTTAATAATTCTCCTTTGCCTAATGGGGGCCGAAATCTTTTACAAGAAAGTTGTGAAGATATCATTAAAATAGTATTATGACCACAAGTAAGAGACGAAATTATTTTACACATATTTTTAATCGCATGAGGGAAAATATAGCTATCTAATTTTAGTATCGATTTCATTCACTCGCTCATGGCATCCCCGGAGACATATTGAAATAGCAAACTATTCTACAACCCTTCTATTTCTGAGCTTGAAGTGTGACTGACCTTACGACTACAATAGATATACGTAGTTCACTGATTTATATTATACGTGTGCCATTTATATATTTATAGCGAATTTAAATTAGTCTTCGTTATTAGACCTTTAGTGTGATATAATATATTGCTCTTTTTAGCACTTGCTGTCATTTTTAACGGACTTCAAAAAAGGAGGAGGTACTCAATTCGATTATATATTTTTTTGTGTGTTACCTGTGAACTTTTTTCGGTTAACGGATTTTGATGATTCTTTTTATTCGAAAGCTGATGCTTTTCATGTGATCCTCTTTCGTTTGATTAAGATCTGAGTAGTAGTTTTTGAGTTATCCTTGATAATGCGTATTTAATTGACTTCGACTACATTGATGATGTTGCATTCTGTTTATGTTGAAGTCGGTTGTACAAAATTTTTTATTTGTAAAAAATTTATCATTTTCTTTAGAAGTCTACTGCTGAACAAGGAATCACATAAAACACGATCATAAGCCACCTCAATCGGGTTAGCAGAGGGAGACCTCCCTACCCTCTGCTTACCTGCTGCCATTCGAAATCATTACTTCCCTATTGGTTGCCGGTTCTTTTAGATATATAACTTGGCGATCCTCACTTCAACTTACTGTATTCGGCTCGACCGGGTAAGGACTACGCTCACAGAGAATACCAACGTAAAATAACAGCTAAATGCTTCTGTGTTTCGTGTGGTGAGTGTAGAAAACCGGAGACTATTGCAAACGAGGCATTCCATCTTAGTCATCAAGGGTGACAATGAATCCGCAATTTGAGTGTTAATCGAGGATAAATGTAGATGTTTATGGGTCACAGCATCCACTTACTTATATACGTGGTACTTTTATACGTGGTAGAGCCATGCTGCAGTTATATTAGATGTATAGTTGTAGCACGAATGGGTCGGCTCGACCGGGGAAGGACCACGCTCTCATAGAATACCAGCGTGAAATAGTAGCTTAATGCTGCTGTGTTTCGTATGGTGAGTGTAGAGAACCGGAGACCCTTTTTACTGGAAACGAGGCATTCCATCTTAGTCCTCACGGGTGACAACGCATCTGCATTTTGATTCGTAATTGAGGATAGATGTAGATGTCTATGGGCCACAGCAACCACTTACCATCAGGTGGACTGTGTGCTCGTTTGTCACCCTATCCTATAAAAAAAAAACTTACCATCAGGTGGACTGTTTGCTCGTTCGTCACCCTTGTGCTATATTTTTTTTCATTTTCACTCTTTTTTAAAGATTTTGTCGAATCAGTGGGTGTTGTACTAGATATAGTGAAGTTGAGTATGTTGTAGGTGTAGTGTCACTGCTAGTCGTATAAGGAAGTTTAAGGTTGCTCAATAAACTTGGAGACGGCTACGCGATTTTTTTGCGCGATAGAATCGATAATGAAGACATCCGCAGTAACACTGGAGTGATTAACGTAGGCCAAAGTACATCATCTTCTGTTGACTTTTCACTTCTAAAGCCTTAAATTACCTTGACGATATTAAATTATTCGATTCAATGAATTTTGTTAATCTTTTGCGAACCACCTTCTCAAGCAGTTTGAAGAATGTTGTCAGCAAGGAAATAGCACGGCAGTTTTGCGGAGTGTTTTTAGGCCCATTATTATAAATAGGTTTAATTTATGCCATTTTCTAGCTTTCTGGAAAAATACCAGTCAACAGTATTAGATTGAAGGTGACAGTAGGAGGCGGGATGACTATATCTTAAATTTCTTTTAAAAGAGCATTAATTGGACCATCAATATCCGGGGCTTTGTCATTTTGCAGTGATAGAATAAGAGCCTGTAAGTTAAATTCATCCATAAGGTGCACAAAGAGTGAGTTCGGTTTAAAATGTTTTGGATTAATTTTTGTCGCTAGAATTTTTTCCTCAGTTTGTAATTTGTGTAGCATAATATTTGCTAGAGTTTGTCTCACTGTTGAGAAGTAGCCATTGCACTTAGGAGTACTTAGCGTTAGTCGTCCCTTCAATATTAAGTAATTCATGAGGCATAGGTTTATTTGCAGGAAAATGACAAATATCCTTAATTGAACTCCATATTTTTCTTGGATTATTTAAATTACTCGACGAGATTTAGTTTTGGTAATCTGTTTTAAGTTTTCGTAAAAAGTCACCACAGAAATTACGATGGTGAGTATATATAATTCGTTTGCGAATGTCATGTAGATATTTTCGCGTTTGTATGTGGTGGATAATCCGGTAGTGATCCAGGGTTTCATATTATGTTCTCTACGTTTCAATGTTACTTTACTTGTGTGCTTGCTAATTATTTGAAATACGCAAAGAAAAAAGGCGTAGAGATACACGAAAAAGGGCAAACAAGGCAACTGTTTTATTTAGGTCGTGAGAGTCAAATTTTTTGGACCAGTCAATTTTACTGAGATTTTTTCTGATCGCATGTATGTCGAGTTTAACCCTTATGCGGTTTAGTATCATTAAGTTGTGCATAGTTAATAATAGACCTAGTATAGTAATATCATGATATCACTACAATAGACTACACCAATAGCATCTTCAGTTTTGTTTACAAAAACATGGTCAAGACACGCTTTCGCTCTTGTTGGCTTTGTTATAGCAAGAAAAAGACCGCTCTGCCGTTAAGCACAAGTATTCGAAATCTTGATTACTTGATGCAGATAGCAAGTTTATATTTAAGTCACTGGCTACTACAAGGTTAGTATTAGAGTTTGTATGTGTATTTAATATTGAGTTAAGAGAACACAAAAAACTATTTACAAACAATTTTTGTATTTTTGAAAGAGGGAGGACGATATGTTGCAATTATGGTAATAAAATATTAAATTTGGATTTGCAGGCAGTTGGCATCCTTAAGGTCGGGTTCCAAAACTGAAGCATTTCATGTATCCTTATAATGCTGCTATTTTGGTTAATTATTGTTTTTCTACAACAGATAGTATAAAATTCTATTAGAGAAATTAATAAGATGTCATTAAGCCGAGATTCAGTTAAAATAATTAAGTCGAAAACTGTGTCAAATCTCTTTCAAGTAGTTCAAAAGTTCTTATTTAAGCTTCTTATGTTGAAATTAAGTACAGCGGACTCACAGTAATCAGGTCCCTGGCTAATCCGTCCTCCCTTGTAATCCGACATGTCTTTAACTTGTAGGAAGATTCGAGTCGCGCTATGAATCCACCTGGGGGAGGTGTCCTTGGCGAATACGTGGACAAAAAGGTTGCAATTAGTTCGCGCCACCACGAATCTAGCTTGACGCGTATTGTCTCAGTTCAAATGTAACTATGGTAGCGGCCTAGCGGGCTTGCATTATTTACTGTTTAGATGTTCATTCTGCATCACATGACATTTTTATTTTTTATTATTTTATATTTGATATGTGATCTGTAGGATTACAAGGTACTCTTTTAAAAAAGTTGCGGACTACCAGGGGGCTGTGGCAGTACTCAAAAATTCGATAATCCGACACCACCTTGCAAAAAGTTTGTCGGATTACCGCGGGTCCGCTGTATTTTGAAATAGTAACCCTGCGTTAAAACTGTTCCAGGTTGCTCTGCTTGTTTAATTGTGTAGCAGTTTATGCAAAATGTTTATAGCTTATAATTATTTATCATATCACTATCGACACCAACTATGCTCTGTGGTAATAAGTTAAATATCATGATGGAAGTACAGAAATGCTTTCACGATCCCTGCGGATGAGATCTGCTGTAGCACGGAGTCTGCAGCCATTTGGACGTGATCGACGAGTCGGTTAGTTTTGCTATTACCGCTATTGATTCTATAAAGGCACTCGTAGACGCGGGGTGATCGTCGCTGTCTACGCGCAACCATAGGTTGGACAGGTCCGTACCTTCAAGACTGAGCATCGAAGCATCGAAAACAGATAACCTCTTTGACGTATACGCAAACTCCAGCCCGGGGCACAAAGGAGTGTTCCAATTTGTACCTTGGGTAAGAGAGGTATGACGTATCTGCCGAAAAGGACACTTGAGTCTCGGTTTAAAAGAGCAAGGCCGGCTTCGCCATCTCTAGATGGTAGCGGTCAGCGTTAAGATTTGAATAATGTTTATAATAGAATTGCTCGCACGAGGAATAAAAATGTTTATGACTACTAGGAATAATAATACACCTCGGGCCGTATTTGCGCAAATAAAACCATAGTAAATTTTGACATGATGACTCCAAAATCGAAAATTATGTTCTTTTGAGCAACGTTAACACAAATCTCTTTTAAATTATTTAATGTCAGACTTTTATGTAAAATATACATTTTGGGGAAAAAAGGTTCTCGAGTGGCAGCCTCGTATCGGCAGGCGAAGTGTAGGGCAGCCCCCCACTAGTTGGAGTGATGACCTGGTAAGATATGCAGGAAGTCGATGGATGCAGGTGGCTCAGGACCGTGCTTTGTGGCATTCCTTGGGGGAGGCCTATGTTCTGCAGTGGACTTGCGAAGGGCTGTCATGATGATGATGATGGTACAGTTTAATCATAATAAACAAAAGAAATTATGTTTATTTCAGCAACGTTATTTCTAAACACTTTTAAATACCCACTGCCAGACTTAAATAAAATAAAGAGTTATTTTTAAAGAGTAGCCAAACTTCAAACTTAAGTTCAAATATATAAATAATGATATGCCGTTATTACATTTATTGAAAATACGAGTAAATAAGGCTTTTATTTTTGTTTGAAATTGTCTATTGAATGTGATTTATGGCCAACAAAGTTTTTACCTACTGATCGACTCTTACGAATGTGTGCGCGCGCAGTAAAATCAGTTAAAATAATGCATTACCACGCATTTTGAATTTAAAAGATAAATAAGGACATAATGTTTGAGATATTTTTTTTATTCATTTTCCTTCACCATTTACCTATACTACTTATTCTGAACTCGCAAGTTTGGCCGGTTATTGCAAAATAACCCTGTTGTATATAACTCTGTGTAACTGTTGTGTATAACAAAAATAATAAACAAAGTAAAATATTATACAACTTAATAAAAATAAACAGAAATAACAGACATAATATGTATAGTAAATAGCGATCCAACCCGGTTTCGCACGGGTGATTTCTGGATCTCAACAACAGCGCCATCTACCGGGTCCAATTGAGTTTTTAAACCATCCCGCACAAATACACAAAAAAAAATCAAAATTGTTCAAGCCGTTTTGGAGTTTTACTAAGACTAACGGACATCAATTGATTTTTATATCTAAAAAGATATAATAAACAATGAGAAATGTAGAATAATAGACAGTGTACTCTTGTTTTTAAGATTGTGTTAAAGTTTTCCGAACGGTTGTATTCATCGATTGACATTTTGGTCATAGAAAATAAATATGTAGCAAGCTAGTTGAAATCTACCCAGTCAGATAATTTGTCATAGGTAAACATACTCGTCAACAACTTTGGGCGTAGTGTTGCCAACAACTATCGCCATTTGTATGAATGTGACAAAAACTTTATATTTTATTATCTAAATAAATTTCCAAAATATTTATCTACTTTCTATGTACCAATACCAGCGACATGTTGTTGTAATGTTCTAACTAAATTAAAAAAAAATGTAAAACCGTTATATCCACCTCATTTTTGTATCATGGTAATTATAGCTTATTTCTTGAGTGTAAACATATTAAAAAAATATTATAAATTTAGCCATATTGAAACGTAGAAACATATTACAGCCGTATTTTCCTGTTGGAATTATTTTGAAGTCTTTTCTTATTTCCATAAGCGCCTCGTATGTGTATTGTTTACGTAATTAAAAAAAAGACGTGTGGCACTCGGGGACTGCCGCGGTAAAGCTATTGCATAGCATTTTGTATCAACTTATGCAATTATAATTATTTATTTATTTTATTTATGCAGTATTTCTTTTTCTTTGATATTAATTCAAGTTACTTAGGTTAATCCAATCAAATTCAACCAGATTTAACCGAACCCGCGTTATAACGAACTCACTATTTGTGAAAAATACTGTATCACCGGACCGCGTCGCAAAAAACTCAGGTTCGCGCAGTACATACGTCAGGGCGGCCGTACGGCAATTATATTAACAAGACGCGCAACTACTCAGTTTCACGCTCCACGGCAAGATTTGTCACTTATTATTTATTGTCCAATTAATTGTCTTTAAGTTCAAATGGCACGCTCTATTAACATAAGTCTAAGACAAAACAAGGAGACTTTCAATATATGAACAACCCGGCTTCGCGCAAAAACTCTCGCGACCCCTATAATGCGACCAGAGAACGTCATCGGCGCAGGCGCCGCGTGCCTAGCTAGGAGCGCGCCCTAGCGGCGGGCCGGGTGCAGCCCGGCCCCGCCGTCTGCTCCCTAGCTCGGCTCGATGCCAACAGGGGTGACTAAAGATGGGCGAAACTGTTATATTTTTCTAATTCGTTACGTTGTTGTAATATATTTTTCTAACTGTTGTTTTAAACTGTTATAATATATTATAACAGTTTTAAATATTACATTGTACACGCGGTTAGTTCAGTTCAGTCGTCGGCTGTGTTCGCGTTTTGTTTAACGAAAAATAAACAAAAACAACAATAGCTTTTTCACGTAATATGGGGACCTGCTATCAAAACATTACGTATATAATTTAACAGATAACAGTGTCATTGTCATCTCAGCTAGACAGCTAACTGAACACTAAACTGATATATATTACAACAGCCAAATTAAATAACAGGCACAACAGGCAACTAATGGAGGAAATAATATATTTTTTTTTACCGTTATAAGTTAGTGTTAGTAAAATAAGCTCTTATTAAGTTAGCTTAGAGTTTAAATTAGTGTAAGCTATACGCAATCCTTGTGGCATAATGAATGTAGGTAGTATTTTATTGACTCCCATTGTCTCGGCCGACGCGACGGTTGGACCGTAAACGTAAACAGATGACGCTTTCTAACGATAATGAATATAATATTATAACAGTCAATGGTTCATTAATCTAATGTGTTGTAAGATTAAAAATATATAATGAAATATATTATCTGTTGTATGTTGTAACGCCCAACTTTAGGGGTGACCGACCGCGCGCACAAATGCAGCTAGCCTCCCCCTCCCGCACCTCACTAATCGTCGCTTCACACCGCTTGAGATAAGACGATCTACTATCAGGCGCTAACAAACCCCCGTCCCGGACATAAGGACCTATGTCCGCGAGTAAATTGGCAATTAGAAGACGCTTTGTATTGTTGGTTTTTACAAAAACGATCAACTGGGCAAATGATATCTGGCCCTTTGCTTTGTGAAAAAGCATTACAGTTAAATAAAAAATTAGGTGACGGCGGCTCGTTTGTCGCAAGTAACGGATGGTTATATAGATTTATATCTCTTCATGAAATTTAATCAATGTTTATTAAAAAATAATAATTTCTTAATAAACATTGATTTTCGTTGAAATTGTTGTTTTTAATAAACACATAACATTATGTATGTACATATGTACTACAAATGCACAAAACCCGCTTTTCTTCATACATTCGATCATCCGGATTTTCGATTATCCGAATCCCTAACGGCAACAATTAGTCCGGTTAATCGAGTATATATATATACATATTGAGAATTTAAACTATACGCGTGTGTGTGTTTGTGTGTATATAAAGAGGGCTACTTTTAATATCGCTCATTTTAATATCAAAAATTTAGGTTATCTTTATAGCAGTCTTATATCTTCAATTCAAAATTAGTACTGCATTTGTGATAACAATAAAATGTAGGTATGTATATAGAGTACTCACTCATTTTCTTTCACTATTTTTTCGTGACTTTCTTCATTAATAATAAATGCACTTTGTTCATTCATATTCAAAATTTCAAAACACTTTATACACAAACACCGTGTCGAAGACTGAGGAAAAGAAACGACGTTAGACTATCGTTAGACAATGCACGGCCTTCAAGCCACACCTCCGTGCCCGTCGGAGAGCGTGAGGTTTTTTTCGTTACGGAATTTCTGGATTTTCCCGCACTCAAGGCCCGTGATAGAAGCTATGCAATAGCTTAAAAATATTTCAACTATTATTTTTGCTCAGACATTTTTTTTTCTTTTATAGTTTAGGGGTCATTAGACGGTGACATAGGAAATGTGCCACTAAAGCCCCTGCTGACACCATTCCATTATTTAGTGATCGCTTAATGTTTATACTCATGCAATAGGAACTCGTATTTAGTACGCGCGCAAATACTATAAAATATTGTCTGTCACATTTACCCGAGTAAGTGAGGGGAACACCTAGGAATATCACTACACTGTACACCGCTTATGAGTTAATTAATTTTTATGTAGTTATGAATAACTAGTGGTCATTCAGTAGTCGAATTTCGAACGTAATTCGTTAAACTTTTGGGTTTGTAATATTATGAAGGCGGAAAAGGAGATATTCAGTAGTATCTTCCTGAATTAGGACCCACTTCGTCGCAGGCAGATTAAAAATTTTCACAATAATAAAAAAATATGGCTGCCAACTAGCTTGCCAAGTGTGGCAACTATAGCAAATATCCGCCCTATGGTACAAATTATGGAAGAAGCCTATGTTCGGCTGTTTACTTTTGAGACTGTAATGAGAACTTTCAGCTAGCTTCAAGGATATTTCTATATTATACTATGTTGTATGTTTTATATTTATATATTCTACAAAGTAAAAACATATTTTAGATAAAATACGTACTCTTTAATTTATACACCATAAAACGTTAAATGCCATAAACGTTAAATTGCATGGCATATTGATAAGCTAGAGCATAAACTATGGTTTAAAAAGAAATCTTTTTCATTGAAGAATTCCCTTAGCTGCGACGCTACAGTATTGGTGATATTAGACGTTTTCTATGTAAAATTCCATACTTTTCATTTTTATATACATTTTCACATTCTCTCGAGACGTTTTCGTGAAACAGATTTAGATTTTTTTGAATAACGGAATATGCGTAACATTGGGGGTATTTTGTATTTTATACTCTATTATTTATCTCATGTATTTTAGACTATTGAACATGTGACTTAAAGATTACTGAATATGAGTACTCACAGAGTAGTGCATTCTGGATACAAACACAGTTTACATAATTACGCATTTATGTCAAATATGAAAATTATCACCACTACATCAGATTTGCTAAAACCACAAATCCTCGCAAGAGAACGAGAAGAAAGAGAATTATTGAAATTAAAAAACATTTTAATTTCAGTAGAGAAGATGGATGGGTGCTGCTATCTGCTTAACCTATAATTAACAACCCAAAAGCATACCACTGCAGACTTCAAGATATTGTAAGCTCGTTCTGCGTAGATCGAACCAAAAATTAATATTAAAAAACTGAAAGTTGACCACGGGTGCTGTAAAGCACCCGAAACGTCGGGAATTTAAAAATAAGTTAAAGTAGTTAATTAACCACGATAAAAACCGTAAATATAAATTTAATCAATGAAAATGTTTGTTCTAAAGTCGAAACTCATTTTAACGCCAACAGAAA
Organism: Parnassius apollo; assembly: GCA_907164705.1. NCBI lineage: Eukaryota > Metazoa > Arthropoda > Insecta > Lepidoptera > Papilionidae > Parnassius > Parnassius apollo. Next base: position 2,882,703 of record CAJQZP010001367.1, read on the forward strand.
TATTTCCAGCACCATATCTTCATCGACTAGAACCACAAAATGCATGGAACCTAGCGCAGAGCACCCGCAGACACAGCACAAGATGCAGTACCGCAAGCAGAAAGAAGTAAGTTCTTTCTACTTAGAACTTACTTATTTCTACTCGTGGCCACCGCAACTACATACTATACATAAAATATCGCTCCTTCACAACATACTCTTGTTATCCATGTCGACTTTGGCAAAAAAGTTGTTACCTAAAAGTAGTACCAACCTATCATATTCGCGTGCTACTATCCATGTATCATTGGCCTATTGTCCTAAGACATTGAGTATTTAAACGTTAAATATTCAAAGACATAAACAAAATAATATTCAAAAAGTATCTAAACATCGAAAAAAAGTCGACGTTTGTTGGAACAATGTGAAACTTTAGTTCAATTAATTTTGTAAACGTCTGTTGTGCAGTATGTGGCCGGGAGTTGTCACGAAGAAGTAACAACGAAGGGTATTTTACCAATCTGGGTAGTTCAAGTGTCAGTTTCTGTGCCATCATTTGCACAATAACAACCTGCTGAGTAGCACCAGATGGAGAAATGCTATAGTTAACAACACCAACAGTAGACCACCAAATTATCACCATAATCTTACTCCCCCCAACCTTCAAAACTCCCCCCTCAGCCTTAATGAGTGACCTCCTGGTTAGGATATCGGTAAAAAAATTAATAATGCCCTGATTTCAGAAACTATTCTGTTGAAATTATTTTTGTAAAAAGCCTAATTTTACATAACGTAAATGTGTTTTAAAATTACACATTGTTATATATGCGTCCTCGCCCTTGAGCAGAGGTAATTAACGAATAGTCTGAATATCGCTAGTGTGAATTATCGCACAAAGAAAACGTGCTGTCTTTGTCGCCGATGTTGATTGATATATTCGCCTGTTCTAAAAGAATAATAAGCCTGTTCGGTCGACCTTTATATGAACTTTTTTGTCCTTGTGTGCTATTAGGCCGACATTGTGTAATTCGAATCGTATAATTCGTTTTCTTTTATTTAATTTTTTTTGGAAAACAACGAACAAAATTACTAGGTCGTGTATTACTGGCATTTGTAATATTATATTATACTGTTAGATTGGATTTTTTCTCGTAGGTAAGGTTTATGTTTCGGTTTTTTTTCTTATCTTCCTGATCTTTGATTTTTTTTGATTTTGATTGAATTTGTGTGGATTTGTGCTTAATGTAAGTAAAAAAAAAAACTAAGTACTTAAAAGACCTACAGAATTAAATAGGTAGTCGGCCTAAAATGAATATGGTATTACGTGTGTTTCATAGTACTAAGTCACGCGAACGCTTTTAGTTGTTTTGTTGTGAAGGTATGGCACGATTTATGCTGTCAAATATAAGGCCTAGTATCAATCATGGTGGAGACGTGTCCGATTAACATAGTTTCAGTAAAAAAAATCGAATTTAAATATATAATCTATCAGGGAAATTTCCATTTTATAAATCATTATTTTACAAGGCAGGGTAATATTATATATTAACTATATTATATTTTTACAATTTATGTAAAACCATAATATAGATATAGTCTCTCGGCTGAGAAAAAGTATGTTTGCTCAGAATATAAAAATAGTAGCTTATAGTATGTTACTATCAGACAGACTATGTGCACTATTGTCACCTTCAGTTTTTGCTTAGGTTGATGTCGGTTCTAAAGGAATTGTATTCATTTAAAATTAATTATAGAATACTTAGAGACTAGTAGTATGTAATTTACTTTCATGATATAAATATAAACTTAAAACTTTAATTTTAACACTAATAATATATTTTATTTTAGTAGTATTTGAGGGATGATATAGTTTCTTATGCTTAGCACGCTAGAGTTCATTTAATATAAATTTATAATTTTCAGGGAAGAATGCTAAAGTTTTTCTAACAGAATTCGAAAAACGAGAAGGTTTCTATATTCGGCGCGTTTTTTATATTTGTTCATCCAATTCTTAGAAATTACCCAGACCGCTAGAATTCTGATATCGGCCATTCGCCTTCCAAGCGTAACAATAAAGCATGCTATTAGTGATCTTCAATTTCAAAAGTGGACAGTTTTAAGGCTGATAAGAAAGAAAGAAAAACTATTTATTACAACAAACACAAACACGCATGTTACAAAAGATATATATACACAAAACAACTTCTAACCACAGACTAAAATAAACTAAATCCCAAATAAAATGGAAGCAATTCAATCAAAGCTTTATTATATGTACTACACTCAGCATAATTTTGTGGTTTTATACATGAAGCTGGTTTTCAGTGCACCAATAAACAAATACAACTACGACTACAACTACGTTGCAACTACCATAATTTATTTAATATTAATATATTAATATATAAATATTGATTTTTATGAGATTATGTAATTTAATAAAAGATAAGAGAAGCCGCTATAGTAATAATTTTAATGTTAAAAGAAGTTGTTAAACTTTTAAAATTAACTTCCATCTTTTTTAAAGAGAAAAGGTTCTAACTCTATTTGTGTCTCATATGCTTTATATGAAAATAATTATTTATTGGAAACATGAAAACTAGCTCTGGCATTTGTCAAAGCGTCGAATTGTACTTGAAATTTTTTCAGTGGAGTACAAAAGATCAGTACGTGCAAATTTAATTTCATTGGTTGCTCTTTACTCTTTACTATAGCTCTGATGCGAAGAGAATTAATCAATAAATTGTCTTAATATATTTTAAAATACATACTTACTTTTGAAATAAAATACGTTAAAATATAAATAGCTTTTTTCAAAAACATCCTCCAGTATATATAATTTTACTATACTTAACAATTTTAATTGAATGTTTTAGACGACATTTAATGAATTTGTCCATAGTCCTTCGCAGACAGCTTATTAAAATGTTTATATTAAATATATTTATTTATTTTCAAGAATATGGTGTTATATAAAGTTCTCAATACTCGTAGATTTATTTAAATTCATATTCTGCCATAATTGGCGGAAAAATGTTAAAAGATATTTTTATTTTACCGCAATTATCACAGCAAAGTAAAAAATATCAGACTAATTTAAAATTTTATTAAATATTTATGTATTATGAAATGGCAATAGTTTTCTGAATTACGTTTCGATATAATCAGAGTAGCGTGGTCACTGTAACCCTAAGCAAAGGAGGTTTTAGATGCATTGTCGCACACGAGAATGAGAACTAAATTATAAGGCCCCATAGCTTGTTATTTTATTCACGCTCTATACTCTTAAACTTGGTCACAATAACCATTATTGAATAATGTTTATAAAATAGTGCATACGAGCACGCCCATAATTTTTTTATAGAGTACGTAGCGTGACTACCAAATTAAAATCTTTCCTACCGTTTACGGTAAGTTTTCGTCATCATACGAATCACAGCAGAATTATGCTGCTATTCATGATGGTACTTTGCCACGCTCTCACAGAATACCAGCGTAAAATAGCAGCTTAACGCTGCTGTGTTTCGTATGATGATTGTGGAGAACCGGAAACCCCTTTTATTGTAAACGACGCGTCCCATCTTAGTCCTCACGGGTGATAACGCATCTGCGTTTAGTTCGAAGATTTAGATGTCTATGGACCACAGCAACTACTTACTATCAGGTAGACTGTTCGTTCGTTTGTGTCGCTTATCCTATTAAACCAACGACTGCAGTAGCCACTTATCGTCAAGTTGACTGTAAGTACGTTTGTCAATTCAAATTTATAAAATAACTAGCTTTTTACCCGCGGCTTCACTCGCGTGGGCTATAATTTAGCAACATTAATAAATGTTCCGTTCTAAATTTGGCAAAGTTCGATCACTATTATTACTATTGAACATAGATGATTGATATTTGGCATAGGAACACGTGAATAAATAAGTTTTTCGTAAATGCATTAATATCTTATGCCTATAATCACCTGCTTTTTTATATCAGTCGTAGGTATCCATAAGAAAGGTAATTATCAATTGCCAAATTGTCATAGTATCAATTATTTATTTACATTTTTACATTTGGATAAAATTGAGTTATTTACATTTTAATTTTACATTCTGTCATCTTTAAAGTTAGTTTAGTTTTACAACACTATGATGATTATTGGTTATGCGGATGTATCTCAATATCTTCTCGATAAGTTGGAGCGCCTTCTCAACAATTGCATTAGATTCATTTTCGGCTTACGTAAGTATGGCCATATTTCCCAGTACCGATTGTCAGCTTTTCTCCAATAAACCACGACAACTCACTTAGTTAACTGTTTAATCACTATGTTCGTTTTTTAATTTCACTCTTAAATTGTATATAATACTTTATAACACATTATACTTTACTTTCACAAAGAAGACTATATATTAATTTAACTTTACTCACAACGTTTAGAATCACTATATTTCACAATAGATTTTACAATTATAACCTTCTCAGCACCACTGTTCGTAATCAACTGCCGGGAGCGTCAAGGGTACGCGCTTTTATATTGTGACTCAATTTTAGAATTGATGTAGGTAGTTTGAAATGGATTCATATTAATATTAATTGTGAAGATTGCTAAGTAATATTGCATAATGATCATTTATCTAACACGATCTAAGCATAAATGGCTCTCTATTCGTCAAAGGCGTAGCTCCCGAACTTTGCAAGTACTACATTCAATTTTAAATGAACCCAGTTCTCTCTCTTACCTTAAGGATAACTTTCAATATTTGTATTCTACTAACGATAGAGTTCCCCGTTCCCAAAATTGTCTTAAAATTCGTATTCCACCACATAGGAGTGGTTTCTTTAATTCCTCTTTTACTGTGCAGTCTATACTGCTCTGGAATGCCTTGCCTGTTTATATCAAGAAAACTACTAACAAGAATTAGTTTAAAAGACTAGTTTGAGAGTTCTATCGTAAGAATAATACCACCTGACTATCGTTTTTTTTCTCTCTTTCACTTTATAAGTAATATTTTGTATAATGTATTTTAATATGTATTGTGTTATTTTATTTTTGTCTCATAATATTTTATTTACTTATAGATTTTGTATAGAAGTACCCGTTTATATGTTCATTATTTATCCTATATTATATATTAAGTAAGTATGTATATTTTACTAACTATATCTATTCTATTCATTTGCATTTTGTTTTGTTTTATGTCCTTATTATTTATTTATGAAGTGATTGATTACACCTGCCACAGTTTCTCAAATCATTCAGGGTTGACTGGCAGAGAGTGCCATAAGCCATTAAGTCCGCCCTTTATATACCTTAGTATATAAGGTGTATAATAAAAATTAAATAAATAAATAAATGAATTTCATTGTCGTCTATTAATTTAAGGTATGACGTCAATTTGCGATATACCTCTACATCTCTCTACGTCTATTTGCGATAACCCGCGTAAAGGAACATATCGCTGATGTAAATTATCGCCATTCCAGGAAGTATGAAGTATGTCAACATTTTCAGTATAATCCTAACCATTATATCAGATCTTATAACCCATAAATCCTCGCAAAAGAACCCCGTTTCCCACCAAGGATGATTTTCGAGGCTATTGAAATAAAAAAATCATCTTAATTTCCTTGGGATCCCATAATTACTAAAACTAAATTTAAACCCTGGTATACTACTGCAAGACTTATAGCCTTCGTTAAATATACCATCAGGACGTTAAACACCCCAACCACCCGTGACTATGGGTGCTGTAAAGTATTAAAAAAATAAAAATGAAAAGTGAAAATTCTTAAAATTAGGTCCATTCCATATTAAGTTCTATTCACAAAGAAAGTGGGAAGAACCACACTCATGAACGGAAGTAGAAATATGTTCACCTTGTTGAGGCGGCGAAAGAGAATCCGCCACCTCATATCGTCATAGTAAATATCCAGCCTATTTGACAATTTATGGGGGAGGCCTATATTATGGACTTTTGATAGGTTGTAATAATGACGAGGATGAGTTTTGCGCATTATTTCCCCATTAAAAGTAAAAAAGAAGCAGCCTACATCTAGTCATCGTCATTACTGGGCACAGGTCCTAGACAATTTTTGGTCAGAAAAGTTTTCGCTGCGCACGAAATGACATCAACAGCGGAACCAGATATGTATGCAGGTTTCCTCACCTTTGAGAAAGTAGTAAATCAACACTGCAAATTTCAATTAAAATACCTTTTAACTACTCAAATATCTAGGTTTTCCCACAAAGTTATTATTCACCACTTCATCGGACACGTGATAAGTCTGCACGTAAAATTTCCTATAACAGATTAATTTGCCCTCGAGGGAGTACACGTTTTGCTCCTGTGCAATGATGAAATCACACGGCTCTCGTATATGTTAAAATAAAATTCATGAAAACTGACACAAAGCTGTTTAATGATTGGTGATCACATCTACCTAATAATTAGATAGCCAACGACGCCACGAACTACTCATTTTTTTATAGGATAGAGTGACAAAGGAGCACACAGTCTACCTGATGGTAAGTGGTTTCTGTGGCCCATAGATATCTACATCTAACCTCGATTACGAATCAAAATGCAGATGCGTTGTCACCCGTGAGGACTAAGATGGAATGCCTCGTTTCCAGTAAAAAGGGTATCCGGTTCTCTACACTCACCATAGGAAATACAGCAGCATTAAGCTACTATTTTACGTTGGTATTCTATGAGAGCGTGGTCCTTCCTCGGTCGAGCCGACCCATTCGTGTTCTACAACTATATTACTAATATAATTGTAGCTTGGATCTACCGCTTATAAAGACGACCTGGGGACCTTCAAGAAAAGAGCTTACTCCTTTCTAAAGGGCCGGCAACGCACCCGCAATTCTCCTGGTGTTGCGGCGGTAGTCACTTAACATCAGGTGAGCCGCATGCTCGTTTGCCCCTTCTTCTATAAAAAAAAAAAGAATTCTATCAGAGTTAAAATTGTATGTTTAATCATTTTGACAACGTAGGAATTACGGTAAATTATTCCGATAATGGCCACCGGTCTGGGTACCAATTGAAAGTTTTGATTCTAAACGAAGAAGTATTCAGTAGCCTCTATTATTTAATTTTAGCTGTTATTGGATGAAATAATGAATACCAAAACTTTGTTATCTAGTAAAATCAGCGATAGAAGGTTGGGGTGCGACTGTAAAGCCGCGAACATTTATTTATTATACGTATAAATATAAATAAGGCATAAAGTTGCGTTTAATCTGATAAAAACTTTGTGTTATAGACATGCTATCGGCGCCGTAAGTGGTGAAAAACTATTTGACGATATGACCATAATATCGTGAAATAACAATGTTCTTTAGATATTTGAGCTTAATATCGTGAAACGATTTCTATTCATTGATTCGAAAAGCTATATTATCACATCATGGTCAACAAATAGTGTTAAATTTCTACTACTATTTCACGAAATGACAGACTACTTTAAGATATGATCAGTCTACAAACTGGCCACGACATATATATAAAAATCTTTTTGACAATCTATAAGGATAATGAGAATTTTGCAATAATTGCAGGTAGACCAGTTTAAATCAGTTTACATACAAATTAGTCATTGAACTAAAAACCATATCCATTTTCATATTTTTCATAGACGTCACTATATTATCTATTTAAAATATTACACTTTTCAAATGTAATAACGAAAAAAAAACTGAAAAATAAACGTTCGGATTTTAAAACAATTTTATAAATCTCATTATTTTAACATATAAATTTAAGTTATTTAATTATATTTTATATTATCTTATAATAATATTATTATAAAAATGTACTATTTGATAACATATGGCGGTATTTTGAAAACTAATATGTAGATCGTTGGCGTAGTTTCAAATTATTAAACAAAGTTTAAAACTAATTAGAAACTTTATTTATAAATATGGTATTTATTTGAAAAACACCAGCCATCCTAAATACTTGTAGCTAACAGTATTATATATAATAGAAAATTAACATCTAAAGGAAGTAAAATACTTAAGCTTCTTTTTTGAAGTACCGTAATCGGATAAAAAATAGCCTATAAAATACCCCGGGCTACTAACTACTTATATAGAAAATTTTATGGATATCAGTACAGTAGTTTTTGCGTGAATCTTGAATACACAGACAGACAGATAAAAATTCTAAAACCCACTAATTTGGCTTCAGTACTTTTTAGTCCCATGGAGTGGCTTTTTCAAGAATATAATAGAATTAATATAACAGACACGACTTTTCTACGGATTTATTATATGTACATATAGATTACGTTCAATAATTATGTTGTTAAAAATGTTCCTTGCCTGTTCAAGATATTTGGGCTGCAATCATAATAGGCTGCAGCGTGGCTCTACCATTTTATGAATAATTCACCATATCGGGCTGAACCTGAACATGAGGCGCCATTTATCTTAATTAGTAATTGGAAGCAATGCCAAAGACAGTATCACAATTCAACCAGATTCAGAACCCCTAATTTGTGTTCTCATGCAATTGTTACTGCATTTAGGTTTTATAAAACTACGTCTCTTTATAAAGCTAAGCACTCGAGACATTTAAAAATGATAATAATATGGATATAAAATAGTACAGCAATATAATATTCTTCATATAAATGTTGTTTTTCTTATCATCAACCAAAATGTCTATAAAGCGGATATCTACTTATTATATTATCTTAAAATAAAATTGGCACATAGATATATTAAAATTAGCCAATTACTAGTGACTGTTACTAGTGAAGGTGATGAACCTTGACTAATTACGTTGTTTCACTGTGTAAACATATCTATTAAACTATGAACCTACGTTACATTACACGCATACTCATCTCATGGTCATGTGGTGTAATGCTGTAATGTAAATGTGTAATGTAATGTAACACATTTACAATGCAAGTGTCAGTTTGGTGTAATTCACTTATATTTTTGATTTATTATAAATGTATGCTTATTAATTTTTTATAGGATAAAAAAAGGTTATAAACGAGTACACAGTCCACCTGATGGTAAATGGATGCTGTGGCTCATAGACATCCACATTTAATCTCGATTAAGAATCAAAATGCAGATGCGTTGTCACCCTTGAGGATTAATATAGAATGTAAAACGGGTTTCCGGTTCTCTACACTCACCATACGAAACACAGCAGCTTAATGCTGCTATTTTATGCTGGTATTCCGTGAGAGCGTGGTCCTTCCCGGTCGAGCCGACACATACGTGCTACAACTATACTACTAATATAACTGCAGCATGGCTCTACCACGTACAAAATATAAACTTTTTAGTCAGTTATAATATTTTTGTTCAAATATAGCTTTCTTTATAAATATGTAAAATTGGATATTATCTAGAAATTTTTATTCGGCTGTTATCATTTGTACTTTGTCGTTTGTTAGACTATAAATAAATTGTCTATACAATACATAACTTACCGTACTGAACCTTTACGAACTAAAACTAGAACGTCATAAACAATGTTAATATTAATATCTAACGAAATAATAATATCCTTTAAGCATCTTACTTTGGGGCACATAATGCTTGTCATATCTGAGAATGAAATAGACTAGAACAAAAAGGTGAATATAATTAAAAAAAAAAACAAATAAAATTCTTCTAATGAAAATTATCATTACAAGAATTTTATTTGATATATCATATGCTCGCATAATATTTTCGAAATATTTACTACTCTTAACATTTTTTTCCTAGATCATCATCATCGGCCTCCCCCAAGGAATACCATAAAGCACGGTCCTGAGGCACCAGGCATACCTGATGAAATGTGTCGTAATTTTATT